>OX411813.1:2422500-3622500 GCA_948253155.1 Leucoma salicis | reverse complement strand
GAGTGCCGGAGGTCCAAATCCCTCCGTATTCTCTTCATATCATCCTTCCTATTCTCTAATTAGTATCGTAACTATTCTCTTCTTATTATCGTTCCTATCCACCTTCTGTCCCTTTCCATTTAGATGACAACGCGTGAGTGATGCCTCTGGTGTTGCTAGCGGATATAGGCTACGGTAATTTTACTTACCATCAGGTGGGCCGTATGCTTGTTTTCTACCCAGGTAGTATAAAAAAAAAAAAATACTCGTAAGCACAAAAAAATCCATTTCTGGATATAAATATGTATAATATATAATCATGTATATAAAAAACGCCACAAAAATATAAAACACGTTTGCTGAAGTTCTTATCGCATTAAAAATATTGTTTGTTTATCTTAATAATTTATATTTAAATGCAAATGTGTGTAAACAGTAATAAAAACTAATACTTCTTCCGACGCTTAGTTATAACCTCGCTATAATTAAACAGGAACACTGAAGAAATCTAATTCCAAGAAAGTACAAAACACAGTAACAACAGCAAGAACAATAAGAACGCGATATTATTGTGTAACAACAGAAGGCCAAAGAAATTCTCTTCTAGCATATTATTGCACTGTTCCAATTAAGTACAATTTGTTACAAATACTTCGCTCTCTTTATGCTTACAAAGGATATTTAAAATTATATTTTATGTACAAATACTTAGACGAAACGTATTTATAAGAGTACTGTGTAGTGCTCAATAAAGACGAATGATATTAATATTATAATGCGGAAGGTCGTTAAAATATTTTATATAAATGACTTAGCGTATTTGAACGTTTGGTAGGATTCTTTATAAGTAACTCAAAAAATTTAATTTTTCGGGTTCGATCCCCGTATCGGGTGGGTGCTATTGAGCTTTTTCGTAAAAAGAAAAACTCTCAGTAGCAGCCCGGAGTTTGGAAATGTGCCCGGTAGACGGCAATATAGGCTCGCCCCCTATTACATGGGACTTAAACAAACCTTTAACTTAAGCGACCCGTGGGTATACCTCCGCCTACCCCTTCGGGGAATACAGACGTGATGCTATATTTGTGACATATCTTCTTAGACTATAACTATGTTCTAACATATATATAGTAAGTACACACATAAACTATAGCCAAGTTAAGGTTTCTAGATATTTTTATATATATTTTTAGCATTTGACATGCTTAGCACTATACATTAAACACAAAGTGAAAAATGTGAAATCGAAAATAACAGTCAGGAGCAGGATTTGAACCTGCATCTTCTGGATACCGTCCAGATGCTTTACCAATTCAGCAATCCTGACAATTGCTCCTGACTGCTAATTTCGATAACACATCATACTTAACGTCTTTGGGTGACGCCTGCGCCATCTGAATTGGTAAAGCATCTGGACGGTATCCAGAAGATGCAGGTTCAAATCCTGCTCCTGACTGTTATTTTCGATTTCACATTTTTCACTTTGTGTTTAAAGTTAAGGTTTCGTTTTTTAATTTTAGACTAATTAACATATACACATACATATATATTTTGAATATTGCAAACTTTATTTAGTGGCAGATTCTTGCTTCTCCCAGCATGAATGGACTGATTTGAGAAGGGCTTTGACCGGGGAAGTACCGCTCTCTCGCAGAAGATGGTCGTAAAGCAGCGGTAAATACACTTAGATACTCGTATCTCTGTTGTGTTTCCAAAGATGAGTGAGAGTGCCAGAGGCTCAAAAGATGAATCAATATTGAGGGTTTCCTCACTGTCTACTTCATTATTTCCTCCCCAACGTCTTCCCTCTCCGCCTCCCATCCCTTCCTTTGGGCGTATGCTTGTTTGCCACCCACGTAGTAGTAAAGAAAAAATATTATAAACATTAAATTGTCTTATATTGGTGCACAAGAACCAGTTATACGTGTAAACGCTATAAATTTTTTTTTGCGGGACCCATGAATTGAATCAAAAATCTGTTATTCATTGACGGACTAAGAATACAAGTGTTACCACCCCATCGTTTCCCGCGGGTGTCGTACAAGGTGACTAAGGGAAGTAAGCAATTATCGCCCCTTGCATTACTGGTGGTAGGGCTGGGTACCAAGTGAGAATACTCACTTTCTATCGGGCCCGAACGGGTCCGTACTACCATCTCCTGTGTAACCGGTCATGAAGCACGTCAGTGTGTTTTGGCTGTAGCAGAAGATAGCCGTTTATTCTTTCATTTCATATCTGAGAAATGAAATGATGCGCAGCGGCTTGACAATACTCTCGGTATAGTTGAGTCTATGAGCGACGGTTACCACTTAGCATCAGGTGGGCCGTGACTCGACTGCCATAATTAGCAATAAAAAAAAACCTTGGACAACGTCAATGCCCATCATCGTGATAAATATCGCGTTAATTATTGCGTTTGTAATGCGATAAATTGGGTGGCCACATTTGAACGTTCAGTTTCTTTGACGTACCGCCACTGGAGTTATTGCCTAACGTCAAACGGCAATATAAATATCGTTGCCGAATTCTCGCGATAAGTCATAGGGTATACCAACGTTACACGACCATCATCGCGGTAATTAACGATATTTCCCATTAGTGTGGCCTGAGCATTTGAAGTTACATGCTTATAAAACTCAACAAAGGGTATATATAAGTATTATAATGTGGTATTAATAATATTGTCTCCCCAGTCACAAGTTATTATGCAAATATATGTATCATAACGGTCTATTTGTAATCTTTGGGTATGTTTTATGAATACAATATTGAAATGGGGACCGAATTTCAATAATGGATGTCACAGTATTATGCCAAAAGGGTTCTAAAGTGGCTTATAATGACATAGATCAATAACTAAGATTAGGATATTTTACAAAATTGTTTCATAAAAAATATTTTAAATAACTGCCTTTTTTTACTTATAAATAGACGAGCCTCCGCTCACCTGAGGGTAAGAATTAACCACCACTCATATACTTTCCAATATGGATGGCAAAAAAGCATACGGCCAACCTGCTGGTAAGCAGTTACCGTAGCCTATAGACGCCAGTAACAACAGAGGTATCACTCGCACATTGTCATCTCTAAAGAAAGGGATGGGAGGTGGAGGGGAAGAATAATAAAAAGAGGATATGAAAGATAATAAGGAGATGATATGGAGGGGATTTGGGCCTCCGCGCTCTCATTCATCCATCCATCCATCCATCAGCCTTTCATCGTCCACTGCTGTACATAGGCCTCCCCAAAATGGTTTTACCATAATCGCCACGCTTGGCAGGCGGGTTGACGATCGCAGTGGATATTTTTAGTACACAGGAGAACGCCGCTGCCCCCCGGCGGCGGTAATCCCTTAGTCGGCTTTTGCGACTCCCATAGGAAGAGACGGGGTGGAGCTATTCTTGGTGCCGGCCCCATACGCTATGCCGCGCTCTCATTCACCATACTAAATACAACGGTAGAAGTACCTGCCGTTGTTTCACACCAATTTTCTGTGAGTTGGCGGTACTTCCCCGATCGAGCCGGCCCATTCAGGCTGTGTCATAAGTAAGGTTCTACCACTAGAACTATATGTTCACATGTAATATACTGTTGGTTATTATTGATTTTGGACTTGATTGCTGGATCAGGCAGAACTGATACACTTAAGTGCTACGGAGACGGTCATCCGCTATTGTCAATATTTACGTCATTGTTGGACCAATCGTCTACAGAAGCAATGAAGCGTGATTGGAAACGAATGATGGAAGTTTTGATTGAAGCCCATAGACAATCGCGAATGACGCGAACAATTGACAGTCTAGTTGTTTAGTTAGGGCAGAGCTCTCCTTTCACAGTGAGAGAGATTTAGTATTAAGTCGAGCATCAGTATGCTTGACGCGAAGACATTACAAGCATATCTCTCGAGAGGTTTTCACAGAATGATCCTACACAAAGCAGTTATAATTTATAAGCAAAATTATATGTAACTAGCTTTCACCTGTGTATTCCTCCTGTCTCCGATCATTTGGCTGTCGTTAACTTAGAGTAAAAAAAAAATTTAGAATTGAGTTTGCTCATTATATTAATTTGTAGTGAGTCTACGCTTAGAAAATGACTAACTATGCCTAATGTCAAGTCAGTCGGATGTATTTTTGGAGATTACGTTATAAGTATGGGAGTTTCTGGTATTTCGTTCATATCCTAACTATTATAAAGCTGCATCAGAGTTGTGTACATTTAAGACATTTGAGAAAAAATGTATATATTAGATTATATACCTAGGCGTGTCTAAACACAAAACATTTTGTTTAAATTTTTATTTGTTTATCCGTTTGTTCATTCGCGCATCACACAAAAAGTACTGAACGAATGTTGATGCAACTTTTATTTGATAGTTTTTGGGGTACTCGATATCTAATGTGACAAATAGTTCAATGATTATAGTAAAAAGCAACTCTTGTTTACAATCATATTTATTATAATATTATTTACTATATTTTAGTTCAACTAGCTATCTAAAGCGTGTTATTTAGTTTTTTTAACTATAATTATTAATTTTAAGTCTTAACTTACTGTATATTACAAAATCTTAGCTTCTAGATTTCTATTTCGTATCTACATTTCTGAACGGATAAAACAAGTGGTCTCAGGAAGATAAAGAATTCGTTGCATTATTCAAAGATGGCCGCTCTTCACTTTACTAAATTAAATACATTACATTGATACCTGTTTCACTGGAATACTTATTACAATTTAAATTACTGTTCCATGTGGTGATGCCTTTTCGTTTTATATTGTATCTGCAATATGTTTATACAATTTGATGACAGTCAACGAAATCAATTTATCTTCTAATATATAAAATTCTCGTGTCAGTGTTTGTCGCCATTCTCCTCCGAAACGGCTTGACCGATTCTTATGAAATTTTGTGTGTATATTCAGTAGATCTGAGAATAGGATGTAAACTATTTTTCATACCCCTAAGTGATTATTAAAATATTTTTTATATTTTGGATAAAATTTTTAATATATTATTTTTTAAGACTTGGCATTATAAAATACATACAACCCTAAATTTTCACCCTTCTACTGCCAATCCCTATTTTTAAATAAATATTAGTATTGTTATTTTTCTAATCCGTCATCGTTCACAGCGCTCCATGCCTCTTTCACTCATATACCACGTCCTCACACACTTACAATAAGTTAGTTATTTTTTTCTACGCTAGAAATTTCCTAAAAATTCTCTAGAAATAATTTATATGGCAAAACAATGTTTGCTAGGTCATTTCGTGACTATATAAATATCTATGTATATAGGTATGTTTCCTACTACGCATGAACTCCGAAACTGCTAGACCAATTTTGATGATTTTTTTCGGGTTAATTTTTATTTACGAGAGACCCTGTACTGCATTGAAAGAAAGAAAGAAAGAAAATATTTATTGTAACATTTACTTCAATTAAAAAATATATAAATAAACTTAGAAAAGAAAATATAGACATTCTTTAACAAACGACCCCGACTCAGCAAAAATATACATATATATATTGTGTGTGACGTATTTATAAACAGAAGTTACCAAGGTCGAAGTCACAAGCAGAATCTAATATTTACAGATTTATAAACGTCACTGTCAAATTCTACGTCAAAAGTGATCAGTTATCGAAATCTTCTAAATCTTTATATTATTTCGTGTCACGTAAGCTTGCCCGCCATGAATCAATTTTAATGAAATTTTTCACATATTCTACACATGGTTTAAATAAAAATGTGAAGTGGAGATTGGGTGTCACCATTACGTGATTGCGATGGCTTAGTGGTTTAGAGCACTTCCCCGGATTGGATAGGACGCAGATTCGAATCCTGCTGACAGAAAAGCTCTCTTTTTCGACTTTTCACAAATAATTTATTTTTTAAAGTAGCTGAGTATGTCAAGTGCTAATAGAGATCAGAATATTAGTCCCTTTGTCAATTTATTTGTTTGCACATCTCGCAAAAACTAATGAACGGATTTTGATGCAACTTTGTGTTTGATAGCTCCTGATTAGACTTAAAAATACTATAAGTTTTATACCATTACTATATAGGGAACCTGACATATAACCTAAAAAAATAATTTTGCGCCTACGGCGGAACCGCGGGCAATCGCCAAATTCGCAAATCGCGGCGAATCGGCCCGCCCGATTGGGGAAGTACCACCCTCTCACAAAAGATCAGCGTGTAACAACTGTAGTTACTTGTGTTTCGTATGGTGAGTGAGAGCGCCAGTGGCCAAAAGCCCTCCCTATTCTCTCCTTGTTAACCTTCCTATCCCCTTATTATTCTTCCTACATCCTTTTCCATGGAGATCGCAACGCGCGTGTGATGCCTATGGTATTGTTGTTGCTAGTGTCTTAAGCGTAACCGCTTACCATCAGGTAGGCCGTATTCTTATTTGCTACCCACGTACTATATAAAAAATACTTTGGAAAATCCAAAAAAAACACGCCTCATAATCTTCATTATTCACAATAAAATTGATTATTTGATAAGTAACTAATAATGTATTGGTCTTACTAAGTAGTTTTCAATCAATCACATAGAAAGCGCTAATTTCAAAAAGTACTAATGTTGTGTTCATGTCTTATATGCCATCTAGCGCTAATTTTAAGAAGTACATCTACACTTGGTCTATAGAAATAGTTCTCACGAAATAAGGATAGCACTTAGATTTTAGTGTCGCATCGAGCGTAAATGTTCACAATTTTTTTGTTTATTTAATAACAATTAAACCACTTCAAATCAGACCGTGGAAAGTGATAGGCTCTATTCGTAATCATAATAATTCGAAAAGAAAAAAAAGACTCGATTAGTAAAGTATTTTGGTCGTTATCGTATTAACATACATTATCCGAACATACCTACAACAGACGGACGTCCAAGACAGAACTTTTTTAACAGTTTTTTAACTAGTTTAAATAACAAAAATGGCATCAAAAACATCATGAGTGTTAAAAATAGTGTTTTTTCTTGATATGTGTGTGTATATATTATTTTACAAGTGCAATATATGATAAATAGAGACATTTTAAGTTTGAAAAATCAGTTGTTCTGCGTGAAACGAGAGCAATACCCATCTAAACGCTTTGCTTATGAGGCGTGCAAAAAAGATTTAAAGATAAAGTAAGTCAGATATTGTCATAGTTCAGTGTAAAATTACTTGAATAATGGTGTTTACGTACCGCTGTATATTATAAATTGCCTCAAAATTCACATTATATTGTTCAATATATTCGCCACCCTAGTTATTAGAGGTCGTAAAAATCAGTTAACGGCAGAAAAGTCATAAAAAACTGAAGTGATGTTTATAAGTCTGTAATATAAATAAGTAATATTTTATATTTTAAAAATATGTCTCTACAGACTTTGCTTTGTCCCTGTATTCAATAAAACTAGATTTTTTATCCCCTTTTTTCGTTAGCACTAAGGAAATGAATTTACGCATCCCTTCATCAGTACATTTTAATATTGAATATAGCCTCTAAATCTACCGTTGTGCCGTGGACCAAACCCACCGTGTGCCGTCTCTCCGCCTGTATTGGCAGGCCACCAGGACCATGTTGCATTACTTCAATGGTGGCTATGTTTACATCATAGGTGCAGATTTTTTTCGCTATACGCAGTAATTATTAGTGTTCAGTAAAATTTATTTATATGTCGTGGGCAGAATCTATTTTATTTATAATAGGTATTAGCAAGTAAAACGATATCTCATTATACCGATACAGCAGCGGGATAAAAAGTATAGCAGTTTTAAATCTAATTAAGAGCTGTCAAACAAAAATAGTTTCATCAAAATCCGTTCAATAATTTTCGTGTGATATGTGAGCAAAAAAACTACTAAAATAGGTAGGTAGCAGTCTATCCACAACACACAGCCTTCTGGACATCGTTTCGAACTCCTTGATAAACTTCGATTAAAGAGAGCACGATCGATTAAAGATGTTTATAGCATACGATACGATAATTCAATATAATCTATATGATTATAAAATTTTAACAGAGCTATGTGATAGTAAAAAATACTGCATTTGGTCGCAGAACCATATCTAAACTTTTTTTTGTTATTTTTGTTTCTATAGGTTTTGATATAACTTTTTTCATATTTAGATATTTTTATATATATTATTAGCATTTGACATGCTTAGCACTATACATTAAACATAAAGTGAAAAATGTGAAATTAAAAATAACATGCCCGTGACGGTTATTTTCGATTTCACATTTTTCACTTTGTGTTTAATAACTTTTTTCGTTTAGCGCTTGATTACACTTCAAAACTGGTATATATTTATCTATCGCTACTATATCTGAAACCTGTAACATAATAGCTTAGTGTTACTATAATATGACTAACAAAGCATCACGCCTGTATTACGCGAAGGGCAAGGGGAAGGGGAGGTGTATTACACACCCACGATTCGCCAGCTATGTTTAAGTCCCACGTAATAGGGGGCGAGCCTATTGACGTCTACCGGGAACATTTCCAAACTCCGAGCTGCTACTGAAAATTTTTCTTTTTAGGAAAAAGCTCAAAATCATTGCCCGACCCGGGGATCGAACCCGAGACCTCATGATTAGCAGTCGCATGCACTACCGCTACACCACCGAGGCAGTTAAACCTATTATATATATATGTATATTTATTTATGACTAGATACCGATAAGTAAAATTATTTTGATTGTATGGCTGTTCAGTAGTAGTTTCTGCGTTATGTGCGAATGAACAGACAGACAAACAAACAAATATTCTAACAAAACTATTTTGTTTTCAGAGACGCCTAAAAAGCCTAATACAGTAATTTTAACGCAAATATCTCAAATGTTCAAACAGCTCTGTTAAAGCTTTGTAACGGTATCTAAATCCTTAAACCGATAAAATGTTGGGGGCACCCAAAACGTAAAAAGGCCAACGTTCGGGTAGGACAATATCTAGTGAGTTCAGATAATTATCGTTATATCATTAATCTGCAGGCAATCGATATTTAAAATTAATAATAATTAATTCTGCAGCATTAACGATTAATCGTGTAGTATAAAATCCCATCGAATCGTTCTTCCAAGTAGAACGTGGTTGATTAGAAGCTCTGTGGTTGGAAACTAATATCAATATCCAAATACAAAGTCCAATCTCAACAATCAGACAATCTTAGGAAGGAGGTAATGAGTCTGGGAAAGCCAGGGGAAGCAAACATTTTACTTATTCAAAATTTGAAACGGACTTGAATGAAATTAATTAGGTAAATGGATGACACACAAAATTCATCTGAGAGACATTTTTATCCCGAAAAAATGGTTATTTCGCATAGGATAACTATTTTAAGCATATATGCGTAAAAACTAATGAATTTAGTGGGCATATAAATGATGCCATGATTGAACAATAAGAAGTTTTTTTGGAATAGTTACAATTACTGGAATAGGTTAAACACGACTTAAAACTATCAATAAAAAGTCAAATTTTAAATTTCAATAATAATAATAATAGGTATTATTCCAAACTTCGTGACGACCAGTTAAATAGTTACAGCGTCGAGAAATAACAAACAAACTAACATTAACATCTTTAGGCACGAATATCTAAAATAACTATAAATGCCTTAGTAGCCTTGTACGATATCCGCGGGAAAGGATGGGGTGGTGACGCTTTCATTCTTGGTCACACACAGCAATTATATGCCACCCACGAAATATTAAAAAAAAACTGCTTTTGTATAGTACGGATTGCTTGTAGTTTCACTTTAATATATTTGCATAAACTACTCGGCACAGTGCTCGTCGGCAGCCCTTTTCTTTTATTTAGTTAAGGTGGGAAAAAATGTACCAGCCGCACACCCCATCGTTTGGGGTAACGAACAGGGTAGTGTGGGGCCCTCACCCACTAAAGAAACCCGCCGTGTGCCGTCTCTTCGCCTTTATTGGCTGGCCACTGGCACTATGTTACATTCTTTCGGTGGTATCGTCAGCAACCCTCGTCCCTTTATTTCATTTTCGCTTCGTGTTCTTTTTGACGTAATTTGCGGCGTAATAGTACAGTGACAGTTAATGTTAAAGAGCCTAAATCCTCTTCACCTCTTCCTTATTCTCATTACTGCCCACCACATAATCCTTTCTATCATCCTTAATTTCTGCCTCCTGTCCCTTTCCTTGGGGTTGACAACGAGTGACGTATTGGTGTTGCTAGCGTCAATAGGATACGGTATATGTTTATCATCAGGATAGCTACCTATATTAGTAGTTTTGCAAAAACTAGAACATTTTTTTAATCTGACTGTTAGGAGTACCCTCTGCCTTGATAGATCACTACCCTGTTCTTTTCCCCGAACGACGAGGTGTGTGTTTAGGTACATTTATCTGACCTTATGAATAAAAGGACTAGAAATAAAAACTCATTAGCTTAATTATTACATACAGGTATTAGAGTATTCCCGATCAGGTTTTTTATCGGGTTATGAGCGAACCTATGCTTATATTATGCTAGAGGGTACAGATGTATAAAGATTGTAAAGTAAGCTAATAACTCAGGCTAACTAAAAACTAAAGACACCGCATTGTCAACTGAAAAGTGAACGATGTGTGCTTGAAAGTGTAGTCACCGGAAAGAAATAATCTCTATAATTTGGTTAATTATTTTTTAAGTATAAAACTTAAAAAATCTTAAAAAATATAAACGAAGTAAAAGTATAAAGTAAGTTTACAGCAAATAAAACAGGGAATATATATGGCGCTGACAACGTATTCAGATGAATGTATAACTAACTGTGTAACTGGCTCGGTGGTGTAGCGGTAGTGTATGCGACTGCTAATCATGAGGTATCGGGTTCGATCCCCAGGTCGGGCAATGTTATTGAGCTTTTTCCTAAAAAGAAAAAATTTCAGTAACAGCCCGGAGTTTGGAAATGTGCCCGGTAAGAGGTCGATAGGCTCGCCCCCTATTACGTGGGACTTAACATAGCTGGCAAGTCGTGGGTGTGTAAAATACACCTCTGCCTACCCCTTCAGTGAATACAGGCGTGATGCTATGTTTTGTATGTAACTTACGTACGAAATCTTCGGGTCATTTGGGGAATTTTTAAATCATACTCTGGTAGGACTAGTGGTTTATGACACTTCATTTTGGCATAGTTTTATGTGTATTATGTGCTTGTGAGCGTGTGTAATTACAAGTTTGGCATGGTTTTATATGGCTTCACTGGATTGTTCATAATGCTCCGTCTATATTTTTTACTTAGTCTGAGTCTAATTAAAAACACACATGCAGTATAACATTATCCTGCTGTCTAGGTTTCTTCCACGAGGTGCGTTACAGACCGTCTGTTCTAAACAACAAAAAAGTTTTCCGTAAAAACATGTTTGCCTTACAAAGAATGTTTGCAATGTATTTCTTTGACTAAAATATGCCGCGAAGATTTTCTTTGTACAGAAAACTTGCGTTTTTCATTTTGTATATATGTACAGACACAAAAACAGGTCATTTTTTGTATATTATAAGCCGAACAAAATGGAGTTTTTTTAAGCATTTGACATGTTGCTATTTAAATGTTGGTATAAATCTTAATTATTATAATAACGAATATTTACCTGGTCGGAATAATGTATGAAAATACATCCGACAGATGGCGCAGGCATCACCCAAGACATTAAGCAAGGAATGTGTTATTTAAATTCGCAGTCCACAAAAACACATCGAGCACATACCCTTGAGCGTAAGCTCAATGGTTTCGGACCAAGCGCCATCACTTAACATACCATCCACTCACTTGTTATCGGGCCCAGGCGGGTTAGTACCACCGTCCTTTGTGTGACCGACCGTGAAAAGCCTCAATGTGTTTTTGTTTTAGCCATTCTTTTAGTTATCTGAGTCTGAGAAATGGTAAATGGTAAAGAGTGGCTTGGTAGTAGTCTTACTATTGCTGAATCTATGAGCGGTGATTACTACTTAGGTATGATCTGGAGTGACTCACCTGATTGGAAGTAGTAGTTAGTTGAGTAAAAACTAACGTCTGCATAGTGGTTACAGAGTAGTCTTGATCATAAAGTGCAAAAACGTTAAATCGAAAATAACAGTCATGAACATGATTTGATCTGCATCACCTGAAAAACCATCCCAGATGCTTTGCCAATTCAGCCGTCATGACAATTGCTTGTCTGCAAATTTCGATAACACATTTCTTTTTAATGTCTTTGGTGACGCCTGCGCCATCTGTCGGATATATTCGAATTCAGTTTTATTGTGACCAGGTAAGCTTAATTATTGTGATGGCTTAGCGGTCTCAAAGCACTTCTCCGGATTGGAAGGGACGCAGGTTCGAATCCCGCTACACTTAAAATTCATACTTATAGTATTGATATTCCATTGGTACCAAATACTGCTCACATAACGTTCTCATCACACCCACATTCTGATGTCGAAAATTTCGTAAGACTTATGTTTGAAATAATGTTTAGTACCTATCTCAATGTTCAATATTGTGAATGTGAAAAGAAGAGTCCTTGAGCTGGGTTTACGATTGCTCAGTGGCTAAAGCATTTCCCCGGATAGGGATATGACGTATATTCGAATCCTGCTCACAGACATTATTTTTCCGTAAAAAGTATACCATTACCAGTATTATTGTCTTCTCCATGGCCGACGTTTACTATTTATAATAATGCAGGACCCGTCACCCATCACAGTAATAACCATTTTAATTTCAGGGTATTTCACGTACGTTTTATTAATATTGCTGTCATTTAAGTGGCAACAGACGACATGACAATTTATACCCATCACAACCTGAGAATAATATTAATACGAGTGCTGCATGTTAGTGCTGTATTAGCATTTTATAAATGAAATTATACTTTCAGGCAGAAGATTAACAGATCTGCTCGTAGACTTAGCATAACATTACGCATATATTCCCCGAAGGGGTAGACAGCGGTGTATTACATAACCACGATTCGCCAGCTATGTTTAAGTCCCACGTAATAGGAGGCGTGCCTATTGACGTCTACCGGGCACATTTGCAAACTCCGGGCTACTATTGAAAATTTTTATTTTTATACAAGCAAAAAGCTCAATAATACTGTCCGACCCGGGGATCGTACCCGAGATCTCATGATCAGCAGTCGCTTACACTACCGCTGCACCACAGAGGCAGTTTAATAATAAAAGTTATAAAAATAAATCCTCTGTTTTTCTTTAGAGCCAAAGAATTTGGCCAACAATTGTTGTTATTTTCCTTATAGCCTGTGATGGCAGATTTATTAAGACTTACCTGATGGTAAGAGGTTACCACGGCTCATGGACTCAGTAATACTAAGAATAATGCCAAGCCGCTTCTTACCTTTTATTATGGGAGAGGAATGACTGGTCGGCTATCTCCTGCTGCAACCAAAACACACCAAGTGTTTGATGGTCAGGTCGGTCATGTTTGACGGTGGTACCAACACCCCAAGACTGATAGCAAGTGAGTACTGCCACTTAGTACCCAAACAGTTATGCTATCAGTGATGGCAAACCGGGACTACGGGAGTCGTAAAAGCCGACTAAGGGATTACCGGGGGACCGGGCAGCAGCGTTCCCCTGAGTACTAAAACCACATACTGCGATCGCCAACCCGCCTGCTAAGCGTGGCGATTATGGCAATATAATTTTCTCTTCGCAGTCCCCAACTGTAGACAGGAAAAAATTAAAAAGAAAAAGATTCCTATATCATAACAGTTGTTACATAACAAATTCTATTTAGATACATATCTTAATAGGATATGTAATTAGAAAAAAAAACAAAAAACACTATCTTTATTAAAGGGGCTCTGACACACAACCGATTGACGCGTGTTAGACTCCCGGGAGTCTCGGATCAATGACCTCGACACTTAAAAAAAAAAGTTCAAAAGAATATCCAACGTTTGCAATAAGGGTCAGCATCGCAAAAAAAAGGCACGAGCCGCGCGCGCAGTCACAAAAAAATTTAGCGCTGAAAATTTATTTCGTACTCCTTAACTTTCAATGCTATCTACTCCAAAATTTTTGCCCGATACAGTCTGTTCATTCTATAAGCTGTGCATGATTTTTGCTTATGCCTATATATACTCTATCAACGAGAAATAAATCCCAAACGTAAACGTTAACCAGTTGCGTCTATGGACTCGAACCGTACGGTTATAAAGTCGAGATTTCAACGCGAAAGTGAAATAAAATTAAAGTTTGTGGAAAGTTTTCTTTTTATAACGTCAGTCTTATTATAATATTTAGTGGATAGTGTTTTAAGGGTTTTAGTGCATAAAATAGTTATTATACTTCACAATAAATATGGATTTTTCAACAATGGATAAGTAGTTTTTTTTTTAGATTGTTTTAGGAAAATAAGATAACGATAACGACGACGAACGATAGCTCAGTGGATTAGAGCACTTCCCCAGATAGGAAGGGACGCAGGTTCGGTTCCTGCTCGTACTAAAGTTATCTTTTTCCTCATTCACAAATAATATTTTGTTCTCTAAAAATAGCTAAGTATATCAAGTGCTAAAAATATAGATCAAAATGCATAATGTTAATTGATTTTATGCTTTAAAAAAAAAGATGATTCACTTTACGAGTATATCCACAATCATTTCGGTTACCAATGGGTTACCACAAATGCTCGTAAATCCAAAATCTCATATTTATTTTGTCAAGAAAGTCATGTAGGCAATTATTTTGTCGATTTTCCGGGTCAATGATAGTTGCTACTGGTTGATTCGTGTTCATTTAAGATGATGAGCAGACACGAAATGACTTGACAGAAAAATAAGTAAGAATGCATTATTTATAAGATTCATTAATCTATAGCACATATAGTGAGAGGAAATCATTTTCGGATGTTATTATGTTGTGTATATGGTTGGAAGATTGTATAAAAATATTAGGTTACATAGCTTTTGCCGGGGGCTCCACCGCAAACTAAAGTTGGTTAGTAGTGGGATAAAATGTATTCCCGTTTTGGGCGCGGTATCAGTCCAATATCTATCCTCCTACACAGTTTCTTGATGATGATGATATTAGTTGTTTTAATGATGAATAATGAAACAGCAAAAATGTTAAATTGTTGTTATTTTATTATTGCATTTTAATCCTAGATATTATTTAACCTATGTTTAATAAAATGTTTGGAACTGGCTTCTAGCTAGTTTTTTGATAATTATTAATATTATAATGGGTTTCCTAAGTTTTGTAGTTATTTTTCCTTTTTTCGTTTCATTGTTCAGGCATTTTTTTGTATGGATGATGGGGCTTTTCCTTTATACCGTATTATTATTTTTAATAGTAAAATTTATCATTTCTCTGGAACCAACTGTGATCCCAGTCCAAGCAGACAAAATTATTTTAAAATAAATATTATTTATGTGGTACTGAACTGGTGCTTGGATAAGTCAAATTGAAAACTAAATATATGCCAAATATTATGTTAATATTTCTTTATGTTGACAATTGACTTGCTTAGTCATTTTTTAACAGAATACGAAGATAAATCAGTGACTCTGGTCAAAATAAAATTCTATGATCGCTGACACTATAGAAAACTATTAAAATAGATATTATGATATCTCTAACGTTATCTATATTATATATATATATATATATATATATCTATCCTATTCGGTAATAGTCACTATACCACCGATAAGCATCGAATAAAGTTCTATTCCAAGAATAAAAAAATGGTGTCATATTTTTTGTGCTGTCATTTGAATGCAACATCGGGAATTAATTGTTTCAAAAACATAAAATGCAACGTTATATACAATATTTAATTAACGAAAGAGAATCGTTACTGTACTTATACTTTTTATTACTTATAATGACAAAAAGGTGATAGCACTTCTGCTAATGAGTGGAAAAAAATTCATTCTTTGAAGTTGTAGCCTTTTGTGCGTTGGGAAAAAAACAGATCTCAGAGTGTATTTTTTAGCATAAGACAAAGTTACGCGCCCCAATATAATGCTGCGTGCTATGTACGCTGGTGCCGATAGAATAATTTATAATTAGAATAATAATACATGATTGGCAGGTGGCCAAGCAGGAGGACAAATTAAAAGAAAGAAATACAATGAAGGGTCCTTTAAATGGAAATGGCAAAAGAAAGAGTCCTTAATTATCAAGGTTGAATATTTTAAAAGAAAAACATAGTAATAAACATTGTATTTCAGTATTTATGATGTAAGTATTATTTATTCCTCATAATGAGTGAAAATGTAATAGAGCTGTGTCAGTACATTTAATGTATTTGAGAAAAAGACACTTACTTTATTAGGCTATATAGGTGTAAGGAGTGTAGGCTGGTTCTCCTGTCGAAGCCGGGGCGAACGCCGGATTTGGTAGAGGCGAGTAAGCTGCTGGAGTATCCTCGCTGCCCGCATCGTCCAGCATCTGCGCGATGTCGGACCCGACTTGTCGGACACCCAGTTCGGTTTTCAGGCTGATCGATCGACGGTCGGCGCGAATATAAAAATGACTGCATAAAGATTCCGATATAAAACAATGTTTGCTTCCATTATCAAGACACGCTCGAGTTTTTTTTATTTTGTTAAGACAAAATAATGTGACTCTAGACTTTGAATGTTTATTATTAAATTATAATTTGACATTGGCACTAAAGGAACCAACCAGAATGATAAGCAAAACTTGTATAATAATTTTGCTCATAATTGTAAAAAGCCATGCAGGACTGAAGTTTTTTAATTTGCGTTATCTGATCACACAGCACAGTTATTAAAGTTTCCTGTGAGAAAGACATGTGCTATAAATTTCTGGCGGAAACGGGTCCGTGATTTTAGTAAAGAAAATATTGTAAAATTTAAAGACTGTTTACATGCTGTGTCCTTTTCTGAAATGTATGAGGGACGGGACCCTAATAGAGCATACGCATGCTTTCTAAGTGAATGTCAACTTTTCTATAATTTATGCTTTCCATATAAAACGATAACCGTATATAATGTATAGTGCTAAGCATTTCAAATGCTAAAAATATATATAAATACCGTATATACTAATATAAAGCCGCGATGGCTATCACGGGGATTAAAGCTAGAGGAAACGACAACTTTTATGGAATTTTCGACTAAAACCCTCAGGTAAAAATAGGCAAATCTATAGGAATTATTCCAAATTATTAAAAAATACTATAAAACAAACAAAGAGAGCAATGAATAACTACAGAATTCAAATGTCTAGCAATAATTCCAAAACCACCTGGCAAATAATTAATAGTTCGAGAAGAATATCCCCCGTGACGATATCATGCGTATCAATGTTAATGGCGAATTTCTGAGAAATCCAAGAGATATAGCGAACGCTTTTAATAATTATTTTGTTGATAAAATAAAACCGTTTTCCAATGCAGGTACTAACGCAACATTCCAGATATTCAATATGACAAAATCTATATTTATGGCTCCTAGCATTCCAATTGACATGGAAAATATAATTAAAGGACTAAGAAATACAAATAGCGTAGGATACGATGACATAGCAACAAAAATAGTTAAATTACCATTACCATGGTAAATGGTAACCGTCGCTCATGGACTCAACTATACTGAGAGTATTGTCAAGCCGCTGCTCATCATTTCATTTCATCAATATGAAATGAATGAATAAACGGCTATCTCCTGCTACAGCCAAAACGCAATGATGTGCTTCATGGCCGGTCACACTGGAGATGGTGGTACCAACCCGCTCGGGCCCGATACCAAGTGAGTACTCCCACTCGGTACCCAGCCCTACCACCAGTCATGCAATGGATGATAATTGCTTACTTCCCTTAGTCGCCTCATACGACACCCGTGGGAAAGAATGGGGTAGTGACACTTGTATTCTTAGTCCGTCACCACACAGAAAAAATAATTTATTGAATTTTTAGCTTATTTTGGTATTTAAACGAAAATAAGTATTTACTGCAAATAATACTGATATTTAACTGTAAATATTTAATTCTAGTTTCAAAAATGTTACGTAATATATTTTATCTCCTAAAGAGTTCTCGCTGCTGAAGTGAAAAGTTATGTGTGTTAAACGAGAGCAAAGTTTTTGCACGTCGTGCCTTTGAATCCCTCGCTACACTTAGGATTCAACTTTAGAAAATCAGCACTCGCAGCAAAAAAGGACTTTGCTCTCTTGTTGCACAAATAACTATTTCCACTATTCTATTAATTACCGACAAAATTGCTATTGGCCTAATATGGGCCTTATTAGCGCCCTTTTGAGCTGCTCCGGATATATTCCTTTTACAACACACAAATAAATAAATAAAGCGATTATAAGGCGTATGTTATTTTTGATTAATTTAATTTCTTTTATTCTAATAGCGTCAAAACCTGGTGATTTATTGCAGCTTAAATTATTTATAATTTTTTCCACATCTATTGGCTGAGTCTTTTGAAACCTTAAGGATACCTCACTACATACCACATAACCCTTTCTATTCAAAAAGTTATTGCTACATACATCTGTAATATCTTTTATTTCTCCAGTAAAAGAATTTGAGAAATTATTACATATATTAATTATACTATCATGTCTACCCAGATATTGTAGAATAACTTTATCTACACTCTTTTTTTCCTTACCTGTCCATGAATTAATTTTAGACCATATTTTTTTAACATTTTTGTTACATTGTAATATTTCATTTTTTCTGTAATGGTTTTTAGATTTATTTATACACTTATTAACCTTATTTCTGTACTTATTAAATTGTAATCTGAGATTCATATTATTTGGTGTATTTTTCTATAATTTAAAAAATCAATCTCTAGTGTTAATCATATTTTTGAGCTTCTTTGAAATCCAAGGCTTACATTTTCGTTATTGGATTATGCGGGCATAATGCCATTAGCATTTTAGCCTCACTATAGGCATTTGTGAATATGGAAAATATTTCATTATGTAAATATAAAGGGCACTTACAATCTAATAATTTTGTCCATGACACTTTCAATAACTTTTCCGAAACTTTTTTATCGCTTATTACCGTAACGTTGGGTTTATCAATATATTGTCGAACACTTCAATTCACCAGTCACACATACACCTATGAGATAGTGATCCAATATTTTACAGGTTAACACATACGCCGAGACTGTTCGCTCGGTTCGAACCCATGCGTGGTCACTAAGCCACCGTACACTTCCTCTCGCGTTATGTCACTAATCGCGCACTCCATGCCCAATTCGGCCCTATTATTTGTATACTGAGTGCACACTCCACCAGTGGCGCTTTCGCACAGTATGTCAAAATTCATATCACCCATAAAAAACACTTCACAGCCGTTAGGGATACTAGCCAGCAGTTGCTGCACTTCCTCTAAAAAGTCATGTTTATTTGATTTTGGGGGTTTATATATTATTATTAAGTGACTAACTTCTTTTTTCTGAACTAGCTGACCATGTATTATTTCTGACTGATTAGCAGTTACTAGTTAGTTTAACATAGTGAAGTTAAGTTCGTTTTTGACATATATAACAAAACTTCGCCTCACCTGGTCATTTCTCTTGAGTCCAAAAAGAGATTTTTAGTAGGAGAGGGAATTGAACCCGCGTCTTCCGGCGACCGGGGAAGTGTTCTAAGCCACTGAGCTATCTTACCAATCTGTCAATCATCCCAATCTCCTTATCACATTTGTCTTACGACCAACGCAGATGGCGTCGGCAAGCATTTACATGCATCCATTATCTTTTTCCTTATTCACAAATAATTTATACTTTAAAAAGTAGCGGAGCATGTCAATTGCTAAAAAATATAGATCTAAAATGTTTCAAAAATCGCGCCATCAAATAGTATGAATTTTAATTGCAAAATTAAACTTAGAATAGAATAGAATAGAATACACTTTATTGTACACCAAACATAAGATAAAAACAATAATTTACAATAAAACTATCAACAAGTATGTACAATGGGCGGTCTTATTGCTAAAAGCAATCTCTGCCAGACAATCTTTGGATGGAATTAACAAGTACGATGCTACAGTTATGTTGTAGGTGTACGTATACATAAATAAATATACATCTACAAATATGAATAATACTATAGGTAATCATAAATATCACATATAAATTAAAATCTTAAAATGACAAATAATGATCTTTGACCAATATTTTAAATTTAGTCAACGTATTTGTTTGTCTGATGTCTAATGGTAAGGCATTCCATAAGTTTACTGCCGTCACTTTAAAAGACTTACTAAGGTATTTTGTGCAATGCGTTGGTATTTTGAGCCTAAGATTTTCTGACGACCTCAAGGTCTTCCCATGTGTGTCATGTAGGAATTCAAAATTTCCTTTAAGATAGGAAGGGTATGACGGGTTGAACAGAATACTGTATAACAAGAATAGTAAATAAGCGTTCCGACGAAGGCGTATTGGTAAACACTTGAGATTGTTTCGAAATTCTGAGACATGATCATATTTACGTAAACCTTATATAAATCTTATACAAAAATTTTGAAGTCGCTCAAGTTTTTCAAGCTGGTTCTCGGTAAGATCTGGATAGCTAACATCTGCATAATCAAGGATAGGAAGTAGAAGGGAATTTGCAAGCGCGATTTTGGTGACAGTGGGTAGAAAGTTTCGCAACCCTCTCAATGACTCTGCTGATCTGAACATTTTCCGACTCACCTCTAGCAACTGGAGATCCCAAGAGAGGTTTTTGTCAATTAGTATACCCAGATTCTTCACTTTATCGCTTATAGGTATTATTGTGCCATCAAAAACGATTGGTGGTAATTGTGTCCATTGCACCTTAGATGTTAGTTTAGAGCTACCCACAACAATGACTTGTGTCTTAACGGGATACACCTTAAGCCCGTGTGATTTACTCCAACTACTAATAAAATCCAAGTCCTTATTGGTGATTCTGATGGCATCTGACAATTCAGCTAAAGGTGCCTGAGATTTGGAGATCATCTGCATTAAGGTGGTAGGAGGAAATAAGCTTATTAGAGATGGTATTTATAAATACTGCGAAAAGTAAAGGAGAAATCACGCCGCCCTGGGGTACACCAACAGTTGTATTGCACCATGTTGAGTAATTATTTTCTATACGAACACGCTGTTGGCGTCCACACAGGTAACTACGAAACCAACCAATACCCGTTGGAGATATGATAAGTGAGTTTAGTAGGCCAAGTAATATGTCATGATCCACCGTGTTAAATTCATTGGAGAAGTCTAACAAGTTGAGCACAGTAAGATTACCACGGTCCATGCCTGATCTAATGTCATCGGTTACCTTAATTAATGTCGTGGTTGTACTATGACATGAGCGGAAGCCAGATTGAAAAGGATTAAGGAGCTTATTTATATCAAGAAAGGAACTGAACTGGTTATGGACAAGGCGCTCAAGAACTTTGGACAGGAAAGGTAGTATGGATATGGGACGGAAGTCAGAAAAACAGGAAGGCTTAGACTTTTTTGGTAGAGGGGTAAGTTGCGCCTCCTTCCATTTGGATGGGAAGATACCACAGGATACAGAGAAATTGAGGATATGGCAGATTATGGGAAGGACTTCGTCTAGGATGGGAATAATCATATTGCGGCTTATGGAGTCGCTACCAATGGAATTAGAAGTTATTGACTGAATGTTCTTCTTAACATCACAAGCAGTGAATTGGTTAATGTCGAAAGGTGGATAGTTAGGTGTTGGAAGTGTTGAAAGATATTTCATAGTATTTTCTTTAACTGTCTTTTCTAAATTAGGCGATACTGAAAATACTTGATTAAGCAAATCAATGTTTAAGTCCTTAGGAATTGTGTCAATACGCAATTTTCCAACACCCAATGTTTTAAGAAATTTCCAGACTTTAGCTGGATCTCCGTCCTGAACCGATTTATGAATCTGCTGGCGTTGTGCATTCCTACACACCTTGTTGCAGTGATTTCATATAGTGCCCGGGGTAGTGTGTTTTGTTTATTGTTAGTAACATAGTTAAATAACTAAACTGGGAAGTTAGTAAACTAGTTAAAAAAATTATGTCGGTACATTAAACTTACATAAACATCCACCATTGTCATGATGTGCTTAGCTTTAGGGAACTGGCAAATGCTGTGATATAATAATTATTGTGAAAATAAGAATATTACTTCTTCGTGACTGTACGCTTCGATTTGGCAGCTGCTTTTGCTGGAGCTACGGGCTTTTGGGCATCCTGAGGCTCGATTTTATTTAATTCTATGAGAGAACTTAACCGATGTCGCACGCCAGCACTGGTAGTGATGTATATGAAGCCCTCCTTAGTCCACGAATTTGTTATGCCAAACTTATCTCTAGCTGCCATAAAGACCTGATGTCTTTGCTTTGTCAGGAACTCAGATATAGTTATACCAGTGCCTTTAAATTTGGTTTTGGCATACCATATGCTGTCTCTCATAGACACTGTTTCAAATTTGACAGCGATGGATCTAGGCTTGTCACTATCTGTGAAACAGCCCATTCGATGACACCTTTTAATAGAGGCAGCGTTAAAATCTTCAAGCTTGAGATGACTCTTGAGAATATTCGCCACTATATTTAATGTCTCCTCTTGTTTTTGCCCGGCCACACCATGTAGAAGCAACATTTTCCTGCTGCTACGCATCTCCAAAGAATCCACCTGACTCACAAGAACATCAATTTGTGATTGCAGATTATTTAGTGTTCCTTTAATGAAGGCCTTAAATGTGGAGAATTCTGAAGCGAGAGAAGTTAGTGTAACAACACTAGGTGAGCTAGATGTTTGAGACAGCTGAGCTTCAATCAGTGCCATTCTGTCACTAAAAGAGGCATTTAATTCTGCAATTGTCTTCTGGATTGACGTAGTCTCCATATTTTCAACGAGGGTTGCAGTTTTGTATGTAGTGATTTTTTACTTATGATTACACTATCCTGGCAGGTACTTGCTATTAACTAAATATACTGACCATTAAATAATAAAACAGTTAACTATTTAAATTATAATAATGTAGAAAATGCAGAAGAGAAAATTTTACACCCTGCCTTCTAAACTACCCACAACAAAAATAAAACAAAAAGAAAAGAAAAAAAAACCTTACTATATTGGATGCATGTAAATGCTTGCCGATAGATGGCGTTGGTCGTAAGACAAATGTGATAAGGATATTGGGATGATCGAAAGATTGGTAGGATAGCTCAGTGGCTTAGAGCACTTCCCCGGATTGGAAGAGACGCGGGTTCGATTCCCGCTCCTACTAAAAATCTCTTTTTCCTTATTCAAAAATAATTTATACTTTAAAAAGTAGTGGAGCATGTCAATTGCTAAAAAATATAGATCTAAAACATAAACAATAATTATGTTACAACGGTACCGATAACGCGTCCGCACGTCGGGAGCACACAATACATGCGAATTTACCCTCTCCTCCACTGAAAACCCCAGTTCCAATCCTTCAATATAGCCTCATCCTCTAGGGTTGAGACTCGGGTTGTCATACGCTTGCTGGCGCCTCGGCCCCTCTTCGCCGAATTTCCCAGTCTCAGTCAGTGCGCCTCTGCTTGCTGACCGGCCGAAGTGCAGTGTGTTGTTCCAAGGTCGCTGAGAAGGCTGTGGGCAATGACCAGAAATGCGCATCCGCTGCATGCTGACTGGCTGTATAACTCGCTGCTCGAAAGCTTGAGGAAGTGATGATGACGTCACGATGGCGTAGCTTTGCGAAGGCTGCGCTGACATTCATGCTCGGGGGAGTTTGGGGGATGAGAGGAACAGGGTGTAAAGTTCCTCATCTACCATTGAAAACGGAGGATCCTCCGACCAAACGGGTATTGTGTCTGGTGGGCTACTGCCCGACGGTTGTCGTCGGGTTCTTGTATATATTGAATAATTTGTTGATAATTTATTGTTCAATCGCTCGGATAACTTTAATATCTTTTTTTTCTGCCGTGGGTACTTTAGGAATAAACATCTACAAAAGTTGTTCCAATTATATATTGTATTTAAAAATAGTTTAAACTTAAATTGTGCAAACATTTATATGTATTAATACTAAATAAGGGACAGTACCTGCCGGCAAGCGTTATCCATACAATCGAATCAGCCACTCACTTATCAAATAAGTTCATTTTTTTATTGCACCAAATGGAGGCTATAAAGGAATCCATGTCACAAATGAACCAAATCTTCAACCAGAAATTGGCAGAATTTGAAGAGAGGCAACAGAAGATTTCTAAAAAAGCTCCTGCATCTCCTAGTGAAGGTAATCTTGCCGAGGATTTTGCTACTTTTAAGGAATTTACCTTGCATGCTCTTCGCACATTGCAGTGTCAAGTGGACTTGTTAGCGAAACAAATAGACAACTTGGAAATGCATACTAGGCGCAAAATCTTACTATTTCATGGTATACCTGAGGATAGGAAGGAGGATACCACTGTTGTCATTTTAAAACTGGTCTCTGAGACTCTTAAGTTAGATTGCAGTGCCAGTGATTTAAGTCGTTGTCACAGGATGGGCAGGTCACCGGCAACAGCTCGCCCCAGGCCAATTTTATTCAAACTAAAAGATGTAGCTCTTCGTTCAAAGATATGGGCTGCAAAAAGCAGACTTAAAGGCTCTGGTATTACTTTATCCGAGTTTTTAACAAAAACCCGCCACGACACATTCATAGCAGCACGGCAGCGATTTGGTGTGGCTAAATGCTGGACCCGAGATGGCTCATGGAAAGAAGCTCAAATTATCCCATTGCCTAAGAAAGCTAATCCTAACTCTTTTCCCGACTACCGCCCCATTTCTATTTTACCATTTCTCTCCAAAATTCTCGAACGCCTAATTTTTGAACAATTAAATTATTTTCTTACCAAAAATGAACTGCTCAATCCTTTTCAGTCTGGCTTTCGTTCAGGGCACAGCACGGTTACAGCACTCATTAAAATCACTGATGATATCCGTTTAGGGATGGATGATGGTCAGCTTACCGTTCTGACGCTCCTGGACTTTAGCAATGCCTTTAACTCTATTGATTTTGACATTCTCCTTGCTATTCTTCGCTCCATTAACATATCTCCAACGGTAATTGACTGGTTTCATAGTTACCTGAATGGTCGTCGGCAGAGGGTTCGCTTTGAGGAGACCTACTCTTCATGGTGTACAACATCAGCCGGCGTACCTCAGGGTGGTGTCTTATCTCCTCTTCTCTTCGCTATTTTTATCAACTCCATTTCACATAGTCTCACGTCATCCTACCACCTATATGCAGACGATCTGCAACTGTACTGTCAGGCACCTTTGGGTTGGCTAGCTGAAGCAGTTGATGAGATGAACCTGGATCTGCTCCGTATCGCCGAGTGGAGTAGAACATACGGTCTCAGAGTGAATCCACTTAAAACGCAGGCAATCATCATAGGCAGTACTCGGAAAATTATCCATATAGACTGGGGCTCACTTCCGAAAATAGTCTTTGATGGTGTCACTATCCCATTTAGTGAAACCGTCAAAAACCTTGGCATTATTTTCGACAGTAGTCTATCATGGGGCCCACAGCTTGAACAAACCAGCCGAAAGATATATGCTTCTGCGGGCTCATTGCGTAGATTAACAAACTTTCTGCCTACAACCACTAAAATTGCGCTTGTACAATCCCTCTTACTTCCTATCCTTGATTACGCGGACATCTGCTATCTCGACCTAACTCAGGAACAACTAGACAAGCTTGAGCGCCTTCAAAACTTCTGTATCAGGGTCATATTTGGACTGCGAAAATATGACCACGTCTCCGAATTTCGCACTAAGCTCAACTGGCTCCCAATACGTCGTCGGCGAGATAGTCACATTTTATCCCTTCTCTATACTATCCTCTTTAATCCTTCTTCTCCGCAATATCTTCGGCAAAGATTTAAATTTCTTCATACCACTCATACTCACCCTTTCTCATTAAAATCATCAGAAAACTTGAGATTAGAAGTTCCACAACATAAAACCAATTTTTATGGAAACTCCTTTACTGTTGAAGCGGTCATGTTGTGGAACAAACTACCTATCACAATAAGAACATCCCCTTCTTTAAACTTATTCAAACAGCGGGTCAAAACACATTACCTGTCGGAAACAACTACTGTGTCGCACCAATATTAATTTAAGTAGATACAATATTCTTTATATATAAAATTATATTTTTATACGTGTACAGTGTTATATACCTACATTTATATATTTCTCTTTGTAAAACATGTTCAATACATAAATTTATGATACTATAAGTTATAACAAATTAGTACTTATACCTATAACTCGAAAGGCAAGTTTCTCTTCAATTCCTCTCCATGCATGGTTGCCTGGAAGAGATCGCTCTGAGCGATAAGGCCGCCAATTGGAAGACTAGTTAAGTTAAGCCTTAGCTTTACATTTCTTTCTTTTTTTGTGTTTGTTGTTACAGTTTTTTTTTTTAGTATTCCAATAAAGAGTTTTATTGTATTATTGTATTGTAATATCGCGATGTAGGATACGTCAGTTTTTAGTCCGTATGTGGCAAGATAGACGTCGCTACATCTCTGTCATCTTCCCTCTCTACCACTTACTATCATGTGGACGTTTTTTTTAAGATTCTTATTCTATTATTAGTATTTAAATAACAGCTTGCTTTTGAAAATTGTTTGTGCACTTATCTACATGTCTGCATTTAATGTCATTCAGTCGTTAGCCTAATTTTATAATTCAAATAGTTTAAGAAATGCATGCATTTAGAGTGTATTTGTAGCTATTGCGCAAATTCTTTAAATTTTCTTTTAAATTTCCACAGAAACAATAACAGAATAGTTTGATAAGGTTTTTCTATTTTATATGTTTATCCACATATTAAACCATATGACCAACATATAGATCTCATTTAAGTACATTCAAAAACATTAAAAATATAAATTCTAGATAACTAAAGGGTTGTGAAAAATTTATTGACATTAGTTATGCATTAATTACTGAGGTGATAAATAATAGAGTCTTACAAATACTTTCTGATATTTACTTGATTTTTACTACTCGGACGTTACAAATACTTTAGAGAAGCCTTCTTTACAGTGAATGCGCAAACGTCTTCCTGTCTAGTCTTCGTGGGGTTAAATGAAACCAAGTTATCTTCACCCCATTCCGGGGCCAGCTCTAGAGAGTTCTTGACTTAAAATAGTTGGATCCTCACTCCTCCAGTATGCTCTGAGGGATAGCCGGCAAATGGTGTGTAACTTGTAGTATCATCTGCATAGCAATACATATTCTCTATCAAGAGTATATTATTGATGTGCAAAATGAACAGCATAGGGAAGAGAACCGAGCTTTGTCGTATATCAACATCAACTTACATGGTATCGAAACAATGATTGTGATGCTCCAACCACGCAAGAAGCTGGCGATGAATTTGCAGAGGCCCTCATGGATTCCATAGGATGGCATTTTTGATCGAAGGGCCAGACCCTGCCTTCGCAATGTCTAGGCCAAATACCGAAGCTTCACGCACAACCTGCAAAGCCTTATTTCTAAGGTTGGTTACGCACACGAGAAATTTACCAGGGTGTTAACCATAACGTAAAATAGTCACTGTAAAGAGGAAATTAACCGATAGTGGTTAATTTTTTTTCCTACAATTCGGCCATCCTGGTCTGCCCTCAGACTGAACTATACATTACATCAATTACAATATGTTGTTATAAGATAACCAAAATCACAAAAATTAACAAGCATTTTAGGCAAAGTAAAATCATGTCAATTATATTCACATCATTGCATTACTTATTACCTACATGACTCACAATGTATGTTAAATGAAAGCCTTACAATAACATAAGTAGGTACACGGTAGTTAGATAGAACCGGCAGGCAGTTTGCAAAAAAAAAACGATTTTATTTTAACTAAATTTATTTAATAAAAATTACAATATAAATTTATAACTAAAGTAATGACAATCATTCGATGGTTGAAACAAAAGTGTGGTATTTTTCCGTGGTTTCGTATAGCACGGCGCGGTGTCTGAAGTCCGAGCGGTGTCACGCGGCGCCTGGTCAGCGATTTGAACGCGCCTTGGCCTTGACCTTGGCGCGATTTGGCGCCTGGGTGATGCAACTTCTAATAGAAATAAATGCACGTTTTGATGAAATTACTAATTTAGCCATTTCCTGGTATGTCCATGACTTAACACAGTTACTACTCATGTGAAAACTAAACGTCATACCAATAATCACAATAAATAAACGAAATATGTAGAGCTGAATCAAGGCTATCGTTTCATATACTCTACACCAGAAGTTGTTCTTATAGGTTCTTCTTTACCTCGGTCTATTTTCTCCACCTCATAACGGTCCCTTCCTAACATCTTAGTAATTTTGTATGGTCCAAAAACTTTCTGTTTTAATTTTAAGGAATTCCCAAACTGCGTTCTTTGGACTGCCACTAGATCACCTTCCTTATAGCACGCTCCTTCTTTTCTCTTCTTATTGAATAGCTTCCTATTCTCCTCTTGAATTTTTAGTATTTGTGCTTTAGCTATTTCTCTTGATTCATCTCTCTTTTGCATAAATTTTAATCTGCTTTCCTCTTCTAAATATTCCATTATAAATCCAAATATATTCAAGGTAAATCTACAGAATCGGCACTTCATGCAGTGGTGTGCAAAATTGAAGAAGCGATTTCAAGCAAGTCTATATGTCTAGGCACCTTCATAGACATCGAGGGGGCCTTTGACCAGACCAAATTTACTAGCATAACTGCAGCACTCGAAAGACATGGAGCAAATGCAATTATGATCCAATGGATAAATAATATGTTAAGCAAAAGGATCGTTAAGCTTAGCACAGGCGGAACACACAAGGCACTGGTGGCCAAAGGATGCCCTCAAGGGGGTGTGCTTTCACCGCTACTGTGGAATTTAGTAGTAAATGATCTGATTGCTACACTGAACAACAATCACTTTTATACGGTCGGTTATGCCGACGATCTGGTGATACTGACATGCGGCAACAGTACAAGTACAGTATGCGACGTTACACGCTCTGCGCTGGTCATCGTGGAACGGTGGTGTACTATCAACGAACTAACAGTCAATCCCAAAAAGACGGAAATGGTGATGTTCACTAACAAACGCAACCTGGGCAACTACCGACTGCCCAAATAATTCAAAACAGAACTCCAGTTATCAACACAGGTTAAGTACCTAGGTGTAATTCTTGACTGTAAGTTAAACTGGAGTAATCATTTAAATAGCAAAATAGATAAAGCTACGGTCGCATTCTGGCAATGCCGCAGAATGATAGGTAAAAGGTGGGGCCTAGACCCTAAAATCGTTCTATGGCTATACCAGGTAGTAATCCGACCAATGATTAGCTACGGTGCGGTGGTGTGGTGGCCACGGACCGAATTGTAACGACAAAAGTGACGGGCCTCGTGGCGTACTCAGTATGTATTTACAAAAAAAAGTAATGTACCTATGTATTATATCCGTAATCTGGTACCCAAAGCACAAGCGGTAAGCTTAGTTTGGGACCAGAGGACGTTATGTGAAATGTCCATGTCAAATATCCATGTACATGTATATTTATTTATAAAATTTATTTGTTTTACTAATTTTTATTCATTTTCTGTGACAGATAGTGTTTAATTTTGCAGCATTCATTACTTTATTTTTATTCTTGACCTAAATTCCTGATAGTGTACAGGGTATATAAACATGAGTTTGTTCGCAAGAGCCACTGTCGTAATACATCTTTTAAAGTACTTGGTATATTCACCGAAATAAAAATCGAAGCAATGGACTTTAAGCCATTGGCCGTCATGTGTTTCTACTTTATAATTGTTTCTGCAAAGCCTATTAGCGATGTGAGTACATTTTTATTTCGCTAGATGATATACGGACTCTCATCCGTCCATTTCTTGGCTCTCAAAAACCTTGACTTAGCTTTTTATGATGATCTATAAAGTTACAATTACTGCATTAATACTAATATATTATAGAAATAAATTATTGTAAAGGTTACTTAGAAATTGTTCCTGCTCCTGACTGTTATTTTCGATTTTACATTTTTCACTTTGTGTTTAATGTATAGTGCTAAGCATGTCAAATGCTAAAATATATATAAAAATATCTAAATATTTAAAGGGTTTGCGTCATTATTAGGTAAAATCTTAATTGTAAAATTAAGTTTACCTGGTCGGTATAATGTATGAAAATACTTCCGACAGATGGCGCAGGCGTCACCCAAAGACGTTAAGTATGATGTGTTATCGAAATTAGCAGTCAGGAGCAATTGTCAGGATGGCTGAATTGGTAAAGCATCTGGACGGTATCCAGAAGATGCAGGTTCAAATCCTGCTCCTGACTGTTATTTTCGATTTCACATTTTTCACTTTGTGTTTAATGTATAGTGCTAAGCATGTCAAATGCTAAAATATATATAAAAATATCTAAATATTTAAAGGGTTTTCGTCATTATTAGGTAAAATCTTAATTGTAAAATTAAGTTTACCTGGTCGGTATAATGTATGAAAATACTTCCGACAGATGGCACAGGCGTCACCCAAAGACGTTAAGTATGATGTGTTATCGAAATTAGCAGTCAGAAGCAATTGTCAGGATGGCTGAATTGGTAAAGCATCTGGACGGTATCCAGAAGATGCAGGTTCAAATCCTGCTCCTGACTGTTATTTTCGATTTCACATGTTTCACTTTGTGTTTAATGTATAGTACTAAGCATGTCAAATGCTAAAATATATATAAAAATATCTAAATATTTAATAGGTGTTGGTCAAGTTCAAAAAATGTCTCTGCACTTCCCTATAATTACCGTTAGGCGATATATATTCCCTCCGATATTTTAATATTTTTAAGTACCAGTGCAGTGGCAGTCACTTCAAATATTCGGCGTTAGTCAGTGCTTGGTCACCAAGCTGTGTATATGCGTCTAAGTGTCATTATTACTCTGTAAAGTAGAAATCTTCAGCCCACCAAGTGGTTTGTCACGTAATATTCCTGCACACCATTAATTTGTTTTTAAAAAGGTAATTATACTATTATTTTTCTTGTGTTTTTGTCAATATGATGTAACTAAAGTATATATTTTTACATTAATCAATTTTCACGCCTTTATCTGCATTAATAAAAGCATAATTAAAAAAAAACATGTAAATCTAATTACCGTTTTTCCTAATTACCATTGCTTACCATTCTTTTTTGATAACATGGTAATTAGAGCAAACTAATGGCAATTAGGTTTACTACAACTCACGACAAATGCGTCGTTCTTTGCAGCGAACGCGCAAACCTGTGTCTTCGTAGGCTTGAATTGAACCAAGTTCTTTTCTCCCCATTCCGAGGCCCGCCCTAGAGAGTGCTCGGCTTTAGGCACAAGTTGGATCCGCCTCTTCTCCAGCATGTTCCGAGGGACTTTCTGATGGCCAGTATAACGCGCATCACCCGTACTGTCATCCGCATAGCAATGCATACTCTCTAATGAGAGCAAGTCATTGATATGCAGGATGAACAGCGTTGGGGAGAGCACCGAGCCTTGAGGAACGTCAGCATTAATCTCCATGGTATCAGAGCAGCATCCATCTACAACGACTTTGATGCTGCGACCATGGAGGAAGGCGGCGATCCATTTGCAGAGCCCCTCGGGGATTCCATACGATGGTAGCTTTGAGAGAAGGGCCCTATGCCAGACCCTGTCGAATGCCTTCGCGATGTCCAGGCTGAACGCCAAAGCTTCACCCCCATGCGTCTGCCCAGCGATGAGTAAAGTACACGAGAAGATCACCAGCAGATCGACCTTGACGTATTGGCGATCAATGATCAGCTGGTGATCCTCAAGGTACTGCAGAAGTTGGCGGTTGATAACTCTCACCAGTAACCTGGAGACCAGGGATGTTATCGAGATTGGCCTGTAATTTGACGGGTCCGACCGATCACAGGGAATAGGGTGAACATGGGCTACCTTCCACGAAGTAGGAATCCTGCTGGTACTGTATGAAAGGCGGAACATGCGCGTAAGGACGGGGGTCAACTCAGGGGCGCACGTTCGAAGAACCACCGCAGGGATGCCATCTGGCCTACTCGACTTATGGACTTCCAGTAGCAGCAGCTCCCGCCTGACCGAACGTTGCGTAATGCGGATTTCAGGCATGGAGCTTTCATACCTAAGGATGGTGGGTGGTGTGGCCGCTCCGGCGTCCAAAGTCGAGTTTGAAGCAAAGAGTTGGCCCAAAGGATCGGCTTTCTCTTTGGCACTATGGGCCAAATTGCCATCCAGTTTCAGCAGTGATGAGAGACTAGACTGGCAGAAGTTGCCTTGTACTATCTTAGCGAGCGACCAGAAAGCTCGGCTCCCATTGGGATAGCTTGCAAGTCGCTCGCCAATTCTGGCAATGTGTTCTGCCTTGGCTTCGGCAATAGCCCTCTTGTTGGACCTGGAAGCAGCATTAAATTTCCGCTTCTCCTCTTTGGCGCTCGGATCCTGACTTTTCCTGGCCCAATTCCAGGCCAGTTATGCGGACTGCTTCTGGCGTGCAAATAACTATGTTTTTCATAATTACAAAGCTATACTGGTATATCAACAACATAAAATAAATTACATAGAATTATTCTGAATCTGGCTACGGAAAAGGGGCAGCTGATTGTGTTAGATGTACTATAAAACATACGGCACATTCTGCAGTTACTCAAGGTAAGGACATTGCTAATTTAGATTCTTTAGTTAATGTCCTTACAAGTAAAACGCAAAATATTGAAATATGAGTGGTTAATGATTACCAGATATACGAAAAAGATTTGCTTATTCGAAAGTCAGTTTTGTTGCCTTTAAAAGGAACTTTAAATGTACATCATGTTGTATGGCTCAAAGTAAAAGACGGATTGTTGTTTAGAGAATTAAGTTGTTTTAACTGCATTGATGCCGACTGTTTAGATACAAAAAATGTAGGAAAATTACAATACGCATCACAAAATATCGAAGAAACTAACAAAGAAACTGTCATCTAAAGTAAAAGTAGCTCAAAGATCATTATTAATTCAAACATTCTTATAAGTCCAGTAACTAGAAGCGATACTGAAGTGTGTGACTTTCTGATATAATTCTGGACTTCACTTAAATCCAGATGCTAATGTTAATAAAATGCTATCTAAATACAATATTTAATAAAAAGCTGATTTATGAATACTAAATGCTTTTTATCATTACCATTTCCATTTACCTCATTCCCATAAACACTCTTCTCATTACCATAAGTTTATAATCTCATTACCATTTCACAAAATAAAACAATCTTCAATATCTCAATAACTAAAAGTCCGATTACTGTCCCTGTACTATATTTGTCCTTCAAACATTAATCTCTTTCCAAACAACATGTAAAGAACATATTAAAGAACATTTTTTCTACGAATGGTAAAAATACCTAAATATGTACGAAATGAAATATTCACCCGACTGATTTGGTCTAAGTAAGTGAGTCGCGGTTTTCCCCTGTACCTACATCCTTCCACTTTCGCATTGTATTTTGAATGCGATCAGCGAGTCAGCGTCACTCCACAGATTGTCCGCAAAGATAATAGATAATATATGATAACGTTGGGACAAGCACTGCGTTGTATATTGCGACACGTGCCTTCTAGCTTAGGTGATGGCTGCTGATAAGTTGTCCTAATGCTCCGTTCACTCCATTTCCCGCATTTACTCTTTTCGCTATATAAGTGGTGTACCTTCCATCCCGACTGCATCCACATCCAAAATATACAAATTCATTCACTTGTTCTAGTACACCATTACCTATGGATGCTTTAACATGAGTTCTGGCTTCTTATCTTTCAAAAACCATAATTATGGTTTTGCTTACATTTACCCATGGCCCTTTTTCTTACAATCTTCAGTCATTACATCACATAATAAGATAAACAGTCTGGCTGATAGAACGCAGTCCTGTTTAACGCCGATATTCACATCAAACCAGGGTGACATTCCATCAACCAGCCGCACATAAGCTCTGCAGTCCATGTAGTTCCACTGCACCGATTGTAGCAGTCTACCGTTAATACCTGTGGGATTGGGTGTTTCTGAACGAGTGTCAGATGTTTGTGTGAAAGTATGCTTGTGTAGATCGAATGAGGTATGAAAGAGTGATTTAAACGAGGTATGAGTGGGGGAAGACAGAAAGCAAGAGGTCGGCGAGAGTTGACAAGTTAATATTCGGAAGATATAGAAAAGACGTTGTACTAACTATTTTAAGATATAAAGTTGGGAAATTAGAAAATAAAATATTCAAGAATTATAAAACTGCGCCTCATTGTCCACCAATTCCTACATACCATACTCCAGCAAAATGTCCAAAAGTTCCTTTCGTACAACCGTATCAAATGCTTTTCCCAAGTCCACAAAACTGCAGAAAACCCTCTGACATATAGCCAGATGCTTCTCCACAATGTTGCGCAGAGAAAACACTTGATCCTTGCATACCCTTTTACACATGAAACCTCCTTGTAGTTCACATAGAAATTCATCAGACACCATTCTCATTCTGCTTTCAAGTAATAATTGGCAATCCTTAAAGATGTAAGGTGGGATAACGTCTGGCCCTGGGGTTTTTTTTAACCGCTTAAGGGCGTATTACGGAAATATTTCGCGAATTCACAGGCACATTCTTGCGCAGAAAGTTATTCTCTATCTTTTAAAATTTTATGCGTACTCCAACTAGTCTTTTTAGACATAGGATTGCTTAACAATTCATTTTGAACACAATGTTGATATTGTTCATGTGATAGTGCAATTATATTTTTTACTTTTGTTCTACCCAAGACAAACGCTTCATAATCAACCCTAGAGTCAGTCTTTTTGTATCTTGTACGAAGACCTGCCTTCAATTTTTGAACTCTGTCCACTTTATCTTGAAATACTTTTATAATATTTCGTAATTCTTTTTGTTCTGTTTCTGTGTTTTTTAATCTTTTTGGAGCTGTTCGTAATCCTTTTTTTGCTCCTCATAACGCAAAGTCATTTCTTGACGGAACTCTAGTATTTCCTTTAGCAGTTTGGCATTGGTGTTAATCTGACATACCTTTTTGGTGCTTTGACGGCTGCAGCGCTCAGTATTTACGTAGCTCGGTGTAAAAGTTTTATTTATTACGTTGCTTCGAACCGGTGTATCGGAATTACCTATCTTCGGAATATTTCGCACGAATTCTATACATTTCCAATTGCTTTTGTATTCCTCAGACAAGGTGACAAACTTCTCCGCAGACACTTAAGGTGGTAAACTTCTTGCATGTTATTTCCGAACATTCCATATAAGAAATGTTGTAAATTGCGGTATTACGGACATGAATTCGTAACTATTTTATAGTTAATATACTAAAATTATTTATTAAACGAAGAACAATGACGTGTTATGTTAAATTGAAAAAATGTGTTTCCCATTACTAGTTTTCTGTCCATACATACATCTGCAATGAGCCTACCTGCATCGTCCATTCTCTTATCACCAAATGAACCAAATACGTCCTCGAAGTCTGGATGTTTGATCCCTGCCCTTCCATTCAAGTCACCGCATACTATCACGCATTCACTGGCTTCTGCCAAATGCAGAACTTTCCTTCCATTATTCCAGAACTTCTCTAGATCTGATGCCACCGAAGAGCCTACGGGAGCATAAGCTACAACCATGAATACTTTGGTGACACCTAGTTTTAGTCGGACCAAAAGAAGTCTGGGGTCAAACATTTTACACCTGAGGCGATGCGAGCAGACAGCAAAACCCCCATACTGGCCCGATCGCTCTGCGATACACGGGACCACAGAGCTGTCCTGCCGCCAGTAAGAACACAGGCGCCACTGCCCTTTTGCTTAGTCTCTGTTACACAGAGCACGTCAAACTGTCTATTTGACGTGACGTTTAGCAGCTCGTGTAACTTACCTTCCACACTACCTCTTACATTCCACGTGCCTATTCGACGCTCTGCTCTGCTCATCTCGCCAGACTGGGTAAGGCGTGATAGATGGTGGCCCAGATCCCCGCATCTGCGCATTCGTACCGACGGGGCCAGGTCGATACGCGTCGCTTCCGGGGTACGCTCCAACCCGTACTGCGGTACGCATTCGAGCCAAATTGCAGCTTGTGCTAGGTTTGCAGGGAAAGCGACAAGCACGCTCCGGACTATGACCCCTAATCAAAAACAGAAAAACTATCACTTGATTATCCAATCAATTAATTAAATCACAAAACATTCGCAATAAGTCAAAATAATTTTAGGCTAATCTATATTATATATACTATTATAAAACTGTAACATAGCTATATATTTAAGATATTTGAGAAAAAATGACTGTATTAGGTTATATAGGCGTGTTAAACACGAAACGCTTTTTTATTTAGATTTTTTGTCTGTTTGTCTGTTTATCTGTTTGTTTGTTCGGGCATCACGCAAAAACTACTGAACGGATTTTAATTCAACTTTTTTTATTTGATAGCTCTTGATTAGACTTAACAAATGATATACATTTTATTCCGCTACTATACCGGGAACCTGAGATATAACCCAAAAACTAGCTTTTGGCTGTGGCGGAGCCACGGGAAAAAGCTAGTAGTACATAAAATCTTAATAACTTTCAGTAGCTCATTTTGTGGAGTTTAGCTTGACCTCTGAGATCACAACGAGTGTAACTAATTGTATTAATATATTTTATTTTTGCAGGCTTTGCTGGGTAGCCTCATAGGAGGAGGAGGGGGGTAAAATCTCCAAGAAAATTGCAATTTCTTCCGCACGCAAAATTCTTATTTGATTGTTAAGCTCCGTTTTCTTAAGTTTACTTTTTGCTTTTTGTGTCATAACACGTTCTTCACTTTCTATACTTGTATGTTTTATCAAATAAAAGTCACTGTTATGATCGCTGTACTTTTACTAGTAAACCCAGGCCCACGTTATTATGTTATTAAAATACTTAATATTATTATCGTTATTTTTGCAATAAAAAAGGAAATAATGGGGATAACATAAATCCTATTCCTATATTTTAAGATGCAACAAATTACACATTTAAAAAAAGAACGTTAAGGACACATAACATGACATGAAATTTTTATAAATTAAATTAAATTAAAAGGCTGAATTGGCAAAGCATCTGAACGGTATCCAGGAGATGCAGGTTCAAATCCTGCTCGTGACTGTTATTTTCGATTTCACATTTTTCACTTTGTGTCTAATGTTTATGCCTAAGCAAGTCAAATGTTAAAAAAATATATAAAAATATGTAGATATTTCTAGGGCTGCGTTATTTATCACATACATAGGGTAAATAAATTTAAGTACCTTGGACATAAATATGCTCGCATCTGACCTTAGGGATGATGAAAACATACCACTGAAGGAATGTAATATAGTGCCGGTGGCCCGCCTATAAAGGCGGAGAGATGGCACACGGCGGGTTTCTTTAGTGGGTGAGGGGCCCACACTAGCCTGTTCGTTGCCCCAAACGACGGCGTGTGCGGTTAGGAACATTTTTTACCGCCATAACCAAAAAAAAAGAAAAAAAAACGGATGATGAAAACATAGAACGGGAACGAAGGGCGTTGGCAGTAAGGGCTAATATGATAGCGCGCAGGTTTGCACGATGCTCTAGAGAAGTGAAACCTAATCTATTTAGATCGTATTGTACTTGTAGACTAGTGACTGTACCCAAAGAGCCTACAACGCTCTTCGAGTTCAATATAATAATGCGTTCAGAGTGCTGATGGGGTTGCCAAGATTCTGCAGTGGCTCGGGAATGTTTGCTGAAACTCGCGTGGACTGTTTTTACGCTACGATGCGTAAAATATGCGCGTTCTTAGTGCGTAGAGTCAGTGGTAGTACCAACAGCATTCTAAGCATGATAGATAGCAGGCTCGATTGTATGTTTGTCGATCGTTGCTGCTCAGTTTCTAACGGGATTGCGCCGCAATGATTGTCAATAATATAGTTAGTAGGTTAAATTAATTTACAAACACTAGGCTAAGATAACCGTTACTAACAAAGTGATTTTTTTATAGTCTGAAATAAATATATTATTATTTACTTTATTTACTTATCTTAACCACTAAACACATTTTTAAATATATATAAAAAAAATAACAAAATATTTAAAAATATGAAAAGTGTGTAGACCCACCGGCAGCGAGCACAAGGGCCAAACTGCCAGTGGTTAGGGTTCCAAAAACAGGAACTTTCTCACAATGCGTGCCGTGTCCAGAAGTACCGCTTTCTGTATCAAACCCTTGATCCAACAATCCAACGCCTCTTAAGGTGTTGGTAGAGACTCTTGGCTATCAGTCCGTTGACTGATAGACTACTATCGGCACAATAATCGCTGAATCTACATCCCACATGTCAACAATCTCGTGAGCCAAGTCCAGATACTTCATCTGTTTATCCTCCTTGGCCTTCACAAGATTCTCGTCATGCGGGATGGTGATATCAACAATCATTGCCCGGCGCTCAGATCGATCAACCACCACAATATCAGGTTTGTTGGCTACAAAAGTTCTGTCTGTGATAATTGATCGATCCCAGTACAATGTGATACAGCCATTTTCGAATACTGGCTCAGCTACATACCTGTAGTTAGATACCTTGACGTTCACAAGTCTGTATTTCAGAGCAAGCTGTTAGTGGATAATCCTGGCTACTTGGTTATGTCTGTGCAAGTACTCACCGTTAGCAAGACGAGAACAACCCGAGACAATATGCCTAAGGGACTCACCAGGATGGTGACCGGCACGGCATATATCAGCCGTACCATCCCTTAGGATTTGCCTCCGGTAGTTGTTCGTCATGATAACTTCATCAGCAGTTGCACAGACAAAACCTTCGATTTCCCCAAAAAAGTTACCGAAACGTAGCCAGGCCACGGAAGCTGAAAAGTCAACGTTGGGCCTATGTAAAGCCCGGTAAAATCTTCCGTGCAGCTCCTTGCTCTGCCATACACCCCTGCGATCGTCAGCACTTAGTACTACAGGTCTGCGCCAGTTCTCCTTAGCCATGGAGAGTGGAGTGAGTCCAGAATCTACAGCGACCACAATACGATGCATATCTTTATCAGTGTGCAGGAAATATTCCCTAAGATTGTACACCTCACGATTGTGTAAGGTCTTGGCATTTAAAAAACCTCGTCCACCACACTTTCGTGCGATGTACAACCTCATTACTGATGAACGAGGATGATGCATACGATATGTGGTCAAGAGACTGCGGACTTTTCTATCCAAGGCGTCAAGTTCATTCTGAGTCCACTTGAGTATGCCGAAAGAGTACATAAGAAGTGGCATGACCCAACCGTTGCAGGCGCGTACCTTGTAGCCACCTGAAAGAAGACTATTCAGTACTTTCTTCAGGCGGCCAAAGAAACGCTCCTGCAACGATCGTTTCATGTCCACCTCATTGATGCCCAAAGCTTGCGACATACCCAAGTATTTATAGGTGTTAGTTACGAGGAGTGATCGTAAATGAGTAAAATCCGAAAGTTGTATTCCTTCGGATTCCACTATCCCTCCCCGTTTTACATGCATGACCCCACATTTATCCACACCAAATTCCATCCTGATGGAATAACTGAAGGACTCGGTTAACTTGAGTAACTCCATTAGTTGCAATCTGGTGGGGGCAAACAACTTAAGTTCATCCATGTAAAAGAGGTGGGATATTTTTTGACCATCACCTTGCAACCTATAGCCGAGCCCTGAACCCTCTAATAAGGTACTAATAGGGTTCATGGCTAAACAGAACCATAAAGAACTCAGACTATCGCCTTGAAATATACCGCGCTCAATCCTTATAAGCTCTCCGCGGAAATTCAGGGTCTGCCGACACACTGGATAGCAAAGAGCGGTTCTCCAGTGCCCCATGCAAGCCTTCAGGAAGGTCCATAAAGTTTCGTTAACTTTATATTACTCTAGCACCCTCAAGAGCCATGCATGGGGCACAGAGTCAAAAGCTTTTTTATAATCTATCCAGCATGTAAAGACATCCTTTTTCTTACGGCGAGAATGTTGGCTAATGGCCGTATCAATAACGAGGAGCTCCTTAGTGCCACGGCTGCCACTCCTACATCCATTCTGAGAGGTAGATAGGACCGAATTAGATTCAATATGTTTAGCAATTTTGGTTCTCAGAATAGATGTAAGGAGCTTATATAGGTGAGATAGATGTTACAGTTGTTGTTTGTAAAGGGAGGGGGGTAGCATGACTAATCCGTATAAACTCCGAGCGTAGCCGATCAAGGACGGTGTCGTCCAACATGTGAGATCATTGGATGACCCGTACTTGGTCCGATAGTCGTTGAGCCGAGACGTTAATGGTTGGTTCAAGGTTCTGAAACAGAAGCAGCATGCGGTCACGGTACGCAGTAAGGTTAGTTCCTCCCTCTGTGGCCCCAAAATATGCGTGCATGACATTTTCATTTATGGCTTTTGTCCGCTTCATGCGCCGCACATAACCACTGGCAGTGGGGACCCTGTTTGAGGCCGGTGGGCCTCGGGATCCCTAGCTGATCGGTGGCCAGCCTCTCTCTCGCCGACGTACAGGGAGTGGTGACGACGGTGGAGAGAAATACTAGTCACTAGAACTAGAGCTCGACGCCTGCGGTGTGACCGGCTCCGTGGATGCGGTCGCCGGTGGCTACGACGCGGAGCTGTGTGACGAGTCCGGGGGTGAAAGGTGTGCTGCTTTTGTCTTCGATCTGGTTAGCATTTTAATAACATTTCGTGTCATGACGGTCGGCAAAACTATAGATATGTTTTGTAGTTTTCTTGGTTTAAATAGGCTTATCTTACATATTAAAAATAATTTTGTGTGCCCAAATATTGGGATGAAACGCAAAAGATTTGAATATAATGTTTGTATACAAGATGAAATTATTTTTATCAGAGCCTTTGAAAACACAACTGTCTTATTTAGTGTTGCCAGATTATTATTATTATTATTAAAAGCCACTGTTCACCACTTCATTCCGAGGACAAAAAATTAATAAATGGATGGCTTCTTCCCAATATATGAAAATCTGTGACGAATAAAATCACAAATTATTTTTGGTGGATGCTAGGTTCCAAGAGCGTGAAAATATTCTTTATTTAAAAACTATTACTATTATAAGGCTGTAACAGAGCTGTGTCTGTACATTTAAGATATTTGAGAAAAAATGTCTGTAATAGGCTATATAGGCGTGTCTAAACACAAAACAATTTTTGTCTGTTTATCTGTTTTATCTGTTTGTTTGTTCGCGCATCACACTTCAACTACTGAACGGATTTTGATGCAACTTGTTTTTATTTTAAAGGCCTTGATTAGACTTAAAAACTGGTATACATATTATCCCGCTACTATATCGGAAACCTGAGATATAACCGAAAAACTAGAAAATTATTTACACTAGATTTTTTTATGGATTTATTTAAAAGAACTACTAGATGGATTTTCATGCAACTTTTTTTATTTCAAAGGATTTGACTTAAAAACTGGTAGACATTTTATCCCGCTACTATATCGGGAACCTGAGATATAACCGAAAAAATTGCTTTTGGCTGTGGCGAAGGCACTGGCAAAGGCTAGTTTAAAAAAAAAACTATACGTCGCGGGACGTCTACCAGATGTGAAAATATTGAAATTATTTTGTGGAAATAAAATGATCATAGCTTGACAAAGTAATCCTCAAGACGAATCCAACGAGTATAAACTCGATAGGGTTGCGTCTTTTCATTACAGAGTTACTGTGGCCGCTTTCCAGCTCCATCATCAGACCTTGAGTACCATCTAGAGACAAGAAACTCGTCAAGACGAATCTCATAAGAGCTCAAACTTGATGGAGTTATGTCGTTTCATTATAGAGTTCCTATATCCACCTTCCAGCTCCATCATCAGATCAGCTCCATGTTATCATAATATTGCATTGTCACGTGATATAGGTACATATGCGTGTAAAATTTCGGCTCAATCGGAAACCGGGAAGTGTGTCAAATTTAAACATGCATTTGAAGGGGACAAGTAAAATAAAAACGTCGCCATGCTAACAGCCGATGTTACATGATGTGATGTGCATTAGATGTTTCACATCAATAAAGGATATTGAATATATCAATATTTTTTGATACGAGATATATCGGTAGTTTTTGGTTCTTTCCGGATCCCTAATTGACAGCCGACATACAACAGATAAAGGCTGTGTTCCGATACACTGCGAGCACTGTCCAGTGCTCATACTGGGCCGAAATCCTTCCGTTATAGGGAAATATATGACGTCATAAATCGTTGCCAAGTTTGTACTGTGAGCACTGGCATTTTCGAGGTAAGGCTCCGCTAGGAGTAGTATTGTTCTGTGGGTAAGGTGCTCTCAGTTGTTTGATCCTGGATCAACAGCGCCCAGAAATATAACAACTTGCACTATGGAAAATTATTATTATTATTATTGAATAGTATAAATCAAAGATACAGAAATATGGAAAATGTAAATAAATTGTGTTTATTGCAGTGTGAAACCAACACTTTGTATGAAATGAAATTAATGACAGATCAGTATACTGAACTGCATTACGTTATAAACTGTAACCAGTATAGCTAGCTGCAAAGGAACGAGTTCGCAGTATACTAAATTGACGTCACATCTTACAGTGCTCACAATGTATATCGCAACACACCCTAAGACGCTCTTACACTGTGTAAAGAGCCATACCGCATGTAAGATGGCGGACGAGAGCCGAAGTAAGTCACTTTTACTAGGTATATGAAGATTATGGCGCCTCTTTCTGTTTCCTATCTCAGTGGTTTAGTTGTGATGCGATGACAGACATCAGGTGGTAGGTGACGGCTATCAATTTCAGTTGACAGCTGACAGCTGATACCTGATGGATAACAGTTTGTCAATATATCACACGTTGACAACTAAACTGACCTAACTCAAAATTTTGGAAAATATAATATATTTAACAAAATTTTCCAAAATTTTGAGTTAGGTCAGTTTAGTTGTCAACGTGCGATATATTGACAAACTGTTATCCATCAGGTATCAGCTGTCAGCTGTCAACTGAAATTGATAGCCGTCACCTACCACCTGATGTCTGTCATCGCATCACAACTAAACCACTGAGATAGGAAACAGAAAGAGGCGCCATAATCTTCATATACCTAGTAAAAGTGACTTACTTCGGCTCTCGTCCGCACTCTTACATGCGGTATGGCTCTTTACACAGTGTAAGAGCGTCTTAGGGTGTGTTGCGATATACATTGTGAGCACTGTAAAATGTGACGCCAATTTAGTATACTGCGAACTCGTTCCTTTGTAGCTAGCTATACTGGTTACAGTTTATAACGTAATGCAGTTCAGTATACTGATCTGTCATTAATTTCATTTCATACAAAGTGTTGGTTTCACACTGCAATAAACACAATTTATTTACATTTTCCATATTTCGGTATCTTTGATTTATACTATTCAATAATAATAATAATAATTTTCCATAGTGCAAGTTGTTATATTTCTGGGCGCTGTTGATCCAGGATCAAACAACTGAGAGCACCTTACCCACAGAACAATACTACTCCTAGCGGAGCCTTACCTCGAAAATGCCAGTGCTCACAGTACAAACTTGGCAACGATTTATGACGTCATATATTTCGCTATAACGGAAGGATTTCGGTCCAGTATGAGCACTGGACAGTGCTCGCAGTGTATCGGAACACAGCCTTTATCTGTTGTATGTCGGCTGTCAATTAGGGATCCGGAAAGAACCAAAAACTACCGATATATCTCGTATCAAAAAATATTGATATATTCAATATCCTTTATTGATGTGAAACATCTAATGCACATCACATCATGTAACATCGGCTGTTAGCATGGCGAAGTTTTTATTTTACTTGTCCCGTTCAAATCATGCATGTTTAAATTTGACACACTTCCCGGTTTCCGATTGAACCGAAATTTTACACGCATATGTACCTATATCACGTGACAATGCAATATTATGATAACATGGAGCTGATCTGATGATGGAGCTGGAAGGTGGATATAGGAACTCTATAATGAAACGACATAACTCCATCAAGTTTGAGCTCTTATGAGATTCGTCTTGACGAGTTTCTTGTCTCTAGATGGTACTCAAGGTCTGATGATGGAGCTGGAAAGCGGCCACAGTAACTCTGTAATGAAAAGACGCAACCCTATCGAGTTTATACTCGTTGGATTCGTCTTGAGGATTACTTTGTCAAGCTATGATCATTTTATTTCCACAAAATAATTTCAATATTTTCACATCTGGTAGACGTCCCACGACGTCTAGTTTTTTTTTTAAACTAGCCTTTGCCAGTGGCTTCGCCACAGCCAAAAGCAATTTTTTCGGTTATATCTCAGGTTCCCGATATAGTAGCGGGATAAAATGTCTACCAGTTTTTAAGTCAAATCCTTTGAAATAAAAAAAGTTGCATGAAAATCCATCTAGTAGTTCTTTTAAATAAATCCATAAAAAAATCTAGTGTAAATAATTTTCTAGTTTTTCGGTTATATCTCAGGTTTCCGATATAGTAGCGGGATAATATGTATACCAGTTTTTAAGTCTAATCAAGGCCTTTAAAATAAAAACAAGTTGCATCAAAATCCGTTCAGTAGTTGAAGTGTGATGTGCGAACAAACAAACAGATAAAACAGATAAACAGACAAAAATTGTTTTGTGTTTAGACACGCCTATATAGCCTATTACAGACATTTTTTCTCAAATATCTTAAATGTACAGACACAGCTCTGTTACAGCCTTATAATAGTAATAGTTTTTAAATAAAGAATGTTTTCGCGCTCTTGGAACCTTTTGGGCACACAAAATTATTTTTAATATGTAAGATAAGCCTATTTAAACCAAGAAAACTACAAAACATATCTATAGTTTTGCCGACCGTCATGACACGAAATTTTATTAAAATGCTAACCAGATCGAAGACAAAAGCAGCACACCTTTCACCCCCGGACTCGTCACACAGCTCCGCGTCGTAGCCACCGGCGACCGCATCCACGGAGCCGGTCACACCGCAGGCGTCGAGCTCTAGTTCTAGTGACTAGTATTTCTCTCCACCGTCGTCACCACTCCCTGTACGTCGGCGAGAGAGAGGCTGGCCACCGATCAGCTAGGGATCCCGAGGCCCACCGGCCTCAAACAGGGTCCCCACTGCCAGTGGTTATGTGCGGCGCATGAAGCGGACAAAAGCCATAAATGAAAATATCATGCACGCATATTTTGGGGCCACAGAGGGAGGAACTAACCTTACTGCGTACCGTGACCACATGCTGCTTCTGTTTCAGAACCTTGAACCAACCATTAACGTCTTGGCTCAACGACTATCGGACCAAGTACGGGTCATTCAACGATCTCACATGTTGGACGACACCGTGCTTGATCGGCTACGCTCGGAGTTATACGGATTAGTCATACTACCCCCCTCCCTTTACAAACAACAACTGTAACATCTATCTCACCTATATAAGCTCCTTACATCTATTGTGAGAACCAAAATTGCTAAACATATTGAATCTAATTCGGTCCAATCTACATGTAAAACGGGGAGGGATAGTGAAATCCGAAGGAATACAACTTTCGGATTTTACTCATTTACGATCACTTCTCGTAACTAACACCTATAAATACTTGGGTATGTCGCAAGCTTTGGGCATCAATGAGGTGGACATGAAACGATCGTTGCAGGAGCGTTTCTTTGGCCGCCTGAAGAAAGTACTGAATACTCTTCTTTCAGGTGGCAACAAGGTACGCGCCTGCAACGGTTGGGTCATGCCACTTCTTATGTACTCTTTCGGCATACTCAAGTGGACTCAGAATGAACTTGACGCCTTGGATAGAAGAGTCCGCAGTCTCTTGACCACATATCGTATGCATCATCCTCGTTCATCAGTAATGAGGTTGTACATCCCACGAAAGTGTGGTGGACGAGGTTTTTTAAATGCCAAGACCTTACACAATCGTGAGGTGTACAACCTTAGGGAATATTTCCTGCACACTGATAAGGATATGCATCGTATTGTGGTCGCTGTAGATTCCGGACTCACTCCACTCTCCATGGCTAAGGAGAACTGGCGCAGACCTGTAGTACTAAGTGCTGACGATCGCAGGGGTGTATGGCAGAGCAAGGAGCTGCACGGAAGATTTTACCGGGCTTTACATGGGCCCAACGTTGACTTTTCAGCTTCCGTGGCCTGGCTACGTTTCGGTAACCTTTTTGGGGAAATCGAAGGTTTTGTCTGTGCAACTGCTGATGAAGTTATCATGACGAACAACTACCGGAGGCATATCCTAAGGGATGGTACGGCTGATATATGCCGTGCCGGCCACCATCCTGGTGAGTCCCTTAGGCATATTGTCTCGGGTTGTTCTCGTCTTGCTAACGGTGAGTACTTGCACAGACATAACCAAGTAGCCAGGATTATCCACCAACAGCTTGCTCTGAAATACAGACTTGTGAACGTCAAGGTACCTAACTACAGGTATGTAGCTTAGCCAGTATTCGAAAATGGCTGTATCACATTGTACTGGGATCGATCAATTATCACAGACAGAACTTTTGTAGCCAACAAACCTGATATTGTGGTGGTTGATCGATCTGAGCGCCGGGCAATGATTGTTGATATCACCATCCCGCATGACGAGAATCTTGTGAAGGCAAAGGAGGATAAACAGATGAAGTATCTGGACTTGGCTCACGAGATTGTTGACATGTGGGATGTAGATTCAGCGATTATTGTGCCGATAGTAGTATCAGTCAACGGACTGATAGCCAAGAGTCTCGACCAACACCTTAAGAGGCTCACGTTGGATGGTTGGATCAAGGGTTTGATACAGAAAGCGGTACTTCTGGACACGGCACGCATTGTGAGGAAGTTCCTGTTTTTGGAACCCTAACCACTGGCAGTTTGGCCCTTGTGCTCGCTGCCGGTGGGTCTACACACTTTTCATATTCTTAAATATTTTGTTATTTTTTTTAATATATATATTTAAAAATGTATTTAGTGGTTAAGATAAGTAAATAAAGTAAATAATAATATATTTATTTCAGACTATAAAAAAATCACTTTGTTAGTAACGGTTATCTTAGCCTAGTGTTAGTAAATTAATTTAAACTATTAACTATATTATTGACAATCATTACATGAGCAGCAACGATCGACATACATACAATCGAGCCTGCTATCTATCATGCTCAGAATGCTGTTGGTACTACCACTGACTCTACGCACTAAGAACGCGCATCTTTTACGCATTGTAGCGTAAAAACAGTCCACGCGAGTTTCAGTAAACATTCCCGAGCTACTGCAGAATCTTGGCAACCCCATCAGCACTCTGAACGCATTATTATATTGAACTCGAAGAGCGTTGTAGGCTCTTTGGGTACAGTCAGCCCACAGGCTGCACGAGTAAAAGGAAGTACAATACGATCTAAATAGATTAGGTTTCACTTCTCTAGAGCATCGTGCAAACCTGCGCGCTATCATATTAGCCCTTACTGCCAACGCCCTTCGTTCCCGTTCTATGTTTTCATCATCCCTAAGGTCAGATGCGAGCATATTTATGTCCAAGGTACTTAAATTTATTTACCCTATGTATGTGATAAATAACGCAGCCCTAGAAATATCTACATATTTTTATATATTTTTTTAACATTTGACTTGCTTAGGCATATACATTAGACACAAAGTGAAAAATGTGAAATCGAAAATAACAGTCACGAGCAGGATTTGAACCTGCATCTCCTGGATACCGTTCAGATGCTTTGCCAATTCAGCCTTTTAATTTTCTTTTAATGAGGTATTCTATAATGAACTACAGCAGTTTTGTAGAGAACAGTGCTGGCAATGTGTGGATGTGGATTTGTTGGGTGAAAAATCTGACACATTCACATTCGTAAGTGATGCTAACCACCTCTTACACCCGTAAGAGGTGGTTAGACCACTGCATTGTAAGTGACTCTGCTGTAACGAGTGTCAGTAAAGTATGGGTTGAGCAGGATGTGTTCTGGTCTGACCACTTCCCGCTTTATATTAGTGTAACCTAAACAAGATAACTGGTATTTATAATGACATAGTTCATATAGATAACAAATGTAATAGTGTAAGATGAGGTGAAAGATCTATTGTACAAATAAATAAATATAGAGATTTGTGCCATAATGGGTTGCAGGACATAGGGTATCCCACAGAACTAAATAGTTGTGTTACTTGTTTGTGTCATGATCAAAATCATAAAATAATCATTGATAATTTATATAACAAAACCATAGAAGTGTTGTCGAGGGCAGCAATCAAAACAACACAAATTAAATAAAATAGAAAATTTACTTGTGGCTGGCTGGAATAAGTATGTTGCTGAGTTTCATAGGGAGGCCAGACTAAAGTTCCACATGTGGGTTTTTGGCGGGCAAACCAATGAGTGGCATTATTTATAAAGAAATGTATGAAACCAGAAAGCTTTTGAAAAATAAACTTAAATGCTGTCAAAATAGGCAAGATCAATTGAAGTTGGATGCACTTGCATCAAACCATAATAATAAAGATTTTAAGGGGTTTTGGAAAAATACTAATAAATTTAAAACCCGTGCTGGTCTTCCGGTGAGTGTTAGTGGCATTACCGATCACAAGTCTATTGCAGATACCTTTAGGGAACACTTTGTAATGAAGGCCACATCATTGGGTGGGGTAGTGAATGGTTGTGAGACCTCACAGAAGAAGCTAAGCCTTAAATTTACTGAGGAAGAGGTGGATCAAGTGATCAAGCATATGCAAAGAGGAAAATCTCCTGGGCATGATGGTCTTAGCATCGAACACCTCAAATATGCTGGACTGCTTCTCCCTCGTATACTGGCCATGATCCTGAGTCTCTGTCTTAACCATAGCTATCTGCCTCCCCCCCCCCCTTGATAAGGACCATGGTTATCCCTGTTCTAAAAAAAATAAGGCAGCGAATTGTAGTGACGAATCAAACTACAGGCCTATCTCTTTAGCCACGGTAGTAGCAAAGGTTTTGGACAGCCTAATTAACAACCACCTAAATAAATATATTAAGTTACATAATTCACAGTTCGGATTTAGGGCCGGGCTGTCCACTGAAGCAGCTATATTGGGTCTGAAACATACTGTTCAATATTATGTGGATAGGAAGACACCTGTATATGCGTGTTTTCTAGTCTTATCAAGGGCATTTGATATGGTATGCTATGACAAGCTCTGGAGCAAGCTACAAGTGCATCTCACTCCTAAAATACTGGTATCAAAACCAAATAAATCAGGTGAGATGGGCTTCTAGTTTGTCAGAGGAATATAAACTAGAGTGTGGTGTTAGGCAGGGGGGGTTAACTTCTCCTGTGCTATTTAACCTGTACATAGATCAGCTGATTTGCAAACTCAGTAGCATACATACAGGCTGTTATATTGATGGATTATGTATGAATAATATCAATTACGCTAATGATATGGTGTTGCTGACTCCGTCCATGAGTGCACTCAGGACATTGATAGCTAAGTGTGAAAAATATGCAAAGGTAAATGACCTTATATATAATAGTAACAAGAGTGAGCTTCTCATCTTCAAGGCTGGACAGACCTATCCAGAAGCCATCCCTCCAGTCATATTGGAGGGAACTGCTCTAACAGTAGCTAATAAATTTAAATATCTGGGGCATATCATAACGTCAAGCCTTGGTGATGATGAGGATATAGAGAGAGAGCGGAGGGCGTTGGCGGTGAGAGGTAATATGGTGGCTCGCAGGTTTATGCGATGTACTAGGGAAGTGAAAGTAACGCTTTTTAAAGCTTATTGTCAATCATTTTACTCCAGCAACTTGTGGGTCAAGTATTCTCGGCGGGCCTACAACGCCCTTCGTGTGCAATACAACAACATATTTAGATTGCTGTTGGGACTGCCACGTCGTTGCAGTGCATCAGGGATGTTCGCGGAGGCACACGTAGACGGTTTTCATGCTGTTGTGCGTAAGCGGGTAGCGTCGCTTCTGCAACGGGTGCGTGTCAGTAACAACAGCGTTCTAAAAGTAATTGCTGAGCGCTACGACAGCCCTATATTAAAGCACTGGGTAAGAATAGTGTTAGGAGCTGAGTAGTGATGTAGAATTTTTATTTAATCTAATTGTAATTGTCCCATGCTACTAACCTAGTTTGTAAGGAATTGGTACTAACATAATTATGGATTAATTGATGTTATGTTGATTGATCTGAAATAAATGATTTATTATTATTATTTAATTTAATTTAATTTATAAAAATTTCATGTCATGTTTGGGTCCTTAACGTTCTTTTTTTAAATGTGTGATTTGTTCTATCTTAAAATATAGGAATATGATTTATGTTATCCCCATTATTTCCTTTTTTATTGCAAAAATAACGATAATAATATGAAGTATTTTAATAACATAATAACGTGGGCCTGGGTTTACTAATAAAAGTACAGTGATCATAACAGTGACTTTTATTTGATAAAACATACAAGTATAGAAAGTGAAGAACGTGTTATGACACAAAAAGCAAAAAGTAAATTTAAAAAACGGAGCTTAACAATCAAATAAGAATTTTGCGTGCGGAAGAAATTGCATTTTTCTTGGTGATTTTATCCCACTCCTCCCCCTATGAGGCTACCCAGCAAAGCCTGCAAAAATAAAATATATTAATACAATTAGTTACACTCGTTGTGATCTCAGAAGTCAAGCTAAACTTCACAAAATAAGCTACTGAAAGTTATTAAGATTTTATGTACTACTAGCCTTTGCCCGTGGCTCCGCCGCAGCCAAAAGCTAGTTTTTGGGTTATATCTCAGGTTCCCGGTATAGTAGCGGGATAAAATGTATACCATTTGTTAAGTCTAATCGAGAGCTATTTAATAAAAAAAGTTGAATCAAAATCCGTTCAGTAGTTTTTGCGTGATGCGCGAACAAACAAACAGACAAAAAATCTAAAAAAAAATCGTTTCGTGTTTAACACGCGAAAAAATGACTGTAATAGGCTATCTATTACAGTCATTTTTTCTCAAATATTCTAAATGTATAGCTATGTTACAGTTTTATAATAGTATATATAATATAGATTAGCCTAAAATTATTTTGACTTATTGCGAATGTTTTGTGATTTAATTAATTGATTGGATAATCAAGTGATAGCTTTTCTGTTTTTGATTAGGGGTCATAGTCCGGAGCGTGCTTGTCGCTTTCCCTGCGAATCTAGCACAAGCTGCAATTTGGCTCGAATGCGTACCGCAGTACGGGTTGGAGCGTGCCCCGGAAGCGACGCGTATCGACCTGGCCCCGTCGGTACGAATAGCGGCAGATGCGGGGATCTGGGCCACCATCTATCACGCCTTACCCAGTCTGGCGAGATGAGCAGAGCAGAGTGTCGAATAGGCACGTGGAATGTAAGAGGTAGTGTGGAAGGTAAGTTACACGAGCTGCTAAACGTCATGTCAAATAGACAGTTTGACGTGCTCTGTGTAACAGAGACTAAGCAAAAGGGCAGTGGCGCCTGTGATCTTACTAGCGGCAGGACAGCTATGTGGTCCCGTGTATCGCAGAGCGGTCGGGCCAGTATGGTGGTTTTGCTGTTTGCTCGCATCGCCTCAGGTGTAAAAGACTACGGAATGTTTGACCCCAGACTTCTTTGGGTCCGACTAAAACTAGGTGTCACCAAAGTATTCATGGTTGTAGCTTATGCTCCCGTAGGCTCTTTGGTGGCATCAGATCTAGAGAAGTTCTGGAATAATGCAAGGAAAGTTCTGCATTTGGCAGAAGCCAGTGAATGCGTGATAGTATGCGGTGACTTGAATGGATGGGTAGGGATCAAACGTCCAGACTTCGAGGACGTATTTGGTTCATTTGGTGATAAGAGAATGAACGATGCAGGTAGGCTCATTGCAGATGTATGTATGGACAGAAAACTTGTAATGGGAAACACATTTTTTCAATTTAACATAACACGTCATTGTTTTTCGTTGAATAAATAATTTTAGTATATTAATTATATAAAATGGTTACAAAGTCTCATGTCCGTAATACCGTAATTTACAACATTTATTATATGGAATGTTCGGAAATAACATGCAAGAAGTTTACCACCTTAAGTGTCTAGCTTTTACTGCGGAGAAGTTTGTCACCTTGTCTGAGGGATACAAAAGCAATTGGAAATGTCTAGAATGCGTGCGAAATATTCCGAAGATAGGTAATTCCGATACACAAGATCAAGGCAACGTAATGAATAAAACTTTTACACCGAGCTATGTAAATACTGAGCGCTGCAGCCGTCAAAGCACCAAAAAGGTATGTCAGATTAACACCGATGGCAAACTGCTAAAGGAATTACTAGAATTCCGTCAAGAAATTACTTTGCGTTATGAGGACCAAAAAAGGGATTACGAACAGCTCCAAAAAAGATAGTAATTGTAAATTTATAGATCATCATAAAAAGCTAAGCGAAGGTTTTTGAGAGCCAAGAAATGCACGGATGAGAGTCCGTGTATCATCTAGCGAAATAAAAATGTACTCACATCGCTAATAGGCTTTGCAGAAACAATTATAAAGTAGAAACACATGACGGCCAATGGCTTAAAGTCCATTGCTTCGATTTTTATTTCGGTGAATATACCAAGTACTTTGAAAGATGTATTACGACAGTGGCTCTTGCGAACAAACTCATGTTTATATACCCTGTACACTATCGGGAATTTAGGTCAAGAATAAAAATAAAGTAATGAATGCTGCAAAATTAAACACTATCTGTCACAGACAATGAATAAAAATTAGTAAAACAAATAAATTTTATAAATAAATATACATGTACATGGATATTTGACATGGACATTTCACATAACGTCCTCTGGTCCCAAACTAAGCTTACCGCTTGTGCTATGGGTACCAGATTACTCCGGGCGGTGTAGGCGCGCTTATCTGTGCCTGACGCCGCCCTAGCGGAGGCTGCGGACGGTGAGGTCGGAGATCGCCCTGCCGTCCGTGGAAGCCTACCGCAATGGTGTAACACATCAAAAAAAATTTGAGATCACTTTGAAAATACGAAATATTTTTGTTGGCAGTATGGTGAAATTTTTTTTATTTTATGTCTGCGATTCTTGATTTAAAAATATGATATTTGATCAAAAAACAATATCATAAACATGTCAAAAACAATTGTTTTTCCCTATAAAAATAAATCCAATCTTTGATTACGCTTATTTAGAAATATGACCGACAAGATTTAAGCATATGTTTTAAATTTTTAGTGTAAAAAGTTGTTTTGGAAAGATGCCCAAAGAATTATCTGAAGCTTTACGTGTAAGAATTGTTACTTTGGTGGAAGAAAGATATTCTATGAGAGAAATAGCTTGCCGAGTTGCTATATCCCAATACTGTATCGTGAACATGTTGCGGAGGTATCGCGGCATGGATAACTTTGCTGATCAACCTCGAAGTGATCGCCCAACTGTTCTTACTGCTGCCCAGAAACGTTACATCAGAGTGCTGACTGCCCGTGACCTAACAATCAATGCCACTAAAATAAGAGCTGAGTTGCGGGCTGCCACTGGACTAAAAGTAAGCACTCAGACCATCAGAAATTGCTTACACCAGGCTGGATTACGAGCAAGGGGATCCTGGCGAGCACCTCTGAACTCACGGCAACGACAGCAACGCAGATTGCAGTGGACTAGGCTCCGCCAAAATAAAGATGATGATGAGGAAAACATCTGCCAAAATTGCTTCTTCGTTGACGAAACAAGAATAAGCACTCATCCAGACAACCGACGTGTCCGTATCTGGGGATGCAAAGAGACAAAGAACTGCCACTGCTACTGTTCAACAAGGCGAAAAATTGGAGTCCTTTTGGAGCGGAATAATGATTGGAGCTAGAGCGCCGTTAATTCCGTATCGGGGCTCGATACTTTGTACCAAAATGTTGTTACCGAAGGAATCGTCAGACCATTTAGGATAAATCATGGCTACCAATTCGTATTGGTTGATGATAATGCCCCCACACATCGAGCTCAATTAGTCAATGCTGCTCTCCGTGGTCACAACACTGTCAGGTTAGACTGGCCTGCCGGTTCGCTTGACTTGAACCCGATCGAGCACGCTTGGGATCCTCTAAAGCGAGCTGTTTGTAACTGTCAGCCACCTCCCCAGACAGTGCCGGAGATCAGAGAATCTGCTATTGTAGAATGGGACAGGTTCCCGCAAGAAATCCTGAATAACATGATTCTCAGTATGCCCAGGAGGATTGCTGCTTGTGTTCGAGCATAAGGGAGGAGTTATCGTCTATTAAATAAAAACAATTCCGTAATAAATTATTATTAATGATTCTTATTTCGTCGTTTTCTTTCATTTATTTCTTAGTCACAATTGCATTAAAAATTTTAAATCGCATTTTTATTTGTAAAATAATTAAAAATAGTTCATATTTTAGATTCAATAAAGTTATTTTATTTTTAAAAAAGATATCACTTTTCTTTTATAGGGTGAAATTTTAAAAAATACAGCATATTTTGCTAGTGATCTCAAACTTTAATTGATGTAGGAAAAAAAATACATAAATGTAGGAAAAAAAATAATAAATGTTATCAACTAACTAACTCTATAGATTTCTAAACGATGTTGTAGTTTCTGAACGTTTGAATGAAAGGTAAGGTATGCATGAGAGAAAGAATGAGGAGGGATATCCGGTGTAACATAATAAGATCGAACCAGGAGTCTATACTTTTTTAGAACGAACTAGCCTAGAGGTGACTTAAGATGTGTTGCGTTGTATATCAATACTGTACGTGTGGAACGAAGTTCCTTGAAAGTTGCACTGCATTATTTAGACCCACCCCTACAAATTCTCGTCCGGGATACGCAGGGTCTAAATACTACGACGAGCGTCTTTTCAATTTCTTTTCAACGTGGGCCACGTGGTGTGGGCACGGCCAGCGACCGGCGTAAAGAGGTATTACTTACGATTTTTTGGGTTCTTTCTTGCCAACACGAAGATTATGACGAATACTTATGATGGCTGAAAGCAAAAGCGATGAGGGCAAGTACAACCCGTTTTATATGGTCGATAGCCTACCAAGATTCACTGGTGATGACATGACGTATTCTTCTTCGAAGTGGACACAGGATCTAGAGGACAAACCTGAAATCTTCGGATGGAGTCAACAGCAAAACTTATAATCGCACGGCGTTGTTTGGAACAGCGGAACTATGGCTGAAGACGGAGAAGGCATTTAAAACATACGACGAACTCAAAAATGCCTTGATGAAGGAATTTCCATAGACAGTAAGCAGATGCATGAAATTATGAGCAGGCGTAAAAAGCACCCTAATGAATCGTATTATCAATATATGCTCGTTATGAAGGAACTCGGAAAAAGAGCGAAGTTTCCAGACTATGTGGCGATTCAATATATCATCATCGTATTTCCGATTATGAATCTAACAAAATGATACTCTACGGCATCACATCATATCCTGCACTGAAAGAAAAACTGAGTTTATATGAGATGTTTAAGAATAAATCAAAACGTGTGGATCCGTTGAGGCAGCGGGTCTCTGGTGCTAGTACATCTACAACTACATCAAAATCAAAAATAAAAGAACGTGACGGCGGTTTTGGCGATGTTCGGTGCTACAAATGCGGTGAGACGGGACATTTATCCAATTCATGCGCTAGAGGAGTGAAATGCTTCAAATGCAACGAGTTTGGGCATATCGGCAAGCATTGTAAAAAAGCGGCCATATTGAACGACAATACCAACGGTGGTGCGAGCGGCGCTCATCCGAATCATCGGCGTCAATCGGCTATGTTCGTAAGACATCGGGAGGCGGAAGATGGAAAGAGTTTTTGTATTGTATTGTAAACGCGGGCTATTTTTCCGCAACTTGACGTCGTATGTGCGCCTATTTTGCGTGACGGGTTGCTGGCACTACTCTTGCCAACCCAGCATCACCAGAAAGCCTAGCAGACCCTTAACGTTGCCGATGACTTCTGGGAGCGACCTCGGAGAGCCGAGGTATAGTGCCCGGTATTCTGCCACCCCCGGACATTCAAGGATGACGTGGGCGGCCGTTTCGTCTGCCTCCATGCAAGCTCTGCAAAGAGGGCTGTCTGTAACACCTAGAGTAAATAAGTGTTTATTCCATAAAGCATGTCTAGTAATGGCTCCCATTAGGAGCCGGAGCTGAGGCCTCTTCAAACGCCGCAGCTTTAGTGACAATCCAGGGTAGATTGTCGGAAGGGCCTCTCTGGCTTGCCTGCATGTACCTAAGTTAGACCAGTATGTTTGGTGTTCTACCTTGGTGTTTCGTCGTAGTGTGTTTTGGAGCCAAGCGAACGGCAGGGGTAGAATGGGCTCAGGTCCTTCCACTATCATCTCCGAACCCCCCATTGCCAATTCATCGGCAGCGTCATTACCGCGTGAGTTGCTGTGTCCTTTGATCCACTGTATGGTTATATCGTTGTCGATACATACCTGTGACAGGGCTCGATGACACTCGTATATAAGACACGAGGTTATAGTGTACCTTTGAAGGGCCTGTAGGACTGATCGGCTATCAGAGAGTATACGGATTTGGTGGTTCTTTACCTTTCTAGAGTCGATTGCATACGCTGCCATTAAGATGCCCACACATTCTGCCTGGAAGACCGTGTTATGAGCTCCTAATGGTATAGATATCTGTATGTTCAGGTCCTCGGAGAATACACCCGCACCAGTACCTGACCTTGTTTTAGATCCATCTGTGGAGATACTCATCTCTCGTGGGTAAGACCTTCACCCGGTTGTTCTTGCAATTGTATCTTGTACTTTTTGTCAAATACAAATTGCTTGGGTATCCTGTCGGTCACCGCTGCCATGAGCGGCTCTTTACCTGTTACCTCACTGAGGATTTCGGTGTGCGGTACCCTTGCTAGTCTCCAGAGACTCAGGTTTATAAACCGTACCGCTGTAGCTGCTGCCTCTTGTTTTATGAACAGATGCAGTGGCGGCAGGCCAAGAATAGCTTCCAGAGCAGCAGTTGGAGTTGTCCTCATGCATCCCGTGGCCGCCATACAGGCCAATCTCTGGAGTCGTTGTAGTTTAGCTATGACAGTGGATCCGTGGCCACCACACCACCGCACCGTAGCTAATCATTGGTCGGATTACTACCTGGTATAGCCATAGAACGATTTTAGGGTCTAGCCTAGTCCACTGCAATCTGCGTTGCTGTCTTTGCCGTGAGTTCAGAGGTGCTCGCCAGGATCTCCTTACTCGTAATCCAGCCTGGTGTAAGCAATTTCTTATGGTCTAAGTGCCTACTTTTAGTCCAGTGGCAGCCCGCAACTCAGCTCTTATTTTAGTGGCATTGATTGTTAGGTCACGGGCAGTCAGCACTCTGATGTAACATTTCTGGGCATTTCTTACTGAACAGTTGGGCGATCACTTCGAGGTTGATCAGCAAAGTTATCCATGCCGCGATACCTCCGCAATATGTTCACGACACAGTATTGGCATATAGCAACTCGGCAAGCTATTTCTCTCATAGAATATCCTTCTTCCACCAAAGTAACAATTCTTACACGTAAAGCTTCAGACAATCCTTTGGGCATCTTTCCAAAACAACTTTTTACACTAAAAATTTAAAAAATGCTTGAATCTTGTCGGTCATATTTCTAAATAAGCGTAATCAAAGATTGGATTTCTTTTTATAGGGAAAAACAATTGTTTTTGACATGTTTATGATATTGTTTTTTGATCAAATATCATATTTTTAAATCAAGAATCAGTCATAAAATAAAAAAAGTTTCACCATACTGCCAACAAAAATATTTATTTACGTATTTTACGTATTTTCAAAGTGATCTCAAACTTTTTTTGATGTGTTACACCATTGCGGTAGGCTTCCACGGACGGCAGGGCGATCTCCGACCTCACTGTCCGCAGCCTCCGCTAGGGCGGCGTCAGGCACAGATATGCGCGCCCACACCGCCCGGAGGGTGGGCGGCGAATCGGGTCCGCGTAAGAGGATTATTGATAGCCTCGCAGAAGGCGGCAACCGCGGTCCAGGCCCTGTCATTGCCAACCATCGCTTGCGCAACGGCCGACAGCGACAGGTCTACGCCTATGACTGCAGCGAGTTCCCGGCGCTGCACATCCCAAGCCGGATACGACTCGAGCGTGTGCTACGCAGACTCCTCGCTGCAGTCGCAGTGGTGACAGCCTAGGGTCGTTTCCCTCCTAGTGATCGTGTGCAGGTATTTGCCGAAGCAACCATGCCCCAACAAGACCTCTTCGTCTTCGAAGATCGGCCGGAGCGCCTCTACGGTCCAAATACCAGCCCGGGGCGTCGCCAGCCGATACCTCCACTTTAGGACGGTGATGTGGCGGTCATCTTCCCGCCACGAGGAAATCGTGGTCGGCGAGGGGCGACTACCTCCTGCCCGCGCTGTCGACACCCGCTAATATACGTTGTCGAGCACTTCCGCCTCCAGGTCCCACGGGGAGGTTTCGGCTAATGCGCAGGCTGCATCGGTCAAGAATTTGCGGTAGCTGCGCATTGCCCTGACCACTACGACCCTCTGTAGACGCCACAGAAGGGCCCTATTGCGAGCGGCCATGGACTCAGCCCACATGGGCGTGCCGTACAGTGCCATTGACCGTACTATCCCCGCGTATAGTTGACACGTAAGACTTGGTCCACCCAGATGCTCAAAAGTCCCGAGCAATTGTCAGGATGGTGAATCGGCAAAGCATCTGGGACAGTATCCAGGATATGCAGGTTCAAATTCGGCTCGTGACTGTTACTTTAGATTTTGCATTTTCACAGTTTGTAACGACAAAAGTGACGGGCCTCGTGGCGTAGTCAGTATGTATTTACAAAAAAAAGTAATATACCTATGTATTGTATCCGTAATCTGGTACCCATCTGGACCAAGGGAAATAGAGATTAATTTTTATATATAGATTTATATCCTATTCTTGATTTTTACCGATATGAAAAGATGTGCCACGACCAGCCTCCTATATTAAACAGAGCTATACCACCTTGCAACTGAATGTCCCGTTGTCCACAGGCAGTACGTGCATTTCCTACTTTGTTCATGCCGAAAGATGCCGGTGACTAAAAAGATAGGGAATTAGTTATTGTGCACCTCTACCCACGTATGCTTATTGCCTCTAATTATTATATATACTCGCCGTGTGGGGCCGGATTTAGAATTTTTCCACCCCTTTCCACCCACGGGAGACATAAGAGCCGACTGAGGGATAACTGGGGGAGTGGGCAGCAGCACTCCCTCGAGTATTAACAACATCCACTGCGATCGCCAACCCGCCTGCCAAGCGTGCACTATCGCCCATATGAATGCAACACATGTTGTGGCGTTCTCTTGGGGAGGCCTATGTCCAGTAGTGGTCTTCGAAAGGCTGATGGATGGATGGATGATTATATATACTAGTATAGATCCGCACGAAATTCCGTATCCATTAAAGGATCTCTTCTTAGATGATTTTAAATCTAAAATTTAAGAGAAGCGGTACATTTTTTACGATAAGCTAAATGAGGGGTACATCATGAATTTGGTTAAGAATTAAGGAAGGTCTGGTGAACTGGTTTTAGAAAACAGGCTAGAGAGCTTATAATAACCCTAGCTTATAATTAAAATTGTCAGCGCAGATAGCGTAAGTGCATATTACCACTGAAGTATTGTGTGACACACTTCCAGTGATCTGCCGATATAGGCAGAGAGTTTTCACAGGGGGAGTTTATTTAGTGGGTGAGGGCCCTACGCAACCCTGTTCGTTGCCCTGAACGGCGGGATGTACGGCTAGGTACATTTTTCTCGCCTTAACAAAAAAAGCAAAGTAGTGTAAGAGTACATAATATGTCGTCATGACAGTATCTGATTAGTTACTTTCGTGCCGAGTGTCACACACACAGGATGTCTACACACAGCAGAATTGTTGTTTTTAATTATATCTATACTCTCTCAGAGTTGATCCTACTTAATATTAAAAATTGCAAAATGATGGCATATGCAGATGATACTACCTTGACGGTCCTTGGTGATAGCTGGAAAGAGGTCTATTATAGGGCCTAAAATGGGTTTAACATAGTCACTAATTGACTTCCTCTAAATTCTCTATCACTTAACACTGATAAAACCAATACTGTACTTTCTACAAAATGTGAATATAAGATAATCAGCCACTATTGTAATAATGATCAAACTAAGCACCATACTGTTCCTTGCGCATGTCCTTCACTTTTAGCTGTTGATTTTATAAACTATCTAGGAGTAATATTTCATAAAAATCTTACGTTTAAAAATCACATTCAAAATGTGGCCAATAGAATTAGAAAACTTATATATATTTTGAAACAGTTAAGACACGCAGCGCGGGGCTGCGATGCCATGAAAATAATATACTATGGTTTGTGTCAATCTATATTATCATACTGCATCACCTGTTGGGGTGGTGCTGCAAAATCACATAATATTATAGTCGAAAGGGTACAAAGGGCTTTACTAAAAATTGCTTAATTTAAACCTAGATATTATCCTACCACTGAAATATATAGAGAACCTAAGTTACTTAATGTGCGTCAACTGTTTGTGGAGTCTATTCTAATGAAGCTCCATTCTACTGTTTTACATAATTACTACAATCAGTAATAAGCAAAAGGCTAAGAGGAGCCAGTCAGTTAAATATGGAACTTCCTTTGCACAAAGATTTAGTTTATTTCTTGGACCATTATTATACAACATTTTAAATAAAACACTCGAGTTTCGCATCTGAATAGGCAAACTTTTAAACATGCTTTAAATTCTTGACTATTAACGCAATCCTATGATGATACTGAAAAGATGTTTCAAATAGTATCACAGTCAAAATGGTCAGTTTGTAGTACTTGGTCGGATACACAAACACATACGCACAAACTCACACACACACACACACACATACAAATGAACACACATCATACACACGTCAGTGCACATGCACGGACATACCTATAGACTTATTTCTATAGAGATACAGTCACTGCATATCAACTTTATCTTTCATTGAAAGGGATGATGAAATAATTGTTAGGATTCATTTCATAGTAATACTAAACCAACTGTTAACAAAGACTATCCCAGGCTATTAAGTAATTTAATTCTATCATCATCCCCATAACAATTATTATTGTAATCTTTCCACTATGTTCCTATTTTGTACCATATATGTAGGATTAAATTTGATGTTTCCGAACGTGAATGTCATAGACTACTTCTGTATCGATTTACAATAGGACATGGACAAGATGTGTCAAGGGTTAATTATAAGATGGCGATACGTTGCAAAGGTGTACATGTTGTAAAAGATTCCGATTAAAAGTTTAAGTAATTGTGCTGATTAGTTTTGCTATTCCCAAAAATATTCCTACATATATTATATACAAAAATAATTCTTACACCGGCTGTAACGATATTGAGGATGAGCAATGCCTCTAATACAGGATATTCATTTATCCTAGCTTAGGCATTAGTTCTGAATCAAAAATCATACTCTATTTACCTATAAATAAGCCTATTGTGTATTCCTAAACTATATGTAAATTTTGAATGGTGCAAATAAACTTATAAACTATCAAACTAATTTTGATTTTTTTTGCCTACCATTGCCAAAGAAAAGGATAATGATAGGGATTTTTTTCTTTGATTTCAGTCAACAAGGTGACATTAACAGGGTTGAAAGCATAGGTATAGTAACTATATAGTATATATGTATATATATATATATATATATATATATATATATATATATATATATATAAATATATAGTAACTATATCTATGGTTGAAAGCATTTTTAACATCCACTTTCAACAACACCTCACCTCCATTATTTAAAACAAAGGTTCTTAATTTATTTATTTATTTGCTTTTCTTTGAAGATAGCAGAACTAATTGTTATTCATTGTTGGCGACAGACAGTTTTTAATTTTGCAGCATTAATTAGTTTATTTTTATTCTTGACCTAAATTCTTGATAACGTAGAGGCTATATAAACATAAGTTTGTTCGCAAGAACCACTGTCAAATTACATCTTTCAAAGTATTTGATAAATTCAACGAAATAATAAAAATCGAAGCAATGGACTTTAAGACCTTGGCCGTCATGTGTTTCTACTTTATAATTGTTTCTGCAAAGCCTCTTAGCGAAGTGAGTATTTTTTTATTTCGCAAGTTGATGCACGGACTCTTATCCGTGTATGTCTTGGCTCTCAAAAACCTTGGTTTAGCTTTGAATGATCGTACCTATAAAGTTGCAATTCCTGCATAAATACTGATATTTTATGGAAAGAAATTAATTGTAAAGGTAACTTAGAAATGGTTAGAGAGTGAGTAAATTCGCTTATCCTTGCTAGAGTTGAACCAATTACTTCTTTTAGTAGTTTTTATGAACTACTAGATGATAGAAATAATGACAGTAGCTGTAATTTTATCGCGTGTTAGCCAAATATCCATATAAAGTTACCAATATTTCATTTTTAATTGAATGTACTTTTTTTAGAGGGTGCCCTTTTTCTTTACTTTAAAACCACACCTGTATTAGAGCGAACAAAACAAAAAAAACGATTATTCAAATCGGCCCAGTCAATTTATAGTTTTAGCGAAACTAACGAACAGCACTTGATTTATTGTATACTAGTTAGGCAACTTCTTGCGCGGGGATTTGTTTAGTTATAAGCGTCACCACGCTATCAGCCGGTTTTACCCTCCCTTCGCATTAGATGTATCATCTACATATCACATCAAAAATATAGGTTCCGGATAAGTAATCACCAACATATCCATCCATCTATACATCAGTCTTTAAACGTCCACTGCTGGACATAGGCCTCCCCAAGAGAACGCCACAACGAGCGGTCCTGTACCGACCGCATCCAACGGCTCCCCGCGGCTTTGACCAGATCGTCGGTCCATCTGGTGGGGGGCCGTTCTACGCTGCGCCGTCCAGATACGTGGTCGCCACTCGAGAACCTTTCTTCCAACGGTTGTCGGTTCGTCGAGCGATGTGACCTGCCCATTGCCACTTCAGCATGGCAACCCGGCGGGCTATGTCAGTCACTCTCGTTCTCCTACGGATCTCCGTATTACGGATTCAATCACGTGGGGAAATACCAAGCATAGCTCGCTCCATGGCCCGCTGAGCGACTTTGAGCCTTGAAACGAGGCCAAAATTCAGAGACCACGTCTCTGTTCCGTATGTCATCACTGGTAACACACACTGGTCGTAGGCCTTCGTTTTCAGACACTGCGGAATATTGGACGAGAAGATCTTCCTTAGCTTCCCGAATGCTGCTCAGCCGAATTGGATTCGTCGATTGACCTCTTTCTCGAAGTTGTGCCTACCTAACTGGACTGTTTGTCCCAGGTAGACATAGTGGTCTACAACTTCGAGAAGGGCACTCCTGACTAGGACCGGTGCTGAAATTACATGGACATTAGACATGACTTTCGTCGAGAGCGAGATGGGTCTATAGTTCTTGGAGAGGGTTCTGTCACCTTTCTTGAAGAACAGCACTACTACGCTTCTGGTCCACGACTCTGGAACGTCGCCCTCGAGAACGACGGAATTGAACAGCCTCTAAAGAGCTTTTAAGACCGGCTATCCGCCTGCTCTCAGAAGCTACATGGTGATTCCGTCGTCTCCCGGTGCCTTTCCGTTCTTTAGTTGTTTGAGAGCCATTCTGTACAGGTTGACGTCCGGGATATCTTCGCTCAAGTGCCAAGTTAGCTTGGATCTGGGATCTTGGACCAAGCCCACAACAGGACTCTGGGACCTGTACAACTGTCCATAGAACTGATGGACCTCTCTCAAGATCTCATCTCGGGATGAAATGACAGTGCCGTCGTTGGTCCTCAGCTTAGTCAACTGGCTTTGGCCGACAGACGGATCTCTCGCGAACACTTTCGAGCCTTGGTTCCGCTCTATCGCCTCTTTAATGCGGATAGCATTAAATTGGCGACTATCGCCACACGACACGCACAGTCTTGGAGATCTGACTGTTTAACCGCCTCAGGCAGGACCAATCGGCCTAAGACTGGACTGTCATTTCTTTTCTCCTTTCCATGAGCTTGATAGTATGGTCCGAGAGTTCACGAGTCCTACTAATGCGACGGACCTTGAAGTAGGTCGACCCAACCGCGTGGACAGTTTGCACAAACCTGCTGTTCAAATCGCTCGCTGATTCGCACTCATCTAGACATTGGAAGCGATTTTGTAGTTCGAGCTGAAAGCTCTCGGGGTTCTGGTAATATTAGGTTAGCGTTAGTCCATAAAAAAGTAAAACAATCATTTTGCTATAGCAACACTCACATCTCTATGAATCTATGTCAATAATATTTAAAAAATTCATCAGTGTACTCTCTCTGCTCAATGTTTTTTTTGTGTGTGTCAGTTACGGTGGCGTAAAAAGTGTTGTTTATCAAATTAGAACCAATGTGATGTGTTCTATAAGTGAATAACCCAGTGTTATGTTTATAATAAAGGTGTTTACATAATTGTTTGTGTGTAAAACAATAAACTGTTTGTGAAGTGAAGTGTTGTGGGATTGTCGAGGACTGCCGCCATTTTGGTCATCTCAACCAAATAATTCAACATTTCGGTAAGTAATATTTATTCATAATGTAATACATTATGTAATAAGCATAATACATAATGTATTACAAATATAAAATACGACGGTATGTCGGTATTACATGCAGCCGTATTTCATTCTTTTGTTTTTATTACATCCTGTCTTCGTACAAAAAAAAATGTTCCAAATTCAACACATTATTTTATTTTTTGATTGTAACATAAAACATTATGATTGAAATATGATAAATAGACTCTGTTTATGTATTAGAACTAATTTTTTATATAATAGATATAAAATTTCTTATAAAATATTTTTTATGAAATGCTTCAGAATGCAATTTGGGCACTCCTGTGGACAAAGTGCGTATTTACGTGTTCTATTGTTTATTTTATATAAAAATATATAAAATAAAGAAAAAATCACAAAGCCGATACCTTTTATAGAACTAAGATAAGTGGTTTAATTAATTGTTTATATTAGTTTCCCTAATAATTATAAAAAAAATAAAAGATAAATACAAAAATAGAACAAAAAATTGGTTGCCTGTAAAGTCGGTATACGGGCGAAAGTTTTACGTGACAACGACTTTGAGTGGTAAAATAATTTTAATGTGAATATTCATTCGTATAGTAGGAAGAAGGATGAAATAATAGTAACAATTTAAAACATTTATTTATACAAAGAATTATATTTAAAACATTAATTTATACAAAGAATCTCGCACTGAATTTCATATTAACAAAATTTTATTTCTTCGTCTCTCTCGCTCTTAGGCGGGCTAACCATGCCCGAGTGGAAGGGACGCGTGCCTCTCACTCGCTCTCATTGTGAGCGCATAACGTGAGCGGAGCGTAACGCAGTTTCTTGAAGTGTCACCCGGCAAACCAATTTATAAGACGTTGTCACGTCAAAAGCCCCCCGCGCCCGCAGTGTCATATTTCACGTATCCCGAGCACCGGCCTTTTTTTATATTTCCATATATTATTCTTACTTTTAACCGGATGGCCACTCAAATGTTTAATGGTTAATGGACCTAATTTTATATCATTTTATTATCAAATCAATTAATTAAATCACAAAACATTCGCAATAAGTCAAAATAATTTTAGGCTTACAGTACATAAAATCTTAATAACTTTCAGCAGCTCATTCTGTGGAGTTTGTTTGACCTCTGAGACCATAACGAGTGTAACTAATATCTATTTTCTTTTTTCAGAATTTGCTGAAAGACATCATAACGAGAGGGGGAAATTAATTAAGACATTTATGTTCACCAAGAAAAATGCAATTTCTTCCGCACGCAAAATTCTTATTTGATTCTAAAGCTCAAATTTTTTAAGTTTTCTTTTTGCTTTTTTGTTCATGACACGTTCTTCACTTTCTATACTAATATACTTGTATATTTTATGTTAAATTAATTAAAAGTCACTATTATGATCACTGTATTTTTATCTTTAATTTTGCAATAAAAAAGGAAATAAAGGGGATAAAATAAATCGTATATTTTTAAAGTACAATTTATAATTTGTGAAAAAGGAAAAAGAGTATTTTAGTACAGGCGGAAATCGAACTCGTCTCGTTTTTAGATGGAACAAATCACACATTTAGAAAAAAACTTTACGATCGAACTTATTCTATATAACTACTTATAGTTTCGAAGGTCATCGCGGACAAACAACATAACACGAAATTTTTATATATAAAGATATAAATTAACACAAAGTGCGAAAAGTTAATTTTTCTGGAGGTTTGTGTCCTAGGTGTTAAAACGGTAATGGTGTGGTTTATTGTCCTCCTTCTATTGTCTATTTCACTGAACCAGAAGCAGTTTTAGAATCTTTGGGGTCTAACTATGCACATCACAATATAATGGACGATTTCAACACCGATCTCCTTGCTTCCTATTCCTCACGAACCCTTAAACTCTTACATATTGTCCAACCCTCCAGCCTCCAGGTGTTGCCCATTCAAGCCACTCATCACAATAATCTAGGGGAAGACACATAGCTTACTACCGACTACGCCACAAGGCCAGTCATATGGCGACAAAAACCTAATTTTATTGAGCATTTTTACTCAATATTTCATGAACTATTAACTTTTTACTGCCGTTTTATGATCTTCATTAAAATAATACGTTAATATTCGAAAATTTTGACATGAGAAAATTTATAAACGCGATAGTTTCATTCTATAACATACTAGACTAAGTGAATTGATCTATTTTCAACAGATCGAACTCATGATTCGATATTTTACACGGATCGATCGGCTACGATTCAAATCGTTTCAAAAAATCGATTTTAAATACAAAGTGTAAAATAACGGAAATTGACCTAAAGGCATGGGGCATGGGAATCGAACCCACGACCTTATTCACGGAAGTGAAACGACGACTTCCGTGCACAAGTTTGGGAACAGAGGACGTTGTGTGAAAATGTCCGTGAATATTTATTTATTTATTATATAAGGCTAAAATCAAGCTAACTAGATATAGCCACGCAGTTGCTAAAACACACTGCAGTTCCTCTAAATAAAACCATTATACCTTCGATCATGAATACTAACAAGATACAGTGTCACGAACATAATCAAGCTAAACTGTCCGTGTGAATATATACTTGTACACAGTGCCGGATTAAGGAACTTGATGCCCTAAGCCAAGGGTCGGCAACCTTTTGGCTGCCAGGGGCCACAGGGAGGATATATAAAGGAAAGCTTTTAAGATTCGGCTATATTTTCATTCGACTTCCAAAAGGAGGTTCTCAATTCATCTGTATGATATTTTTTTTTTAATTAATTCACTATGTTGGTACAGGTTTTTAATTAATTCACTATGTTGGTTTAGCACTTGACATGCTCAGCTACTTTAACGAACAAATTATTTGTGAAATGTGGAAAAAGAGATCTTCAATGCGAGCGGGATTCGAACATCCCTTGTAATCCGAATTCCGGCCAAGTGCTAAAATACAGTTAAAAAAAAATGCTTATTTATTCAGGATTTCTTAATCGTGATCGAAGTAACTGACTTTAGAATATAAATGCGTCACACTGCGGTACGCTGTGCCCGTCGCTTTTCAAAAAGCCACCCTACAAGAACTGTTATTTTTCAGAATAATATACAGCCTATACTGATTTTTGGATTTCAGACTATATGTATCTAAACTTTCATGATGAACAAAAGCACTTTCATAATTTAACACAGTGTGAAAATGCGAAATCGAAAATAATAGTCACGAGCAGGATTTGAATCTGCATCTCCTGGATACCGTCCATGCTTTGTCAATTCAGCAACTGTGACAATTGCTCAGTACTGCTAATTTGATAACACATTCATACTTAACGTCTTGGGTGACGCCTGCGCCATCTGTCGAAAGTATTTGCATACATTATAGCGACAACTAATTTTACAACGGTATCCCAGAGATGCAGGTTCAAATCCTGCTCGTGACCGTTATTTTCGATTTCACATTTCAACACTGTGTTAATATGGCTAAGTATGTCAAATTCTAAAATATATATAAAAATATCTAAGCACTTTCATAATTATAACTTCAGTAAGGTTTACTTTAAGCAAGCAATTAATAATAAATAAAAATGTATCAGTATATATTAGTGGGTAATTTAACAATTAGTTTATTTGCTCGCACCGTCGAACACAATAATGCAAGCTATTGTAATACGTCAACTACATAAACTGTGAACTGCTTGTGTTTAACATTATTGCTTAGTGTTTAAATATTATAAAATGTTATACTGATAGCTATTTATAGTATACCACATCATGATTGCCCTGGTATCTGAACTAGGCCTAGCCTGTATTTCAGATACTAGAACTTCAGAATAGACTATGACACTATCTTATAAACATGTATCACTTGTAAATATTATTTTTAGTGTGGAAATATTGAATGAGTATTCGGGCCTATGCAGTTGTGTTATATATGCCTATGTTATATAATAATATGTAGTATTTTATTTATGTCTGTTATATTATCGTATCCAGCTCATAAGCATTTAGAAAAAAAGTACATTATAACGCGCAAATCCCTGTGGTTATCCCTCGTGAGCCCCTGAGGGGGATGCATGCGAGAGGGGGCGGTAGGAGACGCGAGCGCCGGCCGGCCACCGGGCTTTCTTTTACTTTTTAGTGAGCCATTACGAGTCGTCAGTGAAAGACAAGAGTGTCTATTATGTTAATTTGAGCTATAGATTCGCCACCTATAAGTTAATATAATGAAAGTTCGTTGTTCACATTCATACTTAATAAACTATTTTACATCGTGTAATGTTATAGTTTGATTTGTTATAACATAAAATATTATCTTCTAGATTGAATATTTAAATTATATATGTAATGGATAAAAATATGTTACTTTAAATTTTGTATGAATATTATTTATTTAGATATTTTTATACATATTTTTAGCATTTGACATGCTTAGCAACATACATTAAACACAAAGTGAAAAATGTGAAATCGAAAATAACAGTCATGAGCAGGATTCGAACCTGCATCTCCTGGATACCGTCCAGATGCTTTGCCAATTCAGCCATCGTGACCCTTGCTCCTGACTGCTAATTTCGATAACACATTCATACTTAACGTCTTTGGGTGACGCAGACGCCATCTGTCGGAAGTATTTTCATATATTTTACCGACCAGGTAAACTTAATTTTACAATTAAGATTTTACCTAATAATGACGCAAACCCTATATATATTTAGATATTTTTATATATATTTTTAGCATTTGACATGCTTAGCAACATACATTAAACACAAAGTGAAAAATTTGAAATCTAAAATAACAGTCACGAGCAGGATTCGAACCTGCATCTCCTTGATACCGTCCAGATGCTTTGCCAATTCAGCCATCGTGACCCTTGCTCCTGACTGCTAATTTCGATAACACATTCATACTTAACGTCTTTGGGTGACGCAGACGCCGTCTGTCGGAAGTATTTTCATACATTATACCAACCAGGTAAACTTAATTTTACAATTAAGATTTTACCTAATAATGACGCAAACCCTATAAATATTTAGATATTTTTATATATATTTTTGCTGGCTGCATTGGCTGAATTGGCAAAGCATCTGGACGGTATCCAGGAGATGCAGGTTCGAATCCTGCTCGTGACTGTTATTTACGATTTCACATTTTTCACTTTGTGTTTAATGTATGTTGCTAAGCATGTCAAATGCTAAAAATATATATAAAAATATCTAAATATTTATAGGGTTTGCGTCATTATTAGGTAAAATCTTAATTGTAAAATTAAGTTTACCTGGTCGGTATAATGAAATGAAAATACTTCCGACAGATGGCGTCTGCGTCACCCAAAGACGTTAACTATGAATGTGTTATCGAAATTAGCAGTCAGGAGCAAGGGTCACGATGGCTGAATTGGCAAAGCATCTGGACGGTATCCAGGAGATGCAGTTTCGAATCCTGCTCGTGACTATTATTTTTGATTTCACATTTTTCACTTTGTGTTATTTTATAATTAAATACGTAAGAGTATGCTTATGCTATGTTATTATTAAAAATAAACTCTCTATTTCGTCATAAGATTTTAATTTTTGCCAGTTTATTAATTTAGTTTTGCAGTGTTTTTTAATAAGGTGGTGTAAATTAAGTAACTTATTAATTTTATTATTTAAAAAAGGGCTGAGAAAACAATGAAATTTACGGGCAAAAGCAGTTCTGTAAGAAGTTCTAGGGCATAAGTTATCGTTACGTCTCGTTAATGGTCGTTTAGAATCATAAAAAAAGTTTCGAATGTTGTGTTACGGGGGAAATCCCTAACAATGTAATAAAAATAAAATTCAAAATTTACAATTTGATTCTACCCACTCTCATCTCTTATATTTTTTCTCATAGTACCCCCTTCTAAGATTATTCTTGCCATCTCACTCTTGCGCATTGCGTCCGGCCTGCTCACTGGTAGATTTTTTTTTGTTCTAGAACTTTTCCTATCCATATGCTTGCGATTGGAGTAGCCATAGAACGTTCTTGAACCCTGGCGTACTCTGCTCGCATCCAGGATCGCATGCTGGCCATATTTGGTAATAATATTTGATTCTGGCCTTTGTGGGAGTGGAATCATGCGACCCATTGGCGATAATCTAACTGAGTAGGGGGCCTATGCAACCGCGCGTATTTTAAGTTTGCGGTTATCGTATCCGGTATCAATTGAATATGCAACTTTATAATTTATTTAGTCATTTGTTCGGTTACATCGTAATGTTATATGGATTCGGCCGAAGGCCTTTTTAAAAAACAGAATTAAAAAATGAAATTATTTATTAGATGAATTACAATAAAACTGGGCTTGATTTGGGGCAAGTGTCACGCGCGCGGATGATGGATACGAACTGACCTGCTCTATATGGATAATTATAAAGAAAGCTCAAAAGTGCTGACTAGGTGAACTAGAATAGGGTTCCTTAGTACTTTTATATACGAGGACCATTTATAACAGCCCCGGGGCCAAGAGTAAACTTACCCCAAAAGGGTTAAGTTTATGAGAAAGATGTACGGAGTTTTGGTAATGGTATACTAGGTGAATCGGCGGTGACTTCTGAATTTTCTTCGATTTTATTTATTTTTAATTTAGTTTTAAATTTTAAAAGACGGTGACACGTGCCCGATTTTACAATTTTATAAAATACAACTAAAATGAAGATTATAATTACAATAGAAATGATAATGGTTGTATAGGAATAATATTCACCGTATAGAACAATGTGCGGCTTTTCATTAATTGTATCTAGACTTTTTATAATGTTACTTATCTCTGTATGTTGTTGTGAAGTGAAAGAGTCAAGGTTAATATTAGACAAATTCAAGAAAGGCAATTTGGTCTTATGTAAAGTTATAGAATTACAGCAAGAGTCGTTTATAAGATTGAAATTAATTTGAATTGGTTGAAATTTAATTATTTTTGAATATTTTGGTATTAACCTCGAGTCTTTGTAAAATGCTATACAATGTATGGGGAGGTTTAAGATGCCTGTACCTGCTATTGTTATTTCTGTACTAGTTGAATCTTGACAATCTATGGAGAGCTTATAAGGGTCGGTAATCACAAATATCCACCTATTGTTGGACAGTGGTTGCCAAATGTCTAGATGACCTCCGAGAAATTTAGTTTTACAAATATCGGGTACAGAATTTAAAGCTCTTGAAATGATTTCCGATTCGCAGATCGGGGTTGTAGAACTTGAATAGGCATCTAAATTTTCACAAATGTAATTTAAATTATATATTACCTTACAAGTAATTAGACTATTCAACTTACAATAATGGTTTCTATTTCTAGTGATGGCGATGTATTTAGTAGATGGAATAATTGTACTATATGTATTGTTAGTAATGGCTACAGGGTAAGGGATGCTATGATACAAGTGATATTTTTTTGAATCGACAAGTGGTATTTTTAGAACAAATACAATTTTATTGTTATCATAATAGGTAGCGATTTCAGACACATTCATTAGCGTATAAATACTATCTAGTGATAAACTTATGGGGAATTGGTGATAATCAGCCAAAAATCGGTAATTGTCGACAAGTTCGGTAAACAATTGTTTCGGTGTTATTATAGACGGATATAAAATATTTGATTTGCTGAACATAATTGCATTAATAATATCTTCTAACTTAAATGATAGTGTTAGCAAACTGCTCTCTAAGACATTTAATATTTCATTTAGTTTTGACCTTTGTAATAGACTGTCTGAAAGTAATGTCGAATTTTGTTGTGCAATCATTAGAGTATCAATTGCACTATTTAGCTGTTGTTCATTGATACTAATTTTATTTAGGGTGTCCCTAAAAGACGAAATGGTTGAAGTAGTGACAAGAATATTTTGTTTGAGTAATTTAGATAATTTAGTTTGGTCGTTTTCTATAACTTGAATGGCATTACTGTAGCGAATAGCGTCATCTTCATCCATTGTACCAAACAGATGCTTAGACAAGGTACCAACACCGCTAAACCAGGCCGACCTTTTAGATCTAATTTCAATTAAGTGTGATATTGATTCAAAGTCGCGAATTATGTCATTATATCTTATTGATAACGGTTGATGTAAGTTTAAACATTCAACATCAGTGTAGAGAGCATTTTGCCTACATAGAAATTTCGAGCTGCCTATCACACCGTTCAGGTTTATAATGTGTGGTTGTATGTACGAAATATCTACGGGGATTATTACGCTAAGATGTCCGTCTACTATTTTGAGTGACCCGATGGGGTCAAAATGTATACCAGATGTATTCATTGAGGGTTCAATGAATGTTTCGTGTGCAGAAGACAAGGAACTGCAAAGGAATAATATCTAATAACTAATTTTTATATAATTATCTTAAACTAATTATAAAACATGTATATGCTAACTAACAGTAGTTATCTATAAATATTTATTTAATTTATGTGCTTGTTTCCTTTTTAATTTTATTTAATATAATAGTGTAAATATATGATTAAAATTTAATTGTATATATCTTTAAAATTAGTTTGTATATATGATTAAAATTAGATTGTATATATGATTAAAATTTGATTGTATATATGATTAAAATTAAATTGTATATTATGATTAAAATTTAATTGTATATATCTTTAAAATTAGATTGTATATATGATTAAAATTAAATTGTAATAAACTAGGCGTTGTAACGACGAGCTAATTTTATTTCGTCAAAATGATGAATTACGTGGCGTCTATTTATCAGTAAGGTTAGACTATTCCTACCATTTAATTTGATTACTTTATAAGGGCCTTTCCAGATGGGTGAAAGAGCCTTACGCATTCTGAGATGGTTTTTTAAGTAGACATAGTCGCCAGCATGATAACTTATTGGGCGAGTATGGAGGTCGTAGTGAGCCTTGGAAGACTCTTTAGATTTTTGTATGCGTTTAATAGCATGGTCTCTAGTGACTTTTAGGCGATGTTGTAACATTCTAATGTAGTCAGGGTAAGTTGCATTTGAAGCTGGTTCATAAATAGAATTTGGCAGGATAGGTTTGTGACCGAAAATCAACTCATATGGGGTATAGTTAGTTGTAGAATGGATTGCTGTGTTATATGCCAACATAGCCGTATACACGTATCGTGGCCAGTTGTCTTGGTTTTCGGATACGTATGATTTTAAATACTCTTTTAGAGTGGAGTGGCTCCTTTCTAATGCACCTTGTGTTTGTGGGTGATAAGGAGAGGACCACAGCTGCTTGATTTTTAAAAACTTACATGTTTCTTTAAACATTTCTGAAGTAAAATTCGCACCCTGATCAGTAAGGATTGTTTTAGGAATGCCAAACAAGGAAATGAAATGGATAAGGCAGTCGCTGGTTTCTTCAGCGGTAGTACTGCGAATGGGATATGCTACTGAGTATTTAGTGAGATCGTCTTGGAGAGTGAGGATGTATTTAACTTTGGCTGTACCGGATTCGGGCAGAGGACCAACTATATCAAGGGACAATCTTTCAAAGGGAGCTGTCGAGGTTGTTGTTATTTGCATTGGAGCACGATTAATCTTCCTAAGTGCTTTATTTGTTTGGCATTGATTACAGTTTTTAACATAGTTTTCTATTTCGTTACGCATGTTTTTCCAATAGTACTGCTCGCGGATTTTATTGTACATTCTACTAGAACCGAGATGTCCAGCGACAGGTATGTCGTGATTTTCGCGCAGAATTTTTTGGACCTCGGTAGGACTAGGGTAGTATATTTTATTACGATAAATATTTATTTGGATATTGGTATTATGGAATAGATGTGCAAGCATGTTGTAAATTTTTATGTATGTATGTTTATCGAATGGGTTCTTAAAATCGGTGATACTTATTTGATCAATATTATTAGTTTCAACAATGAGATGATTACGAAGATTTTTTAACGATTCAAAGATTTCGTTATAAGTACAGGTATCGAAATGGTGTACTTTAGTAAATAAAAAGTAATAGCTTTTATCGTTAAGTGGAAGAGTTTTATACGAGAGTAAAGTTTTTTCTGAGTTTATGAATGATTCGGAGTCTGACGAGTTTGATAGAACTTCTAGAACGTAAGGGATTGATTCGTCGAGATCGAGAGATGTAGGTATAACTATGATTTTACTTTGACTTTTTAACAAACTATCATTGTGTTCAATTATAGCAGTATTGTAACGCGTAGTCAAGGGGATTTTTAAGAATTTCGTGTAAGTATCATCAAAGTCGGGTAAGACATGGCTTGGGGAATTTATTTCAGGGTTTGGATAGCGCAAAACTGGAGTTTCTTTACTTGTTGAAGGTTCAGGTTCAATTTGATTTTCAGGGTTAAGATTAACATTTTCAGGTACAAGTTCCGGATCAGGTGTAGCATCAGGTAAGTTTACTGGACTCGGAGGATTCAAGGGACTGAAGTCAGTAGCTTCGGCATCGAATGGACTTATATCTAATGGGCCTAAGTCTATTAGTTCAGAGTCAGGTAAGATTTCAGGATACACGGGATTAACAGGATAGCGAGAAAGAGCGTCAGCAGCTGAGTTAAGTTTCCCTTTTCTATATATTATTTCGTATTCAAACTCCTGGAGTTGAAGGCGCCAACGTTGTAGTTTACTGCTTGGATCAGTATGGTTAAATAGCCACTTTAAAGGACGATGATCTGTTACAATAGTAAATTTGCGGCCAAACAGATATGGTCTAAAGGTTTTACAACCCCAAACTATAGCTAACAACTCTTTTTCAGTTGTGCTATAATTAGTTTCGCATTTGTTTAGCGTTCTGGAAGCATAGGAAACGGGATGATCTTTGCCTATTGGACCTTGAGAAAGAATAGCGGATACTGCGTAGTTTGAGGCATCGCAGGTAAGGTTAAAAGGTTTTGTAAAATCTGGGTAGATAAGGACTGGAGCAGTGATTAGTTTGCTTTTTAGGTTTTCAAACGCGAGTTGCTGCTCGTTAGACCAATTGAAGGGGATATCTTTTTTCAGTAAGTTTGTGAGTGGTTTAGATAGTTTAGAAAATTCGGAAATGAAACGTCTGTAGTAGGATATCAGGCCTAAAAATGACTTAATATCTTTAGGGCATTTTGGTACAGGAAATTCTTGGACGGATTTAATTTTGTTTGGATCAGGTTTAAGACCGTTTTCGGTAATGATGTGCCCTAAGTAACCAACCTCCTTTCTTAGAAACTCACATTTGTCTGGTTGTAGTTTTAGATTGAAACAGCGGAGTTTTTGGAATACAGCCGTTAGATTTTGGATATGAGACGCCAAATCGAAGGAGTAGATAACGATATCGTCTAGATATACGAAGCATCTTTCCCCTTGAAGACCAGTGAGAACATTGTTCATAAGACGTTGAAAAGTGGAAGGTGCGTTTTTTAAACCGAATGGCATTCGGGTAAATTCAAAGTGACCCTGGGGTACACTAAAGGCTGTTTTGCAAGCATCGTTGGGGGCCATTTTTATCTGATGGAACCCGGAAGCGAGATCGAGAGTTGAGAAATACTTAGAGTTACCTAGCTGATCCAGAATTTCGACTATGTTAGGAATAGGGTAAGTTTCACCGATGGTATTGTCATTCAATTTTCTGTAATCTATTACGATGCGCCATTTCTTTTGGCCAGAGGCATCGATTTTCTTCGGAACTATCCATATTGGAGAAGACCAGGGAGATAAGGAAGGCTGGATAATCTTTTGATCGAGCATTTTTTTTAATTTGTGTATTTACTTCTTGCTTATGTATCTCAGGGAATCTGTAGGATTTGACATTAATGGGTTGATCAGAAGACGTTCGGATTTCATGTTGGATAGCATCGGTTGAGGTAAGTAAGTCTTCAGGTAGGTGAAATATATCAGAGTATTTAGAACATATGTCATAAAGGGATTCTGTTTCTTCGGAATTCAAATGTGAAACGCGGAGTAGTTTAAGAACTTCATTAGTTCTTTCTAAACATGACTTATTAGTGCCACATGGCTGGCAAGATTCGTAATCGACTGGATACAAGGTAAGTCGAAGGTTGGAATTTATGATAGCGGGTTTTTCAGAAGTATTTAAGACAGTAAGATTCACGCGATTATTATTTTTTACTTTTACTAAGCAATTAGCGATGTATAGTGTATCACTAACGTGCTGATCAAGAATGAGACCTTCTCTTAGCTCAGGATTTGTGACTGAGCATTCTACGGTTACTTCGGATCGAGGAGGAATTTGGTAAGTAGGATCAGTGAAATTAAGTTTAATTTTATTTTTTTCTAGGTAAAGAATTTGGCGATTGTATTCGATAGAGCACTGGAAGCGGGTAAGTAAATCTGTGCCTATTATTCCATCATAAGGTAAGTCTATCTTGTCTACTATGTGAAAGGTGAAAGGAATTGCTTCTTTACCAAATATAAGTTTAATGTCGAAATTACCAAGAGTGGGTACAGGGTCTTCAGTACTATCTATACCCTTTAATTTAATTATATTGTTCCTGAGTGGTATGTGCGAAAATGATTGGATGGATGTTTTCTTTATAAGGCATACGGAGGCTCCAGTGTCAACAAGAAGAGTAAGTGGTTTAGAGGATACGGATGTTGAAATGAGAACATGAGGTAAGGATACTTTACTAGAAATACAAGATAGTTCATATATTTTACTCTCGTTTTCTCTTGGAATTGGCTTTTCAAGGGCTTTGTGTTTTTGTTTGGATTCGGAATAAGCTTGGACACTTGCTTGGGGCTGGTTACCCGTGTGGTCCTTGGGAATTGAACAATGGACACTTGTTTGGGGCTGGCTACCCATGTGGTCCTTGGAAATTGAGATTTGGACACTTGCTTGGGGCTGGTTACCCGTGTGGTCCTTGGTAATTGAATTTTGGACACTTGCTTGGGGCTGGTTACCCATGTGATCCTTGGGAATTGAACTATGGACACTTGTTTGGGGCTGGCTACCCGTGTGGTCCTTGGATATCGAAGAGGTGCCATTATCATTTAGGGGTTTTGCCTGAAATCGTTGTTTGGGTCTCACGAGACACCTCCGTGAGCCCACTAGTCGTTTAAATTTTGGCTAAGGTCGTTCTGTGGGTAATCAGTGCTAGTAGATGGTTGTGGTTCAGTTTCATCATAGTTGTAACCGTCGTCGACTAGACAGTTTACGCGACTGGAATTAGGTTTATTATTGTCTTGATTTGGGCGATGCTGGGAATACGAAGGCTGAGGTATTTTGAACCGATTGTTATTGTATTCGCGTTTCCTGCAGGTCTCGATTGTATGCCCTTGGGTTTTGCAGTAACGACAGTATTGACCTTGGTTGTTTTGGTTGTAAGGTCTCGGAATTTGGGGCCTAGCACTTCCGTTGAAGTTGATAGGTTTGGATGCTTGGTAGGGTCTTGGAGGTGGACGTTGTGGTATGGAAGAGTGGAAGTTAGTACGTTTGTTAAATAAGTTTAATATTTTTTCTTCGGAAATTGCTAAATTGATAGCGTCGTTAAGGTTTGATGGGTTCTTACCCCGGACTAAATTAGAGAGTTCAGGCTTAAGGCCAAGTAAAAACGTATGGAGTGCCAAGTCTTCCATGGCTGCTATGCGACCACTAAGCTCCGACTTCTTTTTATTGGATAGGGTTACTTCAGTTAATAATTTTGAAAGGCAAGTTTCTAAGCGTAATGCAAATTGGCTAACGGGTTCATTAATATTCTGTCGGCATTCTTGCAAATCAGTTAATAAGTGCGCGTAATGCTTTCTCTCTCCGAATTGAGTCTTTAAAAAGTCGCATAACTGGTCCCAATTATCGAATTCTTTTATTGAACAGGCTATCTCGGCTTTTCCCTCTAGTTGTGACAATATATATTTGAATAGAATTGATTGTTGTGGCCCTGACGCCAATTCAATAGCGTTGCTGCAGTTAGAAACAAACGAATTTAGTTTTTCCCGTGTTCCGTCAAACGGTTTAATAAATTTAAATAATGTGGCAATGGGTACGCCATCCACCTTCTCGGATTTAAGTTGAGATTCCTTAAGAGACATGGCTAAAAGAAATTAAGACACACAAAAATAAAATAAAATTTAAATTAAATGAACAGTGAAGCTATACGGTGTAATAGGCAGCCACCCAAGTAACTTAATACTCGGATAGCGTCGAGTAGTTTGTGCAGTAATTTCTAAGAATTGACCCGTGAGATTATAATGTTGGAACAATAATGGTTACTTATAGATAATATTATAATTAAAACGATTGTTTAAAAGTCTTAAATTCGTCAAACATAGATTTTCGGACCACGAATGATTCACTTCAATTACGCACTTGAATGTTTCGGCTTATATAGAACTGCACTTTCACTGTTAATTGGAAAATAAATTAACTTACAGGATCGCGCAGCAACAGAGGTGCAGGAACATGACCAGTTCACCTTATTTTCTTTACAGGAAGCACCACACGCCTCGGGGATCCGCAGAACCATAGGAATCTTCAGAATAGCAGGTAAGTTTTAACGATTCTTCCTTTCTTTTCAGGAACGTGACAACAACTTTCTTTGGTTTAGTAGGTAATTATTTTTTCAGGATGCAGATTTATTTCGGGGTAGAGACACAATATTCACCAGGATAACACGAAAGCTTTCAGCACGAAATAGTTCTTCAAAATTGGAATAGAGATGGATATGAGTTCGATGCACTTTTTGACACTCGCGGAAAGGTCACTTTTCAGCATTCACAAATTAATGAGCCCGAACGGAGACGTCCCAAGGATACCTTCACCATCGGTATCCCACCGCTGCCACCAAATTGTTATATGGATTCGGCCGAAGGCCTTTTTAAAAAACAGAATTAAAAAATGAAATTATTTATTAGATGAATTACAATAAAACTGGGCTTGATTTGGGGCAAGTGTCACGCGCGCGGATGATGGATACGAACTGACCTGCTCTATATGGATAATTATAAAGAAAGCTCAAAAGTGCTGACTAGGTGAACTAGAATAGGGTTCCTTAGTACTTTTATATACGAGGACCATTTATAACAGTAACAGTTGGAATAAAATTATATCGGAAATGAATGGTTTTCTCACAGTCACCACATCACAGACCTTGTATAGTTGGCTAGAGGGGAATCTAAAGGGCTTGAAAGTCATAAATTTCAGCAAAGCGCGTTGTGCTCGTTTTATTTTTTAGATTTCCTGGCTCCTCCCCACGACCTTATGCAATAAGCTAATATCGATTGTCCTAGTACATAGTAAATGGTCTTTAGTAATATGTGATCAACGACATGTCGTAGCTTTTAAAAATATAAATTAGTTTGCGGATTCTTCCCGTTAGAGCTTCAATTTGGGGTAAGTATCCATATTAGAGTATGGTCAAAGTGAACACCAAGATACTTTATAGTACTAACTCGTTCTAAGGCAGGACACTTACATGATGCAACAGGGGAAAGTTCACTATATGAATAATTGAATGTTGAAATTATTATTAGGAATAACATTGCGTGTTATGCAAAAAATAAATTTGTCTTATATAAGTTCAGTTTAAGAAGATTTTGTTACAACCATAGCATAACCTCATTCAAACCACGTTTGGCAAGGGATTTAACTTCTTCCCAAGTTCTACCATAAAAGACAAAAGCAGTATCATCCGCAAATGTAAAAATGTTACAATTCTTTAGTTTTAATTTACAAAGGTCGTTTATATACAGCAAGAAGAGGCAAGGACCGAGAACACTTCTTTGGGGCACGCCAAAGAGAACATCGGTATCAGAACTTGTTATATCTCCTATTCGAACTCTTTGGATTCTGTGGGTGAGATAACTTTGAAAAAGTCTCAAAACGTTTCCACGAATACCATTTCTCTCCATCATATCAAAAAGTAGAGGATGTAAGAGAATTAAGGTGTTAAGTAGAATAACACAGATACGAGATAACTATATTTTGAATATAATATATTCATAAAAGTTACAGAGGATTAATTTACAAAACAAATAATGAACATGTTATTTCATTAACCTATTTTCGAGCAATTTTTATTTTTGTTATCTTGGGCTTCATGTGAGACAGTATCTTGGTATAATAGAGAACGGGTTCTCCAGCATAATATTGGTACGAATTTGGAAGTATTTCATAAAAGGGCACGGTACGCTGTTGTGATTTGCGAGGGCAAAAATATTTTTCATGAGCATCTAGCCAGCGAGATACCTGAAAAAAAAGACAAACACTATGGTCAAAGTCGTAATAGATAAGCAACATCAACATTCTTTTCTTAATTGATTGTCACCACACTGACCTAACATTGAAGTCAGTTAACTGCAATGTTAGTGTGGTGACGGACTAAGAATACATGTATCACCACCTAAGTAAAACGACGGACTAAAAATAAATGTATCAATCCAGGTACTAAGCAAAAAATTGTTTGCTTCTACTGGGTCCCTGCTAAGATTACGCAATCTTCTCCCAATTACTACGAAAACAACGCTTGCTTAGTCCCTTCTCTTTCCTATCCTTGATTATGCCGACGCCAGCTATCTTGATCGCACAGAAGAGCAACTTAATAAACTTGAGCGACTTCAAAATCTCTGTATCAGGTTCATATTTGGGTTGCGCAAATATGACCATATATCTGAATTTCGTAATAAGCTCAATTGGTTGCCGATACGACTTCGCCAGAATTCTCATATCCTATTTCTTCTCTACAATATTTGGTTTAACCCTCTTACTCCTTCGTATCTTAAAGAACGTTTTGTGTTCTTGCATGACTCGCATTCGAGACTCCTTAGATCATCCGAGAATTTATTATTAAAAACGCTTATGCATTCAACAACATTTCAAGCTAAGTCCTTTTCTGTCCAAGCAGTTCAACTTTGGAATGCATTGCCTAGAAGTGTGCGTCACACTCAATCACTAGCTACTTTTAAAAATTTAGTAAAAAACACAATCAAAAATCAGCTGACTTATTAAATAGACAATCATTTACATTTTATATAACTAGGCTTTCATATAAAAATATATACCATGCACAATAGTAATTTGTGTTGCCACCAGTGACTTTTTGGTAAATACTTGCTGACTCACTTGTAACAATGGTCAAATGCGGTGGCTGTGGCAAGTTCCTCTCATCCAATGATTCTACTAAGTGTCATAAATGTAGTGGGCTATATCATAGGGCTTGTGGCACCAAAAACATTGTTAGAGACAATAAAATAGACACGCCAGTCAGGGGGAGGGCGCTAGCAGCGACTTGCCCTGATGAGATGGTGAGCACAGATTCTAGTCCTACACAACAGGTTCCAGGAGACCTGATAAGTAACCTGAAGTTGCTCAGTGAGGAGTTGTATGCTGTCCGTAGCAAACTTCAACTCTTTTGAGCGGAGATGGCGGATCTTGGAGCCTCGTTGAAAAAGTGTACGGAACGTTTGGATGGGTTGGAGGCAAGGGTAACCAGTTTAGAACTAAGCAAGGTGCATCCTGGTACAGATGTTGCAGTGGTAGATAAGGTTATCGAGGAACTTCGTCAGGAACTAGACGAATGAGATAGGGAGCTCTTGGCCAACGACCTTGAAATTTCAAACCTGCCGGAAGTGGATGGGGAGAATGTCGTGCACTTGGTGATTCAGATCGGTACTAAACTAGGCGTCGCCTTGGACGAGCGCGATATAGTCACCGTTGAGCATGTGGGTGCGCGGCGCCTGTGTGTGCCTGTTTACGGAAATTCGAAACGTCGGGATTGGAGTAAAATCAAGTAAACGCGATAGATTCCGTAAACGTAGTTTTATTTCAAAATGTATACACCATAATTATTTAACTATATAACTATACTTTTTATTCCATTATACACTGTGTACAAAGTATTATCGTTTTCATACAAATTATTATATTCAATCGTTTTGCAAATCTGTCTTACAATATGAAAAATATAACCAACATGAATTGTATACAACTTGTTCTCAATGATTAAAAGCAAACACATTAAGTTTGGCTTGTTTAACGCTGGTTCTTTGGGAAGTAAGCAGGATGAGTTTCGAGTGGCTATGGATCGACATTCGGTAGACATAATGGCAATAAACGAAACTTGGTTAAGACAAGGACAGGAAGATCGAGCACCTAGCATACCAGATTACAAACTGAAACACATCCCAAGAGAAATCGATTTGAAATGGCCGTGGAGGTGGGGTGGGTTTTTACATAAAAGTAGGAGTATCAACACATATTCAAATCCATCCCGAATATCCTGGTGTAGAACAATTTTGGCTCAGATTTAAAGCGAACAGTAAATCAATTATTGTTGGCACTGCATATCGTCCTCCATGGGTCACCTTGTCTACTTTTCTTGATGCTATAACAGATAGCATATGTAGTATGGGGCATTATGATCATGTGATAATTTTAGGTGACTTCAATTTGGATATGCTTGACTATAATAGTTCAGCCAGTAAGGAAATACAGGAGTTTTTGTTTTACTTAAATCTAAAACAACTAGTCAACGAGCCAACACATTTTAAAGGTTCTAGTAGTACACTCCTTGATATTATTTGTACAGATGTGAAGGTCAGGGTTGTCGTTGTAGACCATATCATGGAGCTAGGCCAACACTCTTTTGTAACTTGTGAAACCGTGCTTAAGTGTGTGAAGATGAAACCTAAAATTACATGTTACCGTCTCTTGAAAAGTATTTTGGAGGACTATTTTAATGTGGACAGAGATTTGATACCCTGGGACATAATACCAAACCAAACCTCACCTTCTCTCAACTTCCTATTCTCTCCCTGGGTTTGTATTGATCCGGAACGACCGTGTTGACAGGCGGGGGGGAGGAGTTGCCATTTATCTTCGTAATAATTTAATTTTCAAAATTATTGCCACATCTCCTTCTCACTACCACGCTTCTGTTGAATATCTTTTTATAGAGGTTTGGGTTAGAGGAGCTAAAATGGCTCTTGGAGTAGTGTATTGTCCTCCTTCCACTGATTACTTCACTGAATTCGAATCAGTCCTAGAACCTTTAGGGTCTGACTATGCTCATCACATCATCATGGGAGACTTTAACACCGACCTCTTATCCCAATCCTCTCGATCCTTGAAATTGCTCAATATTATTGATTCTGCCAGCCTTCACGTCTTGCCTCTTTTACCCACTCACCAAAACCTCAATGGGCAGGACACTTGGCTTGATTTAATCCTCACCTCTGCTCCATCTTTAGTATCTTCCCATGGCCAACATCCTGTACCAGGCTTCTCCCATCATGACCTGATTTTCCTGTCCTACGTCCTAAAACCTCCTCAATCTCACCCTAAAGTTATGCACTTGCGTTGCTTTAAACGGGTGGATCCTGCAAAGGTCCAAATGGACGCGGCAACTATTGATTGGGAGCCCCTGATGACCGCAACTACTATAGATGAAAAAGTAAACATTTTTAATGATGCAGTTATAGGACTCTACGATATGCATGCTCCCATCAAAATTGTCAAGTTGAGACGACCACCTGCACCATGGATGACGGACGAGATTCGGGCAGTGATGAGGCGTAGAAACCGGGCTTTCCTCAAGTTTAATAGGGATCGCTGTGAAAACAATTGGATCAATTATAAGCAGATAAGGAATCGCTGTAACCAGGTGATACGTAACGCTAAACGCCGACATATCCTTGATAATATTTCTTCTGCTTCTCCTGCTGGCGTTTGGAACTTTCTCAGGGGTCTTGGTATTGGCAGACAACGTTACCCAGACTTTCCTAAAGCTATTAGTTTAGATGAAATTAATGCCCATTTTACTACAACCAATAGCCTTGATTTAGAAATCCAGCGCCAGACAATTGAATATGTGGGAAGTTTATCACTTCCTAACTCTGAATATTTTAATTTCTCCCCTATTGGCTCAGGTGAAATCAAAAAAACCATTCTTTCTATAAAATCCAAAGCGATGGGATGTGATAATATCAGTCGTCACATGATCACCATTGTGTTGGACCAATTGTTACCACTTTTAACTCATATTCTTAATTTTTCACTCTCTTCTGGCTATTTTCCATCCCTGTGGCGTAAAGCTTTCATTCGCCCCTTACCTAAAATTTCTAATCCTTCACTTCCTGAACATTTTCGACCGATCTCTGTTCTTCCTTTCCTATCAAAAGTTCTGGAAAAATGTGTCCAAAAACAACTATCTTTCTTCGTGCAAAACAATAATATACTGTGCCCACACCAATCAGGCTTTAGATCTGGGCACAGCACTATTTCGGCACTGCTTAAAGTTACAGGGGACGTAAGGGCTGCAATAGAGGACACTAAGATTGTTTTATTAGTATTAGTTGACTTTTCGAATGCTTTTAATGCAGTCAATCACGACATCCTTCTTTCTATCCTCTCTTATGTTTCGATTTCACCTGAGGCTCTGGAATGGTTCTCTTCCTATCTTCGAGGCCGCCAGCAGTCCGTTCGCAACGACGATTTTCTATCAAAGTGGCGTGAGCTCGACTCTGGTGTTCCTCAAGGCGGCATTCTTTCTCCACTTCTGTTTTCTTTATTTATTAATCTCGTTACTCAAGACCTTCAGTGTACGTATCACCTTTATGCTGATGACTTGCAGCTCTACACTCAGGCCAGTGTTGATGATCTATCAACAGCAATTGTTTTGATGAACCGGAACCTGGCCTCTCTAAAACGATGGTCTGACCGATTTGGTATTGCTGTGAATCCATCCAAATGCCAATCCATCCTAATCGGTAGTTCACGCCTAATAAGCAGGGTTGACAGAGCATCAATTCCGCCTGTGAGTTATAATGGCAGTATAATTCCATTATCTTCCAGCGTGAAGAATCTGGGTCTATATATTGACACAACATTTAATTGGGGACCCCAAGTTGCAAATGTTAGTAGGAAAGTTACCGGCATCCTACGGACTCTTTATCGACTCAAGAACTTTCTCCCTTCCAAAACAAAGAAAATGCTTGTGCAAGCTTTAATTTTTCCTATTGACGACTATGGTGATGTGTGCTATCTCGACCTGAATGCAGACTTGCTCAATAAACTGGATCGGCTTCTCAATAATTGCATTCGGTTCGTTTATAACCTTCGTAAATATGACCATGTCTCTAGCTATCGCTCTGAGCTAAAATGGCTACGTATTCGGCAGCGTCGAAGCTTGCATGCGTTAACAACGCTTTACACGTTGTTAAACTCACCGAACGCTCCCGGCTATCTGTCCACTCATTTTGATTTTGTTTGTTCCAGACATAATAAAAATCTTCGATCCTCACACAATCTTCTCCTACAATGCCCTTCGCATACTTCACACCTTGTACATTCTTCATTCTTTATACAATCTATTCTTCTTTGGAACGCTCTCCCTCTCGAAATCAAGTTGTCTGGAAGTCGTAACATATTTAAGTCGAAGGTTTTCCATTTTTACTTTGACCTAATGACAGTTGATGAATCAATATAAACTCTCATTTAATTGTATTATATTTATAGTGTATATGTATATATTTATTGATGTATATAGATACTATCTGTTCTATGTATATATGTTTTTATATATATTATATTATCTTCTTATTATATATATTATTATTATAGTAGCATTTCTTTCACATTTGATCCATTTGGCACCTACCTAAGATATTTTCTGCACGACCTAAAGGTTGACTGGCAGAGAATGCTTTTAGCATTAAGTCCGCTTTTGTACAAATAGTGCATGAAGTTTTTAAATAAAAAAAAAATAAATAATATGTGAGATGACAGATGTTAATGTCATGGTGCATACATTCAATAGTTTCATTACAGACTTGTTTGACCTACATGCACCCCTCACTACAAAAACATTTAAAAGCCATCAAACACCATGGATTACTGATAATGTCCGTCTTCTGTTCAGGTTACGGGACAGAGCTAGACATAAATCTCGTAGATCTGGTAAGGAGGCACACAAAAGATATTACTTGGACTTCAAAAAAAATGGCTGCTCAGGCGTTATTGAATGATAAAAGATCATATTTTACAACTCATATCAACAATAACATTAAAAATCCTACAACACTATGGAAAAATCTAAGATCCAATGTATTGCCAAACTATAAGGATAGCCTTCTTCCAGATCATTTTAATGACGCTGAGAACAGTGAATCACGAGACAGTTTTAAAGATAATAAATAGTTTAGAGTCCAACACCCAAGGTGTAGATGGTGTGAACCTGGACATGATAGTGCTCACACTCCCAAGAACGCTGAAAGCTATAACTAGCATCGTCAATAGATCTATAGAGACTAATACATTTCCGGAGTTATGGAAATGTTTGATTATTCGTCCCATTCCGAAGACCAATAACCCAGCAAGCCTGAAAGATTTGCGACCCATTAGTATTTTGCCCTTATTGTCAAAAATTTTAGAAAGGGTGGTGCATACACAATTGACAGATTATTTGGAACTCAACAACATGTTGCCAGACCTGTAGGTCTGTCCTTCTAAAACCAGACTATAGACTGTAGTCTGGTTTTAGAAAAGGCCATGGCACAGCTACAGTTTTGCTAGACGTTGTTGGCAACCTTCTAGAAGCATGAGACCGAAGAGAAGGGTCTATACTCGTCTTGCTGGACTGTTCAAGGACATTTGATGGTGTCGACGGCGCGGGCGGGGGGCAGCCGCCCCTCGCCGAGCGCAATGTCATCGTGGCGGGAAGATGCCCACCGCGCCACCGTACTAAAGTGGAAGTCTCGGCTGGAGACGCCCCGGGCCGGTCTCTGGACCGTGGGGGCGCTCCGGCCGATCTTGGAAGAATGGGCAGGGCGGCAGCACGGGGTCCTCACCTTCCGGTTGGTGCAGGTTTTGTCGGGGCATGGTTGCTTCGGCAAATACCTGCACACGATCGCAAGGAGGGAGATGACCCCAGGCTGTCACTACTGCGACTGCGACGTGGACTCGGCGCAGCACACGCTCGAGTCGTACCCGGCCTGCGATGTGCAGTGCCGGGAACTCGTTGCAGTCATAGGCGTGGACCTGTCGCTGCCGGCCGTTGCGAGAGCGATGGTTGGCAGTGACAAGGCCTGGACCGCGGTCGCCACCTTCTGCGAGGCTGTCATCTCGCGGAAGGAGGTGGCGGAGAGGGCCCGTGAGGTATCCTCCTTCGCGGACTCGATTCGCCGCCGGCGCGCGAGGCGTCGCTCAAGAGAGGGTGCCCGTAGGGGCTGCCGCCTGCGGATCGCGGTCGTAACGACGCGGTACCCGTGATCCGCCGTAGCAAGGGCGGGTGGAGGCGCACGGTGGGTTTTTAGTGGGTGAGAGCCCCATTCACCCCGTTGTCTCCCCGGGCAGCGGCGTGTGCGATAGGACATTTTTGCCACCTAAAATAAAAAAAATTATGTGTGTGTGTATTAGTGTACACACGTAAGAAGTGGAACTTCTTTATGACATCATTTTTCGAAAAATTATCTACTATTTACAACTTTACAGAAATTGGTTAAATAAAGCTAAATTAGATAAAGTTTAAGCAAAAGGCTTTTATTATCATAGACATGGATACAAATTATACAATTATTTCACCTTATTGCTACTAAGATTATTATAGCATTTCATTAATTATAATAGATTTATTATGGCGTTTTATAGCAGAGTGCCTATTGCTACCTTCCAGCTCCATTATCAGACCCTGGATACTATCTAGAGAAAAAGTATTTGTCAAGAGGAATAAAACGAGTCCCAACTCGATGGGGTTGCGTCGTTTCACTACAGAGCTACTGTGGCCATCTTCCAGCTCCATCATCAGACCCTGGATACCAACTAGATACAAAGTACTCGTCAAGACGATTCATACGAGCCCAAACTCCATGGGGTTATGTCGTTTTATAATGGATTTCCTTTGGCTACCTTCCAACTCCATCATCAGACCCTAGATATCATCTAAAGGCAAAGTACTCGTCAAAATGAATCAAACGAGTCTAAACTCGATGGGGTTGCGTCGTTTTATTACAGAGTAACTGTGGCCATCTTCCAACTCCATAATCAGTCCCGGATACCATCTAGATGCCAAGTACTCGTCAAGACGAATCATATGAGCCCAAACTCCATAGGGAAATATCATTTTATATTGGAGTTCCTATGGCCACCTTCTAGCTCCTTCATCGGACCCTGGATACCATCTAGATACAAAGTACTCGTCAAGACGAATCATACGAGCTCAAACTCCAAGGGGTTATGTCATTTTATATTGGAGTTCCTATGGCCACCTTCTAGCTCCATTATCAGACCCTGGATACCATCTAGATACAAAGTACTCGTCAAGACTAATCATACGAGCCCAAACTCCATGGGTTATGTCGTTTTATATTGGAATTCCTATGGCCACCTTCTAGCTTCGTCATCAGACCTTGGATACCATCTAAAGACAAAGTACTCGTCAAGACGAATCAAACGAGTCCAAACTCGATGGGGTTGCGTCGTTTCACTACAGAGCTACTGTGGCCATCTTCCAGCTCCATCATCAGACCCTGGATACCAACTAGATACAAAGTACTCGTCAAGACGATTCATACGAGCCCAAACTCCATGGGGTTATGCCGTTTTATAATGGATTTCCTTTGGCTACCTTCCAACTCCATCATCAGACCCTAGATATCATCTAAAGGCAAAGTACTCGTCAAAATGAATCAAACGAGTCTAAGCTCGATGGGGTTGCGTTGTTTTATTACAGAGTTAACTGTGGCCATATTCCAACTCCATCATCAGTCCCGGATACCATCTAGATACCAAGTACTCGTCAACACGAATCAAACGAGCCCAAACTCCATAGGGTAATATCATTTTATATTGGAGTTCCTATGGCCACCTTCTAGCTCCTTCATCGGACCCTGGATACCATCTAGATACAAAGTACTCGTCAAGACGAATCATACGAGCTCAAACTCCAAGGGGTTATGTCATTTTATATTGGAGTTCCTATGGCCACCTTCTAGCTCCATTATCAGACCCTGGATACCATCTGGATACAAAGTACTCGTCAAGACTAATCATACGAGCCCAAACTCCATGGGTTATGTCGTTTTATATTGGAATTCCTATGACCACCTTCTAGCTTCGTCATCAGACCTTGGATACCATCTAAAGACAAAGTACTCGTCAAGACGAATCAAAGGAGTCCAAACTCGATGAGGTTGCACCGTTTCATTATAGGTATCCTATGGCCACCTTCTAGCTCCATCATCAGATCAGCTTTATGTCATCATAATATTACATTGTCACGCAATATACATATGTCTTATATTATTTATAGTCTTGCAACCCATATTTAAAAAAATCATATAAAATAAATATGGCGCGTAACGGAAAAATGTGACGCGTAAAAAATGTTACACTAAATTTTTTTCCAACCCCGATAAAGAAGTTTCACTTCAAAAAAAAAGGGCATTTGATGGTATAGATAGAGATTTGCTGCTTGCCGAACTAGCATATTATGGTTTTGACAATAATTCTGTGGAACGGTTACGGAGTTACCTCTTGAATAGATCACAACATGTTAAATACAAAAGGCAGATGGCTCAACCTCTAAATCTGCATCATGTTGTGTGACCAGGGGCGTGCCTCAGGGATCCATACTAGGCCCGTTACTGTATATTCTTTACAGTGCTGATATTATAAACTCAATTAGCTACTGCAAATACCTTATGTACGCGGATGACGTACAGCTCTATATAACTACTAAACCAGGGAACACCCAGGCAGCAGTAGACAAAATAATCCAAGACCTTCAACATATTGTCATGTGGGCAGAACAGAATGCCTTAGTGCTTAACCCATTAAAGTCCAAATTCATGGTTCTGGGAAGTAAACACCAAATTAGGACAATGCTTGTGGTAAACCCAGAAATTGTTATCTCAGGAGAGAAAATTCCCAGAGTAGACTACGCTAACAATTTGGGTTTGATATTTGATCCTGAGTTGCGCTTCGAGAGGCACATAAAGCAGGTCTTGAAGTCCTGTTTTTATAAACTAAAGGTTCTCTATGGGATAAGAGACTACATTTCCACAGCATTGAGAATCAAGCTTATGGATAGTTTAATATTGTCGAAGCTCAATTACTGTGACACAGTATATGGGCTATGTCTCTTAAAGAGGACTGAGTGTTTAATACAAAGGATTCAAAATGCCTGTGCACGTTTTTGTTTTAATATTCCCAGGCGGAGTCATGTAACGCCTTATTTAAATGCCAATAATGTACTAAAAATGGCAGCCAGGAGGACAGTACATCTAGCGAGCCTTACATATGGTGTTATATACACAAAGAAACCTGCCTATCTTTTTAACAAATTATGCCGGAGACAGGAACATTATAAATACCCCATACGGTCGAAAGTGTACCCCTTGACTATTCCTGAGCACCGGACCTCAGCATTCAGCGGAAGCTTTAAATATGCTGCCACGCACTGCTGGAACATACTCTGGCCTCCAGAACGTACACTGAAAACAAAAAATAGTATAAATATAGTTAAATCTATTATTCCATTTTACACATTGATTCTTTATCTTATTTATAATAGTTTTGATGTGATGTGACCCATGAATAAATGATTTATGATTTATTCATGGGAAGCATAAGTACCTATGATGTCTGTTTTCCAAATATGCTTACCTCATTCTTTTGCACTAGTCAGACTAAGGCAGCAGGCAGTTACTCTTCAGTGCGTGGTAGTACCAAACTTTCCCCTTAATCTCCCTTAGTAAATGTTGTAGTCAGCACACAATCATATCCAGTAATATCCACTTGAATATTTACTCCAACGATTAGTAATACTTTCTGGTTCAGCAATAAGTAAGTCTCTTTTTAAATATTGATTATTCAGTTTATTTAATGATGGTTCTACACCCTATTGGTTACCTTAGATGGATGTTAGATTATGCATGTGTACACATAACATAACCTATAATTTATTTTGTTCATATATAGTTTAAATTCACTGTACTAGTCCAAAAGGCACATTTGAACATAATCAGTTTGTTAATTTATATATAAATAAATTCTATTTAATATTATCGTTGTAGGAATCGTTTTTTCTCTTTTTGCACTTTTTGAATTTTTGAATGTCAAACGTCAAGACAGGACATTGCTGAAAATCAGCGTTGCTATAGTACATATAGGTACGTATAGCAACACCAGCTGAGCAATTCGTCCCATTTCTGCACGTTTAAATTGTACTGAACATATATTAAATACCTAGTATCTATTTCATTTTTTGATTTTTGTGTGTGGAAATAAATCTTTTCTTTTTTTCTTTCTTTCTTTTCTTTCTTTCTTGCTACAGTTACAACGCAACGATGTGCTTCATGGCCGGTCACACGGGAAATGGTGGTACCAACCCGCTCGGGCCTGATACCAAGTGATTACTCCTACTTGGTACCCAGCCCTACCACCATTCATGTAATGGATGATAATTGCTTACTTATCTTAGTCACCTCATACGACACCCGTGGGAAACAATGGGGTTGTGAAACTTGTATTATTAGTCCGTCACCACATAAACGAAACGACGACGTTTTGCGTGACTTGCGAACAAACAAATCAATAACAACAACTCAGGTGACCCCAATTTGTAGGAATTATTATTAATACTTTCTGATATTTACGCGAATGTTACACATTTTGCAATAAAACTACGTTTACGGAATCTATCGCGTTTACTTGATTTTACTCCTATCCCGACGTTTCGAATACTTTACAGCATTCATGATCACGGGTGGACTTAGATGATAGACGTCCAAGGTTGATATGTTATTTCAACGGTTTCATCTACCCACAGTATATGATTTTACAAAATTTTTGGTTTATTTATTTTAACCCACCTAATATTCGTTTAGAAACACAGTGAAAATATCTACTTCAAATGTTTATGCTTACAATGTATGAGACTTTAAATTAGTATATTAAAATGAGTATAATACTCCTCTTTAAATTGTAAAATTTTTGTTTTTATTTAGTGCTCAAAAATTCTACCACAAACTACCAATTACTACCAGTAAGAAGACAATCTTGGTTATTAGTTTATATTATTAAATATATTGATTTTGCCAAAAGCTAAGACTAAGAAGCTACCACCGGATCGGAACGCGGCCTGACTGAGAAAGATCCGGCCAGAAAACTCAGTAGGCAACAACTGTTATGGATTATTAAATTTTGTACGGAATTACTGAGATCTAATAAGGTTTAAATTTAAAAAATTTTATAAAAGGCAAAAACTAATCACTACTGTGGGTTTTATCTACACAATAAGCGCTAACTGTGTCTTGCAATCTTGTGGTGTGCCTTCTTGTATTCTGTTTGGTGAGGCCTATCACAGGATTCCAGCTTGATGGTAAGACCCAGCCGTCTTCTCTATTGAAATTGGGATGTTTCTTAATTTCAATAGCCTCACGTATCATTCTAGGGCGATATCGATGTTTTTTTGCGAGGATTTGAGGTTTGTCAAACCTAATGTAATGGCGGGTGTGGTCCTGTGTGTGCTCACAAATTGCAGACTTTGTATAGCGACTGTGCTTCACATCAGCTATGTGTTCTTTGATCCGAGTTGTTATGGATCTCTTTGTTTGCCCAATGTAGGAGAGACCACAATCACAATCCAGCTTGTATACTCCTGCATCCTGTAAGGGTATATGGCACTTGACTGGTGGTAAAAATTGACTAATTCTTTTGAGTGGCTTATATTAGGTTTTAATTGAAGCTTTTTTAAGAATGTAGCCAATCTTGTCAGTGACTCCTTTAACATAGGGCAGGACTGCAGGAAGGCGCTCAACTGTGGGTGGCTTCACTCGGTTTCTGTGACGGCGGCATGGAACCTGCAGCTTATTTGCATGTAAAACTTTCTTTACATGCTGCAACTCTCCAGCCAGGTGTTCTTCATCACAGATTCCTTGTGCTCTCTGAAACAAAGATTTAGACACGGTAGCCAACTGTGAAGGATGGTGGTGAGACTCTCCATACAGGTACTTATCGGTATGGGTTTCCTTTCGATACACTGTATGACTCAAGGTGTTGTTGGGGTTACGGATTACCATAACATCTAAGAAAGCTAAAGAGTTATTTGACTCCAGTTCCATAGTGAATTGAATTTTAGGATTAATGGAGTTCAGATGGTTTAGAAATACGGTTACTTTATCAGATGGTAATATAGTAAAAGTGTCATCTACGTACCGCTTGTAGAAACGGGGGACCACAGGTGAGGTTTTTAGGGCAGTCTCCTCGAAGTCTTCCATAAATATGTCGGCAACAACGGGAGAGACTGGCGAACCCATGGCCACTCCGTCCACTTGCTTGTAGAAGCCATCATTCCACATAATGTAGCCGGATGTGAGGCAGTACTTTAACAGTTCAGCGTATTCCATAGGTATGTTGTTCTCTGATAGTTTCTTAGATACAATTCTGATGCAGTCTTCCACGGGTAAGCAGGTAAAAAGTGACTGGACATCAAAACTCACCATAGTTTCATTGTTAGCGAGATGAAGGTGTTTAATCTCACTTACAAAATGGTATGAGTCCTTTATGAACGCATCTGTGTGTCCTCTGAGTTGTGAGAGAACTTTGGTCAGTAGCTTAGCGACTTTATAAGTAGGTGAGTCGATCTGACTTACAATAGGTCGTAGTGGTGCGTTCGGTTTGTGTATCTTAGGCAACCCGACCAACTGTACACTAAATAACATGAAAAAGTTACTCAAACAGCACTCGGAAGCATTAAATCTAGATGTAAAAACCCTGATACCACCTTGTGCAAAGCCACCTAAATTGTATGGGTTGCCTAAGATACACAAACCGAACGCACCACTACGACCTATTGTAAGTCAGATCGACTCACCTACTTATAAAGTCGCTCAGCTACTGGCCAAAGTTCTCTCACAACTCCGAGGACACACAGATGCGTTCATAAAGGACTCATACCATTTTGTAAGTGAGATTAAACACCTTCATCTCGCTAACAATGAAACTATGGTGAGTTTTGATGTCCAGTCACTTTTTACCTGCTTACCCGTGGAAGACTGCATCAGAATTGTATCTAAGAAACTATCAGAGAACAACATACCTATGGAATACGCTGAACTGTTAAAGTACTGCCTCACATCCGGCTACATTATGTGGAATGATGGCTTCTACAAGCAAGTGGACGGAGTGGCCATGGGTTCGCCAGTCTCTCCCGTTGTTGCCGACATATTTATGGAAGACTTCGAGGAGACTGCCCTAAAAACCTCACCTGTGGTCCCCCGTTTCTACAAGCGGTACGTAGATGACACTTTTACTATATTACCATCTGATAAAGTAACCGTATTTCTAAACCATCTGAACTCCATTAATCCTAAAATTCAATTCACTATGGAACTGGAGTCAAATAACTCTTTAGCTTTCTTAGTTGTTATGGTAATCCGTAACCCCAACAACACCTTGAGTCATACAGTGTATCGAAAGGAAACCCATACCGATAAGTACCTGAATGGAGAGTCTCACCACCATCCTAACCACAGTTGGCTACCGTGTCTAAATCTTTGTTTCAGAGAGCACAAGGAATCTGTGATGAAGAACACCTGGCTGGAGAGTTGCAGCATGTAAAGAAAGTTTTACATGCAAATAAGCTGCAGGTTCCACGCCGCCGTCACAGAAACCGAGTGAAGCCACCCACAGTTGAGCGCCTCCCTGCAGTCCTGCCCTATGTTAAAGGAGTCACTGACAAGATTGGCTACATTCTTAAAAAAGCTTCAATTAAAACCTACTATAAGCCACTCAAAAGAATTAGTCAATTTTTACCACCAGTCAAGTGCCATATACCCTTACAGGATGCAGGAGTATACAAGCTGGATTGTGATTGTGGTCTCTCCTACATTGGGCAAACAAAGAGATCCATAACAACTCGGATCAAAGAACACATAGCTGATGTGAAGCACAGTCGCTATACAAAGTCTGCAATTTGTGAGCACACACAGGACCACACCCGCCATTACATTAGGTTTGACAAACCTCAAATCCTCGCAAAAGAACATCGATATCGCCCTAGAATGATACGTGAGGCTATTGAAATTAAGAAACATCCCAATTTCAATAGAGAAGACGGCTGGGTCTTACCATCAAGCTGGAATCCTGTGATAGGCCTCACCAAACAGAATACAAGAAGGCACACCACAAGATTGCAAGACACAGTTAGCGCTTATTGTGTAGACAAAACCCACAGTAGTGATTAGATTTTGCCTTTTATAAAATTTTTTAAATTTAAACCTTATTAGATCTCAGTAATTCCGTACAAAATTTAATAATCCATAACAGTTGTTGCCTACTGAGTTTTCTGGCCGGATCTTTCTCAGTCAGGCCGCGTTCCGATCCGGTGGTAGCTTCTTAGTCTTAGCTTTTGGCAAAATCAATATATTTAATAATATAAACTAATAACCAAGATTGTCTTCTTACTGGTAGTAATTGGTAGTTTGTGGTAGAATTTTTGAGCACTAAATAAAAACAAAAATTTTACAATTTAAAGAGGAGTATTATACTCATTTTAATATACTAATTTAAAGTCTCATACATTGTAAGCATAAACATTTGAAGTAGATATTTTCACTGTGTTTCTAAACGTATATTAGGTGGGTTAAAATAAATAAACCAAAAATTTTGTAAAATCATATACTGTGGGTAGATGAAACCGTTGAAATAACATATCAACCTTGGACGTCTATCATCTAAGTCCACCCGTGATCATGAATGCTGTAAAGTATTCGAAACGTCGGGATAGGAGTAAAATCAAGTAAACGCGATAGATTCCGTAAACGTAGTTTTATTTCAAAATTATTGTTAATATAAATATACTAAAAAATTAGGTAAATAAAACAATTTTATAATCATAGTGATTTATTTAAACTATTATATTTTCAAGAAACAATATGAATTAAAATCTAATTAACAAAAAACAAACCAAATTAAAATAATTAGCAAAAATTAACATTTTCTACTCATGGTGAAATCAAAGTATAAAAATTATAATATTTTTAAGAACTCTCTAAGTCACTGTCATCACACTGTTGACAATATACCTCACAACAAACAAATTTTGTGCATTTTTTGTATTTTGTTGTATTTTGTCCATTTTCCGCGGACAGTTGTTGCAGCTTCCACGTTTTGCTGTGGTTGGTGGACCACGATTTTCCATGTCATGCACTTCCACAAGACGTTTTTTACTATCTTAGGAGTCGCACTAATTTAGAGTCGTTGTTTCTGATATATTTTGAATAAGCTCAACAGATAATTGCCGCAAGAAATGACGCCTCACGTGAGTACGTAAATTGTTTGTATTTGCTCGATGCACAACGAGTGCATTTATACCTGTTACATTTATAAGATGGAAGAAAATGGCTAGTGACCATCGTTTAGTTCGTCTTCCTACACTGTAAGTGCCACACAACTGATTATTGGCATCCACTCCTCCTTTTGTGCTGTTATAATACGAGACTATTTCTGGCTCCCGCTGATCACCTGAAGTTGGCTCGATATCATTTCCGTAGTGCATAGACGATAACAACACGACAGCTTTATTTTGTTTTGGAACATACGAAACCATAGTCATTTTTTTTCGAAAACCGAATACCGAGCTTTTAGGAGTTCTGGCCTTGTTTGGCATAAAACATTCAGGGATATCTGCTTTATTTTTTTTTAGTGTTCCAACTAAGGTGAGATTGTAAGCTGGGTCCAACAATTCATTTGCGAGTTTTTCGCTTGTATACCAATTGTCTGTGGTAATATTACGGCGACTTCCTTTTATCGACATTACAAGACGTTTTACAATTTGATCAGGACTGTTCGAAACTTGATAAGGACCCGCAGGCTGTTTGCCAGAATAAACTTCAAAAGCCATCAAATAAAAAGTTTTAGAATCTACTAAAGCCTGGTTTATTATGCCGTACTTATTTGGTTTACTTGGCATGTAAACTTTGCCTTTGAAACGGCCACGAAACCCGATCAATTGTTCATCTATCGTCACATTTTCGCCCAGCGAATAGGCTTTTTGAAAATTTTCTTGCAACATGTCACAGAGCTCGCGTATATCTGCCAAGTTATCAATTTGTTGACGTTCAGGTCGGGTTATTCTATCGTCAAATCTGAGGCTTCGCAGTAAAAACAGAAAACGTTGATAACTCATTGTCAATCGAAACATTTCTACACCGGTTCCATCGATGGCCCAGAGATCTATGAAATTGACATAAGAGGCTCTCAACAGTCCAGACATAATCAACAATCCTAAGAAAGCTTTTAATTCTTCAATGTTTGTATCTTTTACGTTACGTTCCCTTTGAAAGTTCACTTTGACTTCACCGATATATTTGTTTGTGTTTGTTACAATAAAGTTCAAAATGTCATCAGAAAAAAACAAACTGAAACATTCCAGAGGAGTCTTTGCCGACTTTGCAACTGACTTGACACGTGGTAAGTATAAACTTATATTATGTCCCCGTGTTCTTACAGAGCTTGATTGAGGAGACTTAAACCATTCGTGTCCAGGGATGCTACGGTGTGGTACATAAAAAAATGCATCACTTTCCAACCATATGTTTGAATATGGAGGAGATTCATATATTTCGCTAGAAGTGTCGTGATCACTTTGGGTTACAATATCTGACCCCGATTCTGAACCTGAGCTTACAACATGTTCTTCGTCAGAAACCTCTGCCAACCATTGCAAAATCTGCTTCTCACTGCTATCCATGGCTATCTAAAAAAACAAAACACACTAAAACACACATATATATATATATATATATATACATCTATATCTATCTATATACTATTATGAAACTGTAACAGAGCTGTGTCTGTACATTCAAGATATTTGAGAAAAAATAACTGTAATAGGCTATATAGGCGTGTCTAAACACAAAAGATTTTTTTTAGAATTTTTGTCTGTTTGTTTGTTCGCGCATTACACAAAAACTACTGAACGGATTTTGATGCCTCTTTTTATTTGAAAGGCCCTGATTAGACTTAAGAACTGGTATACGTTTTATCCCGCTACTATATCGGGAACCTGAGATATAACCGAAAAACTAGCTTTTGGCTGCAGCGAAGCCGCTGGCAAAGGCTAGTACTTCATATATTTTAGAACAATTTTGTTTTGTAAAACTGTTAAAATATATTTAGGACAAAACTTTGGTACACTGGACTAATAACAATATAAATGCAAGTAATAATACCTAAAATCATATTAAAATATACAACTCATCTTTTTTGAAAAAGTTATGTAATTGCTTGCATGGGTCACAGTTCAAGAGAGTCCTTCCACTCCCTTGACTTGATCGCTACCAAAATGCAAACTTTGACATAAGTTAAGAAGCTAGCGGAAGCGCGGGAAAATTAGGAGCGCGGTAAGTACTTTTTCTTTTCAATTCGAAAGTGCTTTGAATCCACGCGAGTAATTAAGGGTTAATTAAAAAGCAAGATTTGTACTTTATCTTGTTGCTTTATCAGATTTATTATGGTTTTAGATTACGACAACTTCAAGGATGGCCAAGTTGCTATCACAGACAACTAACAATGACCAAAAATTACAACATTTTGATGCCAAAAGAGAAAATTATTTGAATGTTCACGATGAAAGCGATGACAGAATAATATCATATGTAAATGTTAACTGGAAGATAGTGAGACACAAAAAACTAAAGCGAATAGTAAAGGTGATGGGATAATTCATAACACAATAATTGAGAATAGAAAGGCACAAAGCAATGAAAACTTAATACCAATACAATAGCGATCTGATATAGATTATGTTTTATAATTATAATTGTACAAACCCAAATGCAAAAATTGTTGGTGCTCTATCTCCCAAGGAATTGCACAGCTCTTTGTTAGTAATTATTACAAAAGTTCAATTACAGAATTTTCAGAAAGAAATAGAGTCAATATTAGCTGATAAGCCTATCAAATTAGGCTTATTTATATATATTTTTAGCATTTGACATGCTTAGCACTATACATTAAACACAAAGTGAAAAATGTGAAATCGAAAATAACAGTCAGGAGCAGGATTTGAACCTGCATCTCCTGGATACCGTCCAGATGCTTTACCAATTCAGCCATCCTGACAATTGCTCCTGACTGCTAATTTCGATAACACATTCATACTTAACGTCTTTGGGTGACGCCTGCACCATCTGTCGGAAGTATTTTCATACATTATACCGACCAACACTGACCAAAAGGTCCGGAAACCGGGCTATAAAACTAAGGCTGAACGCCGGTTGCGACGCAAGCTCGCTGCTTAGGCAGAGAAAATGAAAGCCGAAGCCACTAATCAGGGAAACCCGAAAAGTGTGAGTTTTTAGCACCGAGCGGGATGGGCGAACAAAGGCAGGTGGAAGTCAGCCGAAGTCTGCCGAACCGCTGTCTGGAGCTAGGAGAGGGCCACCTGCGAAGACAACGGCAAATAAGCCTGCTAAGGCCGCTCAGGCTACGGCTAAACGTGCCCTAAGCGAGACGATCTTGCCTCGTGGAGAGCACAAACGGCTCAAGTTAGAGCAGCCAAAGTATGCTGCTCGTAAGAGCTATGCCTGTGCGGTCAGCACGTCTCTCAACGTAGCAGTCACCTGTGAGCGCACGGGTATGCTGACCGCGACCATGGCTCAAACGGTCCATAAGGAGATTCAGTGGAAACTCCTTAGTGAGGGCTATGCTGTGGGAGCTAAGGACACTGGGCCAGTCTTCAAAGGAAGACCTATACATGCGGACGGTGTCCTTAAATTATGGTGTGGAAATGAGGACACCCTGCGATGGCTAGAGAGAACGGTATCGGAACTAGAGATGCCGGAAAACGTCACTCTAGTTGTCAATAGCCAAGCGGCAATACCACAAAATATCAAGTGTGGTATTGTCATCCCTGACGAATTTGGGCTGATTCAAAATTCAAAGTACATAGGGCGCACATTTGGTTACCAAAACCCGTGGGTGGATGTGAGCAAGTGGACGCTTTATAGCGACGAAAAGCAGGAGAATAAGAAGCTGTGGTTCGTCGTGGTCGCCATACCGGAGGACCAAATCCCGGCCATTCTGGACGCAGGCCGTCGCCTAACCTACCTACTATCACGAGTCGATCCGTACCATTTTAAATAATCACTTGGGTATGAAACATGTTTCCACTTGGCTAGTCCCAAGAGTCGCTGAGGACATGCTAGAACGAGTCAATTCCGACCCAACATTCATGAAACGCATTGTTACTGGTGACGAGACGTGAATTTACTTACGAGTTTGACATGCAAACTAGTCAACAAGCTTCGGCGTGGCGACTTCCAACTGAACCGAAACCGAAAAAACCACGCCAAAGTCGATCAAAAGTCAAAGTCATGTTGACTGTTTTCTTTGACTATCGCGGTGTTGTGCACTCGGAATTCTTGCCAGAAGGTCAAACGGTAAATAAAGAATATTATTTGAGCGTTTAAGAGAGCCAATTCGACGAAAAAGGTCAGATTTGTGGAAAGAAAATTCTTGGATTTTGCACCACGATAATGCGCCTTCGCACAAGGCCATCATTGTGAATGAATTTTTGTCCAAACACTTAACAAATATCATCGAGCAACCACCATATTCACCAGATATGGCTCCAGCCGACTTCTTTCTTTTTCTTAAACTCAAATTACCACTTCGTGGCACCCGTTTTCAATCGGTAGAAGACATAAAGGAGAATTCGCGGCGAGAACTGAACTCAATTCCGGAAACAGCGTTTAAAAAATGTTTTGATGATTGGATTATTCGTTGGCGTAGTTTATCGTTTCTGAAGGAGCATACTTTGAAGGTGATAAAATAAATTTGGATGAATAACAACAATTTTGTGTATTATTGATCTTTTCCCGGTACTCTCTTGACAGAGTAGTATAATGTTAAGAGTGTATTTTGTCACAAATTATGGATATCATTAACTCTGTTCATACACTGGATATATCATATTCTTATCATACACATTACATTCACTAAAAGTTGTACCTTATTACTTTATTAAATTGCCGTGTGGGGCCAGCTTTAGAATTGTCCCTGACTGAGGGAATGCCGGTGGAGTGGGCAGCAGCACTCCCTCAAGTATTAACAACATCCACTGCCAACCCGCCTGCCAAGCGTGGCGATTACGGCATTATCCCCCATGACGGGACCGCTCGTTGTGGCGTTCTCTTGGGGAGGCCTATGTCCAGCAGTGAACGTTGAAAGGCTGATGGATGGACATAAAAAAAAAGTCTTCCCTCGTTTTTATTATAAGGAAGACCAATAATGCTCCTGATTTCTTTTGCATGGACTAATCAAAACGTGGCAAATTTTATGATTTAGAATACTTATCTCTTCAGAAGAGAAACAAGATTTGTGCCAATTGCTTCCCTATATCCACGAGTGCACACGATTTTTATAGAAACCTATAGTCTAAAGCTGATGTTAAGATACAACCGCTTACGATGACAGTAGTGAAGAAGAATAAAAGTTTAAATCATTTTTTAAAGGCTGATTGAGAATAATTTAATAGAAATTATAATATTGTAGTCCACTTTAGTTGTTAAAGCATAATTATTATGGATACGCAAGCACTAATAAGTGAAAAATTAATAATTTCTGATTTTATAATAAGTAAAAAGAAATAATGTTTTAAGCTAAATAAATCTTTGGCACCTGTAGTTTTAGAAGACTATTTACGCGTTTATTACTATAACTAGCTGTTACCCACGACTTCGTCCGTGAGTAATTTCATAAAAATAAATAAAGCAACCCTTGAAATTGTCGGTAATACAGTGCAACGGTATTACAGTACTCGGGGTTGGAACTTCATTACTGAAATGCTAGATGGCGTTGAAGTTGCTAGATTTTGAGATTTTGTGACAAACAATTTTTTTTTATTTTTCGTATTTTTTTTAATAAAAATTCTAATCCTATGTTACTTCTAATACCTCCGAGAATATGTGTACAAAGTTTCATGATGATCGGTTAAGAAGTTTTCACGTGAAAGCGTAACAAACAAACTTACATTCACATTTATAATATTAGTATGAAGTATGATGTGCCTTTTCGCATATAGTCTACCATCTAAATATCATTTCGAATAACTTTGTTTGTAGCAGCAACTCAAAATATATAGAAATAATATATTTTTTTAACTATTAGTTATATAACTGTGATTTTTAGTGAGATAGTGATTTTAAGAAACGATAATTATTTGTTTTATTTTCAAAAAGTGAAATTTTATTTTATTGTGAGGAGGTTTTCTTTTTATTTAAACACACAAAATAATTAAAAGCTTAGTGATTATTTTCTTTTATTTTTTACGTTTGTATCCCATTTACATTAAACATGTATCTATTAACACTTCTTTTTTTCATTTTTATGTTTGGTACACGATTATATATATACCATTTTTATATATATATACCATTTTTCACAAAACTGGCAACACTATAAGTTAGGCTAAATGATAGAACTGACAAAAATTATCAGATTCGAGGACAAAAGTTTAAAAATATTAATCTTCACGCAATTTTCATTCTTTTTCATGCAATCTTAAATGTTAAATCTTTATTTTTTTTAAATACATGTAAAATAAAAAACAAGTTTCAAGATTCACCAAAATATTATTGTTTTGTGTTTTATGTTACTTTTGAATTTGTATCATTATGAACGTAAAAAAGTTTAAATTTAAAATTACATTTGGTATAACTTTTCAAGTTTCAGCGTTTTTCTGAAATCTTATACTATATTTAAAGAAATGCTATAAACGACATTAAAGTGCATGTTTTATTTAATACATACCATTAATTCGTTTAAAGCTGAATATTATTGATAATGCAATATATTTTTTTTAAACTTATTTTTGCTCTGCTGAATAGTAGCAGTTTTTGAGTTATATCAGGCTACACTGGACGCATAGAAATACAGTGATCTGGTGCAATTCAATAAAGGTCAACGCACACTTATCCGAGCCGAACGAGTCAAACGAAACGAATTTGAGAAATCTGTATAATTGAAATCTCATGAAATCTCTTCCAGATTCGGACGATTTGACGCGGGAAAGTGTGCGAGGTTTCATGAGATTTCATATACAGAATTCTAAAATTCGTTTCGTTCGACTCGTTCGACGCGTTTGGCTCGGATAAGTGTGCGTTCACCATAAATGCCAATATTGTCTAGTACAACAATACTGTAAGATTAGACAATGTAATGCTGGTTTGTTGCTGGCTTGTAAGATTAATCAGGTTAATGTTAGTTTAGTAATATTTTAGTTCCAATGGCAGATAGTTTAATAATATAGTACCAAAAATCCGCACTAAACTGCATCTCTTATATATGAAAATTCTATCTAATGCCTAGGGGTACCTACTCCAGTGGGCTTAGCCAAGTTGCATTCTATGATCGCTAACGCTAATAGAAAACTATTAAAATGTATGGAAATTTGACATCTCTAACGTAAGTCACGTGACTTAGCGTTATAGATATTGTTAAAGACTTAGATAAATATAGGTTCTTTATCTATGGTTATCGGCCTCCCATCAGGTGGACCGATGACCTGGTCAAAGTCGCAGGCATTCGTTGGATGCAGGCGGCACAGGACCGTTCGCTGTGGCGTTCTCTTGAGGAGGCCTATGGCCAGCAGTGGACGATGAAAGGCTGATGGATGGATGGATGATCTATGGTTAAAGATGTCAAATTCCCATACATTTAAATAGTTTTCTATTAGCGTTAGTGATCATAGAATGCAACTTGGCAAGGCCCACTGATCTGACCTTTTTGAGAACGTCTCTGATTTGGTCAGAGAAGGTTCAACGAGGAAAAAGATTTATGTTCGCGATACTATATTGTCATCCTTCTTTCATTCATCCTGTCTACGTGCCCAAATCACCTAAACATTCTTTTCTCAATCTTTGTCACTATATCTTCTTTTACACCACATCGTTCTCAAAAGTAAAAATATTGCTTAATATAAAAAATATAATCATTTTAGAAGATTCGTTCATTTACCCTCATTTTCTATACGAAATATATCATAAATATTGTTCGTAAGGAATAAACTTCAGTCGAGCGTCGGAGCTGATATACATTTTAATTTTTTTTTTTCAGATTTAGGAAGATTATTTGTATGATAATAACAAATGAGATTGTATCTAAAATGCAAGCAGCAATGCGTCTAAATTTTTATAGGTAAAAATATGTTTAAGAAATAAAATATGGAACTACATCTTACATAATCACATCGACACGATGCATCAGAAGTATGAGCCTCCATCTCTTCGTAATCGTTGCTAGTACAACACCGCCTTAATGTTCAGATAATTGAAATTATTGTGATAAGTATAATGCGCGTCAAATACTCGCTACTGTTATAATAAATATGAATCGCGAAACTTAAGCAAAAGTTCTACTCAATATCACACTGAAAGCTCAAAATAAACTTCGTCACACCTGCACCACTGCAAGATTTCTTATGAAACCAAATTTTACGTATTACTACAAAAAAGTCCAAAGTAAGCAATTAACTAATTATATTTCCTCGTAACTATTCTTAATCACCAAAATTAGGGTAATTACTGTAATTTGTGGTATTCATCTCAGAATAATAAAACTATTACCGGCTTAAGGGTATTTAGGTGACAATATTATTACAATTATTGTAATATAATTAGCGATAAATATTATCGATAGCAAATTACTTATTATTTATTTGTTAACATTAATTACTGAAATATTAAATTTTAAGTATACGAGCCCCGATGATAAATAGTTCGTCTAGTGTGAAATTTTCTCTGTGATTTTTTTTCTAACTTCATTATTTTTGTATATCTATATAAAATATTAAGCTGTTCTACTATCACATGTCGCGTTACTTATGCCATTTTTTAATTATGAACCAATAAACTATTTTAGCTTTTTAAATTTATACATATCCTGTTTTAAATTCGAAGAAGTTATAAGCAAAATAGTTCGACTAATTGTTAATAGATGCAAAAGAGTTCGTCTATTGGTGAGTTAAATAAGATTATTCCTTCTTTGTACAATTATGTTGCATAATTTAAATTTGTAAAAGTAATTCTGTGTCATTTGTCAAGTGAGACAGTATAAATTCTGAAAATTTCAGTTTTTTTCATTAGTTTTCAAATAACAATGGGTCGTGGCAAACCTGTGTATGAAGAGCTTCGAAAGCGAATAGTTTGTGGGGTCGATGCTGGCAAATCAAGTTACCAAATATCTAAAGACTTGATACTTCTCAGGTCTACAGTCCAATCTATCATTCAGCACTAAGTATTAAAAGAATAGAACGACTTCTTGTTTGAAGAAAACTGGTCGACCACGCGTCACAAGTGTAGTAGAAAACAGAATCCTGAAGAAAATTCTCAAAAATAATCGTCGTGCTCGAGCTGGAGAACTCACGGCAATGGAAGGACATGATTCACAAAGACATCTCAGTTGATACTTGCAAAAGAGTCCTAAAAAGAATTTTACACCGCTAAGGAGAAACCACTGTTGACTTCTGTACAAAAGAAAAAGAGGTTGAAGTTTACTTGTGATCATTTAAATTGGACTTCCGATCAGTGGCGTAGTATCATTTGGAGTGACGAGTCGAAATTTGAAGTGACAGTCGGCGATGAAAGGAAAAAAAGTGATTCGGAACAAAAACGAGGCATTTCATACTGATTGTCTCAAACGCAAAGTGAAGTTTCCGGCGTCTCTTATGATATGGGGCTGCATGTCTGCACAAGGTGTTGATGGTATGCAGTTTGTGGATGGTTCTATCAATGCTGCAAGGTATCGAAACCTTTTGGAAGAGATTTTACTGCCCTCTATTCCGTCATTTAAGCATCAAGATTCCTTCATTTTTCAACAGGATTGTGCTTCCTGCCATACTCCAAGGACAACAAAGACGTGGCTACTGGCGAAAAGTATCCCTAAAATCGGATGGCCATCTAACAGCCCGGACTTGTCGCCGATCGAAACCCTATGGTGGAAAATGAAAAAAGTTCTCCGTAAAAATCCATCAAGATCGAAGAGCGACTTAAAGGCTAAACTCTTGGCTGTCTGTGAGTCAATTACGCCTGAGGAGTGTTCAGCGTAGGTTGCAACCATGCCTCTTCGCATTAAAGCTGTCATTGAGAGCAAAGGCGACACAACTAAGTGGTAGACGAACTATTTTGCGTGAGTGACAAGGGTAGACGAATACTTTTGCGTTATATTTTTTAGAATATTTATTTAATTTTTTATGTTATGTAAAGTCATGAAAGAAATGACATGTTAAAATAAACTTTAAAATGTTCCTCAAATTCTGGTTTACTTTTTATTAAACGTTCTTAATTATTTTACCAATATTTACTTTCTATATTTTACGCTTTGCACTACATTCCATACTGGACGAACTATTTTGCATCGGGGCTCGTACAAATCAAATTATTAATGATATTTATTTTTTAATAACAAATGAGTGCAATTAGCATATTGTAAACAAACTGTATTTTAGAGTCAAAGGGTTCCATTTTCAAATATTGTAAGTACTTTTTAAATAATGTTTTTAGGTAAGTAGCCAAACCGGCAGGTGCCTTGCAGTGGTAGAGCCTTGCTTATCCGAACATGAATGAGCCAACTCGGTCGGAGAAGTACCACCCTCTCACAGAAGATCAGCATGAAAGAACGATAGGTACCTTTGTGTTTTGTATGTTGAGTAGGAGCGCCGAAGGCCCAATTCCCCTCCATATCAGGACAATTATTTGTGTGATGAACACAGATATTTGTACTGCATCTGGGTGTTTTCTATATATTACCTATATAATGTATGTATTTACAAAAAAAAGTTGTATATGTATTATATCCGTAATCTGGTATCCATAGCACAAGCGTTAAGCTTAGTTTGGGACCAGAGGACGTTGTGTGAAAAATGTCCGTGAATATAAACTTCTTTTAGCGCGGTACGCAAATTTTTAGATGAGGTAAAATCTCTGGACTCACGACACCGTTACGAGACGCAGCTATAGTGTGTGCATTGAAAATTAAATTTGACACACTTCCGGATTTCCGATTGAGCTGAAATTTTACACCCATATATATATATCGCGTGACAATGCAATATTATGATGACATGGAGCTGATCTGATAATGGAGCTGGAAGGTGGACCTAGGAACTCTTTAATGAAATGGCAACCCCATCGAGTTTGGGCTTGTATGATTAGTCTTGACGAGAGACAAAGTATGTATCTAGATGGTATCCAAGGTCTGAGGATGAAGCTGGAAGGTGGCCACAGTAACTCTTATAATGAAACGACGCAACCCCATCGAGTTTGGACTCGTTTGATTCGTCTTGATGAGTACTTTGTCTTTATATGGTATCCAGGGTCTGATGATGGAGCTGGAAGGTGGCCATGCGAAACTGTAATTAAATGCCGCAACTCCATTGAGTTAGGGCTCGTTTGAAATGTCTTGACTAGTATTCCAGTCCTAGATGACATCCAGGGTCTGATGATGGAGCGGGAAGGTGGCTACAGTAACTCTGTAATGAAATGACTCAACCCCATCGAGTTTGGAATCGTTTGATTCGTCTTGACGAGTACTTTCTCTTTAGATTGTATCCAAGATCTGATGATGGAGCTAGAAGGTGGCCATAGGAACTCCGTTATAAAACGACATAACACCATCGAGTTTGGGCTCGTATGATTCATCTTGACGAGTACTTTGTGTCTAGATGGTATCCAGGGTCTGATATGGAGCTGGAAGGACGCCACAGTAACTATGTAATTAAACGACCCGAACCAATCAAGTTTATATTCGTTTAATTCCTCTTAAGGAGTACTTTGTCAAGTTATGATCATTTTTTTTATGCCTGAATGAATTTTGATTTCATCCATCCATCAGCCTTTCGACTTCCACTGCTGGACATAAGCCTCCCCAAGACAACGCCACAACGTGTGTTTCGCTCATATGGGGGATAGTGCCGTAATCGCCACGCTTGGTAGGCGGGTTGGCGAACGCAGTGGATGTTGTTAATACTCGAGGGAGTGCTGCTGCCCACTCCCCCGGTATTCCCTCAGTCGGCTCTTACGACTCCCATGGGTGGAGAGGGGTGGGATAATTCTAAAGCCGGCCCCACACGGCAAGAATTTTGATTTACTTATTTTAATTTAAGATCGAACAATTAATTTGGATATCTAAAAATAACAACTGTTTGTTTCTAGTTTTAAGTTTTCACTTCTGTCGGCAGTCCTTAGACTGCTTTGAATTATTATTATTATATCCTCTACTTATTATCCTTTCTCTCCACCTCCTATTCCTTTCGTTGGAGATAGCAATGCGCCAGTGATGCCTCTGTTGTTGCTAGCATCTATAGCCTGCGGTAACTGCTTACCATCAAGTGGGTCAGGATACCTGTATGCTTGATTGCCACCCATGCAGTATAAAAAAAAAACTACAAAATATCTTCTTTGGTTTAGGTGGCTGTGAAGCATTTTGAAGTGTTCCGGTTGCAGACAATGTCTGTGGTTTTGCTAAGTCTAGGAGTAGCGGCAACGACTTACACAGGTAGGCCGTGATTTCTCCCAGATCGCATTTAATTTAACGATCATCTTTAAATTTTGTGTAGATATATAGTTCGGAGAATTAGTGTGAAGATGAGAGTGATTGGTAGGCGACCATTTAATTTTGATCGCCGGAAGTTATTGGCGAACTCCGTAAAAATAACCGTAAACGCCAATTATCATTTGCACTGCGATAATGTCAGTTCTCACATGGCCAGGCAGACAGACAGGTGACAAACATAGACTTTATAAGCCTCCTTGTATACAATCCAGAACTGGCCCCTTGTAACATTTATTTGTTCTTAAAAATTAAAAACTAGTTACGTAGTCAACTATTTTCATCACTAGAAGAGATTGTTGTAGAGTATGAAAAACATTTCCGATCTCACCACGGAGGAGTTTTATTTTCTTTATTGTTCAAAAAAGCTTAATACATATTACAGTTTATAAATGTGAGATATTCTAAGAACTAAGATATAATAAAATGAATTTCGCTTCTGTAGCCGAACTAGGCAGCGCCTGTATTTCGACTATCAGTGGCTCATCCCCAATTTAGAAATAAAGAGTTCTTATTTCATAAGTTTTAGGTTTAAGCAATGTTATTTAATTAACATTAATACTATCCTTATAATCTAACATGCAATTTAAGTGGTTGTTATTGCGATGTATATTTATTTATCGCATGAGTAAGGATGTGTGTGTGTTTGTGTGTGTATGTGTGTGTGTGTGTGTGTGTTTATGTGAATATGCGTCTATCTATCAAGTTTTGTGTTTTATTTATTTAGTTATTTGGAGAAGCGATTCGGTTTCTTCGTAATTTAGTGATTGTAGGTAAAGGTTTACTTTTTTTTTTGCAATAATGTTTTGTTAGAGGGTATATATTTAAAGTTTTGTTTATTTTGTTATATAGATAAGGACCAGTGAAGTCACAAAATTTTCTAATAAATTCAGTTTTACAGTCTCCAGGGATTTTACGTATCATATAATTCCGTCGTTTATTTAAGGTCAGTGGATCATAAGTCAAACTACCATGCTGATGTAGTATGGTATTGAAGATATACAACTTACTGTCTTACAGTTAATACTTCACAGGACTTGTATAGTGCTGCAGTAGGGTAGTAAATCGGCTTGTTAATCGAAACCTTAAGAATAGCACGCTGGGCAACTTCAATGGACTTCATAGTTGTTTTCGTCGCACCTCCCCAAGACGTGATTCAGTAAGTTAGTAGTGACTGACATAGTGCAAAATAGATACTCTTTATTATATCAAATTCAGCAACAGACCTCATTTTTTTAAATATGTAAATGAGCTTGCGTACTCTACTGGACAAAAGTTTTATATGTACTTTAAAATTAAGACAGCTGTCAATTATAATGCCTAGATATTAGATTGTATCTACGCGTTCAAGTGGAGAGCAATCACAAACATCTTCTTGGTGGAATTCATGTGGTATAATTTTGAGGTCTTAGCTAATTTGATTTTTGATTTGCCTTTTGCTGAAGCAGATATATTTACTCTTATCCACGTTTAATGACAAACTATTTTCTCGTAGCCATAACATAACTGTGTTTAATCCCAATTGAGCAATATTGAAAGTTTCATCCCATGTTTTGCCGGCAAAGACTAGAGCTGTATCATCAGCAAAACAGATTATATTACCATGGAAGAGTTTCAAGTTAGCGAGTTCGTTAATATATATGAGGAACAGGGTGGGGCCTAAGACACTTCCCTGTGGAACTCCATGGGATACGGGAAGGTATGTACTTTTATACTGACCCACACGTACATATTGGTATCTTTCAGAAAGGTAGCTTTTTAAAAGATCCAGTTGAATGCCTCTTATGCCGATTTTTTTGAGCTTGTTTAATAAGATGGGAACCGAGATCATATCAATTGCCTTAGCGAGATCTAAGAAAACTGAGAGGCATTTTTCACCATTTGACACACTTGTACTAGCATATTTTATTAACTTATTAGCGGCCTGTTCAGTACACATACCTTTACGAAAACCAAATTGGTTTGGTGATAGTAAACAGTTTCTTTCTAAATATTTTAATAATCTTACATTAATAATTTTTTCCAGTATGTTTGATATTGCTGGTAAAATAGATATTGGTCTATAATTATTAATACGATCTCGGTCGCCATTCTTATAAATAGGACACACTTCAGATTTCTTTAGACAGTCTGGGAATATTCCAGCATGTAAACAATCATTAAATATTTTAGTAAGAGGCGCTGTAATTATGCTTATGTGTTCTTTTAAGAATTGAGAATTTATGTTATCATTTCCTGCGGCACAATTTGATTTTAAACCAGAAATAATCGAGTCTCGTATCGGCACTTGTACGGTATAGTTGGGTTAATAAGATACTAGATTAAAAATAACAATCATTACGATTCTTGGAATTCTTTTGTTCTCGCGGCGCGCGGCCGGCCGCTACCTGCGCCAGGTGTGCGGGTTCTCCGGGCTGTTTATTCAATAATAGTGATAGATATAAATTATAAACATGGAACAAATTGAAGATATTAATCATTCGGAGAAGAGTCAAGGAGAAGAATGTGAAGAGGAGACCAATTTAAGCAGGAAAAGGAATCTGGAAATGGGGAGTTCTGACGAAGAATGGACTACCATAGGGCATAACCGAAAGGGAAGAAAAGTGAGCAGACGAGAAGGTGTGGACGAAGATGAGGATAAAATAGAGGTTACCATATCATGCAAAGAAAAACTACCAAAGTCTTTTGCTTTAGCTAAACTCCTAAAACAACTTAACATAAATAATATCATACGAGTTAAATATTTAAATCCATATAAAGTACGCATGCAATTTCAAGATGAACTGAATTTGAATAAGCTTTGTACATGTGAAGAGCTGATTAAAAATGAGTGGAGATTTAGTAAAGACATGGAAGTTAGTTTCTCGTACGGAATCATTAGAAACGTGGAATTAGATTTAAATGAAGAGAATATATTAGACAGTATATCTTGTCCCAGTCACGTGGAACTCATATCTGTTAAGCGACTTAACCGCCGTGATAAAGAAGGATGGGTACCGAGCGAAGTCGTTAAACTGTGTTTTAAAGGAAACGCTTTGCCAGCACATGTATTTGTCGATGCATTACGCATTAAAGTCGAACCATTTATTTTTCCAGTATCGCAATGCTCGCGTTGCTGGAAACTGGGACACACTATTAAAACCTGCCCATCAAATAAAATAGTTTGCCCTAAGTGTGGCGCGAACCATGCAAATTGTGAAACTACAAACTTTAAATGTGTCAATTGTTTGGGAAATCATATGGCTTTAGTGAGATCATGCCCGTCATATAAAAAAGAAAAACGTCTTCGTGAAATTATGGCAGAATTCAATTGTACGTATAAGAAAGCGCTGACAGCATATGTTGAACCGTCAATACCCAGTAATTTGATAGCAAAATCTGGTCCTGGCCATTCGGCCACAGATACCCCATCACTACATAATATACAAGTAGATTACGCTCCTAGCTCTACAGGCGTTGTTGCGGAGAATGAATCGTTACAAAATATTCCTTATCGCGAAAATACACGCCAAAAAGTTAAAAAGAAGAGTATCCTAAAGAAAAAAGTAAGAGAAAAAGATTTTATGGAATGGAGTAACTGTTTAGGTGAAGACTCGGATACATCAATATTTAGAGAAAACAGTGAGTATAACTGCGAGGAGCACTCCAAAGGCGAACCCTCCTCTAAAAGGTCTTTTACAGAATTGTTGCGTCGATTAAAACATGTAATTTATTTAAAAAATTGTTCTATACTAGTTAAAGTTAAAAATATTTTCAAATTATGTAGTGAATGGTTATCAGAAGTGATAGATAGTGTATCTGATTCATCGTGGTTACAGTTGTTCCTTAGTTTATATAATGGATAAAAATAGATCTGTTAAATTGAATATCTTACAATGGAATGCCCGTAGTCTTAAGCCAATGCTGTTATCACTATCGCACCTCTTGTTGAAAAATAATATACATATCGCAACCATTTCAGAGACTTGGTTAGAACCTAATACTCAGCTTAAAGTTAATGACTACAATGTATTTAGACGTGACAGATCTGACTCTTATGGGGGCGTAGCCATCATAACCCATAAGTCTGTTAAAGCTCAGCTTGGTAACTGTCATATCCACAACTCAGGCATTGAAACAATACACGTCAAAATTTTCAACTATCCATTATTAGAAAATATAGTGGCTATATATTGTCCACCCACAGCTCGCACTAACTATGCTGACTGGAATGACTTGTTTTCAATTTTTAATAGAAAAACTATCATAGTTGGCGATTTTAATGCACATCACACAAATTGGTCGAACAAGACGGACTCCCGAGGAGTTAACATTTTAGATGCAATAATAGATAACAGTTTTGTTGTTCTCAATAATGGCAATACGACTCGAATAAAATTTGTTAACGGAGTTTGCCAACAATCTTCCCCTGATCTGTCATTGGCTACAACAGATATCGCTTTTAATTTTAACTGGCATGTATTAAATGAAACTTTAGGCAGCGATCATTTAGTTATTCAGATTTCCTCTGAGTGTACTGCAAATAATTCTTTATATTTAAAAAGAAATTTCAAATGTGCTGATTGGTGTTCATATAAAGAATGTCTCCAAGAACTTTTTTCGGACTTAGTCCTCCCGGAAGACCCACAAAGAGCCTATGACATATTTATAGATTATATTAACTTAGCTGCAGAAGCGCATATACCTATGATAAAAACCCCACAAAATCCACAATCGAAATTCGTACCCAAACCTTTTAGGAATACTGAAATATCTAGGGCTGTTGCAATCCGGAGACTAGCGTTAGCTAAATTTCGCCGAAACCCAACTCCTGATAATCATACCAATTTACAGGATAAAATAAGAGTTGCCCAAAAATTAATTCGTCAGGCAAAATATAATAACTGGATTAATTTCTGCTCGTCAATAAACAATGGTACCTCAGCATCAGAAATGTGGCATAAGATGAAGTGGATGAAGGGTTACAGATGTCCTAGATCCTACACAGACCGGGAGAGGGCTTATAAACTTCTTATAAGCCTCACTCCTGATTATGTTTCACCTAAGCAGCCATCATTTCCGCTTTCCTATTCATGTATTGAGACAAAAATCTCCATACAGGAGCTTGATAAATGTATTAAGTTAAAGGATACATCTCCTGGTTGCGATGATATATCGTACTCTATGATTAGGAATTTACCTAACAATGCAAAATTGGTTTTACTAAATTTGTTTAACCTTTTCTTTATTACAAGTTTTGTACCATCTCAATGGCGCAATATCAACATCTTAGCTATTCCTAAGCCTGGACGAGACCCAAATACTATAACGTCGTTAAGACCTATTGCTTTAATGTCATGTCCCTGCAAAATCTTCCACCAAATTATCAATAAAAGACTCGAATGGTTTCTGGAAAAAAATAACGTATTTTCATCTAATGTGGTTGGGTTCAGAAAATCTAGGGGTTGTTTAGATAGTTTAAGTTCTTTAGTCTCTCGCATACAAACAGGATTCTCTGAGAGGTTACCTACAGTTGGTTGCTTTGTGGACATCAGTAATGCCTATAATAACGTAGATATTAAAAGTTTACTTGTAATCTTACATGAATTGGGTGTGGGATCTAAGATATGCCAATACTTGTGGAACTTTTTAAGAGAAAGGAATCTCCGCATACAGACAGAACGGGGATACTTATCTAGAACTTCTGGTATAGGCTTGGGGCAGGGGGATCCTCTTTCACCTTTATTATTTAACATAGTTACTATTAAAATTTGCAAAATAATTGAAAAGAAAGTTTTTATTTCTCAATATGCTGATGACTTTATAATATACCACAAATGTCAATCTATTTCTACAGGCACTCAAATAATACAAAATTCTCTAGACATATTAAATGAGCTACTTTTAAATATGGGATTAGAAATATCTGTTGAAAAAAGTCAGGTTTGTATTTTTAAAACAAATTATTCTCGAGAAAAGGTTAACTTAACTATTAATGGACAATTACTCTAATGTGTACCTTATGTCAAATATTTAGGCTTATGGTTAGATCAGAAGTTAAGATGGGCTAGAAATATTAATAAAGTTAGAGAAAAATCTCTAAAGTTTATAAACATATTTAAGGTGTTGACTGGCCCAGGATGGGGTATACATCCTTGTCATTTAAGGAGAATGTACATATCACTTGTCAGAAGTCGTATAGACTATGCCAGCTTTTTATACGACTCTAGTTATACGTGTCATCTTGCAAAATTAGATAAAGTTCAAAACCAGTATATGCGTATTATAGGGGGGTTTATAAAAAGTACTCCCATTCATGTGATGGAATCTGAGTTACTGTTACAACCATTAAACATCCGACGTACATATCTGGCTGGTAAATTCTGGCTTAAGTCCAAATCTCTTGAAGAAAATAGTTTGAATACAATAACACAAAATCTCTCTAGAACTTGTCAAAATTCTTATTGGATACGTAGAAAGAAACCATCTCCAGATAGTAATTCATGAGAACTTCAATCATCTCCAGATTCATGCGAGCAAACAGCTTGAATTTTTTAGTTTGGACACATGGATGAGCAACATTAACATTGACACTTTTTTAAACATTACAATTGATGACCTAGATAAACCTAAGCGTCTATATGTTTCTCGAAATTTAAAACTACTTTGCGAAAATTTTATCTCTACTAGATACTCAGATCATTATAAAATATATACAGATGGTTCCAGGGACAGTCGGGGGACGGGTGCGGCTGTGCTAGACATGCAAACAAAAGATTCCATCAAACTGTGCATTAATACCTCTCAAATTTCTATTTTGTACACGGAACTTATTGCCATTGCTGAGGCCTTGTCATATATTGAATCAGTTAATTCTCACGACAAATTTGTTATCTTAACCGATTCCAAAAGTGCTTTACAACATTTGGGCAAATGTATTTCTATGACTAGGTGCATTCCTATAGCGTATGATATAATTAATAAAATATTAGATTTAAATAGTAATCACAAAACTGTTATACTGCAATGGATACCCTCCCATATAGGTATATCAGGGAACGAATCAGTGGACAAGTTAGCAAAGGAAGCATGCTCTGAGGGGATCAGTTTTCACTGTCGACCTTATCACTCCAATCTACTAGGTAATATAAAACAATATTGTGCTAGATTGTGGTCAGAATATTTTGACCAAAGATCTCTGACCAAGGGTATTTGGTACCGGACAATCCAACCATCTATGGGCCGAATTCCTTGGTTTGAGCATATCAATATGGGAAGGTATGACATCGTCATAAGTTTAAGATTGCGTTCCGGGCACATTCCGTTAAATAAATTTGCTCATATGATGAGAAAAGTCAATTCTCCAAATTGCACAGAATGTGGGGTAGTAGAGGACTTCTATCATATTTTGACGGAATGCGTGAGGAACGAGAGGCTCAGAGTTCCATTATTACAGTTAGGAATTAATGTATGGGACGTGGGTTGGTGTAACAGTATTCTTTCGTTCCCTGACTCGCCCAAGGCCAGGTTGTTGTACAGCCTGGCTAGGGTAGGAGTACGGAATCGTGTAGCCTCATAGGTGTAGGTATGTTATTTATACTGGTGATTTTTAGTTTAAGGATATTATATGTATCTGCTATTGTTTCTACAGGGGTTACATGTTCAAATTTGAACAGCCTCTTCAATAAAGGGAAAAAAAAAAAAAAAAAAAAAAACCAGAAATAATATTTTTGACCTCATTTACGTCCGTATCTTTCATAACTAGTGAGGTTAAGGTATTTGGAGTATCTGCTTTTTGTGTGACTGTGACGGAGTTTTTACTACGTGCGCGTGTTTATACTGTAAGAATTGTTTGCAAGTGTACTTCCAATATTGATGAAATAATTGTTAGCTTCGTGTAATGAGTGTTTAGGAGTTGTAGATAGTGATAAAATATGTGTTTGGTTTTGATTTGTTTTGGTAATATTTGTGATGTTTTTAATGATCTTCCATAATTTCTTATTATCGTTTTTTGCTGATTTAATTTGTTCAGTTTCATAAGAGGCCTTCTCTTTCTTTAGTATATTGCTGCAATAATTTCTATAGCGTTTATAAGTTGTTTTTAGGATGTTGTTATCTGGCGAGGAAGTAGCTTTTTTATGTAACTTGTCCCGATTTTGCATACATCGTAGAAGGCCAGGTGTTATCCATGGTTTAATAATCTTTTTTCGACGGGGGAAGGTAATTGTTGTTGTATTTTTATTAATAACTTCTTGAAGGATGTGTGTCATATAGTTCAGGCTAGTGTTAGGATCAACTTCACAATAAATTAGACTAAGATCTAATTTGGACATGTCTTCTTTTAATCCTTTATAGTTAGTTTTTGTGATTGAAGTAATACTAAATTGATGGGGAATTTTTAAGTTTATATCAGGTAAAACAGGATAATGATCTGTTAAAACGCTTAAGGGGACCAATGTAATAGAAGATAGTTTAGTTTTCATAAGTACGTGATTCAAGCATGTGCTCTTGTAACTAAAGTATGAGCAGGTAAGAGACCATGACTGGCAGCTAGAGTAAGATAGCTTTCCCCATTGAACTCAATGTTACTTGGGCATATATTTATTTTAATGTCTCCCATAACTATGATATTTGAATATAAAGAGAGTTTATTTAAGGTATTGTCTAGAGAACAGAAAAGTTGCATGAATGTTTTCAAAATATTGGTATATTCGTATAACGAAGGATATTTTGAGAAACAATCATCCATCCATCCATCCATCAGCCTTTCAACGTCCACTGCTGGATATAGGCCTCCCCAAGAGAACGCCACAAAACGAGCGGTCCTGTGCTGACCGCATCCAACGGCTTCCTGCACTTTTGACCAGATCGTCGGTCCATCTGGTGGCGTCCTACGCTGCGCCGTCCGATACGTGGTCGCTACTCGAGAACCTTTCTTCCCCAACGGTTGTCGTGTCGTAGAGCGATGTGGCCTGCCCATTGCCACTTCAGCATGGCAACCCGGCGGGCTATGTCTATGAGAAACAATAAATTAATTTTAATGGTCAGAACCACTACTATGTACGGTTTTTTCTTATTTACTCCGAAAACTTTTAGTGACCGAAAAGTTTGGGATTTATAATTAATCCCAAATTTAACGTGAACAAATCTGCGGGAATAAGTGTTATATACAAAATCATGGAGAAAATGATACCGGATGTGCAAATTATCTTTAATGCCTACAAAATCATATCACATAAGGTATTTGCGGATTTTCGCGTACGTTAAAATGCGGGCACATTTTTTATCCACGTACGTCATCACGCCATGTCACTGAATGGGTATTTCAATATATGGAGATCACACCTCAGCATATTTCCAATATAGGAATTCGTTTACAAAATATTTAGCTGAAAATGGAATTTCGGTGAAATTTACGTGCTCCAAGTCCGATAATATAAACCGTTATTCCAAAATTTTAAAATAAAAACTTATCTTTCAAAATAAAAACTTTATTTAAAAAACACGCTTTAAAGCTAGTAGAACTAAAAAGTAAAAATAATATTATAATAAATCATGATTAAAAAAGTCTAGTATGCTTGACATAAAGATAATGAAGAATATCATTGGCTTTATTATGTATATGAAGATAAGAGTATTAGTGGGAAGCTCCCCACGTTTTCTATGCATGTATTTGTCACTAAGCTTCTCCTAAATGACTGGACCGATTTAGATGATTGTTTTTTGTTCTGCGTGCGTCCCTACGCTGATTAGTTTTACTATAGGACTCGGTAGGTGGCGCTATCCAGGATTTTTATTTTTCACGGAAATATAAAATTCTCTTTTTTCACTTCCACAGACTTTCCCAAGGTAACGCCACAACGAGCAGTCCTGTGCCAACAGCATCCAACGGCTCCTTGCGGCTTTGACCAGATCGCTGGCCACGAGGGAGGCTGTCCTATCTGCGCCATCCGGTACGTGCTCGCCACTCGAGAACCGTTTTTTTTTCAACAGTTGTCGGTTCGTCGAGTAATGTGGCCCACCCATTGTTTCTTCGGATCTTCTTTCAGACACGACATGTGAAAAATGTAAGACACGAAATGTCTAAATTATAATAGTTTAACATAACACAGACTCACACCTGTATCCCCTAAGGGGTAGGTAGGCAGAGGCGTATTACACACCCACGGTTCGCCAACTATATTTAAGTCCCACGTAATAGGAGGTGAGTCTATTGCCGTCTACCGGGCACATTTCCAAACTTCAAGCTGCTAACGAGAATTTATCTTTTTACGAAAAAGCTCAATAATACTGCCCGACCCAGGGTTCGAACCCGAGACCTCTTGATCAGCAGTTATTCACTGCACCATCGAGGCAGTTTAAATAATAATGGTATAGATAGATACATAGTATCACGCCTGTATTCCCCGAAGGGGTAGGCAGAGGTGTATTACACACCCACGATTCGCCAGCTATGTTAAGCCTCCCTAATAGCAGGCGAGTCTATTGCCGTCTACTGGGCACATTTCCAAACTCCGGGCTGCTACTGAGAATATTTCTTTTTACGAAAAAGCTCAATAACACTGCCCAGGGATCGAACCCGAGACCTCGTGATCAGCAGTCGCTTACACTACTGCTACACCACTGAAGCAGGTTTTACCCAGTATAGATAGATAAATGGAAAAAAATATATATACCTAATATCTAGGTTCCCGTATTAAAAAAATTGGAGCATCATTTTCTTACGCATCCCTGTATCTTATGTTTTATACCATTCAACAAAAGATATCAAGCGTAAAAATCTGCTTAACCCTTTTCAACAAAATCGTCTATTAAAATACTAAAAAACTTTATGCATATTTTATCCGGATTCTTTTGACAAAGAGAACGATATATTGGCCCAGAAATACAGCATACAATTATAATTATATTGCTCGGCTAGTTGCCCTTCAAATACCTAGTTTCAATTTTAGGAAAAAACATATCTTTCTATTCAGCTTTTTCTTTATATATCTATTCATGAATTCAAATTTTTAACATTAATGTATTTGGGGTCAATTTGGATGGAACACGAACTCCTCTGCCTTTATCAGAGACCTTATGTAACTAAAGGGTACTATGACTCCCCGTGTTGGGGTCCCATATATTAACAATGATAGCTTTGGTGCAAGTTTGATCCCTAGACTAAGGCTGAGACCTAGCGCACACCTCTGACTTTCAACCTGTACTGGGTCACCATGGATGTGTACGAGTTGTATTGGCAGACAAGCTAAAACAATGAAATCATGAGTAAGACTGACCCTTAACCGCCTTACTTATAAACGTTGTATAACCTATGAATAGTTATTCAGTGTTTTGTCTTTGTCACTATTATGACAGTTTGAAGTTGAGAGAACGGAACAAAATACTGAATAACTATTCGGAGCTTATACAATGTTTATTGGTAAGGGGGTAAGTGTTTATTTATTTATTTGGACAACCAGTAATTGTTACATGGCGACCCATGCCAGAATGGTCGACCACTCGCGTTCGGTTATTTGATTGTGCACGCGTAAGCGGCATGCAACTTTTCTTCGAATGCAACCACACACTGTGCAGCATCGTTCTTGAGAAATAAATATAATGCTTTTTGATATTTTCGCGAATTTTACGCATTTATAAATAAAACTATATATAGGTACAATATACGAGTACAAGGCATATTACACGATGGGTAACCAAAAGTCACAGGAAGTAGTGATCACAGACATCACAGAATGTTGCAGGAGGAAGAAACCAGGCCACCACAGAGGATATACAATATCATATGGGGACAAATTATACACTGCTTATGGTAATACTCATTCAATTATATTTTATGTGAAAAGGTATCATACACTACAGATGGCCTATCGTACCCCTTTGTTCCTGTCACTCTGAGATCAGTCGGTGACACAGTAATAGAAAGTAAAAAAAAAACTATAAATATGGTTGTCTATAAAGTCGGTTACGGATGATAATTTTACGTGATAACGTCATGTATGTTTTCTGAGAGTTTCACAAAATGTAGTACTGATAGAAATCGAATGGTATATAAAAAGGTACGACCGCGCGTGCTGCTATACAATAATATTGTGATACGTGTATTGTCCGGGACGCGCTCGGGTGAAGAATGTGATGTCGGTTGGTGAGCGCGGCCGGCCGTCTCCCTCCCACAGACGCTCTTCAGCCCGCAGCTCTCTTGTGGGCACGAACATCAAACAATGCATCGGTTGCCATACATTTTTCGAAACGTGAGACTTTTTCGTGCGTGCTGCCGGCTTTCATCGATTTATAAGACGTTATAACGTCAAAAATAGATAAGATTCCTGTGACAAGAAACAGATTGCGGCCTATAGGAGTTGACAGATTCATGCAGTCGTAACTTTTATTAGGTGTGTTAGTGTTATTTTAGAAAAGTAAATAATAAATGCATACTACTAGTCATTGAATTTGGTTCCATTGGTTAGTCAGTTGGATTTACCACTAAGCTTTAATGTTGAGTAATATATTCCATTGTTAATAACTAGAATATATAAGGCTTACTAGTTTAGACCCCAATTGAAACCCTTATTCATAAGCTTAAAGCAAGCTGTCTTGTGTGTGTCGTATCTAAGCCCTTATGAATTACAATAGAAGGATAATCTGGAATAGTATGTTTCCAGGATTTAATTGCCGGTGTGAATGATATTTATGAATTTTGGCTTGTTCTTCTAGTTGCACGAGTGGGCAATTAAATGTAAAGGCTCAGGTTTGAATACTGGGTCATACTATAAATATGTTTTCTATATTTATATATATTTGATTTCAATTACATGTGTTACAAACGCAAATAGAATATGTTATATATTTTACCACTTCCTTAATAATGGCAAGGATGGATACAAAAAAATCTTATCACCTTCCAGCATCCCACCATTCGCTACGAATTCTTTTTTACTGTTATTACGAAAGGCTTTTTAACCCTTAGGGTACCAGATACCCTTAACACAGTGTCAGTGGTCTGCCAGGAAGAAGAGACGGTACACAGCGGATTGATTTAGTAGGTGAGGGCCTCACACTAGCGTATTCGTTACCCTGAACGACGGAGAGTGCTGTTAGGTACATTTTTTCCACCTTAAAAAATATCATATATTTTTGATCTATATTTTTTTGCATTTGACATTCTCCGCCACTTTTTTAAAGTACAAATTATTTGCGAAATAAGGAAAACGAGATTTTTTTTTTTTTATTTCCGCTAGTACAAAAAATCTCTTTTTCCTTATTTCGCAAATAATCCTCCGTGGGTAGAAAGGGATGGGACAATTCTGAAGCCGGTCCCACACGGCAAATGTACATTAAATGTATATTAAAAAATAAATAATAATACAGCCCTTAGAATGTAACTCACTAAGGGCGGATTCGACCAAACAAGAATACATTTTATTCCTAGAATAAATCGCTACTAACTCGAGAATAAATCAATTTTACATTTATTTACCAACAACAATTCGAAGAACAGCGAGCCTATTTGGGAATAGTCACAATACCACCGATAAGCATCGAATAAGGAGTTAATCCAAGAATTAAAAAAATGGCATGATCTTTTTTGTGCGAAACCAATATCAGTTTTGGGCGCGTGACAGCTACTTTCTCACGCTATAATACGACAAATAAGAGTTGAGATGAGTTAAGCTATACACTGTCCCATTTGCATAACAATTTCTTTTTGCTGGGTATTACATTCACCTCGCTATTTACGAATTGCTATTCCAAGTATAAGCGATACGTCAGATGGCGTGGAAAAACGACTGTTGATTATCTAAGAGAATAAAATCGTGGAATAGATTATTACCGGTATAGTTATTCTTGTGTATATTCGAGTTTGGTCGAATCCACTCTAAATCGAATCGATATCGTATCGTCTCGCTTGTGATTGTTAGAGATACCGATGCGATCCATCAGCCTTTCGACGTCCACTGTTGGACATAGGCCTCCCCAAGAGGGGATAGTGCCGTAATCGCCACACTCGGCAGGCGGGTTGGCGATCGCAGTGGATGTTGTTAATACTCGAGGGAATGCTGCTGCCCACTCCCCCGGCATTTCCTCAGTCGGCTCTTACGACTCCCATGGGTGGAGAGGGGAAACCGATGCGTGATGTCGCAATGATCCCTCAGCCAATCACAGTGACCTCTCAACCAGTCACAATAACACGATGCGATGTTGATACGATTTCCATCCATCCAACCATCCATCAGCCCCTCAACGCCCACTGCTGGATATAGGCCTCCCCAAGAGAACGCCACAACGAGTGGTCCCGTCATGGGGGATAATGCCGTAATCGCCACGCTTGGCAGGTGGGTTGGCGATCGCAGTGGATGTTGTTAATACTCGAGGGATTGCTGCTGCCCACTCCCTCGGTATTCCCTCAGTGGTCTCTTACGACTCCCGTGGGTAGAGAGGGGTGGGATAATCACACGGCCACGGATACAATTTAGTGAGATATATTCTAACCCCCAGGCCCACGGGTTTTGTTACAATGGTGTTAATTATTCATTAAAACGCCTTTAGATATTACGTCTCAAAGCCAAGAGCATTCATTCAGCACGAAGGATATAATATTTTTTATTTTATTACTTTCATGAGTAAAAGCAAATATTGTTTTGTATGTTCGTCGTCATCTCCTTGGCCTTATCCCAAACTTTAGTTAGTGCCGGCTTCCAATCTGTTCGGTTGTAGCTGATGACTGATTTACACGGACTGCTTATCTGACATCCACAACTGAACTAAGAGGACAACTGGTAACGGTAAACAGACTGGAACCAGAAGAACAAATTATTTATGAATGTAGAAAAAGAGAAGTTTAGTGCGAGCGGGATTCCAACCTGCGTCCCATCCAATCCGGGAAGTGCTCTAACCGCTAAGCCATCGTACTGACCGACGGCCGTTCCTAATCTTCACATCACATTTGTTTTTACGACACACAAATAATACACAAATAATTTGTTCTCTAAAGTAGCTGAGTATGTCAAGTGTGAAAATACAGACTGGAACCAGATTTTTTATTCCGGACTGACATTCCCTAACGACGGATTTTATTTTACGCATGTTATTTGACATACGGAACCCATTGGTTAAAGCGCCTTCCAAAGCACGCCCAAGTAATACAAAAGTGCATTATAACCTAACACTTAAGGTACACATAGGAACTTCAAGCTTTTATAAAGAATGATTAAGATTCTGTCGATCTGCAACAGCTGCATAGAAGGATATCAGACCTAATTTAACGCTTTTGTCTGTACAATGGTCTTATTAAGCACCACAAAGACACCACTGTTACGTTGTTTACGTTAGTACTATGTGTAGAGGTTACCATTATTCAGCTTTAAGCAGTTTTAGACACCATTAGCTTTAATTTAGCATTTTAGTGGATTCAAACAATGCTTATTGCAAAATTAAGGATCACGGGTGTACCTTTCATTTGCTTGCATTTTAAAATAGAACATGTGAACAACTATAACGTAAGTAGTTGATCAGTGAACTTAATTAACAATGATGTAACTGTTCATGCTGTATATGGTTGGACATTTACAGTGGTAATCAGCTTTATCACCGCACTCGTACAATAGCATTTATGTAGACCACGTAAACACTGGAGGTGATCTTCCATGCAGACGAATAACAGCAAACTACTATAATTTTGTTCACACGTAACCCTTGATTCCTGACTTGAGCTGAATAATCAAACCCGCATAGGCATTTAATTTATGAATGGAGTAAAACGAGAATCCAAATAGAGTATTTTAATACACAAGCCTGTACGATAGTGCACATTAGTTCTTTTAAAGTTGTGGTATATATTCGACGTAGTATAATATTATGACGTAGTATATATTTTTAAAACAGAAGAGTTTCGTATATCAAGAAAATAACTACAAAGGAGAAAGTATTTTGAATTCATATTATGCTGATTTTCCCAACGTTGTTTGTGAGAGTTCAGATGAAAGTGGCAATGAAAAAGCTATAGAAGATAAAGCGCAAATATTTCCTACTGAAAATAAAAAGATAGGAAAGTTTTAAGGGGGTGAATATTGGCATAACGGAATATTAATTACTCTGAGAAATAAAATGTAAATTGGTTTCTATACTGCACTTCTTCAAAATAGGTTAATTGCGGATTCCTAAAGCTTGGATTTTAAAAAACAGTTTATTTGGTTCACTGGTAGGCCATTGGCGTAACCACTTACCACTATGTTACTCTTTACTTGCTTGTTATTGAATTAAGGTCTTTTGAATTAAGTGAACATTTGTACAGCCCATACCGTTTATTTATGACTTTAAGGCTCACATTGGTTCTCGACCATTTTATACTTTATAACCTTTAAAAAATATAGCTTATTTTGTTATGTTTAGTTTTAGGAAATGGAATTGAAAGAAGGTTGTATTTTATGTTATTTACACGTCAACAGTTTTAATTAAATTATAGGTTTATGGTAGATAACCAAATTCACGTAAAAAATAAATCACCCAGAGCCCATCATATCAGGTTCTTCTTCGAAAACAGTTATATTTTTAGCGCGCAAGAAAATTTTCATTTAAATATGGATGGTATTTGACAATAAACTTGCATTCCCAATAAGATTATCACAAGTAATGAAACAATTCTCTGAATTTACTCTCCTAAATATTTTGGATGTCCAATACTTTAATTTGCTGCCGAGACACCGCATTAGAATTAATAACTTTGTCGACTACCAATTGGGGAGTATAATGCAGATGATGAATGTATAAACTGTTACAATGTCTCACAAGTGTACTGTAATCTGTATGAAAGCGTATTAAAAGGTTATAGTATCCATTTGTGCTACATAACAGGTAACACTCTTTCTCTTAATCAGCCAATACTCAGCTCTTGCGACGACTGTTACCCTTATTAACGATAATATAATGCAACTAAGCAGGCAGTTTAGAACTAAGGGCTGTATAATTTGTGCCCAAATAAGCGTTACAATAGCTGTAAATGCGCATTTTCAGCTGTTATACAGCTAGCTAATACAGCTTATGTTTCCACAGTGGACTGTCACTCTGCTGCTGTTGAGCGCTTTTGTGCTACTTGGGTGGAGAAGGTTAGGTGTCCACAAATAGGTGTATGGTCACCCAACTGATTTTCGGTCGAGCGAAAGCTGCTTAATTTTGCAGATTGTTCGAACAGCAAGTGCACCACTAGGCAACGACCTTCTTACTGTTTTGTCACTCAAAATATTATTATTATGATTTTCTATCTGTGCATACCAGTAGATTTTTATTATACCACACAAAAACAGTGTCGTTTTATAGTCCAAATGCATCCTATTGTAAGTTATCGTTATTGCGCGCTTTTCTTATTAAACTTATCATCACGCTTGCGGGGTAGTCAGAGAGAAAAGACTCTAGAGAGACTCCTCTAGACTATTCTTGAACACATCTCTCACTGCCTCAACATTCATAATTCACTTTATAAACTCAAATTCAAATTCAAAAATAACTTTATTTCATAGACATTTTGATCTATATTTTTTAGCATTTGACATGCTCCGCCACTTTTTTAAAGTACAAATTATTTGAGAATAAGGAAAAAGAGATTTTTTGTACTAGCGGGAATCGAACCCGCGTCTTTTCCAATCCGGGGAACTGCTCTAAGCCACTGAGCTATAGTATTTCATAGGCTTATTATAATAGCACTTAAAATCGTCAAAGTTAATTACTAATAACTAACACGAGCGCTTGAGGCAAGTGCATCCGCAATGTCACGATTGCAATCGCCACAAGCGGCCAAATTCCGTAGTAAGGCTTTTCATGAGAAGAACCCGGCAAGAAACTCATGAGCCACTTTTTTAAATCTTAATTTTCTTACAATATTTAAATTAATACTTAACTAAAGTAGGTGCTCACCAGAACACACAATATTGTGGAGAAAACAATATAATAAAATAAAATAAAATATGTGCTTATTTATATTAAAATGAGGAGCAGTTCAAAGCCATTTTGTTTTATCTCCCAGATAATCTGAAATTGTATAATAACCATTACTAATTAGTCTGATTTTTACTGTTTTCTTAAACTTATTTAAAGGCATGTTTCGGATATTTTCGGGAATTTTATTAAAGAAGCGTATACATTGCCCAATGAAGGATCTACCAATTCTGTGGAGACGAGTACTGTGTGCAATAAGATTGCCTTTGTTCCTAGTATTAATATGATGAACGTCACTGTACTTATCAAACATGGACTTAATAAAAAGAACGGACTGAGCCTTGCTAACAAAAGATTGTGTCACTCAGAGTCAGCCAGTTCGCTGTACGTACATGCCGACACGCACACATTCACACCTTAGTCGGCCATTGCGCGAGTAAACGTTATCACAGTCGGTACGTCTACGCTGCAAAAAAATATCAAAATACAGTATATCTTGTGTGGTGAAATGGTGAAAAACTGTAGTGACACAAAGAAAAAAATCCAGGAGTCACGTTTCATAGGTAAATGAATAATTTAATCACTTAGTTCTCGATTTTATACATTACAATTTATATTAATTCACCAGAACAAAATAATTCATCACAATGCCAGTATTGCTCATATTTGCTAGTGGGAATTACCCGAAATATGGAAATTTTATAGTTTATATTTATGAGGTACTATTTGTTTAGGTTAAATTACTATACTTTGATTTTTTATTTTGTAGACTAAAATGATATTTGATTGCCATGTATCATTAATAGTGATGTTGTAGTCTGAGTTATCGAAAACACATAATTAATATATTTTTTTTATTATAATAAATTTTCTGATGGTTTATTAATTTGAATTTGCGTTGATCAGTAGTATAAGTAGCATGAATTTATTATTGTAGCATTTACAAAGTCTAAATTAAAGTAATCATACCTATTTTAATATGTTTTCTATACTATTATAAAGCTGTAACAGCTGTGTCTGTACATTTAAGATATTTTAGAAAAAATGACTGTAATAGACTATATAAGCGTATCTAAACACAAAACGATTTTTTTTAATTTTTTGTCTGTTTGTTTGTTCGCGCATCACGCAAAAACTGCTGAACGGATTTTGATGCAACTTTTTATTTGTTAGCTCTTGATCACACTTAACAACTGGTATACATTTTATACGCTATTTTATCGGGAAGCTGAGATATAACCCAAAAATTAACTTTTGGCTGCGGCGGAGCTGCGAGGAAAGGCTAGTAACGTAATAAAATTGCATTTGCGAGTGTTATTTATGTTCATAAGAAAATCGCATTTAACGAAAGCTACTTAAAATAAGGTGATAGATGCCCACCGTAGATGCCTATTTGTCTGCTTTTTAAACTTTCGCGTTTTATATTCATTATAACACGTTTAACGGGTCTATACGCGCATAAAACTTATCAAAATACTATTATTTTGACTAACCTCGACGTTTCGGCTGAGTTGCACCAGCCGTGGTCACGAGTAGACTGGTGAGAGCAGGTGTTCGTCGGTTATATTGTGTGAAAGTATCTTCAACTACCCTCACTTTCTGACCGCAAAGTATTAAGGTCCCTACACACAACACTAACGGTGTCGACCGGTTTTCTGTGACACAAATCGCGACGCGGACACTTGGCCACTACGGGGTTCCACGATGATGACAACCTAAAACCATCTCCTCGATTGAAATTTCGGTACTTTTTGATTTCTATCGCCTCACGGACCAGCCTTGGGTAGAAATGGCGTTCCGTGGAGAGGATTTTAGGGTCGTTGAAACGCTATCCAGTGATTTGTACCGGATTCCAGTAGATGCTCCGCAATCGCTGACTTGCCGGGCTGACTATTCTTTACGGCTGCGATATGCTCTTTCACTCTCTCGGTGATGGATCTCTTTGTTTGGCCGATATGAGAACTCCCGCAGCTACAGTCAATTTTGTAAACGCCTGGTGTTCGGAATGGGATAATATCCTTTGTGGAACGGACTTGTTGCGCCACTTTAGATAAGGGTGTATATATAGTTTTTATTGATAGCCTCCGCAGCACATCTCCAACTTTATCAGTTATCCCTTTCACATACGGTAAGAACACCGGCTGTCTGTCTACATCGTAATTAGCTGGCCGTTTGCATCTACGTCTGGGTCGTCTGCAATCCATTTTATAACCGTTTTTCTTAAGTACCTCCTGAACATGCGACAATTCCTCTTTGAGGTGTTCAGGGTCGCATAGGTAATAAGCTCGGTTAACCAAAGATGTAGCAACGGACTTTAAATGACGTGGATGATGGTGAGATGACGCGTCCAGGTATTTGTTAGTGTGTGTGGGTTTTCTATAAACTGAGTGCGAAAGCGAGCCGTCAGGTTTGACTGTGACCTTTATGTCAAGGATGGCCAGCGATCTGTTTGTTTCCATCTCAACAGAAAACTTTAGTTTCGGGTGTAGGCATTCTAGGTGTTCTTTTACTCCTTCTACATCCTGCTGATTACCTCTTATGATACAGAAGACGTCGTCAACGTAACGTTTCCAGATTTTTACCGGCGTCAACCGCATTACGTTGCGTTCACAATGTTCCATCCAGATATTAGCCAGTACTGGTGCTACAGGGCTACCCATAGCTACGCCATCTATCTGAAGGTAATGTTGTCCTTTGTATATGAAATAGTTACCATCTAAGCAGTTTCGTAATAGGACAATGATATTCTCCGAAATATTATTTTCCCTGAGTTTGTCGCTGACAATCTGTATACATTCCTTAACCGGTATGTTAGTAAAAAGTGACTCGACGTCGAAACTGACCATGGTGTCATTTGGTTCCAGCTTGATAGTTTTTAAGAACTCCACGAAGTGACGCTAGTCTTTCACGAAAGATTGTGTTTTTCCCACTAGTGGCTGCAGTACGTGCGACATACCTGGCAAGATCGTAAGTCGGTGAATCTATTTGACTTACGATAGGTCGCAATGGTACAACAACACAATAATAATACAACTACTTGAATACATTGCTCACAACAAACCAATCCTCAATGACAATCAAAAAAAAGTTTACAACGTTATAATGAACCGGATAAATAGCACCAGGAGGCACCGGTAAACCGTTCCGTTTCTAATAAATCTAATACTGGCGAAAATACGTGCTAAAAAACACATCGCACTGACACTAGCATCATCCTGCATTACAGCCACACTTCCATAAGTACGTAGTAAGGAGGACGAACTGCCCATTCTGCCTTACAACTACCGTTGAATATAGCCGAACAACAATTCTCGGTATGTAAAATCTCAGGAAAATCTGGACGGGGTCAACTTCTAAAACAACCTAAAATTATCTTCTGGGATGAATGCACCATGGCCCATAAAAAATCACTAGAAGCCATGGACAGAACATTACAAGAATTGCGAAAAAACTCTGATATAATGGGAGGAGCTATACTCATACTCTCAAGAGATTTTCGACAAACACTTCCAGTTATTCCCAAGTCAACACCAGCAGACGAGATCAATGCATGCTTAAAAAAGTCATATTTCTGGCCACAAGTACAAATACTGCAATTAACAAAAACATGAGAGTTGAATTATGAAAAGATGAAACAACAGCACATTTTACTAAAATACTTTTACAAATAGGCGAAGGTACATATCCTACTGACCAAACGACCGGCCTCACTGAACTCAATAGTGATTTCTGTAACATAGCCACTACTAAAAACGAACTAATCGACAAAATTGGTCCAAATATTATTCAGAACTATACCAACGTAGAGTGGTTATTTCAAAGAGCAATTTTGGCCACTAAAAATAATATTGTTGACGATATCAATTTTAATATTCTAAAGAAAATACCTGGTGAAGAGAAAATATATAAATCGATCGACACGATGGTATCCATTGAAGAAAGTATCAACTTCCCTACTAAATTTCTAAACTCTTTACAAGTACCAGGAATGCCATTACACTGCCTTCGTCTGAAAATTGGATCTCCAATCATACTACTCAAAAATCTCAATCCCCCAAAACTATGTAATGGAACGAGGATGATCGTAAAACAGCGATCGAATAATATTATTGAAACTGAACTTATTTCTGGAAAGAACAAAGGACACATAGTATTTATACCTAGAATACCACTGATCTCTTCTGAATTGCCATTTCAATTTAAAAGATTGCAGTTTCCAATTAAATTTGCTTTTAGTTTTACAAATTGGGTGATCATAGTCCGAAGCGTGCTCGTCGCGATCCCTGCCAGCCTGTAATCCACAGGCTGCAATCCGGCTCAAATGCGTACCGCAGTGCGAGTTAGGGCGTGCCCCAGAGGCGACGCGTAACGACCCACTCCCGTCGGTACGAACAACGGCAGATGCGGCGATGGAGGCCACCACCCATCACGCCTTGCCCAGTTTGGCGAGTCGAGTGGAGCAGAGTGTCGAGTAGGCACGTGGAATGTAAGAGGTGGTGCGGAAGATAAGTTACACGAGCTGGTAACAGTCATGTCAGACAGACTGCTTGATGTGCTCTGTGTAACAGAGACCAAGCGAAAGGGTAGCGACGCCTACGATCTTCCTGGTGGCGGGTTAGCTCTGTGGTTTGGTGTACCGCAGAGCGATCGGGCCAGCATGGGAGTGGGGGTATTGCTGTCCGCTTGCTTGGCCTCAGGTGTGAAAGACTACGGAATGTTTGATCCCAGACTTCTATGGGTCCGAATAAAACTAGGTGTCACCAGTGTCGTCATGGTCGCAGCTTATGCTCCCGTAGGCTCTTCGGTGGCATCGGATCTAGAGAAGTTCTGTAATAATGTTAGGGAAGTTCTGGATTTGGCAGAACCTAGTGTACGCGTGATCGTATGCGGAGACTTGAATGGATGGGTTGGGACCAAGCGTCCAGACTTCGAGGAAGTGCTTGGTTCATTTGGTGATAAGAGAGTGAATGATGCAGGTAGGCTCATTGCGGATGTATGTATGGAGAGAAACCTTATTGTGTCAAACACATTTTTTCAACATAAGGACATCCATATGTATACATGGAGAAAGAATGAACAGAGAAGTATGATAGATTTAATTCTGGTAGACAGTCGCCTCCGAAGTAAAATTCTGGATACAAGAGCCTACAGGGTTCCCACTGTTGACACGGATTTAGTGGTCTGTTCAGAAGGTGGAGACACTGGCGAGAGCGTGTCCACTTCGGAGGGCTTGAAAGAATAAAGATTGAAAAGTTGGAAGAAGAGAGTGTAAGAGCAAAGTATGCAGAGGGTGTCCGTGAACGGCTGACAAAGGCAATTCAGCCGGAATCTGACATAGAAGAATGCTGGAGAGTATTGAAAGAAAGTATGGTAGATACAGCGAAAGAAGTATGTGGATGCTCAAAGAAGCATAGGAAAGTGAAAGGTGATGCATGGTGGAATACGGAAGTAGCAGCTTCCGTAGACCAAAAAAAGAAAACGTGGCTGGACTATGTACCTATCTTCTTTGAACCTGAGTACAAGTATGAAAGAACAGAAGAAAGAAATATACCGGCAACGTAAGAATGACACCAAAGCCTTAGTGAAAGAGAAGCGTGATAGAGCAAATATGATTGCAGAAGAAAGGCTGACCAAAAACTTCGAGAGCAACACCAAACTTTTCTGGAGGGAGGTGAAGAAATTTCGGAGTGGTTGGTCAGCTTTCAGAATGAATAAAATAAGGTCCAAAGGTGGAGACATTCTTACGCAAACACAAGATGTGGTAAGCCGATGGAGTGAATATTTTGGAGATATATATGTGGATGTTCAGGGTGATGCTGGTGCCACATGTGATCTAACAGATCAGCATTCGGTACTGGCATCCTCTGATGACAATAGTATGGATGAAGTTGAATGGGCGATTAGAAGTTTGAAAAAGGGTAAGGCAGCGCAAGAGCAGTCATCGTGCCCTTGTTTAAAAACAAGGGTTCACGTTATGACCGTGCGAACTACAGAGCCATAAGCTTGACCAGTTTGGCAGCCAAAGTGTATGGTAAGATTGTTGAAAGGAGAATGAGGATAGTGTCTGATGAATTTTTGTGTGAGGCACAAGGAGGTTTCAGGTGTGGATGAGGATGCATGGATCAAGTTTTTTCTCTGCGCAACATTGTGGAGAAGCATCTGGCTGTAGGCCAGAGGGTTTTTTGCAGTTTTGTGGATTTGGAGAAAGCATTTGACACTGTTGTATGAAAGGAACTTTGGGACATTTTGCCGGAATATGGTATTAGCGGTAGAATGCTATAAGCGGTGCAGTCCAACTACATGGACTGCAGAGCTTGTGTGCGGCTGGAAGATGGAATGTCACCCTGGTTTGATGTCAATATCGGCGTTAAACAGGGCTGCGTTCTATCAGCCAGACTGTTTATCATATATCTGGATAAATGTCTAAAAAGGTTGAATGAAATGAATGTGGGAGTTCAGATGGGCGACTCAGTGGTTAGCTCGCTGCTATATGCAGACTATGCGGTCCTATTAGCGCAGTCTGCGACTGACCTGCAAACCCTAGTCGACGTAATGGCAGAAGATTGTAAGAAAAGGGGCCTACGGGTGAATGTAAGCAAAACCAAAGTAATGGTTTTTGAAAGAGAAGAAACCAGAACAGATATTAGAGTAGCAAAAGGAAATAGTGTGCTAGAACAAGTGGATGAATTTGTATATCTTGGATGTGGATTCAGTCGGGATGGAAGGTACACCACTGATGTAGAAAGAAGAGTGAATGCGGGAAATATAGTGAACGGAACATTGGAACTTCTCGGCAGCCATCACCTCAGCCAGAAGGCACGTGTCGCAATACACAACGCAGTGCTTGTCCCAACGTTATTATATGAAAGCGAGAGTTGGGTATGTAGAAAAGAGCATGAGACCAAAATCAATGCGGTCGAAATGCGATCTCTGCGGAGAATCTGTGGAGTGAGGCTGACTGACCGCATTCGTAACAATGACGTAAGAGAGCGAGTAGGTATGAAAGAGAGTATTGGTGTAAAGATGCGAAAGGGAATGCTCCGATGGCGACTGGCTGAGAAGATATACAATGCGAAAGTGGAAGGATGTAGGTACAGGGGGAGGCCGAGACTTACCGACCTAGACCAAATTGGTCATGTATTGAAGGAAGGTGAAGTCAGGAGTCTCCGAAACCGGCAAGCGTGTATGAAGAAAGTTATGAATGTTGAGGAAGCGAGAGATGTATCCAAGAAAAAAAGCCTCTTGGCACTCTGTTCTCTCTGCCTACCCCGCAAGGGAAATGGCGTGATGATAAGTAAGTAAGTAAGTTTTACAATTAATAAAGCGCAAAGGCAAACTATAAAATATTGTGGCATCAACCTCAAAGAATCCTGCTTCTCTCACGGTCCGCTATATGTAGCTTGCTCAAGAGTAGGAAATTCGAAAATGTTTATATATATACGCCGGACAATAAAAGGAAAAATGTTGTTTATAAAGAAGTAGTGTAAATAATGAGAAAATGTTTTCAATATTTTTTTTTACTTTTTACGTCATATTTTATTTTTTTATTTCAACTACCACGTAATTTCATATCAACTCCCGAGCGAAGCCGGGTATCATAGCTAGTTCTTTATAAAAGCTTAAAGTTCCGATGTGCACCTTATGTGTTGCTTGTAATGCACTTTTGTGTTACTTGGGAGGGATGCAGGTTCAATTTCCGCTTCTCTTTTTCCTCATTCACAAATAACTTAATGTAGCCGAGCATGTCAAGTGCTAAAATACAGATCAAAAAGTATTATGCCATATTAAAAAAGATATGAATATTTTATTTTGACCTCGAGAACTCCGCTTCTATTTTGGATTCCTAGCGAGATAGATCTGTTAAAGAATAAAACCTCACCTAGGTAATTTTGGCAGCCTAAACAAGTGATATATTTCTCTTTGATGAACAAAAAGAAAAACTTTTAGCTTCCACACTATTCAAAACAGTAACAAGTATTTTAATGGATATGGGTTCTGTAGATTTCATTTTTTATACATTTTTAATAAAACGTCAATAAAGGTATAGCTCAAATTATTACAAAATAAAATCAATCCTTTTCTGTTCGTTTCTCTGCTTACTTCTTCTAAACTAATGGTTTTTGAGATGATTTTAGATTGATGATTTCTAATCATGTCATGAAAAGTCAATTTTCGTGAGCTTAAGAGAAAATGATAGTATCATATTTTTATAGTGATAGATTTTGACATAATCAGTGTTTTACTAGAAACCTATTTTTATGAAGTTTACTACGTATACCAAAAAAATGAAAAATGTATGCAAATGCATACGGTAGATACCGCGGGTCTAATAAGAAACTAAAAATGTGAGGTGAAAATTGGAAGATTTAACAGGTTTCTATGATATCTTAGTGGCCTAAAGCAGCTCCCTTAATAGGGGGACACGTAGGATCGGATTCTGCTCGTAGAAAATTGATCTTTTACCACTTTCAGAAAAAATGTTTTTAGTAAAATAGCTCCCTCATGGGTGTCGGATGCTAAAAATCTCATTTTTTTTTTATATTACCTCCTTCAGCATTTTTAGAATTAAATAAATATAATTATGACTGAATATAATTATGTTTTTCCTAGTAGTATTGAGTAGAAATTCGTTTAATTTAGACTTGGTGCCGATCTTGGAGAACCCTGAAAAATCTTAGGTTATTCATGGTTACAGGAGATTATTGCTGCTATTATACAGATTTTTTTTATCACAGAGGTGGAAATTGACGATACAAAGTGCATGCATACCTTTTTTTTAGTTAAGGCGGGAAAAAAAATAACCTAATCGGAGTTGTTCGGAACAACGAACAAGGTGGTGTGGGGCCCTCACCTACTATATAAACCCGCCGTGTGCTGTCTCCGCCTGTATTGGTGAGCCATTGGAACTATGTTACGCATTGTAGGTATTAAAAAAGTTTCGTAACACGTGTTTGATTAGGTACTTGGTTAGAAAAATCTCCTTTTTAAATTTAGGTCGAAAATCAACAAGTAATAATATTTTTGAGAAAAAAGGATTATAAGCGTGAGCGAACAAGATAAATATGTAAATGATATTACATATTCATCTTGTTTCCTAAAAAATTTAAGTTTACATTGAAAATAGATCACAAAAATATTTTAAAAAGTACTCTGTGGCAAACGATGGCAAAAGACTCTACAACAACGTCCACAGAACCCCATATACTAAATCCGCACCCATCTCGCCCAAACCATTTCAAAATTGGAATTGGCGCACCTCCTAAGCGGATTTTTATGTTGGCAAGCATGCCTTAGTATTCACGATAGATTTTATTCGGATGTGATAAAGTATATTTCTGCTTGTTTGTATGCCATAATAAAATTTGTTTTTTAAATCCCGTGCATAGAGAACACAGATTTGAAATAAGGAATTCTTGGATTATCCTATTGATAGTTGGATGTTGGTAACTTTGAAGTCTATTCGTATATGTGGTACCTGTGCTTATAAATATGTTGGATAAACGAGAACACGTATTTAATACTAGACAAACATAAACGTAGTATTATATTCTTGTTGGACTGATGTACAGCTTTATCATTTTGAAGTGGCTCGTTAACTTACCAAAAAATTACTTTTACCTTTTTTTTTAAGTTTAAGACTTTTGCTAAACTTCTTGGCACGTCTTTTTCAATAAAAAATTTCTAGCCATTTGTAGTTGGATGACGATTTAAAACAACAGACGTTAAACAGCTCAGTGTAAGTTATGATGGTATAGTAAATATTTAATCTTTTATGTGCTGTGTAGTAATCAAACTCACTACTTGTAGCAGAATATCAGTACTTAACATGATCAGTCATTTACTACAATAAAAAGTGTGGACTAGCAAATGATAACTAGGAGCGGGGATTGAACCCGTTGCTTCTGGAACGGCGATCTTATTATTTTTATCGGAACAGGAGGTTTCTTATTAAATAAGAAACTGTTCGCATACTTGCGTGATAAGTGATAAAAAATTTATTCAGAGAAGCTTTTTCTTTTTTTTTCGCGAGGAAATCCTTTATGTATACCTTCTGCCGGGCAGGCAGAGAGGTTATGCCGGAGTCCCAATTTCCACAATTGGTAGGTATACTTGCTAAGAATGTAACATAGTTCCAGTGGTCCGCCAATATAGTCGGAGAGACGGCACACGGCGGGCTTATTTAGTGGGTTAGGGTCCCACACTACCCTGTTTGTTGCCCCGAACGACGGGGTGTGCGGTTAGGTACATTTTTTCCCGCCTAAACAAAAAAAAAGGTATACTTGCTAAAACCCGGTGTTCCTTCAGACTTCATGTGCCCAGGGGCGAGATATACGCTCTTCGCATGATTTTCTCCACCCCTGGCAGGTCCCGGCCTCCAGTGCTGGTGGCCCCGTCTGGTATGGAGGGCCTAACCCTCCCTCGTCGAGAGACGCTTGGGGAACATGTGCGCCGCCATCTCGGGCCTGCTTCTGCTAAGGTGGTGGACTGCCCTGGGTCCATCACCCTCAGGCTAGCACTTATGGGGGCCGGAGGTCGAAAAGCGCCTTTCAGCGTCTGTTGCATCTTCTGTGGTACGGGAGATGGCTGGTTATCTCCCGCTCACGCTCCACCGCCTCCTTTACGCGCATCACCTGCTCGCTAAAGGAGACTGCGGCGTCCCACCCACTCTCGCTCCAGACCATGGCCTTTACCACGACTGGGAGCGAAAGCATTTCCACACTGCGCCTAAATAGCCTAATACAGTTTTTCTCAAATATCTCAAACTAACGCATTACCTGCGGGTTCGCTCGTCTCATAATGATGTCCTGTTAAATATAAATGGGACATACACATTTTTGGACTGCTTATTTTGCACGATATACTACTTATCATCACGCCATCTCCCTTGCAGGGTAGGCAGAGAGAACAAAGTGCCAAAGGGCTCTATTCTTGCATATAATTATATCTTGCTTCCTCAAATTCATAATTCTCTTCATACACGCTTGCCTGTTTTGTCGCTGTTACGAATGCGGTCAGTCAGCCTCACTCCACAGATTCTCCGCAGAGATCGTATTTCGACCACATGAAAACTCTCATTCTTCGTTTTGCATATCAAACTCTCGCTTCCATATAAAAACGTTGGAACAGGCACTACGTTGTGTATTGCGACACGTGCCTTCTGGCTGAGGTGATGACTGCCGAAAAGTTGTTCCAATGCTCCGTTCACTCTATTCCCCGCATTTACTCTTCTCTCTATATCAGTGGTGTGCACCTTTAAATTTATAATTTCATACTGATTTTTTAGATATTTTTATATACATATATGTTTAGCATTTGACATGCTTAGCCCATATACATTAAACACAAAGTGTGAAATGTGAAATCTAAAATAATTCTGGTCGCGACTGTTATTTTCAATTTCACACTTTGTGTTTAATTCAAATTGATTCTCTGGTTTCTGCACACATTTAACTTGTAATATTTAAGATGATTCATAAAATCTAGTGAAACATAGGTATTTTTTTATACTAATTATGAAACATTAAAACTTATTTATACCTACCAACTTTTTTTTAATTAATTAATTAAGATAATTAATTGAATGAGGTGACACTTGGCGGAAGTCCATTGTTACTATTATAGAATGGATTTTAGGAGGAGAGCCCACCACTCACCCACGGATTGTCAATCCCGGTTATCTTTGGACAGAATAACCTAAGATTCCCAATCCGCACTCTCACAGATAGAGGAGAATGTGATAATAGCAAAGTAGCATGCACGATAATGACAAAAAACTCACCAACGCGACACAACCATGCGATACGGTAGAACTCTCAGAACCACAATATTGCAATATTCCGCAAAAATCCGAACATAAATTCGACACGTGTTTCACCTCTAAACGAGGCATTCTCAAGAACGCTCGGCAACAAATGAGCCTGGCTCATTTGTTGCCGAGCGTTCTTGAGAATGCCTCGTTGTGTCGCGTTGGTGAGTTTTTTGTCATTATCGTGCATGCTACTTTGCTATTATCACATTCTCCTCTATCTGTGAGAGTGCGGATTAGGAATCTTAGGTTATTCTGTCCAAAGATAACCGGGATTGACAATCCGTGGGTGAGTGGTGGGCTCTCCTCCTAAAATCCATTCTATAATAGCAACTTTTTTTTTATTAATTTTTTATAGGTCAAGCAGTATTTGTTTATTCTATTTACAAAATATATAAAATAATATTGCTATTTAGGCATCAAGGTATTCCTCCGCATCGTTTCCATTGGATAACGTGCCCAGAAGGCTAGCAGCATTGCCACGTTGTATGGCAATGCTTATTCGTTGTGCAAAGTAAAGGCCAGCCCTCTGGTCATGCGAAAATTCAATTAACTTTCTTGCTATTTTGTTATATAGTGAAAGTGTACTAGGACCCCATAACCCAAGCGCCCCAACCCCAAACAGCTCAAAAACATAATCTTCAATAAGATTATGATATTTGCGCCGTTTAAGCGTCTCCGCTGAAGCAGCAGCAGCACCGGTACATACCGCGGTACTTGGAAGATGCGATGGCGCTAGGATGTCTACGCATGTGGCGTCCTAGACCATAGACCAACTTTCAAGGTAAAAGTGACATACCATCTGTTCTTTTGCCTTCGTCGCGTACCAAGCCGTTGGGTTCAAGCACAGCAGGTACGTTGGCGGCGACAGAGATGACTGTATAATGCTCTATTATGTTTTTATGAAAATAAATATCTAAAGATATTTTTTCTATTTTATATTTATTTATAACTTATAAATTTCTCTAATGTATCACTTTTTTAGACAAATTATTTAAAGATTCCATAAAATAAAACACTTTTATTTGTTAATACTGTCTATAGTATGCTGCCTATAGTAGACTATTCTACTATTTATGATTTATGTAGTTATTAACAGTTATACGAGTATGTATCTGTTTCTAACAGATAAGGTATAAAAACTATACATAAAGCTATATAGCATATTTTCAGACAGAAGGTAACCTGGCCATTAGAAAACGTATTATTAAACAATATTTTACGCAAACAAAATTAAATTGTTTAGCATAATTCGTGTGAACTTAAGCCTTGAAGTGAAAAATAACACAAATAGCTTTTTGTACTTGCGTAATACTTGATCTTATAACTAAAACGTTCTAAAAACAGTAGGTTAGTATCAGAAAAACACAATGTAATAATAAAATGATAAAATTCAAACTTAAAATTTTCTATTTAGATATATTTTTAGCATTTGAAATGCTTAGCACTATATATTGAACACAAAGTGAAAATCCTGCTCGTGACTGTTATTTTCGATCTCGCATTTTTTACTTTGTGTTTAATGTTAAAATTTTCTATTTGATTAAACGAGGTTTTATAAAATAATGTTGTAGGTGCATCTTTCGTTATCTTCAATATTGTCACGGCTAATATTGTAATAGATGTTGTTTGGATGCCCAGGCACATCCTGTGCTAAAGTTTTGAACAACACAAAATTGCAAGAACTCATTTCAGTCGAGGTTTTCTTTCTTTTTCTTCGCTGACCTTATCACTTTATGGTACTGGCTTGGCACGTAAATAGACCCACATTTTAACCTTTTCTGTATCTGTTTGGACAACATCACCTTCATACAAAATTTAAATAAATAATTTACACTTACACCCATCCCTGATGGATTTTAACGTCCACTGCTGGACATGGGCCTTACACTTACACCCACCATCCTCATTAATGAAATATTCATCTTCGTGTATTGCTACAGTGGCATTTAAATTAGGCATTATTTTGTAAACTACATCGTTTAAAACTTATAGATGCAGATGCTGAAAATTAATATGAATAGAATATTATTAAACGTAATATAAAAGACATTGCTCTGCGTCCATACATAGTTTGCCCTGAAAAAACCTCAAAACTAGATCATGTGTTGTATTAAAACATACTAATGAATTCCCATAGAATTATAATTTAATAGCGGACTAGCTGGAAAATCATTATAATTATTATAAATACTGTCTAATCTCTCTCAGTCACGCGCTCGGTGCAATCACGATCGGTCGCGTAACTGCATTCTGTACGATTTTACATATTTACTATCGGGCAAAATGGTTAAATGTGCTAAGTGTACGAAAATAGTTACCAAAAAAAATCCGGGCATACAATGTTCTAAGTGCAGTAAATGGTTACATTTGACATATGCGTCTATAACTGCGGAGCAGTTAAATGCACTGCACTCAACAGATGCCGTAGATTGGAGATGCCGTTCTTGTACGGGAAATGCTAAGCCCAGGCGACTGTCTTGTATCTTACCCGAGGTCGACGAGGAAGATAATACAGACACAGAGCCGATGGAAAATATTATAATCCACCAAATATTAGATGATATACGGCGAGAAGTGCGTGATATAATACGAACGGAGTTGCAAAGTACCCTACAGTATTATTTGGATAAAATATACGAATATGAAAACAAAATCAATATATATGAAAGTAGCCTAAAAGTAGCCTAAAAGCTGTCGAAAACCAAAATAAAGAACTAAAAAACAAAGTTAAAGAACTTGGAATTAAAATATAATGTCTTAGAGCAAAAGTTTAACGGAATAGAACAGAGTCAATTAGCTTTGTTGAAGTATGTGGCATCTCCGAAAGGGAAAGTGAGAATATAGATAGTGTAATAAAAAACCTGTGTATAAAAATTCAACAAAATAACGAAGACGTCGTTAAAGCATACCGGAAGAAAAGTACCCGTTCTGACAACAAGCCAAACAATCATCCCGCTGCTATCGTTGTGTATTACACATTCTGAAATAGCACAATTTCATGATTTTATAAGTAAAATGTCAGAGCTTGGAGCTATTTCTAGATGTAAGCCGTGTAAAGATCAATTCTTGTTCAGAATTTTTCTTATCCCAAAACCAAACGGTATTCCATCCATCAGACTTTTAACGTCCACTGCTGGACATAGGCCTCCCCAAGACAACGCCACAACATGTGTTTCGCTCATAGTGCCGTAATCGCCATGCTTGGCAGGCGGGTTGGCGATCGCAGTGGATGTTGGTAATACTCGAGGGAGTGCTGCTGCCCACTCCCCCGGTATCCCTCAGTCGGCTCTTAGGACTCCCATGGGTGGAGAGGGGTGGGACAATTCTAAAGTCGGCCCCACACGGCAAGTGGAAGTACTCACTTGGTATTGAAAATACGTATCTTATTTAGATATTTTTATATATATTTTTAGCATTTGACATGCTTAGCACACTATACATTAAACACAAAGTGAAAAATGTGAAATCGAAAATAACAGTCACGAGCAGGATTTGAACCTGCATCTCCTGGATACCGTCCAGATGCTTTGCCAATTCAGTCATCGTGACAATTGCTCCTGACTGCTAATTTCGATAACACATTCATACTTAACGTCTTTGGGTGACGCCTGCGCCATCTGTCGGTAGTATTTTCATACATTATACCGACCAGGTAAACTTAATTTTACTATTAGGATTTTTACCTAATAATGACGCAAACCCTATAATTATTTAGATATTTTTATATATATTTTTAGCATTTGACATACTTAGCACTATACATAAAACACAAAGTGAAAATTGTGAAATCGAAAATAACAGTCACGAGAAGGATTTGAACCTGCATCTCCTGGATACCGTCCAGATTCTTTGCCAATTCAGTCATCGTGACAATTGCTCCTGACTGCTAATTTCGATAACACATTCATACTTAACGTCTTTGGGTGACGCCTGCGCCATCTGTCGGCAGTATTTTCATACATTATACCGACCAGGTAAACTTAATTTTACAATTAAGATTTTTACCTAATAATGACGCAAACCCAATCATTATTTAGACATTTTTATATATATTTTGACAGCAATCAACGCATTCACGATGAGGTGGTCTAATTATTACTTCTATGCATTTCCTCCATTTTCAATTATACTGAAAACTTTGCGTAAAATAGTCTCTGATAAAGCTGAAGGAATTGTGGTTGCACCCGCGTAGCCTACACAACCGTGGACCCGCTGTTTAAACGCCTCTTGCTATCAAAACCAGTATTATTTATACCAAGCGAGAACCCAATCTTATCACGCTGTTCCAACAACCGCAACATCCACAAGAAATTTACTTTGATGGCAGGAATCGTATCAGGTCGACGTGGGTACTAAACAAGTAGTCCTTAGCCTAGTATAGAAATAAGGATAGCTTTGTTACCTAATATTTTGCTCATTACCTTCGTTACCGAAGTATAGCGGGACATGGGATACTTCCATCGTCCTAAACTATCGTAATAATAAGTATCCAAATGAGCAATTAAGACTCCAATAATTAAGAAAACTCCGCAAATTGATAAGATCACAGACACTTGACTGTTGGAACAACTTCATGTGAGAGTAGGCTTAATGTATCACTGTTCAGTGCCCATACCACGAGACACGCTGACACCTTTGGCGGGCCACCGGAGTGACGTCACGGAGGTCGAGTAAGCTAATGCTGTTCGCAACTGTTTTACTAAAAATATATGGACAAAGGGTTTGAATTAACAAGTGTGTAGTATAATTAGTTTCTGCATAGATTTTCGCAACTGGATAATCGTTATACCAGAGTTTTAGTGCCAGGAACAAGATTAAAATTCTAAAATAGGAAAACTTAATTCCTAATACTTTCTAAAGCTACCTTAATTAGGGAAAAGTGATTAAAAAGCAATATTTTATTTGAGAATTAAGAAAGGCAGGTTTCTTTAGTGGGTGAGGGCCCCACACTACCCTGTTCGTTGCCCCGAATGACGGGGTGTGCGGTTAGAAAAATTTTTCCCGCCTTAACAAAAAAAAAGGTGTGTACAATTCATGGTGTTCCTATCATCTTACCTTTGAAACCCCATTACAATTTTGAGATTAGCGCCATCTAGTGACATTACTGTGAATCATTTAGTGTAATCGATCACTAAATTTTTGCGAGATATAATTATTTTATTATTTCAGCGCATAGTGCTGCAAATGTAATGGTTGCGCGAAATTTTTGTCTCCGGTAGATGGAATTACTTGTACTATATGTGATGCCATTTATCACAGACCCTGTGTAGGCATGCCTAGGGGGAATAACGTATCATAGTGGCGACGAAAAATAAAAAGAGAGACAATAACCCAGATACTCCCGTACGAGGTAGGGTGGAACCGGTGATTGAGTATAACTCGGATGAAAGTAAAAGCCCCGGTACATCTGACGGGATTACTGCTGGTTCCGAAACCTCCCACGTCTCACCTGGCGATAGAGCTGCGACGGCTAAAGGATGTACTTTGTGGTGAATTCCGTTTAATGCGCGTTGAAGTTCAGCACAGCAATTGCGCGCAGAGATGAGCGAGTTGAAGGAGTCACTTAGAGCTTGTGATGACCACATGGGCAGTCTTGATGCTAGAGTTAGTGCACTTAAGGCCAAGCTCGATCAGCAACCTGCAGAGAAAGAATCCGTGTAAAGTATAATAGCCGAGCTGAGGATGCAAATTAATGAACGAGACATGGAGCTTCTCCTGAACGACGTGGAGGTAAACGGTATCCCGGAGGAGAAGTTGGAGAGTACCCTTTTTTTTTTTTGTTAAGGCTGGAAAAAATGTTTCTAACCGTAAACCCCGTCGTTCGCGGCAACGAACAGGGTAGTGTGGGGCCTGCACCCACTAAAGAAACCCGCCGTGTGCCGTCTCTCCGCCTTTATTGGCGGGCCACTGGAACTGTGTTACATTCCTTCGGTGGTAGGTGGAGAGTACCCTGCACTTCGCTAAGACTTTAGCGAATAAATTAAGTGTACCTATTGATGAGCACGATATTGTGAATGCTGGACGCGTCGGATCCGTGCGACGTAACCGCGTGGATGCTCCTGCAGGTCCTGCAGGCGGAGATCCACAGCGCCCACGCAGTCTGGTCATACGCTTTGCACGCCGTGTCACGCGTGACTCAAAGCAGCGCGGGTGCACCGAGACTTCTCTGCTAAAGAAATAGGGTTCTCGGATATTCGCGGTTCGTCGCAGCGTGTATATGTAAACGAGCGGCTGACCCGTACCAACAAATATATATTTTATAAAGCTCAGGAAGTTGCCAATCTTCACAATTGGAAATACATATTGGACCAGAGAGGGTAAAATTTTCGCTCGGAAGTACGACGGCCAGAAAGCACAAAAAATTAGCTCCTTAGAGGATATATCGCAATTTTTTTGCTAGCTATTGGTTGGTTATTTTGTACAGCATTTTTCTTACCAAGTCGAGGGGCGTTATTACGCACTTTTTTACACAGCCTAAAACCCTTATTATTCATTCTGCTTTCAAATAGTCACATAATTACGTATCTCAGACTTAAGTTTCAATTATGCCTCTTGTTATAATGACTTTGCTATATAATCAATACATGTGTAGAAATATTATCTGTTCTGTATATTTTCACTCTATTGCAAATGCCGTTGATCGGGCGCTGGAAGTTTACAAACTCCTTGTTGTGTCTTATGTAGTTTTTGGTATGGTAATCTTAAAACTAATTATACATGTTTTATTTTTTGGTAGTCATTCCACTTCGTTATGTTATAGTTAAACTGTTGTCAATTAGAGAACTCGATGATGTCATTGTAAAAAATGTATACTTTGACAACATGTACTTTTACATATGCATTTGAACTGGTTTAAAAGTACTAAATTATAGCTCTAAGGCCTACAAGTATATTACCATGTATATCAAAGATCATGGAGAAGGTGGTTTGTAATCAACTGGTCAGTTACATTGAGAAAAATAATATTTTGCTAGAGACACAATCTGGTTTTCGGAAAGGGCGCAGCACTGTGACAGCTATGGTTGACATAACTGATAATATACTGTGCTCCCGAGATGAGGGTCTCTGTACGCTACTTGTTTTAATGGATTTTTCAAGGGCTTTTGACTCTATTGATGTAAATCTTTTGCTTTCTAAATTATCCTTCTATGGTTTTCATGCAGACACCATAAAATGGTTCAAAAGTTATTTTTGTAAACGTTTCCAGTATGTTAGGCTTAACAGTAATGGTCAAACTTCAATGAACTCTGAAAAACTACCTATTATTACAGGAGTTCCTCAGGGCTCAATTTTGGGGCCTATATTGTTTATCCTCTATACTGCTGATATAACTAGGCATGTCAGGCACTGTAAATTTCACATTTATGCAGATGATTTGCAGGTGTACATATCCTATAAGCCATCTGAAATTGACAATGCAATACAGAAATTAAATGAGGATCTGGCTAGCATTGCTGATTGGTCCACCAATAATTCCTTGCTGCTTAACCCAAACAAAAGTAAATATATAGTTTTTGGTAGTAGGCAGCAACGTGATAAATTGTCCTAGACAGCAAATGTAGTAATACAGGAAGATCCCATAGAGCAGATATATGAGTCACAAAGTCTGGGATTATATATAGACAGTGATCTACATTATAAAAACACGTAACAGAAGTGGTTAAAAATGGTTTCTATATTTTCTCAATTTGCAATTGCTCAAGGTGTTATATAAAATGAGACCATTTATACAAGAAAACCTGCGTATACAATAAGTTGAAAGCCTAATTCTATCCAAGTTTAATTATATTGATGTCGTTGCTAGCCCTCGCATGCTAAAAAGAACGCAGAAGCTAGTACAGCGTGTATAAAACGCCTATGCCTGTTTTTGTTTCCAAATTCCACCTAGAGCTCATGTTACTCCATTTCTGAACAAGCACACTATTTTAAAAATGAAACATAGGCGTAAACTCCACTTAGCTTGTCTCCTTTTTGGAGTCTTGAAGTACAAATCTCCAACTTATCTGTATAAAAAATATCTGGGCTATCTTCAAGTAGATCTTGTGGACCTAGGTGATGTGCAGGGCAGCTTTCCACAGGGTATCATCGATCAGTAGATATTAAAAGCAGTAGCTTTTAGAGGTAGTTTTCGTTATAATGCCACCAAATGCTGGAATAACATCCCACCGCCTATACGGAAGCTGAAAAGCGCACATTCTTTTAAAATTAAATTAAAAAAGTTTCTACTTGAGCATCAGCAACAACATGAATACTTACACACGACACGAGTGCCATCTAAGATGGCTCGGCTTATTGAAGTGAAATTTGTATTTAATATTTTCTAATTATCCTTTTTGTTGAAGTACGTATATTTATTGTTAATTTAATATATTGTTATATGTTTACTAATATCATTTATGTTGTAGTATTAGGATATAAAACAGAATTCGATTGAGCATCGAAGGTGTGCAGAACAGCTCTCCACACGATGCCACCGGTCTGCTTTGTTTAGAGGTAGTTCTGCTACTAAGTGTTGGAACAATATCCCTCCGCCCATATGGAATCTGCAAAGCATAACTAACTTTAGTACACAACTAAAGACAAATTTAGAATACTTTAGTTCTTTTGCAATTCTTATGTAACAATATCTATAATTTATCAATCTTTTTTTTTATTCGTATCATATTTGTTGCAAATATCATAGAAATGGTATTTTTGGTATTTTTATTGGTATATAATGTTTAATTACTTACTTACCTTCAAGTTTTTATTCTAGTACCCAAAACACTTTAAACATGCCTTTACTGAACATAACATAATACATGATATCAATTCATAGTTGCACACAAAAATAATTCGCAAGGAGCCCCCGTGTCACCGGATACTCGCAGGAGGCAACACCAAGGCAATCTGGTGCACTGGTCCGTAATATTGCCTTGTGATTTGCGAGATTTACAATTTTTTATTTTCTTTTCTGAAATTTCAATTTTAATTATCTCTATGACGTATCAACACGTGTATTTTATAACAGGTTTTTGGTTTTTTCTATTTTTGGCTTACGCTTATTGCAGGCTTTGGCAAAACCATTAGCCTAACATAAGATTGAAATGCAAGTTAAATAGATTTAGTTGTTATTTTATTAATTTTTTCTGCGGTAGTATTGAGTATAGATATACCTATACTAAAAACATCCACTGCGATCGCTAACGCGCCTACCAAGCGTGGCGATTATGTCAATATCCCCCAAGGGGAGACCTATGTCCAGCAGTGGACGATCAAAGGCTGATGGATGGATAGATTGAGTATAGAAGTGTATTTTAAACTTTGGTAATTTTGTTTTTGTTTGTTATTTTATTATTTTTGAAACAATTTTATGTATTCGTTTTATCTTAATTTTTTTTTTAATTTGTATGTTTTATTGTTTTATGGTTTTCTTCAGTGTATGATGGATGTCAACGACGTCCGTGACATCACTAAGGCGCCCCAGTGGAAGACAATTCTAATTTTAATTTTCTTTCTTTCTTTGCAGCACACAGACGTGGAGCAAATTTCGATGTAAACCGGTGGACCGCGGGTTGGACTACCAACAACAACAGATTCTTTAAATGCTATAATAGAATTTTATGTAATAAGGTTGATGATAATTAATTCACTAGATCGATAAATTATGAATTAGGTTGAATAAGAAGCTACTAATATAATTTTTAGTTCAAATTGTTTCTAATAACAACACACTTAAATAAAACGCAATCTACATATATTCATATATATATTTTATTGCATCAGTCACAGTTACAGTTCCTGTAAATATTTCACAACATCTCTAAAAGTCTACAAGTGTATTAAATGCTTATCTCGAAGGACGAAGCCAAAGTATAATTAATGATTAAACGAACTTACCTGTACGTGAAGTTCTATCATAATTATACGAAGGCTTCGTCCGAAGAGATAAGCATCCCTCCCTCCCATTTCTTATTTAATAACCTTTATATTTTTGTGAAATATTTTGTGCGAAAATCTCTAAACTAAATGAGGTTATGGAAGTTGAGTGATACCAGTGTAAAAAAAAAAATATCTCAAATATAGTGTGCGACAGGCGTATAACTACGCGATACTACAAGTGTATTAAATGCTTATCTCTTCAGAAGAAGCCTTCGTATAATTATGATAGAACTTCACGTACAGGTAAGATCGTTTAATCATTAATTATCATAGCCCCTATGCTACTATCGTACAGGGTGAAAAATGGCATTCTCATTTAGATGTAGGTGGGTATTTGTAAAAAAAAACACCATCATTTTCTTTTGAATTTTTAGATTCATCAATACCAACGGATGCTTATGGTGTTATCACGTAAAACTATATTAATCATGAATTTCTTTCCTGATTTCCGCTTAATTTTGTCCTAATAAAGTAAAAAGTAAGCATTGTTGCAATAGTTGTAACGCGTCCTAAGATAAATTATAAACGCCAGATAAATCAGAATTAAAGACACATTATTAAATAATACTTAATAAAATACTTATCTTAACCGACAGTACAGTTATATGACATGTTATAAGACTTCTACTTATTATATAACTTCGTGTATTAACTATCGCTAAATAAAGGAAAGTGTAATTTAACATGATATGACAGTTCTATTCCCTAATTCTAAAATACGTAGTTAGAATAACTCAAAAATATGGTCACTTCACGTGATTATTTGAGAATTATTTACCGTAATAGGGTCATTAGACAGGTTATGACAGTACTACATGCACTATATGCACGCCCGCTGTGTATTAACTTTGATATGACGCTATTTACGCTGCAAAAGGTAGGAAAGTGGCTCAGTGAAAAAGGGTATTAAATGCCATATCTCGGTGAGGAATCACACTATAATTATGACGTATTTTTAGTAGATAAAGATTGCATTTGCGATTCTAAGGGGATACTTATCTCAATTTCGTATTTTTATGTGTAGTGACACTGTCGTTGCCGATGTGCGACGTAGTTTCCGATCCAACCGACGAGTGAGATAGTCTGTCGAAAGTACTCAGCTAAGAATACATTGTGTTACCTACTTATTACTTGTCAATATATTAAGTAAATCAGCCCCATTTGTAAATTAACTCTCCTTAAACTGTAGTACTCGTATCTCACTACAATATTACCATAGTAAAAGAGAAGAAGTAAGTTATCTTCATACAAACGAAGCAAGCGCGTTTTGTATGTGTGCTGTGCCAGTACCTACGAGTCACCTTACAATAATAAAATTTAAAACTGCTAAAGGTGCGCTCGCAAAGGCTGCGCCCAGGCTTCGTTGATCGCCGCTACCGCTCGGTATATATTTATTCAAGCTCAAATACTGAATGGCTACATATCAGAAAAGAAAATAATGTATTGTATCTGAATGACATATAGACGAGATCTTCTCAAATCAAAACACTAAAAACATGATATCATTGAAATAAATATATGCTCAGCTTCCAGTCTATGCATAAAAATATATAATTAAGGATCTTTGCATTATGGATCTCTGATATTCTGCCTAAGTTTCAAGATAATTTATTTTAATTTTGTATATAAAAACTGTCTCTGTGTTTATGACGATTGAATAAATTAAAAGTGACCAGCCCTGCGTGCGTAGGTAATTATCGCACACACAGGGTCTGAGTTAGCGTATTTGTTTCCTTTTACTATGGTATTCCTTTAAACGTTAGATTCGGTGTTATTACAAAGAAAAAATGAGACAAAAATACATTATAGTAAATACACAATACCCCTATGAAGCGAAAGATGCAGTAATTTCTTACAAATCGAATAATCATTTTAACGTATTGCATTATACCCTTATAAGAATTTATGGCCGTATTAAAAATATAATAGTTTTACATTAATATAGATTTATAATATTACTATGAACTCTATTCACGTAGAGAGGGTAGAAGAAAGTTGAAATCTTATATCTTTAAATATAAACTGCGTCGATTGTGCAGCGGTAGTGTGTGCAACTGCTGATCATGAAGTCTCGGGTTCGATCCCCGAGTCGAGCAATGTTATTGAGCTTTTTCGTAAAAAGAAAAATTCTCAAAGCAGCATGGAGCTTGGAAATGTTCCCGGTAGACGGCAATAGGCGCGCCCCCCTTTTTGTTTTGTTAAGGTGGGAAAAAATATTCTTAACTGCACACCCCATCGTTCGGGGCAACGGACAGGGTAGTGTGGGGAAAAGGCTCACCCCCTCTTACGTGGGACTTAAACATTACCGCGGGTTGTAATATAATATATCTTTTCCCCTTCGGAGAATACAGGCGTGATGCTATGTTATGTTGTGTTAGAAGGGACGTTAAGTTTGTACACTTGTAGTTTCGATCCATGTGTGCAATAGTAACAAAATTTCTGACTATGAACGCATTATCGTTTCTAATCCTTAATTTGTAATACACCTCTACCTACCCCTCCGGGGACACAAGCGTAATGCTATATTTGTTTATGTAAAACTTTCGTGTCACGTTATTTGTCTGCGACGAATTCTGAAGCTACCTATCCGATTTCAACATACTTTATTTTTCAAAATATTGTGTTTACTCCCAATATTTCCTTTATTCATATAGATAACATAAAACATACAAGTATAGAAAGCAAAGAACGTGTCATGACACAAAAAATCAAAACGAAAATAAAAAAAAAAAAATTTGCGTGCTGGAGAATGCTTCTCGGTGCCCATATCTTCTTTTTTTACCCCAACCCTCCCCCTATGAGGCTTCCCAGCGCAGCCTGCAAAACGAAAATATATGAATACATATTAGTTACACTGGCTATGATCTCAGAAGTCCTGCTAAACTGCACAGAATAAACTGCTAAAAATTGTTGAGATTTTATTATAGGGAGATAAGGTAAATCAAGGTTTTAAAGAGCCAAAACATGGATGTGTGGGAGTCCGTCAGATTATTTTAAAATTTTGAAATAAAGCGTATAGTATCCAACTACACTCGTTTCACGCAGAACAACTGATTTTTCAAACTCATAATGTCTCTATTTATCATATATTGCACTTGTAAAATATTATATAGGTATACACACATATCAAGAAAAAAGCACTATTTTTAACACTCATGATATTTTTGATGCCATTTTTGTTATTTAAACTAGTTAATGAACTGTTTAAAAAGGTTCTGTCTTGGACGTCCGTGTGTTGTAGGTAATGTATGTTTACACGATAACGACTAAAATACTTTACTAATCGAGTCTTTTTTTTTCTCTTACGCTTGAGTATAATTACGAATAGAGCCCTATCACTTTTCACGGTCTGATTCAATGTGGTTTAATTGTTATTAAATAAACAAAAAAATATTGAATATTTACGCTCGACTCGATGGTAGAGTGGTACACTAAAAACAGCGCTATACCTTATTTCGTGAGAACTTTTTCTATATACCAATATAGAAGTACTTCTTAAAATTAGCGCTAGATGGCGTATAAGACATGAGAACCACATTAGCGCTATCTATGTGATTTATTGAAAACTACTTAGTAAGACCAATACATTATTAGTTACTTATCAAATAATCAATTTGTTTGTGAAAAATTAAGATTATGAGGCGTGCACTTTTGGATTTTCCAAAGTATTCTACTATCCCGACGTTCCGAATACTTTACAGCATTCATGATCACGGGTGGACTTAGATGGTAGGCGTCATAATATATATATCCATACTATTATAAAGCTGTAACAGAGTTGTTTCTGTACAATATTTGAGAAAAAATGACTGTAATAGGCAATATATGCGTGTCTAAACTCAAAACAATATTTTTTAGATTTTTTGTCTATTTGTTTGTTTATCGCATCACGCAAAAACTACTGAATGGATTTTGATGCAACTTTTTTTTATTTGAAAGGACTTGGATTAGACTTAAAAACTGGCGCTATTATATCGGGAACATAAGATATTACCAAAAAACTAACTTTTTGCTGCGGTGAAGCCGCGGGCAAAGTCTAGTATTATAAAAATTAATAATCAAGATTGTCCTCTTACTGGTGATACTAAAATTTTTATTGGTAGTTTGTGGTAAAATTCTTGAGCTCTAAATAAAAACAAAAATTTTACAATTTAAAGAGGAGTATTATTCCCATTTTAATATAATACTAGTTTAAAATCTCATACATTGTAAGCATAAAATTTGTAATAGATATTTTAATTGTGTTTCTAAACAAATATTAGGTGGGTTAAAATAAATAAACCAAAAATTTTGTAAAATAATATAACTGGGTAGATGAAACCATTGAAACAACATATCAGCTTTGGACGTCTACCATCTAAGTCCACCCGTGCTTATGAATACTGTAAAGTATTCAAAACGTCGGGATAGTAGAAAATCAAGTAAATGCTATAGATTCCGTAAACGTATTTTAATTTCAAAATGTATAAAATTCGCGTAAATATTAGAAAGTATTATATTCCGAAATAAAAAAAAAAATACTCACGCCGCTAATAGGCTTTGGAGGAGTAACTGCAAAGTAGATACACAATGACATGACGGCCAAGAGTTTAAGGTTAATTGCTTCGAATTTTATCATTTCGTTGAATATACCAAGTACTTTGAAAGATGTATACGACAGTGGCTCTTGCAAATAAACTTATGCTTATATACACTGTACACCATCAAGAATTTAGGTCAAGAAGAAAAATAAAGTAATTAATGCTGCAAAATTAAACACTATCTGTCACAAACAATAAATATCAATTATTGCTGTAGGTACAGACTTAAAGAAAAACAAATTAAACTGATATGAAAGACATTCATAACCCGTTTTTGTTACACTGTTGCATATGGGCCTCCTCTCAAAATGACCACGCTGGTGCAGGCTGAGTTGGAAGACTTCACTAACCTTCGGCAGAAGTTTTCTAAAAACATTCCATCATAAACAATGCGAACACTTACTAAGACTAAATAAAACGCACGATCAGTTAAATAACGAGGCACTCAGTCAACAACAGTATCCGTTATATAGCCCTACTAATTTCTAACGCAATATTGGTTTCAAGCAGATGTAGGTATCCCTGCTGCTGATTCGGCTTGGTGAGTAAGAGCGCTGAAGGCCCAAATGCTTCCTAGTCTCTTCTCCATAATCCCTCTTCTAACTAACTAACTTTTCATCACGCCATTGCCCTTGCGGGGTAGGCAGAAAGAACAAAGTGCTAAGAGACTCTATTCTTGCATACATCTCTCGCTTACTCAACATTCATAATTCTCTTTATACACGCTTGCAGGTTTCGGTGACTCCTGACTCCACCTTCCTACAATTCATGACCGATTTGGTCTAGGTAGGTGAGTCTTGGTCTCCCCCTGTACCTACATCCTTCTACTTTCACATTAACTAACCAGTCGCTAGACCGGCATTCTTTCCAAATGTTCGAACTGTCGGAGCATTCCTTTTCGCATCTTTACACCAATACTCTCTTTCATACCTACTCGCTTTCTCTTTTTTTTCGTACCAGCTCGTCGTTACGAATGCGGTCAGTCAGCCTCACTCCACATATTCTTCGCAGAGATCGCATTTCGACCGCATTGATTTTCCTCTCATACTCCTTTTTGCATACCCAACTCTCGCTTCCATATAGTAACGTTGGCACAAGCAATGTTCCATTCACTCTTTTTCCCGCATCAACTCTTCTCTCTATATCTGCCTACTATCTCGACTGAATCCACATCTACCATATACAAATTCATCCACTTCTCGCTGCTCTTTGGTATACTTAGTGTTGCTAGCGTTTATAAACTACTGTTTCCACTTTATGGATTTTTTGTTTATAAATGACATCTCTGTGGTCGATTATTAAATATTTTCTACTGTGGATTTTCTAGTAAATTAATATTTTGATATTTTTATATATGTCGGAGGTGGTTGTTAATCAAAATTGTGGGTAATCAACAGAATTTGTTAAGCTTTGTTTTTTTTTTGAACTTGGTGATTTTACTATCAATTATTGTCTAATAAATGGGAATATAATTTATTGAGTACTCTGTGTACACACTAATTGAACTTATTCCGATATTTGTAATGATAGTTTTGTTCAAAACCATTGATGACATGTTTGTTTGATTTTAAATGATTTACTTTGTGAAATAGCCATTACGATAAATATTCTTGTATTATTTGATGACTTTATAATGTAAGTCTTATTAGATTTATCATATTTTAGTGTTTTGATATCAAGTAAACACGTGACGTACTTCCGTGCGCCATTGGACAGAGTTGCCGTGGAGGGCTTGTAAGGTGGGGCATCATCCTATAAAAGAGCGTGCGCTCAGTATGATAGCCAGTCGATCTTCGGAATTTGGTACAGCACTGCTGCGTATTTACATAGCAGTATTGGCTTGCAAATAGCGAGTAATACACTACGCTTTGGGCGGCTTACGCCGCTGTACGAACCGAAACTGTAAAGGTTTGTTCGACTAACTGTACTGATTTGACTTAATATTTGTATTTTTTAGTTTTAATATAGTTTGTAAATAATAGTTTAATAAAAACTTATAGTAATTGTTTATACAGTCTTGTTTATCCCAATAAAATGGGAACTTGAAATCCTGACGATATACCTCTCGGCTCCCCTGATCCTACATATAAATATATATGTTGAGCATTTGACATGCTTAATCATATAAAGGACGGTGGTCAGCTGCCATACATTGCTGGCCTAAGTCCCAACAGCCACAAACAATAGTTTTTGTGTGATTACTAACAACTACATTCGAGCGAAATTAAATTATATTCCCAGACACATCCAAAATCTGCATAATAACCAAAGTCGTTACCGATTTTGAGGTTTAATTTATTTTAAGTAGGTACATACTACATAGCATGGCTTCGCGGGTTCATAAGTAATTTAGCGCTTTAACATAGAAACTAGTCTATACTACTTAATTATACTACAACTGAATTGAATGAAACTAGATTTAGTAATTCACTGGCTTCACTAACTCGACCTTCGTCTTTCCTGGTATTATTTTAAAATAATTAATTTATGTCTAGATAACTATAGATACTGACCTATCTGTTTGTAGTGTGGCCTAGAACGTATTCGAGCAATCTTTGCAACATGACAACATTACATAATCTTTGCTACAGCCAAAACACACTGACGTGCTTCATGACCGGTCACACAGAAGACGGTGGTACCGACCCGTTCGGGCCCGATAACAAGTGAATACTCTCACTTGGTACCCAGCCCTACCACAACTAATGCAATGGATGATACTTGCTTACTTTTTTTTTTGCTTACGTGCGGTGGTGACACATGTTTTTTTGGTCCGTCACCACCGGACAAGGCGGCTTCCTGTCGGTTTGGTTTTAGTTGATCACATCTCCCAAAGTGACGTCAGATGTGCACAATCAGCGTTAAACTTAGTTTGGGACCAAAGGACGTTGTGTGAAACTTCCATGAAGATTTATTTATTTTAAAAGGACACAGAATACTTTTTATGGCAGAAAAGTGAATGGTATATGATAGTGGACAAAATTGGTCCAAGCTTTCCCATTGATAGAGGTTTAAGGCAAGGTGACCCCTCTCTCCGAAATTATTTATTGCCGTCTTAGAATTGGTAATGCAGAAATTGGATTGGAAGAAATACGGAATAAATATAGACGGAAAATTTAAGTGACCTTCGTTTTGCTGATGATCTCGTTATTGTATCAGACACAGATACACCAACAACTTATGATCCACTCACTGAACGAATCCAGCAAACACGTTTACTTAGAAATAAACCTGACAAAAACAATGATAATAACAAACAGGATAGAAACAAAAATATCAATTAACAACAACATAATTACACATGAAAATATATTTACCGGGGAAAACCAATAGGTTTTGACAGAGAAAAGCAACGAACTAGAATTAGAATGGATACAAAATACTTGGAATAATTACTGGAGTATGAAAGAAAACATAAACTAGAGTAACGAATACAAATATCTGCTGTCACGTCTAACTAAAACCTGAGTGAAAAGCACAATTATCAGTTTTTGAGCAGTATTTAGCCCTTGTGAAATATGGAAAACCACCGACAACGGGTACAGGGACCAAGCTGCCGGTGGTTGTGGCTCCAGAGAAGGGAACCTTCTTATAGTACGTGCCGTGTCGAGGAGTCTTGCCTTCTTTATCAAGCCCTTGATCCAGCTATCTAACGAGAGCCGGTTTAGGTGTGGGCCGAGACTCTTGGCGATCAGCCCATTAATGTGCTGTAGAGTGACGTATTTAACCCGTTGTCCTAGGTGAACGACAAATGCATTAATACTACGGAACGCGACGCGACACGAAAATATCAAATAGAGGTTGTATGTACTTATGGCCTACGTTGTCGCCTAATATGAATGCGACGCCAAGCTGTTATAGTATTCAACGGTTTAGCCGCAACACGTCGCATCGCGTCGCGTCGCGTCGCTCATCTAGGACAACGGGTAACTGTGAAGTAAATGTGAGTCACCAGCAGAACCTAGTATTTGACAAAAAGTATTCTTAATTATATTTTTATATAGGTATTTAAAACTAATTATCTAGATTTTCAAATAATTAAATTTTGGGAAATTGAGAAATTGCTCTCATAAATAAAGAAGTGCCTAAAACCTTTGTCACTAATCGGATTGTAACTATCGCCGAACTCACACAATATCCGGCCTCGGGCTATATTCCAACGTCGTATAAGCCTAACCTAGCTAGTAAGGGTTTGCTCGGCGTAGATTCGCAACATGAGAATGCTCATCGTTGATGGCACGCGACCTCTTTCCAATTAAGTTGCCCCCTCTTAACAAATCAATCTTAAGTAGCTGAAGTAAAATAGGGCTTAATGGTTTTGTATTTACTAACACACAAATACTCGTCTCTTATACACTAGACCGCAGCTTCTGCTAGGCTCTACGAGGAAATCAACATGGCAGAATCAACGAGTGGTGCACGGTCTACAGCTGTATTAAAAATGCAAAATAGATATTATAGGAGAATCAGTTCACCAGTTTACGGACACAAACTACACAGACTCAGAATCATCATTTCTGAATCACGCAAAGAGTTGTCCTGTGTGGGAATCGAACCCACCACATGCATTTATTTAAACAACTATTTTGCAAACCATTACTATTTTGCGTCACGGTTAACACGCTAGTGATATTTTTGTGTACCTAACCCACCCTTAGACAGAGGCTTTGCAGAATGTGAAGTGAAGCTTCTGCATTCAGCCTGATTCTTTTTTTTGTTCAGGCGGGAAAAAATGTACCTACCCGCACACCCTGTCGTTCGGGACAACGAACAGGGTATTGTGGGGCCCACTAAAGAAACCCGCCGTGTTCCGTCTCTCCGCCCGTGTTGACTCTACATGATACCTAGAATATGTGGAAAAAATACGTGGATTAATATAATAAATATTATCAAAATTATTTTACTACTGTGGAAATGTTTTTTCGATATTATTAACTAACACTCTAATACATACAAAAACACAATCAATATTCGCTAGAAGATTAGACTTCAATAACACATAGTATGACTTCAATTTTAAACCCAATTAGTTATCAGGATAGCTACAAAAACAGTTGCTAAAATTAGTTAAATTATAAAATTAGGTTATCAAGTGAACGACATTAAAAACATACCCATTTGAGTAGATAAGTGTACAAACAATCTTCAAAAACAAGCCTTTATTTAAATGCTAAGAGTTTTTAAAATTGAAGTTTTTTTTTGGTTGGCAGATAAGCCACTGTTCATGATGAGGTGGGCCAGCAGAAGAATAAGGAATTCTCTAGGTCCAATGTTCTCTACCACTAAAGGAATGTAATATGGTTCCGGTGACCTGCCAATAAAGGTGGAGAGACTGCACACGGCGGGTTACTTTTCTTTACTGGGTGAGGGCCCCACACTGTTCGATGCCCCGAACGACGGGGTGTGCGGTTAGGTACATTTATTCCCGCCTATGAAAAGGTCCAGGCCAATGTTCTCTTTATCTTCTTCCTTTCTCTCCACCACTTACTACCACCTACACCTTTCAAAACGCAACGATGTGCTTCATGGCCGGTCACACGGGAGATGGTGGTACCAACCCGCCCGGGCCTGATACCAAGTCAGTACTCCCACTTGGTACCGAGACCTACTACCATTCATGCAATGGATGATACTTAATTGCTTACTTCCCTTAGTCGCCTCATAGGACACCCGTGGGAAAGAATGGAGTGGTGACAATTGTGTTTTTAGTCCGTCACCACAATATGGAAAAATATATATCTCAGGTTCTCGATATACTAGCGGGATAAAATGTATACCAGTTGTTAAGACTAATCAAGAGCTATCAAATAAAAAAGTTGAAAACGTTGCATCAAAATCCGTTCAGTAGTTTTTGCGTCATTGCAGACAAACAGATAAACAAACAGAAAAAATTAAAAAAAATGACATTTTGTGTTTAGACACGCCTATATAGCCTAATACAGTATTTTTTTTCTCAAATACCTTAAATGTACAGACAGAGCTCTGTTACAGCTTTATAATAGTATAGATTTTTTTTATCTATATTTTTAGCACATGACATGCTCCGCCACTTTTTAAAGTACAAATTATTTGTAAATAAGGAAAAAGAGATTTTTTGTACTAGCGGGAATCAAACCCACGTCTTTTCCAATCCGGGGAAGTGCTCTAAGCCACTGAGCTATAGTACAGATCTTTCGATCATCCCAATCTCCTAGTCACATTTGTCTTTACGACCAACGCCATCTGTCAGAAGCATTTACATGCATTAAACCAAAATAGTAAGTTTAATTTTGCAATTAAAATTCATACTATTTTATGGCGCAATTTTGTAAACATTTTTGATCTTTTTTTTTAGCATTTGCAAATCGCGGGTTCGATTCTCGCTAGTACAAAAAAACTCTATTTCCTTATTCACAAATAATTTGTCCTTTAAATAATATAGATTATTTTACTCATTATGAGTAATATATAATACTTGCATAAATACTGAAATACAATCCTTACCATGAATTTCTTTTATAATATTCAACCTTGATAATTAAGGAATCTTTCATTTGCCAGTTTCATTTTCATTGGACCTTTTTCTTTTCACGTGTCCTCCTCCTCCTTGGAAACCTGCTAATCATTTAAATTGTTAAGTATTCCAATTATAAAGTATTCCATCGGCATCAGCGTACATAGCACGTAGCATTGTTTTGGGGCATGTAACTTTGTCTTATGCTAAAAAATACACTGTGAGATCTGTTTTTTTCCCCAATGCACAAAAAGCTACCTTTGTTTCTACTCATAAGCAGAGCTGCCATCACCTTTTCGTCATTATAAGTAATAAAAAATACAAGTAAACCACAGTACTGATTCTCTTTCGTAAATTATGCAAAACTTTTTTTCACAAAGGTTCTCTGAAATAAAAAAAAACAGCCAGTAAATAGCAATAACCTTATAAGAAAGTGCAGCTGTTGTAATATATTTAGATAGAATCACTTAGCGTCTCGCGGTGATGTGCTCGTGATTGATTATGTGGCTCTATTCTTCGTCATGACGTCAGCAAGGAAGTTATGGCGAAAGTATTATACAATATGCATATTGTAAGACAGGAACATACTTTAGTAAACATTATACATAAAGTTTTGTACAAAAGAATGATGGAAGACTCGACCTCTTTGATAACCTTGCTGGTTATGAAATAAAACAACTTTTAGGTATCTATTTCATTTATATGTATTCATAAGAGGCGGGATCAAACTTCGCTCGTAGCTATTGTTATCTGTGGGCCTAGTTAAGTAGAACTCTATATGATTGCTAACGCTATAGAAAACTATTGAAATGTATAGAAAATTTAATTATCTAATGTTAAGTCACGTGACTAACGTTAGAGATCATAGAATTTCAACTTGTCTAGGGTCACTGATTTATCTATGTATTCTGAATGTGAAAATTACTAAGCATGTCGTGTACACTAATAGGTACATATTATACTTGCCCATTACAAGCTTCTTTATAATTATGTATTGGTGATGATATGGTAATAAATATTTAAAAAAAAAGAATTACAAAACATAAACGGCCTTATTACAAAACACAGAGTTAGACATTCTTAAGGCCTAGGTCCATATGATCTTTAAGCCACGGTTTAACCAAATTCTTATTACTGCGAATTTCGATAACACATTAATTCTTAACGCCTTGGGTGACGCCTGCATCATCTGTCGGAAGTATTTGCATACATTATACATGATATATATTGTATTCATTAGACCAGGTAAACTTAATTTTACAATTAAGATTTTTACCAAATAATGACGCAGGCCTATAAATATTATGATTTTTTTATATATTTTTTAGCATACCTATATAGTATTTAGATACTTTTATATATATTTTTAGCATTTGACATGCTTAGCACTATACATTAAATACAAAGTGAAAAATGTGAAATCGAAAATAACAGTCACGAGCAGGATTTGAATCAGGAGCAATTGTCACGATTGCTGAATTGGCAAAGCATCTGGATGGTATTCAGATGCAGGTTCAAATCCTGCTCGTGACAGTTATTTTCGATTTCACATTTTTCACTTTGTGTTCAATACCAATATAGCTTAATAATATATTACAATAGATAATTAAGCACAAAGTAATTCATGTGACGTCAGATCCTTTTGCAGCAGATATAAAGGTCAGCAAAAAAGGCTGTCCTCGTTAATCCCCTAATTAATGGCCCGTGAATTGCTCTTGTTTTTCTGACCCTACATTCTAGTAATGTCGTGTATTTTTAGGTAAATTGTTGTAAGAAGTACTTAATTTTATATTGTTCAATCTGGCTATGCTTTGCATAAGCATTAAGAAATTAGGTGGCACCTGGATGACATTTATATAAAACGTCATCCTGCTGTAAGTAGTTTAGCCACCCATTTTATAAGATTTTGTAAGTTTTTTTATTATACTACATCTGGCGGACAAGTATGGTCCATCTAATGGTAAGCGGTTACCGTAGCCTATAGACGCTAGCAATACCAGAAGCATCACTGCAATAATAAGTATTCCACTAATCATTACTTGTAGCCGATCTTGTGAGAGGGTGGCACCTCCCCGAGCAGCCTATACACTCTGTAATCAGTAAAACTGAACTAAAAATAAGCTATATGTAGTCTATTTGAAATTAACCACGTACAAACAGTCCATCATTCCATTATAATTGCAACTTTGTTTATGGTTCTGGGTAGTGTGACAGCTTATTATTCGCAATTGATGGATTTTGTACCGTCTCGTTGAAAATCAATCGTGTGAAAAAGCCTGAGACCATACGACAACAGGCGCTTTGATAGATTAGTATTGGAGTGGCCGTCGCCATCAATTTATTATTGATTGATTTTAGTAACTTTAATAATAATAGTCATCATTTTAGCATACATTAAACAATACACTCACACAAATGGGGTTGCAATTATTAATTAATTGTCACTTGTTGGCCATTAAGGGGGTTTCCTCTTTTTTTTTGCACTACCCAAAACATCAATAACATTTTTAAATATCAGCACACTTAACTCTATAAATAAGGCACTACCAATAATAATAATAATATTTATTTGTTTCAGAAACTTAATAGCAAAATACAGTACTTAACTATTACATATGAGCAGCCTAATACTATGAGTTTTACATAATAACAGAGCGTCTATAAATCGTTTGTTTTCCAGTAGCATGTAAATTACTGTGTCGGTTTTGAAAATTATCTCACAGGCACTTGAACTAGGCCGTAGCCTGTATTATAAGCACCAAAGAGACAACTCTTTCACCCTCAAGAATTGCGTGAAAAACATACCTAATAATGGAATTACATAAGCAGACGCTTTTCACGGTGCGCGGGCGTGTGCATCTGTGGTTGTTAAAGTTGTTATTAGTGAAGATAAGTACATATAGGCATATTTAACTGAAAGTGGTGTGTGTGTGTGTGTGTGTGCGTTTGTTTACCTATATCAATGTTAAAGTTTATTTTATATATAATTAATTATACTGAAGTTGTACTCATACTATTTAAGTATACATAGAAGGTTTTCTGTTTCAATATAGTTTAAGTTGTGTAACCATTTCGTGAGTGAGAGTTTGAATTTATAAGTATTAAGATGGTATAATTTAATTATCTTATTTATTTTGTTATAAAGATAACCACCGAGAAAGCATGAAAATTTGTGTGCATAAAACGTTTTGAACCTAGGTATCACAAATAAATTATAATCCCTGCGTTTAGTTACAGTGCTACGAATAATAGCCTCATCAAGATTTTTGTGGCATCGTATTAGAAGTCTTTGTATAAATAACTTTCTTACAGTTAATACTTGACAGTCTTGGTATAAAGAGGTGGTGGGGTAAATAAAAGAGCGAAAGTTGCTTACTTTTAGACTAGCTCTTTGAGCACGTTCTAGGCAAAGCAGATGACTCTTTGCAGCTTCTCCCCAAGAATCAATGCAGTAAGTGATAAGCGATTCACATAAACTAAGATATATTATTTTGATGAGCTTCGGATTAGCAATATAACGAATATTTTTAAAAATGGCTATTAATTTACGTAGCCGCGTTGCTAATGTTTTAATGTGTGGTACAAAAGTTAAAGTACTGTCCAAAATAATTCCTAAGTATTTGATGCTATCTACCCTAGCAATACAAGGACAAGAGCAGGACACATTCGCAGCAGATGGTAATGTTTGGCATGAATGAGCATAGAGTTTGTTGATTATACTCAGTTTGTTGAGTAGATTTTAGCATGGTTAATGAAAGGTAGTTAGTCTAACTTGCATTTAGGGTTAACATATTATTTTGTAGCCATTGAAAGACCTTATCCCAACTTTTCTTCCAGAATAAAAAAACAGTATCGTCAGCGAAAGTTATGATATCGCAGTTTTTAATGTTTAAATCACATAACTAATAAAAATAATTTTTGATCAAATTCACAAATAATTTGTACTTTAAAAAGTGGCGGAGCATGTCAAATGCTAAAAAATATAGATCAAAAATGTTTAGAAAATCGCGCCATCAAATAGTATGAATTTTAATTGTAAAATTAAACTTACTATATTGGTTTAATGCATGTAAATGCTTCCGATAGATGGCGTTGGTCGTAAAGACAAAATGTGATAAGTAGATTGGGATGATCGAAAGATCTGTACTATAGCTTAGTGGTTCAGAGCACTTCCCCGGATTGGAAAAGGCGCGGGTTCAATTCCCGCTAGTACAAAAAATCTCTTTTTCCTTATTCACAAATAATTTGTACTTTAATAAAAATCAGTTTGCCTAATGCCTTCTTGCTTACATAGTAATTTTCATTTAATTTTGTAAATAATATTGATAATATTCCAGTATTTACGATCCTTATATGCATGCTCTTTATTTATTCCAGTAAAATATGAAATCAACTTCCTTCCTTATTAAATATTTAAAATCTCTCGAGATTTTTTAGAGCTTCCTGTGCGAAACTGTTTGTTTTTCCTCAACCGCAAACCAAACTAATATTAGCTCTGTGAAAATTAAAAATGTTAATATTAGTTTTTATATCCTGTGAGTTCGTTATGAAATTGGAATTATTGATCTCTAGTCTCGACATTGAACGTAATACTAGTGGCTAACAATTTGATATATGTGTTAATATTTGGAATAATAGTTCGTTTTCTTTTTTTTTCAATTTTCTACCATATGATAACGAAATTCTAAGTATAACTAAGTTGAAACGGGATAGGTATATCAGGAGAAACGTAGTCAAAACCTTGTTCAAAGCATAATATATATAGGTACTCAAAACCAAACGACACATTATACACCGCTAAAGTAATATAGTTCCAATGGCCCGCCAACACCGACGGAGAAACGGCACACGGTGGGTTTATATAGTTGGTTGGTACCACACACTACCCTGTTCGTTGCCCCAAACGACCGGGTGTGCGGTTATGTAAATGTTATTATCCATCCATCCATCCATCCATCAGCCTTTCAACGTCCACTGCTGGACATAGGCCTACCCAAGAGAACGCCACAACGAGCGGTCCCGTCATGGGGGACGCTTGGCAGGCGGGTTGGCGATCGCAGTGGATGTTGTTAATACTCGAGGGAGTGCTGTTGCCCACTCCCTCGGTATTCCCTCAGTCGGTTCTTACGACTCCCGTGGGTAGAGAGGGGTGGGACAATTCTAAAGCCGGCCCCACATGGCCTAAATGTTATAATACGATGTTTTAATACAATCGTAAATAATACTTAAAATTATCCCCAGGATCCTTTACCATACTTTTATTGGGCCACCAAATTGGCCCAATAATTAGGGAGAAATTCGTATACATACAAACTACTTACATATAAAAAAGACATACAGGGCAAACAAAATTAATGTCCTCTTTTTTTGAAGTTGGTGAAATAAACTCGACATTTATATTATTGCAATTATGAATATTGCCAGTCTTTCACATTTATATAATAAAACCGGCCGAGTGCGAGTCGGACTCACGCACGAAGCCTTCCGTACCATTGACTAGGTAAACAACATTACACTATTGTAACTCTCTGTGACCATGGTGTTTGGCTGTTACCAAATTTTGCAAGTAAAATTTGACTCATTTCGTGGTTTTCATCTTAGACTTAGATGCGCATAACGAAATATTTTAATTTTAGTATTTGTTGTTATAGCGGCAACAGAAATACATCATTTGTGAAAATTTCAACTGTCTACCTATCGCCGTTCTTGAGATACAGCCTGGTAATAGACGGACGGACAGACAGACATACAGCGAAGTCTTAGTAATAGGGTCCCGTTTTGACCCTTCGGGTACGGAACCCTAAAAAAAGGTCTAGGTAGTACTATCTCATTAAAATACACCATTATATTTGTGCTTAGCCACTACAAAAGAAAGAAAAAAGCACTGGGCGACAAAACATGGCATCTAGTTTTATTACTCTCGCCTAAACAACAGATTTATGACTCAATATAAGCTTATAAATCCTCCACATTGCAAAAGGGCTTCTGGCTTTGGAAAGTACCTACTTGTGAAAAATGTTATATAGACTTTATTCCAACTTTACACTAAAGTTATAGATTTTGTTAAACAGAGTTCAAAAAATACATTCTTTAAGAATTTATTTGCACGCTAGATACTGTCCGGGACTCTGTCCGCGAGGAATTCAATATATAAATATATCACTCTTCCGAACACATTTTTTGGGCTTTAGACTATATATGCAAAATTTCGTCATGAATGATTCAGTAGTTGCAACGTGAAATCGTAACAAACAAACGCAATTTCGCTTTTATATATGTACGGATCAGGATATCTTTAGAAATTACTAGAAAAAGAAAGCACGTATAACGATAATTATAATTTATCACTATTGTCCCAGCTGTTATTTTATTATTTTATTTTATTACAACAAACTTTTTTTTTGTCTAGGCGGGAAAAAATATGTCTAACCGCACACCCTGTCGTACAGGGCAACGAACGGGGTAATATAGGGCCCTCACCCACTAAAGAAACCCGCCGTGTGCCATCTCTCCGCCTTTATTAGCGGGCCACCGGAACCATATTATATTCCTTCGGTGGTTTATTTCAACACCCTGCTCTAAGGAATGATCCTTGTATCGCGGGAGACTTTCCTAACACACAATTCCACAGACTCAGAACAACCATTTGTGGATCACATAACGAGTTGTCCTGTGTGGGAATCCAACCCACGACACTTGGCCGTTAGGCCGGTATCTTATCCATTCCACCATGCCGCCATCCTTATTACCTTACGTATGGCTTGCGGACATTCACTGGCCTAATATTTAAAGTTAAGTGGTGACATTATTTTACTGCCCTCTTTTAGAAATGAAGGGGTGATGTTAATTAGTTTTTAACTATCTCTAAGTGACGTGGTGGTGAAATTGTTCTATTGCGCTCTCTAAGAAATGTGGTGATGACATTATTGTGTTACTCTATCTATAGTATGTGGTTACGTTATTATCTCTAAGAAGTGGAGTGGTGACGTATCCTGTACACGTCGGATGTACACAAATATTACACACATGACGTCAAAGAGAAAGGTGCGCAAGGTACTTTATGCCTAATAACATAACGCTTATTAGTTAATGCTTGTATTAATTTCACTCCTAATAAAATATCGATATCGCGAGCCTAATTCATTAAGAAGTAAACTGCGATAGTCAAAAGTCAAAAGCATAAGAGGCAAAGAAAGCATAAATTGATTTAGAAATAAAAATAGCTGGTCATATCTTTTGAAAAATTTTGATTGATGTTAAGAGAGATCGGTAAGTTTCAAAGTTAATGTAGTAATTAATTATAAGGTACGAGGTTACCAGTTTAAATTTAAGGATTAATAAATTATTCATAATTAAGTGAACTATATAAACAGTAATATACTGTTATTATTTAAGCCTAACTTTGCATCGTAAATTAATTCAGCTAAACTTCAACGTGAAATTGTAAGGGACCGGTGAATATTGCTATATAAACCTTTTGTTTTAAATTTTCGTTTACCTTTAGTGATTATAAAATTAAATTATCTTTACAGGTTTTATCTCTTATGAGATTTTAACAAACATAGCATCACGCCTGTATTCCCCAAAGGGGTACGTAAAAGGGTAGAGGTAGAAGTTGTGTATTTTATACATATTTTTTTGGGATAAAAAGTATGGTCATCAGCCTTTCAACGTCCACTGTTAGAAGAATATCTTCTATGTCCAGCAGGACATAGGCATCCCCAAGAGAGCGTCACAACGAGCGGCCTTGTGCCGACTACATCGAACGGTACCCTTCGGCTTTGAACAGATCGTCGGTCCATGCCAAGTGCCAATGGTCCAAGTGTCACCACCCCATTCTTTCCCACGGGTGTCGTATGAGGCGACTAAGGGAAGTAGCAATTATCATCCATTGCACGACTGGTGGTAGGGCTGGGTTCCAAGTGGAAGTACTCACTTGGTATCCGGCCCGAGCGGGTTGGTACCACCATCTCCCGTGTGACCGGCCATGAAGCACATTGTTGCGTTTTGGCTGTAGCAGGAGATAGCCGTTTATATTTCATTTCATCTGTGAAATGAATTGGTGAGCAGCGGCTTGACAATACTCTCGGTATAGTCGAGTCCATGGGCGACGGTTACCATTTACATCAGATGGACCGTGGCCCGTCTGCCACTAAATGCAATAAAAAAAATGCATGGTGGAGGGCAGTCGGACGCTCCGCCGCCGCAGTCCGATACGTGGTTTTTCGCCAACAGTTGTAGGTTCCTCGAGCGATGTGGCCTGCCTAACAGCATGCCAACGACTACGTTGGTCACTCCCGGTCTCCTAAAAAGTATACTAATGTTTTACTAATTTTATTATAATCCGTTCATTGGTTTTTGCACATGTAAATTTTCATAATATTATCTAGAATTATTTTACAGTAGGTAGACAATTATACAACTGCCCGTATCTGGAGATGGGTAATAAATATGACTTGTCCTTCAGTGTGGCAATGGCTTCGTGATATTTATATACCTGGCCTGGTTGCTGGCATAATTTATTTTTTAAGGCCCTATGGAATAACCCATCTATCGTGGGGGACTTTACAAATATACAAATACATTGACAGACACAAAATTCACCCACACTCAAATCAACCATTTGTGGATCATACAAAGAAATATCCTCTGCGCAGCACTCGGCACAGAAATTCAGTATCTAAACCTCTACGCTAACGCCTCATAAATAACCCTCTATTGGGATAGTTTGGATGTATTGCCAATGCTTTTTTACGATTAGTAGTATTTTTCACCCCCGTAAAATAATGACGTAGTAATGAGGCCCACGTACCTTATAAAATAACAGTTACCTATTTTTTTCCTCTCAACTCTACAGGGTAACACTAGAATTAAAATTAATAACATCTATATATTATGTATACTAAGGTAAAAGGCAATTTAGCCCATAACACCTTAAAGTATTTACTCTGAATAGGTCGTAACGTTTAAATACCTTTGCGTTCGTTCCGACATAATTATGATTGCTTTGAAATTCCATTAATGACGTTTATTTAAACGGTATTTATGTTAACTTGTTGAGAATTTGTTAGATCGATTTTCCTAAGTATTTTTAGATTTTATTTTAAATCGTCGTTAATGAAGTTCTAATTGTTGAATTAAAGATTCTCCTTAATATTGAAAAGAAAATAAATACCATGGAAAAAAATATTTATTTTGACGTAATTCGATATTATTGAATTAGAATAAATTATATTGATAACAAAATAAATACGGTTTGAATGTTAGAAAATGATTCTATCACAAAGACCAGATATATTAGGACAGTCCGTGTAGTGACGGACTAAGAATACTAGTAGTGTCACCACCCCATCCTTTCCCGCGGGTGTCATACAAGGCGACTAAGGGAAGTAACCAATTACCACCCGTTGCATTACTGGTGGTAGGGCTGGGGACCAAGTGAGAGTACTTACTTGAACGGGTCGATACCACCGTCTCCTGTGTGAACGGTCATGAAGCACGTCAGTGTGTTTTGACTGTAGCAGAAGATAGCCGTTTATTCTTTCATTTCATATCAGAGAAATAAAATGGTGGGCAGCGGCTTGACAATACCCTTGGTATAGTTGAGTCCATGGGCGATGGTTACCACTTACCATCAGGTGAGCCGTGGCTCGTCTGCCATTATAAGCAATAAAAAATAAAAATAAAAATCGTGCATAAATCTAAGACTAAGCGCATGCATGAGACACAGACGACGCAGCAGGGCAGATTTTGTAATGCTTTGAACATCCTTATAAGCTGCGTACGTTGCAGCGCAGGCACGTGTAATAATATAGGCATGTCTCTGGCCTACCCCCTTAGAATGTGATTCACACAATCTTATCGACATCGTATTGTCTTATTTGTGAAGGGTAGAGACATAGACGCGTGATGTCGCAAAAATCGATAGACCTATCTCGATGATCTTTCAAGATCTCTCAACCAATAACGTCACGATTCGACGTCGATACAATTTATTGAGTTATATTCTATGGGCCCAGCACTGCGTCTCGTTTCTGAACAGATATCTGCTTAACGCGTACATGTCGAGACGTATTATTTAACAACTACATATTTTTTTTGCAATAACACAAGGTTTATTTGTTGTGAACATTGTTTGTATGAATAAATCATCTAGACTATTCAAAAAATATATTAAAAGAGTTATTATGGGTGAAAATTGCTTCTTAAGTTTTTTGTACCAGTGGCAGTTTTAGGTAGAACTGCTTTTAGATTTAATAATAATACGTATGTTTTATACCCGAAAAAATGGGTTGGTAACGCGCATAAACGATTAATAATATCTACATACTGGGTTTTGTAGTAGGTCTGCGTACAGATAGATTTTTATGGTTTTTTTTTTTTTACTAAAATATGAAGTGTCATCTTCAATATGTTTTTTTGTCAAATTACTCTCGCATAGAAAGCGGATCACTACTACCTTATTACAAGCTAGCCTTTGCCCGCGGCTTCGCCGCAGCCAAAAGCTACTTTTTCCTTTATTTCTCATGTTCCCGATATAGTGGCGGGATAAAATGTATACCAGTTTTTAGGTCTAATCAAGGCCTTTCAAATAAAAGAAATTGCATCAAAATCCGTCCAGTAATTTTTGCGTGATGCACAAACAAACAGACAAACAGAATAACAGACAAAAACTCTAAAAAAAATTGTTTTGGGTTTAGACACGCCTATATTAGACATGTAAAGCCTATTACAACTATTTTTTCTCAAATATCTTGAATGTACAGACATAGCTCTGTTACAGCTTTATAATAGTATAAATAGATACAGGAAAAAGTAAAACCTTCTTATTAAATTATTTTTGTTAATTGTATCAAAAACACTAAGCCGCAATAAAAGCAGATTTAGTGACCTGGTTTAATGTCTCGTTATGTAAGTGTTCGAAGTTACTTCCATTTATAATAAGTATACGCATACCAACTGTTGCACCTTCAAAAATGTAAAATCCAGTCGTATTTTTCTAATTACTTTATGTTCGATATATGTATTAATAACAATTATTATTGGTTATCCTAATTAAATAAACAACAAAAATGCGCGCCTTCTAACACCATGGCCTCGAATCCAAACGAGGGGTTGTGCAATATTATGCTAAAGCATATCGACTGAAAATACTAATATTGACTGCAATATTTAAAATAGAAAATAAAAAAGAAACATAATCACATAATTCAAAGTCTTCTTTTTACTGTCAATCGCTTGTAGCAAGATGTATCCTTAAGCTGCAAAAACCATTAAATCATGAAACTAGTTTTAGTACGGTCTGTCATTCAACCTTTGTTAAAACGAGTATAAAAAAGCATATACATAAGCAAAAAGTAGGTACTTACTATTAGGAAAAAACCTTTTCTAAATTTAGAACGAAACCTTTCCTATCCCGAAAAAGCTTAGTACCCTATATCATTAAAACTCGACGAGTCCTAGTGTTATAAAAAATAAATTGGAAAAAATCAAATCAAATTGGATTTTCTAATCAGAAATATTTTTATAAAATACGTATTAGGTAAGTTACAACATAGAAAACGAAAATTAAAAAATTGCGATAAAAAATTTTCTCCGTTGGATTATTATGCATTGATCGATCTATCCTGTAAGTTTCTGATTTTTTTCAAATTGATATTTAATAATGTTTAAATAATATTTTTGTTGAAGTGCTCGAAGGGGCGAGGCTTGCGTAAACTCGAGTACTCGTTTTCGGACGTATTTTCAGCCCTTGGTAAAAATTATAAATATTAGTCTTACATTTGTTGGAAGTCAAAACTTTTTTTAGGAAATTTCCTTTCCTTTTTGGATTTTTTTATAGATTTGAAATATCTCAAACAGTTTTTGAGATATAAGCAAAAAACCAAACCCCCTTCTTTTTACTTAATTGTTTATAGCTTTTGTAATTTTTGCGAGTGGATCTTGAATTTTTTCAAAAACTTTCTACGTGCGATTCCAAATCGAATGACACCTCAACCATATTTTTAGGAGCCGGCGAAAAAATTTTGAGCTAATAGACATTTGTTGACTAAACTATTATACACAATATCAAGATAAGTACTATACAATCACAATGAAAATATCGAAAAAAAAAACCTTTCTATTTATAAATTTTTGAGCGAGCATGATGAAAAAGTAGAGCCTTGCTTATGCCAGCTTGAATGGATGTTCCGTATGGTGAGTGAGAGCGCCGGATGCTTAAACCCCATCCCTAAACTCTCCTTATTATCCTTTTTATCCTCTACTTAGTATCCTACCTATTCTCTCCTTATTATTCTTTGCCTATCCACCTCCTATCCCTTTTCCTTGGAGATGGCGACGCGCGAGTGATGCCTCTGGTATTCCTAGCGTATGTAAGCTACGGTAACCGCTTACCATCAGGTGAGCCGTATGCTTGTTTACCACCGACGTAGCATAAAAAAAAGTTTTTCTCGTTAACATTTTTTTAGAACTGCATCACCATCTTAACGTCTTAGTACATCTACTTTAATAAAATAGCTATCCATGCTAATATTCCATTTAGCAAAGTAAGAAGCTGCTATTGAATAATGCAACGAATACCTTAACGAAACCTTTCTTAGACCACTGGTTTTATCCCACTAGATTGTTGTTTGCAGACATCTCAGTATAACAATCGTTTATAATTCAAAATATTATTTAACGTTTTGTAACGCTACTCGGATGGCAAGACCATAGTGATCCCAAAAATTAAATACGTAGTCTTTACTGCTAACCAATGTTACGATAATTAGTTGCTAAAAACAGATCGATTTACAAGATTGATACAAGTAGTAGATTCGAATTCTATCCGTAGCGATTTTAAATTATCTTTAGTCCATCCATCCATCCATCAGCCTTTTTTAGACATAGGCCTCCCCAAGAGAACGCCACAACGAGCGGTCCCGTCATGGGGGATAATGCCGTAATCGCCACGCTTGGCAGGCGGCTTGGCGATCGCAGTGGATGTTGTTAATACTCGAGGGAGTACTGCTGCCCACTCCCCCGGTATGCGGCTCTTACGACTCCCGTGGTTAGAGAGGGGTGGGACAATTCTAAAGCCGGCCCCTCACAGTTAAATTTAGTATTGTTTCCGAAAACCTATCAATAATCTCCACAGAAGGGCCCTGTTCAGGGCTCTCAGGGACTCTGCCCACACAGGTGGACCACCCGCGTATAGACATCGGCAGGCAATATTGGAACCGCCCACATTCGGCATGATCCGTGTGAGGGTGGACGCCGCGCCGACGAGCATTGTTTACAGTTGGCGGAAGTGCTCGCGAAAGTGCTGCCGCCCGTTCAGTACCGGGCTCAGATACTTGATCTGAGCCTGAACCCCAATTTGGACCTCGGCCACCACGATCAAGACGTCATCAGATGACCGATGCCAGAGTTTATGAAACACTAGAGCAACTTACGCGGTAATGACGCGGCCGATGAATTAGCAAGGGGGGGCTTGGAGATGATGGTGGAAGGACCAGAGCCTATTCTACCCCTGCCATTCGCCTGGCTCTGAAACTTACTACGACAAAACACCAAGGTAGAACACCAATAATACTGGTCTAACTTAGGTATATGCAGGCAAGCCAGAGAGGCCCTTCCGACAATCTTCCCCAGACTGTCACTTAAGCTACGGCGTTTGAAGAGGCCTCAGCTCCGGCTCCTAATGGGAGCCATTACTGGACATGCTCTATAGAACAAATACTTTCATTCACTCTAGTTGTTACAGACAGCCCTCTTTGCAGAACCTGCATGGAGGCAGACGAAACAGCCACCCACGTTATTCTTGAATGTCCGGGGGTGGCAGAATACCGGGCACTATACCTCGGGTCTCCGAGGTCTCTACCAGAAGTCGTCGGCAACATCAAGTATCTGCTAGGCTTCCTGGGGATACTGGGTTGGGAAGAGTAGTGCCATCAACCCATCACGCCAAAAAGGCGCATCTGCGCGGCGCATGACGTCGAGTTGCGGAAAATCAGCCCGCGTCTACATATATACATAAAAGGGCCTCTAACTTGCCCAGGGCTACACGAAGCCCCAGTGCCCCTATGCTCCTGACCAACTTAGAGGCCCCTAAGGTGGCCAGGAATGACGCCGAGCCCAAGAGTGAGATAGTAATGGGACGAAAATACATAAAAAATCTAAATATTAATAAAAATATTTAAATATTTATAGGGTTTGCGTCATTATTAGGTAAAAATCTTAATTGTAAAATTAAGTTTACCTGGTCGGTATAATGTATGAAAATACTGCCAACAGATGGCGCGGGCGTCACCCAAAGACGTTAAGTATGAATGTGTTATCGAAATTAGCAGTCGGGAGCAATTGTCACGAAGGCTGAATTGGCAAAGCATCTGGATGCTATCCAGGAGATGCAGGTTCAAATCCTGCTCGTGACTGTTATTTTCTATTTCACATTTTTCACTTTGTGTTTAATGTATAGTACTAAGCATGTCAAATGCTAAAAATATATATAAAAATATCTAAATATTTATAGGGTTTGCGTCATTATTAGGTAAAAATCTTAATTGCAAAATTAAGTTTACCTGGTCGGTATAATGTATGAAAATACTGCCGACAGATGGCGCAGGCGTCACCCAACGACGTTAAGTGTGAATGTGTAATCGAAATTAGTAGTCGAGAGCAATTGTCACGATGGCTGAATTGGCAAAGCATCTGGACGGTATCCAGAAGATGCAGGTTCAAATCCTGCTCGCAACTGTTATTATTACATTGTTTTGATGTATCTCTTAAGACCTAATCACTTATAAGTGTTACGCTATGAAAAACTATTTCTTGCTTAAATTTCCTCTACTTGTAACAAAGTATTGCGATGCACATACATATTATATACCGGGTGTAAATGATATCATACCGATAACTCCGGGCAAAGATGTCACCAAATAACTGTAATAATATCCATCCATCCATCAGCCTTTCGACGTCCACTGCTGGACATAGACCTCCCTAAATTGGGGGAACACTGCCGTAATCGCCATGCTTGGTAGGCGGGTTGGAGATCGCAGTGGATGTTGTTAATACTCGAGGGAGTGCTGCTGCCTAATCCCCCGACTGAGGGAGTCGGCTCTTACGACTCCCATGGGTGGAGAGGGCTGGGACAATACTAAAGTTGGCCTCACACGGCTACTGTAATAATATGCCCCATACTATTACAGACGACAACGACGGGTTATAAAGGTAGGATTTTATTAACCGCCTTCGAATCATTAACAATACGACTAAAAACATGACGAAGGTTTAAATTCTTTGTAGGTTTTGGAGTAAATCAGTGATTAAAATCAAATTTAGATGGAACAATACAAGATATTTATTGTGCTAAAAATGAAAATGAATTGCAGCTTTCACGAAAAGATTGATGCAAATTTCCACCACCTGGGGGTTCAGAGTCGAGTACTGAACCCATGGTATTAATTATCGGTACGATGTCATTTACATCCTGTATAATAATCCTAATCCTTAAAATAGCTTACAATAAAAACCGTATTAAATTCCATTGCGCAGTTCATTAAAAATAAGTGGAAAAACAGACAGGCACGAACATGCTCTTTGTTTTACATACGTACTTTTTAACTACTAAACTGTTGAGAAGGTCTTTGTCAAAGAAAAGAAGTAAGAAATTGTTACAATTCGTTATTACTTTGCTTAATAAATATATTGTAAGTATTTTAATATTAAGTGTCAACTTCCTACACTGGAAACTCCGTTACAAAAATAGCCTAATGTTTCTTTTTAGAACGTCTTTCTAATATTCATCCATCCATCCATCAGCCTTTTGAAGTCCAATGCTGGACATGGGCCTCCCCAAGAGAACGCCACAACATGTGTTTCGCTCATATGGAGGATAGTGCCGTAATCGCCACGCTTGGCTGGCGGGTTGGCGATCGCAGTGGACGTTGATAATACTCGAGGGAGTGCTGCTGCCCACTCCCCCGGTATTCCCTCAGTCGGCTCTTACGACTCCCATGGGTGAAGAGGGTTGGGACAATTCTAAAGCCGGCCGCACATGGCACTAATTCTAATATTATAAACGAAATAAATTCTAATTTCAGGGTTAGTATACATCGATTTACCATTTCATCTTGTCAAGATTGCCAGGCTCAATTTGTTTTGGCTCAACACACTTATGTTGTGGTCCATTACGTGAAAGGCAGTGAAAATAAGTTTTGAGCTCTATTTTACGCCTTTAGTCGCCCGCCGAGTCGAGTGAACGTTTATTCCCCACTAATTGCTGGCAAAGCCCCGTTTTGAAATACTTCGTGGCTGTGCTCTGAGTACGTAACGTTTTTGTGCCATATTACATTTGAAATACAAATTTTAATAATAAATTTAATGCAAGCTTTTGATGTAGAATTTCAAACATATCAACAGTTAAATGTTAAAAAGAGTTAATAATGTTTAATGTTATATAATATATGTTATTTAAGTACGAGTATATTTGGTTAAAATAAACCCGAGACCACTTCTCGGGTTTGATCCCCGCAGTGCTATTGAGCTTTTTCGTAAAAAGAAAAATTGTCAGTAGCAGCCTGGAGTTTGGAAATGTGCCCGATAGACGGCAATAGGCTCACCCCCTATTACGTGAGACTTAAACATAGCTGGCGAATCGTGGGTGTGTAATACACCTCTGCCTACCCCTTCGGCGAACACAGGCATGACTTTATGTTTATGTTTTTCAGCAGCTCATTATTTCGTGGATGGAAAATAAATGTGTGTATATCTCCAACTACAACCAAAGTGCACTGGGATCACGTGGCAGACGACACTCAGTCAGGCAGCAGCACTCCCTCGAGTATTAACAACATCTACTGCGATCGCCAACCCGCCTGTCAAGTGTGGCGATTACGGCACTATCCCCCATATGAGCGAAACACATGTTGTGGCGTTGTCTTGGGGAGGCCTATGTCCAGCAGTGGATTTTGAAAGGCTGATGGATGGATGGATTTATTTATTTTTATTAAATTTCTCGCGGACGAAGTCGCGGGTAACAGCTAGTAAGTTTATTTGTTCGTACGCGCATCACGCAAAAACTACTGATCGACGGATTTTGATGCAACTTTTTTATTTGATAGCTCTTGATTAAAAACTGGTTAGATTAGACTTATAAATTGGTATACATTTCATTCCACTACTATATCGTAAAGCTGAGATATAACCTAAAAACTAGCTTTTGGCTGCGGCGGAGAAGCGGCCAGTGTTTTTATTTTTATTTTTTAAAGGCTAGTTATTTATAACTTCCTATGACTACGGGTGACGTAAAGTATTTTTTTTTATACAAATTCCACTCACGTAATCTGTGGTGCATAATATGTACCTAGATATGTATATTGTATGTATGTATGTATATTGTATAAGCAATTACGTGTTTAGGTTGACACGCGTGGAGACGGGATATCCTAGCCAAACATCCATATTATATGCCAGCATGATGGACGAGCATATTGACTTTATAATAAATTATGTACACGGGTAAATGGACAATGGATGTATATCAACGTTGATCCGTATTAGCTAAAAAGGTATCTAAGCCATGTATGTCTAGCACTCTCAATTTTCTTATCATCCAGCAAGATTTTTTTCTTTGGCGGCGGGAGTAAATTAAAAAAGTCCTCACTAATCAGTCATATTAATATTAATGTTATAAATATTCTAAACTGGCTTTTGCTATTGTGTGGGTATGTTAAAGTAAAAGCCAGCTTTTGGTTAAGTAAGTTTCTGGTTCACGATATTCTATTTAGATAAAATGTATTAATTTTTATCCTTTGATTAGGACTAACTATCAAAAAAGATTTCATCAGAATCTGTTTAGTAGTTCGTGCGTCTCTACAGTTTTGTTATAGTATTAAAAAGTTGAGTTGTTTGAATCCTTACTTCCATACTAATATTATTAATGCGAAAGTGAGTTTGTTATGCTTTCACGTTATAAATACTGAGCCGAGCATCATAAAATTTTGCGTATCATATAGTCTGAAGCCCAGAAAACGAGATAGACCTTTCATCTCTGAAAAAAAAAAATGTGCATTGGAGTGATGATAGGTACTTTAATTATATTGTGAAGTATACGCATACGGAGTCGCAAGCGGCATCTAGTTTTATATATTTGTTACTCTGTCAAATACAAGCGCAACTATTTTTCTCTACTTCAACGTAAGTGATATTTCATGTGATTTTTTTTATCCTAACTATATGTAATAGAGCTGTCTGTAAATTTGAATTTGAGAAAAAAAAACTGTATTAGTTTATATAGGCATGTGGAAACACAAAACTATTTTTTTAATTTTTTTATCAGTTTATTTGTTTGAACGTCACGCAAAAACTATTGAACGGAATTCGATGCATCTTTTTATTAGATAGCTCTTGATTAGACTTAAAAACTAGTAAGTATACAACTTATCTGGCTATTATGTGGGGAATCTGAGATATAGCCTAAAAACTAGCTTTTGGAAGATGTGGAACCGCGGGCAAAGTATAGTTCATTATATTTTTTATAACTCGCATATTTTTCATTCCTCTCTAAAATTTTCTCAAGCGAAAAATTATTTTCTTGCGCTGACGTGACATAAAAACACAGTTCGCCAAATTCAACTTTAATATATGATCCAAATTAATATCGTCGAAGGCCCCGGCCAATTCAGAAAGCATCGTACCGCTTTTCTATCAAGCCAATAGCTCCTTGACGGCCCCTCATCAGTCAAAAGGATCTAACTTTTGCGCCTAATATTGCTTCTATTTGATCCAACGTTTTATCGAGTTGATTGTATCCTTCATTGATCTGAGCTGTATAAAAGAACTGGTCCGACTGACCCAGTGACCTATTACAATGTAATGTTTTGTTATCTATTTTATAACCGTTGATCTATCTATACTATTATAAAGCTGTAACAGAGCTGTGTCTGTACATTTAAGATATTTGAGAAAAAATGACTTTATTAGGCTATATAGGCGTGTCTAAACACAAAACGATTTAAACACAAAGTGTGAAAATGTGAAGCAGGATTTGAACCTGCATCTCCTGGATACCGTCCAGATGCTTTGCCAATACAGCCATCGTGACAATTGCTCTTAACTGTTAATTTCGATAACACAATATTCATTCTTACGTCTTTGGGCGACGCCATTTATGGCTAAAGCGTGTCAAATGCTAAAAAGTATATAAAAATATCTAAATACAAAACGATTTTTTGTCTGTTTATCTGTTTGTTTGTTCGCGCATCATGCAAAAACTACTGAACATATTCAAATGCATTTTTTTTATTTGGTAGCTCTTAATTAGACTTAAAAATTGGTTTATATTTTATTCCACTACTATATCGGGAACCTGAGTTATATCCTCAAACCTAGCTTTTGGCTTAAGGTTAGTTTGTACTAAACTCTTTTTTGGGTAACGTTTTTTTTCGAACTATGATGACGTTTATTTTTTTTCATTACTCATACTCTGGAAGTTGCCTGAGAAGCGGGTTGAAAGTAATACTTTTCAGCCCTAGGGAGAATTACTTTCAACTGACAGCTGAGTAATTATAAAAAATTAAACAGTTCTATTTTCTGTACAGCCAGTCATTTACAGCGCCATGTAAAATTGAAATAACATAAAGTTAAGTATTTATTAAAGAATTTGTATTTTATATGACATTATTTTAATATAGTTGCAACTAAATATCTTTAAAATAACGAAGATTTATATTTTTTCAATGATTAAAATGAAAAATAATGGCTGAATAGGCCACAGAAAAAAAAAATCGGCGGGAAAACGGCGATTCCAAATTACTTTTTTTATAGTCTCCCATTTTTTCTTTAGCTAATTCATGATTTTTATTTTAGTTTCCTCGTATTCGTAATGAAAAGCACAGTGTTTACCTCGGGATAAAGACTTATTTAGTGCCGAGACGGGATTTGGCGCCCGAGCGTAGCGAGGGCTCCAATAGTTCGAGGGAGTTGCTTTCATCCCTAGGTTAACAATGTACTATTACATTACTGCTCACGGCACTCGCTGTTAAATTAAAAGAAATATAAGTTCATAGCTTTTCACAGCTACGTTTACTCTGTGGTTATAAGATATTTTTTATCCTACTGGTATTTTCTGAGAGTGTTTTCTTTTTTTTCAACCCTTTCTCTGTTCTGTACTATTGGGCACGGGTTTCCACTCAGAGTGAGAGGGATTAGGCCATAGTCAACCACGCTGGCTCAGTGCGGGTTGGCGGAATTCGCAAGCCATCGAGAAAATCTCTCAGGCATGCAGGTTTTTTGCCGTGTGGGGCCGGCTTTAGAATTGTCCCACCCCTCTCCACCCATGGGAGTCGTAAGAGCTGACTGAGGGAATACCGGAGGAGTGGGCAGCAGCACTCCCTCGAGTATTAACAACATCCACTGCGATCGCCAATCCGCCTGCCAAGCGTGGCGATTACGGCACTATCTCCCATATGAGCGAAACACATGTTGTGGCTTTCTCTTGGGGAGGCTTAGTGCAGCAGTGGACGTCGAAAGGCTGATGGATGGATGTATGAATGCAGGTTTTCTCACGATGTTTACTTACGAAAAATGTCGAAAGGTCAGTGGTGTGTGCCGTACGACGTCTGAATCTTAAGCTCGCGATTGTACTCGATACCACTGTCGTTAAAACTTGGTTTTACCACTTGGCTGTCACTGCTGTTCCAGAGATATAAGCACGTTCAAACAAACAACTTATGATTTCAGTTTTATTATATTAGCATTGAATTATTTCAACCCGGAGTTTGGAAATGTGCCTGGTAGACGGCAATAGGCTCGCGCCCTATTACGTGGGACTTAAACATAGCTGGCGAATCGTGGGTGTGTAATAACCTCTGCCTACCCCTTCGGGGAATACAGGCGTGATGCTATATGTTTTATATTAGCATTGATTAAATTTTGCTATTACTAGCTTCCTCGGTAAATGTAAGAAATTGAGCTACACCGTCAGCAAATAACACCAGTTTAAGCCCGATGTTTAGAAAGATAACGAGGAGGGAGGAGCGCCAATGACTCTTCTATGGGTAGCGAATAGTCCTAGGTTCATCGACCGAGTCACGGCCTTAGCAGTTGGATGTAAAACATTGACGAAAAACTCTAAATTTCCCTTTCACTGTGAAGGAAGCTCATACCATAAAAGTGGGCTATAAAAACTACAATGATGGCAATTATGTATTCGACTCACCTGATGGTAAATGGTATTAAGGTTTATAGAGATGGGATGAGACGGGTTTTTTGACATACAGCGCTTCACAACAGTTAAACCTACCTTTGCATCTTGCTTAAATATTTTCTGTTTGAATTAATCTACAGGTACCTAAGTAATTAACTACATATAGATTTGTGTGGTTTCGATTTCCATATGGTGAAAAAAAATATTTTTATGATTTACAAGTAAATTTGACTATAATTTGTTTCTGGATCTCCTGGAGCTCTTCTCATTAGATGGAAATACGAGTTCGTTCTATGACGTTAGAATTATATTTAAAAACGTGGATATCTTTTCACATATGGCCATTTTTTACACGAGGTAATCATTTATGTATACCTTCCGAAGCGCCTTCGAAGAGGTTATGCTGGGCTTCCAATTTAATTCCTTCCCGATATAGGGTGCCTACCTGCTAAAACCCCGCGGTGTTCCTCCAGACTTCGTTTAGCCAGAGGTGAGGTATACGAATCCTCCACCATTGGCAGATCTAGGCCTCCATTCCTGGTGGCCTCGTCTGATTTGGGTCTCCCTCATCAAGAAGCGCTAACGGAACACGTGCACCGCCATCACACCGAAATATACCTTACGACTAGTGTGAGACTATAAAAAAATGTAATAACGTAATAATTTTTGTATTTTTATACAGTTTTTTGTGCCGTAAAGATTTACCATGGAGGGATGTTTTAAAATTTAAAAAAACTATTTATATATATTTTTAGCATTTGACATGCTTAGTACTATACATTAAGCACAAAGTGAACAATGTGAAATCGAAAATAACAGTCACGAGCAGGATTTGAACCTGCAACCGCACCCAAAGACGTTAAGTATGAATGTGTTATCGAGATTAGCAGTCAGGAGCAATTGTCACGATTGCTGAATTGGCAAAGCATCTGGACGGTATCCAGGAGATGCAGGTTCAAATCCTGCTCGTGACTGTTATTTTCGATTTCACATTTTTCACTTTGTGTTTAATGAAAACAACTACTCAAAGGGTTCTCATTACTGATAAGGGCGAAACTTTGACCCTTAATATATCTCCTCTCTTGCCCTTGCCTAGTTCTCTTCATTATGATTTAATGCTTCAAAATAAACCCTTGTAATGAAGATGATTATGCGGTAGACCCTACCGTCACCTTAGCTTAAGTTATGAAAATTGATGCGAGACCTTTAAATGTTTTAGCTTTTCTTACTGGTATTAAGTTAAACGTTCGTGAAAATGGTTGAGTTTAATTATGTCTATTTCTATTTACTACCACGATGGTACTCGTAACTTCGTGAGCGTGAAGTTTACTTCTTTTATTTTATTTTTCCGGATATAGAAGTAGCTTAAGTTACTTCTTATAACATCAGCTATCTGCCAGTGAAATTGGTTCCGGAGATTAGCCGGAATAGACAGAAAGACAAGAAGGTTTTGTTATAGGTAGAGTTTCATAAGCATTTAGTAAAAAAGTTGTTATTTTGACATTACAAACGGTCACTTTCAGCGAGAAAAATCAAGGGTCTACAGTGTCCGAACAAAATCAAGCTAAAAATTGTCCGTGTGAATATATACTTATACAGCTACATCTGTTTACGAACTGATACAAAGGTTTTAAAACAGTTTTAAGTTGAACCTAATAACAATCATGGCACTTAGTAATAAAGTCTTTGAAATATTATCTTACATTTACGGTCATTCGTCACAAAAAACGAGCAAAGCAATAATTTATTACTGCCACTTAAAAGGGAAAAGACAAATAACATTTTAAATAAATACATAACAATACTTATACTTTTTGAACTAAACAAAAAAAGAGCTCAATTCTCAAGTGCGCTCTTATTTACCGAGACATATTTTTCGGGTCAACGCGAAATCTATTGCATTTATGATCGAAGGTGAAGGTCGTCAAAAAACCCATTGTGGCAACACTTTCTAAATAAAGAACTTTGTAATAACGAACAATTTCACTTTTCAAATAACGAACGCTTTTATATTATATTGACAATGTCTACAACAGAACTATCAACGATCATTAAAGCCGTAGAGGTGCCATTTGACGATGATGTCAGCATTGGGACCAATCTATCACGCCCTAACGGACATCCTTAATGACAGGTAATTTAGAGATCCTGACAGCACATACCGCTTTGTACATGTACACTGTACACGCACCTGATGCCTTTTGTAAAGAAAATTCCGTAGTTTTTTGATGAGTCGTAACTACTTGGTTCGTTTTTACCTGAGAAATTGGGTACATTTGGAATGCATTGGAAAGAAAGAAAAATCATTTATTAGCCCATTGAATACAAAAGAAAAAGAAGATAAAATAATTAAAATATTGTTTAAATTAAGTCAATGACCTTACAGCTCAACACTATGCCAGATTGCATACCATATAATGATGGTATTTTGCTGCAACTACAAAACCGGCAATACACAAAAGATACAGCGATAAAGAATACAGTTTTAGCCGTTAATATTTCGTTTCTACATGTTGAGATTATAAAAAAAAACATTTAAATCAGCAGTAAAATAACAACTATTTTTTTAAGCTTTCGAAAAGATAATTGAAATATATATGTTTGTTACTGTGATTTATATTATTTTTTGTGATTTATATATATATATATATATTATTTTTTTATTGGAAGTTGGACCCATTGAGTGTTTTAAAACATAATATAAAGAGGTTATAGGGTTACATTTTGAAATAAAAATTATCAATGTCAATATTTTTTATTTTTTTTCTTTCGGGTGAAGTTTTAATTTTGTCGTTTATTATTTTAAATTTAGGCTTATCAATATGTATGATTCAGGAATTATTCGAGGTGTTTATTCAACTAGATCATAGTAAAATAAAAAGACCCATCGTTCTTAGCTTTTGAGTTGGTAAATGATGTACAAATGAGTGCCCGTGCGCCGCGCGAAAATGTGATGTGACTGGCGCCAACGAGGGGACTTGCCGACGTTCCAGGTTCACGAGCGGTTAGATACTATTTCTATTTTTTCTATTTTTTTCACTTTGTGTTTAATGTAGATACTATTTCTTAACTATTAAGTTAGTTGAAAGTGTTAAGTTATGACACTTAGATCATACACTAAATTAGGTACCCATTTCAATGTATACCGATATTTAGTCTGTTGACACTGGTTGACACAAATATAGAGTATTTTAAAATTTATACTATCCAATGAATTTGATAACCAAAAAAAACGCTATAATGCTGTGACCATTGTGTGACCAAGGTCTTTATTTAGTACTGGCAGTTACATATAGATACTATTATGACTGCAATTACAATATTTTATAAGTATGGCGGCGTAACTGTGATGGCACGACTGTGGCGCTACTATTGCCAAAGAATTAATAATCTGACGGCATGACTGTGTGTATTGATTTCTAGACAAGAATTATCACTTTGTCACAGAATAGGTACTAGTCCTAATTTGTGTTAAAATATAGTATCACGCCGCACGGGGTAGACAGAGGTGTATAATACACACCCACTGTTTGCCAGCTATATTTAAGTCCCACGTAATAGGGGGCGAGCCTATTGGCGTCTTCCGGGCAGATTTCCAAACTCCGCTGCTACTGATAAGTTTTCTTTTTACGAAAAAGATCAATAATACTTTTATTTTACGCGTGGAAATCCATTATGTATACCCGTCGCAGGCGGAAGGGTTATGCCGGACTCCCAGTGCAACTGGGTTACCTGCTAAAACCAAGCGGTGTTCCTTCAGACTACCTTTCGCTAGGGGTGAGGTATACGCTCTAGGCATAAGTTCCTCCACCCTTAGCAGGTCTGGGCCTCCATTCTGGTGGCTCCATCTGTTTTGAAGGGCCAAGCCCTCCCTCATCGAGAGGCGGTCGCGGAATACGTGCACCGCCGTCTCGGGCCAGCTTTTGCTCGGGTGACAGACTGCCCTGCCTCAGGCCTGCGCTCACGGGGGCCGCAGATCGAGTAGCGCCCTTTGACGCCTAGTGCGTCTTCTGTGGGATGGGAGACAGCTGGTCATCTCCCACTCACGTTCTGCGGCCTCCTTTGCATGCATCACTTGCTAGCAAAAGAAGTCCCACCCGTTCTCACTCCAGACCATGGCCATTACCACGGCCGGGAGCGAGAGGTTTTCCACCCTAACTGCCGCGGTGAGTTCACGTCGCTGCTCTGCCTAAGCTGAGCAGTACACCAGCGTGTGCAGCGCCGTGTCCTCAGGACTGTCCCCGCAGTGATGGCACCGGGCTGTCTCTTCTTGGCCTATGCGAAACAGATAGTTCCCGAAGCAACCATGCCTTGAAAGTACCTGCGTCAGCCGGAAAGTGAGAGCAACATGTCGTCTCTCCAGCCACTCGTCCACGACGGGACATACCACCTCAAGATCAATAATACTGCCCAATCCGTGGATTGAATCGAGACCTCATGATCAGCAGTCGCTCACACTACCGCTGCACCACAGAGGCAGTTAGGTTTGTGATAACTTATATAATATATATACTTGCCGTGTGGGGCCGGCTTTAGAATTGTCCCACCCCTCTCCACCCATGGGAGTCGTAAGAGCCGACTGAGGGAATACCGGGGGAGTGGGCAGCAGCACTCCCTCGAGTATTAACAACATCCACTGCGATCGCCAACCCGCCTGCCAAGCGTGGCGATTACGGCACTATCCCCCATATGAGCGAGACACATGTTGTGGCGTTCTCTTGCGGAGACCTATGTCCAGCAGTGGACTTCGAAAGGCTGATGGATGTATGGATGGATATAATATATTCCTTTTTTTTAAAAAAAGTTCGCTGTATCTGCTATCAACTTAAAAAACTATCAACATAGCTGATTTTGTTTATTTGTTTTACAACAATTTTATTTACAATAATAATTTTATCTTTGCTGTACATCCGTTTGCTTGTCAAATTGACCATCCTTTAGCATATGTATCTACATAATTATTTGGTTAATTTTTATCCAGAAAAATGGTATAGCTACTTTTGCACAGAGAATATTTATGCTCCGTAGAGTGATGTATTTATATGTTGACTGAATTTTGAAGTCTCCGTAGACAAAACTACGTGCAGAAGGTAGTCCGTGATATAAACTTACTTGGTAGGTGGTATGTATTTGGTATTGTCTTAAAAAACCTTGAAAAATCTTGATTTATTCCAGCTGTATTGAAGACAAGTGACTAGCTAACTTCTTTAGAAGAGTCTTACCTTTAGATTGACATGGTGGCTCAGTTATACTGTTAGTAATCCTGAGTCCTTGAGTCGCCAACAAGAAAAAACTCACAAAATAAACAAACTAAACATCTGTACGTCTCAATGTCCCTTATTTTCGGATCTAAGTAAATTCAACTAACTTCATTAGAGACTCTAACTATCTTAAACAACAATTTGAGTTGGAAACTACCTTAAACTGTTAATCTTCACCTTGTGAAGCTTTCAAGAGCTTTATCCTGGTTTGGCCTGTGTATTCAATTAAGGATAACTTGTTTTGTTTCGTGTACAAATTTCCTTTTCTATGAAGACCTAATGAAACTATGAAAAGCTGCCGAGAGAAATCGATCCCCAGTCTGACTTTGTAAGACGGACGCATCTCTGAATTATGTAGATAGATATGTAGATAGATATTATCCGTGTGGTGATGGACTAAGAATACAAATGTCACAACACCATTCTTTCCCGGTATCGACGGGTGTCGTATGAGGCGACTAATGCCCGGTTCCTACATTCAACGAATCGTTATTGTGTGAGCTGTGTCTGTGTGTGAGCTGTGTCTGTACATTGAAGATATTTGAGAAAAAATGAGACCACATAAACGCAGTACAGCAAATATAATGTTGTGGAATGAAAAACTCTGTTTCTAAAAAAATAAAATAAAAAAAACAAACTAGACGTCGTGGGACGTCTAGCAGATTTCACATCGAAATTATTTTGTTGAAATAAAATGATCATAACTTGACAAAGTACTCCTTAAGACGAATCAAACGAGTATAAACTCGATAGGGTTGCATCGTTTCATTACAGAGTTACTGTGGCCACCTTCCAGCTCCATCATCAGACCCTGAATACCATCTAGAGACAAAGTACTTGTCAAGACAAATCATAGGAGGCCAAACTCGATGGAGTTATGTCGTTTTATAACGGAGTTCATATGGCCACCTTCCAGCTCCATCATCAGACACTGGATATCATCTAAGATTGAAGTTCTAGTCAAGACATTTCAAAGGAGCCAAACGAGCCCTAACTTGATGGAGTTGCACCATTTAATTACAGAGTTTCACATGGCCACCTTCCAGCTCCATCATCAGAACCTGGATACCATCTAAAGACAAAGTACTCATCAGGACGAATCAAACGTGTCCGAACTCGACGGGGTTGCGTCGTTTCATTATAGAGTTCCTGTGGCCATCTTCCAGCTTCATCATCAGCCCCTGGATACCATCTAGACACAAAGTACATACTTGGCAAGAAGAATCACACGAGCCCAAACTCGATGGGGTTGAGCCGTTTCATTATAGAGTTCTTATGTCCACCTTCCAGCTCCATCATCATACCAGCCCCATATTATCATAATATTACATTGTCACGTGATATACATATGCGTGTAAAATTTCAGCTCAATCGGAAACCGGGAAGTGTGTCAAATTTAACCATTTTTTCCCGCCTAAACAAAAATAAAAGGAAGAACTAAATGCTATAGAGCAATGAAAGAATATGAGTATTTCGCCGAATAACGGATTAGTAATACTTGATCTTATTCCGAAAGCAAGCTTGAAGCATTATTATATACTAGCCTTTGGCCGCGGCTTCGCTGCAACCAAAAGCTAGTTTTTAGCTTATTTCTCGGGTTCCCGATATAGTAGCGGAATAAAATGTATATTTGTTTTTAAGAGTAATCAAGACCTCTCAAATAAAAAAGTTGCATCAAAATACGTTCAGCAGTTTTTACGTGATGCGTGAACTAACAAACAGTCAAACAGATAAACAGACAAAAATTCTAAAAAAAGTTGTTTTGTGTTTAGACACGCCTTATAGTATAGATAGATGATTAATCCAAATATGAACCTAATACAAAGATTTACCTGTTTTATAAAAAATATAACTGATTGAAAGGAAACATAATGGGAAAGAATGTCTGCCAATCTGCACACAGCTATGGTCAGTTTCAACAGCATACCCACATTTAATAGATAATAGGCGGGTGGCAAACAAGCATACGGCCCATCTGATGTTAAGCGGTTACCGTAGCCTATAGAACATTGCAACACCAAGGCATCACTCGCGCGTCGCCAAATCCAAGAAAAGGGGATAATAGTTGAAGGTAGGATAATAATGAGAGGATAGAGAGGTGGTTAGAGCCCCGGTGCTCTCACTTATTGTACGAAACACAACATTAGAAGTACCTACCGTTGTTTCACGCTGAGCTTCTGTGAGGAGGTGGTAGGCCCTTCCCTGGTCCATTCGGCCCATCGTTCATGTTCGAACAAGCAAGGCTCTACCATTAATAACCACTGTACACAAATCAGTACCACAAAATGTACATAAAATAATTAATAATACAGTCAATCTGTTTCACTATTGGGCACGAGTTTTCTCTCAGAGTGAGTGAGATTAGGTCGTAGTTTACCACGCTGGCCCAGTGTGAGTTGGCAGACTTCACAAGTCGGCAAAAAAATATCTCAAACACGCAGGTTTCCTCATCATATTTTCTTTCACCGAGCAGTAATTTGTAAACAAATACACAAAAAGTTAGTAGTGTGTGCCGTGAGAGCTCCTGGTCCGGGAATCGAACGTACCATTGTTTTTGCAGTGCTTGGTTTTACCACTAAGCTGTCGCTACCCTCCACTGAAGAAATATCTACCAGTCACAGTGGTCCGCTAGTACAGACGGAGAGACGGCACATGGCGGGTTTATTTAGTGGATGAGAGCCCCACACTACCCTGTACATTGCCCATAACGACGGGGTGAGCTTTTTGACGCAATTTTTTTGCCACTTTAACAATAAAAGGCCGTCGCTACCCTGGAATAGAAAATGAAAACTTTATTTCCATTCAATAAAATTTACATCGTTCTGAATCCATATCGGGTTTAAATAGAACATCTGGCGTCATAGTTACTTTTACCAGGCTCACATTGAGCCTCCAGGAAATGGATTCCACTGAAGACTCCCAGAATAATACCCTTGCTACCGTCTACATCATGATACTTCAAGAAATATATTTTTAAAAAACAAAATACCAATATGATTTCGACTCTAAAAATAGTAAGTCAAAGTTGCTTTTGAATTGATTCTAACAAAATCTAGACGTGAATGTAATGCAAATGAAATTAGCTTCTAAAGTAAATAGAATACGGTTTATGGTTGCGTATAATGATAGTGTGAGGAGCTTCTTTTAAATGTAAGTGGAACAGAAATTTCTATTCGTCGCAAATATATACAATGTGTAAATGTGTCTAATATTTGTGTACAACATATTCGTTGGATTTCTGTAAAAATATAATTCCTATCTCGAGCGTACCTTATAGTGAAGTTTTATGCAAAATAGTAGAATCCATGAAAATGGGAAAAAGATTCGTGCAACCAAAGATGAGCACCCTAATTAGGATGCCATTTTTCAAAATGTCTTCATATACATATTGTAACGTTGCGATTTTGCAACGAGTGTCGCCATCTGTTGCCGTGCAGCGGGATGCTTCCGGCGTGTTTGGTGGCTGTGGAACTAGATAGTTGTGATAGATGGTGCATTTTCGAGTTTAATCTCTATTAAACTCGAAAATGTGGATGATTTTCTAATCTATGGTCAATGTTGGTCTATGCCATGTCGAGGGCTGTAATTGGTGAATCCGGACCCCTCTAAGGTAGAAGTGTTCTGTGATCCGGACCTGATTCTGGTAGATTCTAATTACTAGGTTATAAATATAGATGTTCAACCGAGGAGAAATTTTATTTGGTTTTGTTCCTCTGACTAATCGAGATTGTCAGGAGAGGTTGGCCGCCGGCGCTTATGGAGGGAAGAGAGCGCCGGAAGACGATGCCGTGGTGAGCAAAGGATACAGTGATAATGCTATAACCGTCAAGTCCTTGATGGAGGGATTGGGAGGTGGACATAACAGTTTTGGTACTCTGTTTGATTGTAATGGCTTTTGGAAATAGCGGTGCCCGGTCGACAGCAATAAGCTCGGCCCCTATTACGTGGGACTTAAACATAGCTGGCGAACACTGGGTGTTTAATACGCCTCCGCCTACCCCTTCGGGAAATACAGGCGTGATGCTATGTTTTTTATGTTGGTATTGGAAAACTTACTGCTATTAAAAACTTAGTTTGTGACAATTTGATTCTGATACAAAATTAAATCATATTTCGGAATTCCCCTTTAGCTTTCTTATAGTCCAGAAAAAGAAAAGAGTACTTTTATTCATTGGTGTGGCGTGATGAATTTATATTGTAAAGGATTTGAACCTGCATCTCCTGGATACTGTCCAGATGCTTTGCCAATTCAGCCATCGTGACAATTGCTCCTGACTGCTAATTTCGATAACACATTCATACTTAACGTCTTTGGGTGACGCCTGCGCCATCTGTCGGAAGTATTTTCATACATTATACAGACTAGGTAAACTTAATTTTACAATTTAGATTTTTACCTAATAATGACGCAAACCCTATAAATATTTATATAATATATTTTTAATTACTCGTACTCTGAAAGTAGGCCTGAAGTTGCCTGAGGAGCGGGTTGAAAGTAATACTTTTCAGCCCTAGGCAGAATTACTTTCAACTGACAGCTGAGTAATTATAAAAAATTAAACAGTTCTATTTTCTGTACAGCCAGTCAATTACAGCGCGCTGTAAAATTTAAATAACATAAAGTTAAGTATTTATTAAAGAATTTGTTTTTTATATGACTTTATTTTAATATAGTTGCAACTAAATATCTTTAAAATAACGAAGATTTATATTTTTTCAATGATTAAAATGAAAAATAATGGCTGAATAGCTGACAGGCCACAGAAAAAAACAAAATCGGCGGGAAAACGGCGATTCCAAATTAATTTTTTTAGTCTCCCATTTTTTCTTTAGCTAATTCATGATTTTTATTTTTAGTTTCCTCGTATTCGTAATGAAACGCACAGTGTTTACCTCGGGATAAAGACTTATTTAGTGCCGAGACGGGGTTTGGCGCCCGAGCGTAGCGAGGGCTCCTATAGTTCGAGAGGAGGATGCTTTCATCCCTAGGTTAACAATGTACTATTTAGCATTTGATATGCTTAGCACTATACATTAAACACAAAGTGAAAAATGTGAAATCGAAAATAACAGTCACAAGCAGGATTTGAACCTGCATCTCCTGGATGGTAATAGGCTATACTCGTATAGGCGTGTCTAAACACAAAACAATTTTTTTTAGAATTTTTATCTGTCTGTTTATCTGTTTGTCTGTTTTTTGTTCACGCATCACGCAAAAAACTATTTAACCGATTTTGATGCAAGTTTTTTCATTTGATAGCTCTTGATTAGACTTAAAAACTGGTATATATTTTATCCCGCTACTATATCGGAAACTTGAGATATAAGCTAAAAAGTAGCATTTGGCTGCGGCGGAGCCGTAGGCAAAGAATAGTATTTAATAAAATTGTTTAAAAAAAATGCTAATCTATCTTCTGAATTTGTTTCAACAGCTCTCTCGAAGTACGTTATTTCTTCGGAAACAATAAGAAACTCTTGTTATGGTTGTTAAATATAACTTCGTTTGTGAAGGAATAAAACCTAGTAACTTTGTTACTTGAAAATATAATTTCATCTCAAGAGTCGAATAACAATTTAAAATTTTTGAATAACGCTCCTTAAATAAATGATTTTAATTGTTTTTAATCAAATTAATGACACCACTTTACAATTGCTTTTTAGATGTCTTTACTAGATTGGATGTAGCCGTCAGCTCCTGCGATGGCTTAGCGGTCTAGAGCACTTCCCCAGATTGTAAGGTGTAGGTTCAAATCCCGCACTCAGTAAAGCTCTCTTTTTCCACTTTCACAATAATTTGTTCTCTAAAGTAGCTGAGCATGTCAAGTGCTAAATTACAGATCAAAATACGGAAAACTAGCTATCTCAATGGAAGCTTACATTTGTTTGTCGATGCCTGAATTAGCAAAGCATCTGGGACGGTATTCCAGGAGATGCAGTTTCAAATCCTGCTCGTGACTGTTATTTTCAATTTCACATTTTCACACTTTATGTTGAATTGTTGCTGTAGTTAGGGCGTAAAAGTGAAACAAACAAATTAATTTCGCATTTATAAAATACTTATTAATAAGGAAACAACCGTGTGGGGCTGGCTTTAGAATTGACCCACCCCTCCACCCATGAGAGTCGTAAGAGCCGACTAAGGAAATATCGAGGGAGTGGGCAGCAGCACTCCTTCGAGTATTAACAACATCCATTGCGATCGCCAACCTGCCTGCCAAGCTTGGCGATTACGTCACTATCCTCCATTCTTGGGGAGGCCTATGTCCAGCAGTGGACGTTAAAAGGCTGATGGATGGATGGATGGAAGGAAACATAGAAGGGTATTTCTGTCTTGGTTACGTATACAGAGTGTTGTGGTGTTGATTTATACATAAACTACTTATATCCACAAATGGTTGTATTGAGTCGGGGCGTAGGTACTCAGTTTGTGATCGGTAGTTTTATGTTTCTAAGTTTTCGCAATACAGGGAATCTACCGCTCAGATCAGAAAAATGTCTTTAAAACAATATATTTTTTACTCTTTTCGTTTTTAAATTAAATTTACCCAGACATATAAACGCCAAATAATCTGTTCATATTTTTCAGTGGCCTCAAAACCAAACACTGTTATTCCAGTCACGCTTTAAGCAATGTGATGAAACGTTATCTGAGCACACGATCCATTTTACGTGACTACCGAAATACGAAAATGTGGATAATTTTTGCATAAAAATACTACATAACAGTGTCTCGTATTAGAATTATAATAGACTGCTCATATAATTCAGAACATGATTAAATAGAACAAAAAGTAAAATGTATACTTATATTCATAATTTTAAAACAAATACTCCTATTGGGAGCATTGATGATCTCCCTCAAAGCCGCGCAAAGTCGTTGGATGCAGGTGGTATAGAGCTGCTCGTAGTGACGTTATCTTGGGGAGACTTGTGTCTAGCAGTAGACAACGGAATGCTAATGGATTGGTGGGCGAAAATTAAAATAATTGATTTGCATATGAAAAGCCATCTAACTTAAGCAAAAGAAAATTGACAAAGAACACGAGAATATAAGATCAGCGTTTAACAACAGCTGTTGCTCCTGCCGTTATTTTTGTATGGTGAGTGAGAGCGTCGGAGGTCCATACCCTCTCCCTATTCTCTCTTTGATATCCTTCATATCCTCTGCTTAGTATCCTACTTATCCTCTCCTTATTATTATTTATATCCACCCCCTAAGCCTTGCCGTGGTGGTGGCGACGCGCGAGTGATATTTCTGGTGTTGCTAATGTCTATAGGCTACGGTAAACACTTATCATCAGGTGGGCCGTATGCTTACCCATGTAGTATAAAAAAAAAAAAGTAAAATATCCATCCATCCATCCATCAGCCTTTCAACGTCCTCTGCTGGACATAGGCCTCCTGTTCACGCCATCTATCGATGTCATTGCGCAACCAACCGTTATAAATGATTCATTCTAACGACATCTATTATAGCACGCAGAACCAACGCGAATGACGTCATTCGTTCGTCTGATTCGTTTGAAAAATATACTTACCGCACATACGTTATACCGGCAACATAAAAATTGTGATTGTACTTATTTCATGTAAAATCGAATATTAAACGTCTATTAATCGTGAAAACTGTCTAACGTTTTATTCAACGACGGGAACAAACCTGATCCTGCACATTTTGGACCTTCGAGCGGATACGGGGATAACTGCTACGAAAAGGAACCTCGATCAGCAGAGACGTATACATCTTCATACTCGAGAAGAATCTTCAAAGAAGTTACAGCAACGGTCAGGCCTTTATTCCCATCTATTCCCCTCCTTAAAGCAGGAATCGCCTTCGCTACTTCGTAAGCTAATCGATACAGTGTCACGTAATTTACGCGCTCTCAATACGTTAGATGAACCCACCGAGTCATGGGACACTTTAATTATTTATTTAATTGTATCGAAGCTTGACTCGTCAACGGAACGTGAGTGGGAGAATCATAAGGGCACTATATCTTTCACGGCACAGAATAAATCCAATTTAAAATATAGCTTAAACGACTTACTGTAACTTCTAAGAAGCCGTGCAGATACGTTGGATATGATTAATATCAATCATAGCAAGTCAAAGGATAAAATGCCAACTTATGATGCGCAACCTCACGGTGAAATAAAACGTGCCAATACAAGTCATTTTCATAGTTACGCTGTGACAAACAACGAAAAATCTTCAAGTAATAATTTACACACGTTGAGAAAGGGTACTCGTAAAATTTGCGTTTTATGTAATCAAAATCATGCACTTTATACTTGTATTGCTTTTCTTAACTTACCTGTTAAAGATAGATTAAAGTTTGTTGATGATAAAAAGTTATGTCGTAATTGTTTAAGGGCAGGACATATGATAAACAAATGCATGTTCGGTCCGTGTAAGCAGTGTCATCACAAACATAATAGTTAATTGCATATAGGTTGCTCTCAAAGTGAGTCGAATGTGTGTGCACGTGAGGACTCAAGTTCGGTACCGAGCGGAGCGCAGGCATCCACGTCTAACGTGTTGCATTGTCTGCCAGATAATAAGAGTGGTAGTTATGAATGCATTAATAACTCAAGCGGATTTAAATTTTTACAAACAGTTTTACTATCTACAGCTTTGGTGGAGATAGCGGATAGTAATAATGATTTTCATACAGCTCGCGCGCTTCTTGATTGTGGGAGCCAGAACTGTTTTATTACGGAGAGAATGTCTAAACGATTAAACGAATCATATATACAGTCCACTGTTCGAATCTCGGGTGTAGGACAAACAATCACACAGTCTAATCACTCGTGCGATATTTCTATGCGATCAATATTAAACGATTATCAAACTAAGATTCGATGTATTATCTTGCCGAGCATAACATGCAGTATGCCCGTGGTAAACATAGATTCTAGTTTTATACGTATTCCTAACAACATAAAATTGGCGGATCCTAACTTTGACATTTCATCAGACATTGACTTGTTAATAGGCGCGGATAAGTTTTGGGATCTTTTAGATGCGGATAAAACACGTCTACCCAGTGGGCCATAACTGCAAAATTCGAAATTGGGATGGTTAATAACTGGTCCTGTATATAATACTAAGCATTCTGCTCATGTTCAGTGTACGAGTACTTTCACTCAGAACATTGATAAGCAGCTTAGGTTATTCTGGGAGCTTGAAGATATAGGTTTATCACCTCGTGTCATACTTAACTTAAAGTGTGAAGACTTATTTATCAATACTCATAAACGCGATAAATGTGGTAGATTTTCGGTTCGGATACCGCTAAGAGAATTAGCTGACACATTAGGTGATTCTTATACGTTAGCGAAGAAATAGATTATAAGTAGAAATTATAAGTATTAATTAAATATTAATTGTTAATTAAATATTAAGTATTAATTGTATTATAAGTAGAAATAGTTAGATTTCTATCATTAGAACGTAAACTTGAACGTTTACCGGAATTTAAACGTATGTATACGAATTTTATGCGAGAATATCATGACTAAGGTCACATGACGAAAATAACTTCATATGGTCACACTAATTATTTTTTGCCACATCATGGAGTCATAAAAGAGAGTAGCTCAACTACTAAATTACGCGTTGTAGTCGACGCTAGTGCTGTAACTAGTTCGAATAAATCTTTAAACGAAATTCAGTTGCCAGGACCTCCGTTACAGAATGATATCTTTTCTATATTACTGCGGTTCAGGCAATATAAATATGTAGCTTGCGCTGAAGTGGAGAAGATGTTCAGGCAAGTCCTCATTCAACCAGATCAACGGTCACTTCAATTAATATTGTGGCGTGAAAACCCTACGGATCCGTTAAATACATATCAGCTCAACACGGGCACGTATGGAACTGCTTCAGCGCCATACTTAAGTATGAGATGCATCAAGCAACTTGCGCTTGAGTGTAATGATGACGTCATCGCTCGAGTTATCATGCAAGATATTTTTGTAGACGATCTTATTACTGGTGATGATGATCAGCATAATTTATTATGTATTTGCGAGAAGACATCACAAGTGTTCCAGGCCGGGTGTTTTCCTTTACGTAAATGGACATTTAATTTAGATATTTCCCAAAACAAATCGGCAGAGCATTTTATAGGCGAACATGCGCAAACTAAAATACTAGGATTGGGTTGGCACAACACTAGTGATGAGCTATATTTTATAACAAACATTAATAGTAATTGTAGCGAATCAAACTTAACTAAACGTGTAATATTGTCTATTATATCTCAAATATACGATCCGTTAGGACTTTTATCACCAGCAGTTATAATATCAAAAATATTACTACAAGGCTTATGGTTAAGTAAAATTGACTGAGACACACCAGTGTGTCCAGATATTTTTAGGACTTGGAAACAATTTATTTATTCGTTAAATTTTTTAAAGAAAATACGTATTCATCGTTACGTAAGAAGCGAGTGTACTCAATATACGGAACTTCATATATTTAGCGACGCATCCCAAAGCGCTTACGGTGCTTGCGCATATATTCGTACCTTCGGTAAAAATTCAGACATAATTTTACGTTTATTATGTGCAAAAACTAAAGTGGCACCATTAAAATCTATCAGCATTCCACGCTTAGAACTTTGTGGTGCGTTGGTAGGAGCTAGATTGTGTAACAAAATAATTAAATCGCTTAGATTACACTTCAGTAAGGTTCATTTCTGGACAGACTCGACAATAGTCATAGGTTGGATTAAAATGTCACCACATTTACTTAAAACGTTTGTCCAAAATCGAGTGAGTGAAATAAACGAGCTCACAGGCGATTCGGTGTGGTCAGACGTTCAAAGCAAAGACAACCCAGCAGACTTGTTGTCGAGAGGTCATAGTTTAGATTTATTAAAAGACTGTGATTTATGGTGGCACGGTCCTCCATTTTTATGTAACTAATATTTAATAAATTATGACAATTCAGATATTCTAAACTCTCAATATTTATCAGAATTAAAATCTAAACATATAGGTTTAACCTCTGTGATATGTTGCGCCGATATAATTAATTTCGAGCGATACCATTCATTTACAAAACTAAAAAGAATAGGTACATACATACTACGATTTATAAACAATGCGCGCGTCAATACAATAAATAAAGACTGTCGTCAAACTGGTCCGTTGTCTATCAGTGAGATAAATGCATCGCAGCGAATGCTTGTTAAAATTGTGCAAATAAAATCATTTCCGGACGTTTATAATAACTTAATTAATAAAATTCCTATTAGAACTAATTGTAAACAATATAATCGTATTTCTAGTTTAAATGTTTTTATGGACGAACATAAAATATACGCGTTGGTGACAGATTAAGTAATGCACCGCATTTTAACTTTGATAAAAAATATCCGATTTTATTATCTAGTAGTCATCATTTTACCGTTAGCTTATTTAGATATGAGCATAGGCGATTGTTGCATGCAGGCCCTTAGCAAATGTTGGCTACCATACGTGAATGTTGGTGGCCACTTAATGCTAAAAACCTTGCAAAAAAAGTAATACGTGAGTGTGTGATATGTACGCGTATGAAATGTAAGACTTTGGCACCTATCATGGGCGATTTACCTTGTAAGCGGTTAGAACCTAGTTTTCCTATTATACGTTCAGGTGTAGATTACGCGGGGCCAGTGTTCGTATTGACTCGTAGAGGCAGATGAGCACATCTTGTTAAGGCGTACATATGCTTATTCATTTGTTTTACAACATGAGCCATACACTTAGAACTCGTTACAAGCCTTTCCACCAATGATTACATTTTGGCCTTAAAACGTTTTATTAGCAGAAGAGGTAAACCAAGTATCATATTTTCAGACAACGGCAAACATTTTGTCGGTGCTGAAAAGGAATTCGCTTTGTTTTTAGAAACCCATTTTAAATCAATTAAAGATTACGCAGCCAATGATGCCATTGAGTTTCGATTTATACCTTCTTATGCTCCGCATTTTGGCGGTTTATGGGAGAGCGGGGTGCGGTCGTGTAAGTATCACTTGAAACGTATAGTAGGTAACGCGAGATAAACATACGAGGAGTTCAGCACGGCTTTGGCTCAAATCGAGGCTGTTCTGAATTCCCGTCCTTTATCACCTCTGTCTACAGATCCTACCGACTTGACTCCTCTTACCCCTGCCCACTTTCTACTGGGTCGATCGTTGACAGCTACAGCTTCTGAAGACTTTAATGAAAAGGTGACATCGAGGTTGTCTCGCTATGAGCGCATCGAACAACTGCGTCAGCACTTCTGGCGACGCTGGTCTACAGAATATATATCGGAGCTGCAGTTGCGGACTAAGTGGAAGATCAGGAAGGATGATATAGAGTTGGATAGCCTTGTCCTTATAAAGGAGGACAACTTACCACCCTTGAATTGGCGACTGGGTCGCATCATACGTTTGTATCCTGGTAATGACGGCATGGCTCGAGTTGCAGATATTCGTAACAGTACTGGGACCATTCGACGTGCGTTTTCCAAGATCTGCCCCCTACCATTGTAACCGATGGAAGAAAACGGCAATGCTTGATTTTTGGATTCCGGTGGTTCCAAGGCCCGGGGGATGTTCACGCCATCTATCGATGTCATTGCGCAACCAACCGTTATAAATGATTCATTCTAACGACATCTATTATAGCACGCAGAACCAACACGAATGACGTCATTCGTTCGTCTAATTCGTTTGAAAAATATACTTACCGCACATACGTTATACCGGCAACATAAAAATTGTAATTGTACCTAATTTATTTCATGTAAAATCGAATATTAAACGTCTATTAATCGTGAAAACTGTCTAACGTTTTATTCAACGACGGGAACAAACCTGATCCTACACACCTCCCCAAGAGAAGGCCACAACGAGCGGTCCTGCGCCAACCGCACCCAACGGCTCAACGCGGCTTTGACCAAATCATTGGTCCCATTTTTTGTTGCGTGCTCATTATGGGGGATAGAGCCGTAATCACCACGCTTGGCAGGCGAATTGGCGATCGCAGTGAATGTTGTTAATACTCGAAGGAGTGCTGCTGCCCACTCCCCCGATATTACTCAGTCGGCTCTTATGACTCCCGTGGGTAGAGAGGGGTGGGACAATTCTAAAGCCGCCCCCACACGGCATCCGAGTAAAATATACTAGGATCGTATTGGAAAATTGTAACGTAAGCAGGGAACGTTTTATGGCATTAAGCGTGAGTGTAGTCTACGTTGCATATCGAGTCCACTCACGGTAAACAAGCAGCTCTACTTAAACTAACACTCACTAAGCTATAATAATTTATATGCTGCAAATATACATAAGCGTTAGTCTTAGCCTCAAACGCGAACATTAATTTAACATACATCTACACTTAGTAATTTAGTTAACTATTATTATGTAATGTTTATACGAGTAAAATTGCTGTAGAGGAAATCCTACTGTGAAGATGACACTCAAGGGAGTCACTCGACGCGACACCTGTGATTCGCCGAATACGAGTCAAGCGACGTCTTCCGCAGTCAAACGGACCTATTCAAGGTAAATAAGATAAACTTCACCACGAAGAAAAGTTGTCATTTTTACAACACTGTACGTACGACATTTTTTTTTATTTCTGTTAGTGGCATACGAGCCACAGCCCATCTGATAGTGAATGGTAACCGTCGCTCATAGACTCTACTATACCGAGAGTATTGTCAAGCCGATGCTCACCATTTCATTTCACCGATATGAAATGCAAGATGCCGTGTGGGGCCGGCACCAAGAATAGCTCCACCCCGTCTCTTCCTATGGGAGTCGTAAAAGCCGACTAAGGGATTACCGGGGGACCGGGCAGCAGCGTTCCCCTGTGTACTAAAAACATCCACTGCGATCGCCAACCCGCCTGCCAAGCGTGGCGATTATGGTAAAACCCCCATTTTGGGGAGGCCTATGTCCAGCAATGGACGATGAAAGGCTGATGGATGGATGGAAATGAAAGAATAAACGGCTATCTCCTGATACAACCAAAACACAACGATATGCTTCATGGCCTACCACCAGTCATGCAATGGATGATAATTGCTTACTTCCCTAAGTCGCCTCATACGACACCCGCGGGAAAGAATGGGGTGGTGACACTGGTATTCTTAGTCCGTCAATACACGGAAAAATAAAATACAGTTATGACTAACTAACTAATACTCACAAAAACACTGTATTCGCACAAGTTTATTCGCTATTATTTTCCCTTCTGCTACAATTAATAATAAGCAATACACTTTTAAAATAAAATTGATCCAAAAAGATAATCTCGTAAGGTTTTCTATATAAATAGCAGATATGCAAAGCCGATCGGTCAACTGCGAATTTAATTAATAGTTGCGCCACAGATTTAAATTGGATAGTTAGTTGATAATCTCGTCCATTCGTGGTAGCTTAACTCTAGAACCTCATCCGTGGTGAACTTTGAGTCTTGAATTTTGACTAACCGCGTAGTTGAAACAAGTTTATATCATTAATTTCGTGAGTTTTAGGATTTACCTTTTTACAATCTCAAATCTGTTTGAAGTTAAAAGGTACGAACCTTCTTACAAAAATTGACCCTTCTGTGGCGTTCCCAGAGGGTCGTAGTGGTCAGGGCAATACGCGGGAACCGCACAGTCTCGACCAATGCAGCCTGCGCATTGGCCGGAACCTCCCCGTGGGATCTGGAGGTGGAAGTGCTCACCGACGGTGCTGGAGGGGGGCATCCCTCGCCGAGTGCGATCTCTTCGTGGCGGAAAGATGCCCGCCGCGCCACCGTCTTAAAGTGGAGGGCTCGGCTGGAGACACCCCGGGCTGGACTCTGGACCTTAGGGGCGCTCCAGCCGATCTTGGCTGAATGGGTAGGGAGGCAACACGGGGTCCTAAACTTCCAGTTGGTGCAGGTTTTGTCGGGGCATGGTTGCTTCGGCAAATACCTGCACACGATCACTAGGAGGGAGAGGACCCCAGGCTGTCACCATTGCGACTGCACACGCTCGAGTCATGCCCGGCCTGGGATGAGCAGCGCTGGGAACTCGCTGCAGTCATAGGCGTCGCGCTGCTGAACGTTGCGCAAGCGATGGTTGGCAGTTGGCAACAGGGCCTGGATCACGGTCGCCGCCTTCTGCAAGGCTATCATATTGCGGAAGGAGGCGGCGGAGAGAGCCCGGGAGGAATCCTCCTTCGCGGACCCGATTTGCCGCTGACGCGCGGGGCGGCGTGGCCGCGCTTACCTACGCCTGATGCCACCCTAGCCGAGGCTGCGGTCGGTGGGGTCGGGGATTTCCCTGCCGTCCGCGGAAACCTACCGTGAAGCTGTGACGCCCAAGTGCGCGGGGCGTCGCACTGGATAGGATGCCCGAAGGGGCTGCCGCCTGCGGATCGCGGTCGATACGACGCCGGTACCCGTGATCCGTCGTAGCAAGGGCGGGTGAGGGCGCACGGTGGGTTTTTAGTGGGTGATAGTTTGTTCTGTTGTACCCCCGGGCAGATTTCCAAATATAAAATAAGCATAATATATATATACGTGCCGTGTGGCCGTGCCGTGTGGGGCCGGCTTTAGAATTGTCCCACCCCTCTCTACCCACGGGAGTCGTATGAACCGACTGAGGGAATACCGGGGAAGTGGGCAGCAGCACTCCTTCGAGTATTAACAACATCCACTGCGATCGCCAACCCGCCTGCCAAGCGTGGCGATTACGGCATTATCCCCCATTTCTTGGGGAGGCCTATGTCCAGTAGTGGACGGTGAAAGGCTGATGGATGGATGGAATATGTATATTTGGTATTTTTTTAAATTATATTACAGTTTCATATACTTAGTTGTAGTTTATATATTTTTTTTATAGTACGCGGGAGGCAATCAAGCATACAGCCCACCTGATGGTAAGTGGTTACCGTGGCCTATAAATGCTAGCGAAACGAGAGCCATCACTTGGGCGTTGCTAACTCCAAGGAAAAGGATAGGGGGTGGGTTGGAAGGATAATAAAGAGAAGATGGAGGATAAGGAGGGAGTTTCAGCCTCCAATTCTATCACTCAACATACGAAACACAAGAGTAATGTCCCGTAGTTTCACGCTGATATTCTGTGAGAAGGTGGTGCTTCCTCGATCAACTCAGCCCTTTTATGCTGGCCATGCTAGGCTCTACCATCAAATGATTTTTATAGACGAACAAATAATTGTGATTTTAAAATGGATTATTTCTTCATAACTCTATTTTGAGCACATTAAAAAGTTTTATGTCAAGTGCTTGGAATGTCTAATTTATGTTACTCAAACTAAATTAAGTGATTCAGAGGGTTTTGTTTCTGTCATGTGGCTATAGAACTCCTTAAAACAAAACAGCTCCACTTGAAAATGGGTCACCACAAAACTCGAAATAACAGCATCAATTTTAATTAAACCCATCGAAAACTACAAACCAACAGATTCCTCGGCCAATTTACATGAACTTAAATATATTCACGTATACGAACCATATAAGCCCTATTCAAATAAACGGCAACCCATTTTAAAATAAATATATCAGTATCATCCAGGGTCCATCTAAGCACGTAAAATTACGCACCCTATCGCCAAGAGGGTATCCATAAATCTATCACAAGTGGGTCATTCTACATCGGACGAGTTGAACAAGAACCGTGACTGTGTTCAATCCATATTTATATACTTTCGAAGCAATTGAAATAAATACACAGAGCCTCAGTAAGTTTAAGTAGTTTTTAGTTTATGCTGCGACTTTTATAGAAATAGATGTTGTGTAAGGAACAACTATATATAGGTTTGAATGAGCAAATTATTTGTGAAAGTGGAAAAAGAGAGGTTAACTGTGAGCGGGATACGAACCTGCGTCTCTTCTAATCCGGGGAAGTCCTCTAGACCGCTAAGACATCGCAGTTACCGACGGCCATTTCCAATCTCCACATCACATTTGGCATTAAGACCCACGCTACCTATCGGATGCATTTACATGCATTATTCTAATATAGTAACTTTAATTTTGCAATTAAAATACATACTATTTGATCGGGGCGATTTTTTCCACTTTCTCTTTTCATTCATTAATTTCATTATTTTCATATTCAGAAATTATTTATTGTTTGAAGTAGCATGTCAAGTGCTAAAATACAGATCAAAATATTTTCTACCAAAAAAAATGCTAGGTACCTACAAAATGACCGCCATAAGATTTCTTTTTAATTTTTTCTCAGATTTATTTACAATTGCATTTCATAAAATACAAATAGAAAATGTTTCCAGTTTTGGAGACATTCCAAAATATCTTGAACGATTTTATAGTCACTTGTTCTGTCAAGAGCACGCTACGTATAAAGCTTCCTTTTCACTATAAGCTATTATTAAAAACTAATAAGTATATTCCTTCATTTGCATTATTGGTGTTCTACACCGTGTTTATTTTGTCTTCTTTGTTAGCGGCTTCATCTGAAAATAAGGACTTGTGTGCATGGATCTGCTGTGTGTGTGAGCATTTTTGTGCGTATGTGCAAAAAAAAAAAAACAGCTTCACGTCTGTATTCCCCGAAGAGGTAGGCAGGGGTGTATTACACACCCACGACTCGCCAGCTATGGTTGAGTCCGACGTAATAGGAGGCGAGCCTATTGACGTCTACCGCGCACATTTCCAAACTCAAAAAAATGTCCTAAGATAATCGGAATCTCAATACTTGATACAGATGGCCAGTATCCTCGAATGTATATTAAATAGAGTCAGCACAACTAGCACCATTCAAATTTTCATCCGATTCAAAATATTTATGCAGAATCAACTTACTTGATATCTATCATTAGTGAATAGGTTGCTTTAGCTCGCTTAGCGTCAGAGCGACTACAGCTGCAGGTGACTACAAGATTTTAATTAAAGATTTCATGGTATATTCTTTACAGATCTTTTAAAAATTGTATGCGGCAATGGTATTTCTCTATTTACTTATTTTTTTACTTGTTGATTTTTTTTTGTAAGTACAAAGCTGTCAAAGAGCAGAGTCCTTTACATTTAACATAATTGAAAACAAAATTACAAGAAAAAATGTGTGAACCGAAAACATTTTATTTTTTTATTTTTGTGTCTCTATCTGCTTGTTTGTTCGCACATCAAGAGAAAAAATCTAAACAAATTTCATGAAATAAAGTAACAATACTTTTGTTTGGTAGCTATTGATTAGACTTAAAAACTGGTGTACTTTTTAACCCCGCTACTATATCGGGAACCTGCGATATAACTTAAAAACTAGCTTAAGACAAAGTGCAATAATTATTTGAATCACTAGCAGGATTTGAATGTGCATGTCCTGGAATACCGTACCAGATGCTTTTCCAATTCAGCCATCGTGACAATTGCTCGAGGCTGCGTGGTTAATTTTTTATCACAATCTGTTAGTAATAACAGGCTTATGACATATTTTATAAAAAATACAATGATATTTATATTTAGTTCGCTCAGGTTACAGAGCTTGTGTTCCATAGACTACTTTAGCATCTCAAACTTAAGTATAATAGTGCTGTGTCCTACATACACATTAAGGTTTTCATAACTTCCTTATTTTCAAGCTTGTTACGGAGAGAGAACGTTAATAACTAGTCTATTACAAAGACATTAGTGATTATTGGTTTATGCCAGACTCCTGTAATCATATTTGAAATACATATTTATGAGCCTCAGTAATACTGTACAAAGAGGGTTTATTTTTAAAATATAGAATCTTTTAAACTTAGATAAATAACTTTTAAATATGGAATCTGACGTAAGAAGATAAATATGTCATTTAAGTACATGCCTGCGGTTTAAAGAAACACTGTCATATGCACAACGTTCTTAAAAAGTTTTATCGCGACAAAGAGGTTTTTGTCCACACAAAGACGAATCAAAACAATTCAAGATGTTAAATTACCCCACAGATAATCTAGAAAATCTTGCTCAAACAATTATTAATTTTAATAAAGAAGAATAAAAGGTTAATTTACCATAAAATCCAAGATCTTTTGTACTCAATTTTAATTTCCGTCGAGAGATTGCGATGTCATTGAGTACAAAATGACATCTAACTATAAGAATGTTGATACATTTTTTCAATTTACAGTAAAACTCTCAAGCTAATTAAATGGGGTTCTAAGTTATAGGCGCTTGAATATTTTATTGGCACTTAAAATTTTGATGAGTATACGTAAGCGTACGCTTTAAAAAATGGATAGTAATTTTAAATTAAAATTAAAGATTTAGTATGTACTCGTGTTATGTAGGCTATGTTTAGTAATTTTCTGCATAAAATCCCAAGACATCAGGTAGTCGTGGATTAAGGAAATCACTTAAAATTTCATGTAAATGTATTCATGGCTAGTTGAAATATGTTACAAGTAGTTACAAAAACAGTACACGATAGTTACAAAACATTACGTTGAAATACGTAAAAAAAATAATTTACTTTTCTAAGTTTTCCAGTGCCTAAATTTAATAAAGAACATAAACAGATCATATTTTACGTGCTAGAATTACTAAAACTGACACGAAAGCCTTCGAAATTATATAAACTAATTGATTAGGTACATTGCGACAAGTGTAATGAGTATTTAATCATAATAATGTATGTGTTCTTACAATTAATTTGAGCCTATTTGAGCTAATCAAATCGTTCCTAATAATAAAAAAAATGCCGCCCGGTGATCTCACCCAGGGATTACTCAAAGAATATTATTAATATTTTTGATAAACAGGAAAGCAAGTCGGCTTAAATTAATTCTATTATAAAGCGTTTTGTTAAGGCTGATGACTACCGAGATAGTAAAGTACAATCCCTTTGTAAAGTCGCGAACCAAAATGTAATCTTAGTTCTTCTATATTATTCGTTTTTATAATTCAGGGCAACAGAGAATACCTTGGAACAGAAATTTTTATTCTTCATCAGATAAGTATAAAAAATTTGATTGCAACTCAATGCTTTGTGATTTCTTGCAATAAACCGACATAGTGGATAGTTGCACCAATATTCCGTTACACTTGGCTGTAACTAAAGTTAAGGAACCCTTAAAGTAAAAGGATTTATCATGTAGTAAAACATCTCAAGGATATGCAGGTCCTTAGATAAAGAGAATGAATAGGCTTCACTGATGACTTCATTTTCTTATTAATTCATTTGTTGCTGCAAGGAGCAACTGCGGGCGATAATTAAAAAAAAATCAGACATGTCGGTCACCGCTGTCGTCGTAAGAGCTCGTTTGGCCTGGATTTTAATATGGTGTGGCATAATTTCTACGGGAAAACTGAATATGATGAGAATAGATGGTTATTAAATATTTATTGCTGCAATTGAAATGATGTTCAATTTTCTTTTTATTGGAATTGTGGTCAAGTGGATGCTTATTTGCAATAGCTAACTGTGTTATTTTTTCATTCAATTGATTTTATTACAAATTTGTTTTATTTAGAAGCTTCTTTTAACGACGACGTAAGAGAGCGAGTAGGTATGAAAGAGAGTATTGGTGTAAAGATGCGAAAGGGAATGCTCCGATGGTTAGCGACTGGTTAAGAAGATATACAATGCGAAAGTGGAAGGATGTAGGTACAGGAGGAGACCGAGACTCACCTACCTAGACCAAATCGGTCATATATTGAAGGAAGGTGAAGTGAGGAGTCTCTGAAACCGGCGAGCGTGTATGAAGAGAGTTATGAATGTTGAGGAAGGAGGAGGAGATGTATGCATGAATAGAGCCTCTTGGCACTCTGTTCTCTATGCCTACCCTTTAAGGGAAATGGCGTGATGATAAGTTAGAGTTCTTTTAAGTATGTTTTTGGAGTATTATAGCTATAAAAGAATCTGTAGCATAGCTACTGTATTAATACACAAAACATAAAATATTTAATTATTATTTCCGAAACAGTAATTCACAGTGGAGAAACGCACCGGACCGGCTTAAGCCCGTCGGCGCGGGCGCAGGTAGCAACACACCTCGCCAGTCGGCTCACACACGTCCTGCGCGAAGCCCGTGTCAATTGCTTCCGATACCACCTATATATTACTGTTGCGTAACTTAGCATTTCTATCTGTACTATCACTACTTACTATATTTTCTACTCCTTCTGAACTTTCTATTATACTTGAACTGTTAAATGTGTTTGTGTATGTGCTTGTTAAATTGCAATATCATAACGTGGTAAGAGACTTTTTATTTGTTATCCACGTACAGTGCATACCACCCCTCACAGTGGTGTCCCGTGAGAACAATGAGTGACAGCAGTGATAGTTCCGTGAAAACGGTAGGTTCTAGAAAAGACGATAACGTCACAATGCGCCGCGCCCATAAAGTGCGTTTGTCCACTGGTGTCGACACACCGTCCGACACTCGGACATGGAAGTTGAAGGTTCCGACTTTCTCTCCGGAAGATCCAGAGTTATGGTTCGAATTGTTAGAAGGTCAGTTCGAGAGCCATAACATTACTGACGACGTTGTCAAGTTTACGAACGTTACCAACAATTTGGACATGCAATACGCGAAAACAGTAAAGGACATAATTATTAATCCTCCAGCGAAGCAGCAGTATGAGAAAATAAAGTCGGAGTTAATTAAACGCCTTTCCGCTTCTCATGAAAAGAAGGTTAGGCAACTCCTCACTCACGAAAAGCTTGGCGATAGAAAACCGTTCCAGTTCCTGAGGCATCTGGTAGATCTCACCGGACCATCTGTTCCCGAAGACTTCCTTAAGCCTATTTGGAGCAGCCGTCTTCCTCAGAGCACCCAGACCGTATTGGCGTCACAAATGACGCACAGCCTGGAGCAATTGGCTGACCTAGCGGACAGAATACGGGAGGTGACGTCACCGGCACCAGTTGCAACAGCAAGCACGTCTGGAGCAGTCTCAGAGCTCGCAGAGTTAAGAAAAATGGTGGAGCGACTAACTCTGAAGCTGGAAGAGCACACCCGAGCATCGTGTTGTTCAACAGAGCGTTCCAGACCACGCAAACGCCAGCGATCAACTTCTCGGCATAGAAATAGATCATCTTCTAGCTACAAAAAGTTTCCTGTTTGCTGGTACCATACAAAATTTGAAGCAAAGGCACACCGATGTTTAAAACCATGCAACTACGAGAAAGCGGGAAACTCCAAGGACAGTCGCTAATGGCGACGGACGACTGTCCATCCGCTACAGGTCGCCTGTTTGTAACCGACCGCTACACCAATATGCAGTTCTTGGTGGACACCGGCACCGATCTGTGCGTCTACCCTATATCTGCAGTTCGAGAACGACGAGCGAAGACAGAGTATCAGTTATGTGCAGTTAATGGCACTACCATCGACACTTATACAAAGAGCTTACCTTAAATTAAACACAAAGTGAAAAATGTGAAGTCGAAATTAACAGTCACGAGCAGGATTTGAACCTGCATCTCCTGGATACCGTCCAGATGCTTTGCCAATTCAGCCATCCTGACAATTGCTCCTGACTGCTAATCTCGACAACACATTCATACTTAACGTCTTTGGGTGACGATTTTCGACTTCACATTTTTCACTTTGTGTTTAATCTATAGTGCTAAGCATGTCAAATGCTAAAAATATATATAAATAGCTTACCTTAAATTTAGGTTTAAGGCGTAATTTCGTTTGTCGCTTCGTTGTTGCTAATGTAACCAAAGCTATCATAGGTGTCGACTTCCTTAGCTTTTATAATTTAATAGTAGATTGTAATTGTGTAATCTACGCTTATTTGATAATACTACTGAATTGTCTTCTGCTGCTTGCCTTGCTAAAAATGTTAATGTTCATTCTGTTAATATATTATACTACAGGCGACACGCGGTTCCACTATATTAAACAAATTTCCAGAACTTACTCGCCCTTCTGGAACATTGATCACTCCTACACACAACACGGTACACTACATTAGAATTACACCCGGGCCACCTATCTCTTGTACTCCTCGCAGACTAGCTCCCGACAAATTACAGATCGCTAGACGGGAATTTGAAGCGATGCTGAGCAATGGTACCGCGCGTCCTTCTGACAGCGTCTGGGTTTCTCCATCACACCTAGCGCCGAAAAATGATAACGGCTAGCGGCCCTGTGGAGACTACCGCATGCTCAATTCACGTACAATCCCTGACCGTTATCCTATTAGGCACGTTCACGACTTCACCCACAATATTTCTGGTTGTACTGTCTTCTCTAGAATCGATTTAACCAAGGCGTACAATCAGATACCAGTTTACGAGCCCGCTATTAAGAAGACAGCAATAACGACTCCTTTCGGACTATACGAATTTCCTTTTATGACGTTCGGTTTACGTAATGCTGGCCAAACATTCCAAAGGTTTGTTGATGAAATGACGAGAGGACCCGAAGAGTTTTGCTACTGCTTTATTGATGATTTTATCGTTTTTCACTTTGTGTTTAATGTATAGTGCTAAGCATGTCAAATGCTAAAAATATATATAAAAATATCTAAAGATTTTATCGTGTTCTCGAAATCAGTTGCAGAACATAAAGCTCGCCTTCAGAAGCTTTTCAGCTGCATGAAAGAATCCGGCATAATCATCAATACCGCTATGTGTGTCTTTCGAGTTCCTGAAGTCACATTCCTTGGGTACAAGATCTCTGCTCGCGGCACCAAACCTTTGGTATCTAAAGTTGAGGCCGTTTAAAAATTTTCCTAAGCCTAAGACGGTAAAAGAACTTCGTCGATTCCTTCCTCTTTTGTAACCAAGCCCATGCGAAAGCAACTTTTCGATAGTCTTCACAGTCTTAGCCACCCAGGTGCCAACGCTTCAGCTAAATTAGTTGCTGAGCGTTTCGTTTGGCCTGGTGTGCGCAAAGACTGTCGAGAGTGGACACGCAAATGTCTGGCTTATCAGCGCGCTAAGGTGCATCGTCATGTGTCTTCTCCATTAGGCACATTCGATCTACCTCGTGTGCGTTTTGCCTTTATCCACGTGGACATTATCGGCCCCTTGCCTATTTCACAAGGATACCAATATTGTTTGACGGTAGTGGATCATTTCACTCACTGGCCTGAAGTCATACCTATGACTGACATGCCAGCCGAAACAGTAGGGAAGGCATTAATATCTTGGATATCCAGATTTGGATGTCCATCTGATATTGTCACCAATCGCGGGCGACAGTTTGAATCTTCACTTTCCCAATTCCTTGGAAAAGTGATTGTATTCAAGCATCGCAAAACCACCGCGTATCACCCTGCTTGCAACGGCTTAGTGGAATGATTCCACCGTCAACTTAAGGCAGCCATAATGTGCCACGGTGATTCCAATTGGGTGAAGTGTATCACTTCCTCTTATTCTTTTAGGAATAAGGAGTTCTTTTAAAGAGGATCTTCAAGCCTCATCTGCCGAACTCGTATTTGGTGAACCATTACGTCTACCAGGCGAATTCTTCCAACCTGTCAGCACTGAGAATACTGATATCTCCGATTTCAGCTCTCGCTTGCGGCAGTTTGCTGTCAAGTTACAGCCTTCACCAGCCTCGTGGCATTGTAATAATAAAATATTTATTTATAAAGATTTAAACTCCTCGAGTCACGTCTTTATAAGGGATGACGCCTTACGTGGTGCATTACAACCACCATACACTCCATATAAAGTGCTCGAGTGAGGGGACAAATTTTTTAAATTATTAGTTAAGGGTAAATGCGTCACAGTATCAATCGACCGCCTAAAACTGGCCTATATACTGGTAGACGCATCCTCTAGCCCTAGTCCTCCTCCCACTCTTACTCCCATTCCAGCTCCTGTTCCCTTACCTCATGCTGCTCCTACAGGCCAAACCGTGCCAGCTCAGGGTGTTGTCAAAAGAACACGCTCGGGTCGCGTAGTATGATTCCCGGACTATTATCACCCGTAGACACGGTCTCTGGAAGGGGGTTATGTAGCATAGCTACTACATTAATACACAAAACATAAAATGTTTAATTATTATTTCTGACACAGTAATTCACAGTGGATAAACGCACCGGACAGCTGACCCTATTGTTTAAGCCCGTCGGCGCGGGCGCAGTTAGCAACACACCTCACCAGTCGGCTCACACCGTCCCGCGCGAAGCCCGTGTCACTTGCTTCCGCTACCGCCTATATATTACTGTCGCGTAACTTAGCATTTCTATCTGTACTATCACTACTTACTATATTTTCTACTCCTTCTGAACTTTCTATTCTACTTGAACTGTTAAATGTGTTTGTGTATGTGCTATACTCCTCTTCTGTTCTTGTTATATTAAATTGCAATATCATAACGTGGTAAGAGACTTTTTATTTGTTATCCACGTACAGTGCTTACCAAACTGCACAAATCCTATGAGAATTGCATACATGAATATGGCCCACCTGATGGCAAGCGGTCAACGTAGCCTATAGACGCTAGCAACAACAGAGGCATTACTTGCGTGTTGTCCGGGAAAAGAAAGAAGAAATCCGGGGAAAGAGATGGGAGGTGGAGAGGAGTGAAATAAGCAGAGGGTGAAGTGGGCCTTAGGGCTTTCTCCGCTCTCACTCACTATACGAAACACAAAAGTAGGTACAGTATACCTACAGTTGATTTTTCAGCTCTTATGTGAGAGTACTTCCCTGGTGGTACCAGCCTATTGAACGCTCTACCATCTATTTTAGAAATTGTAACGACTAGTTCCTCAGGGAGTCTCGAAATTTTGAAGATAACAAAAAAACATACATTCGAATTGAGAACCTCCTCCTTTTTAAAGTCGGTTGATTATAAAAACCTAAAATTTGTTCTCTACATGTCAAATAGTTTTAAAGAAATGTTTAACATAAATTAGTATGAAAAATAAAAATATTAGATTTTTACAGTACAGCCCTGTGTTAATTTTTTACTTCATATTATAATAAATCAATTATATGTACGTATTAAAAGAGAACAAATAATGGCCTCTTGTGGCACTCTTGGGGATACCTTTGTCCTGCAGTAAAGAGAAAAGCGTCAGATATTAAATTAGCAAATACCTACCTATACATATTTTATTGTTATACAAAACATGACGTTATTACTCTTCGTAGTCTTATATATTTCTACTAGTTATTAATATCTGTACTATTATAAAGCTGTAACAGAGCTGTATCTGTACATTTAAGATATTTGAGGAAAAATGATTGCAATAGGCTATATAGGCGTGTCTAAACACAAAACTTTCTTTTTTAGAATGTTTGTCTGTTTTTTCATTCGCGCGTCACGAAAAAACTTTGATGCGACTTTTTTTTTTGATAGCTTTTGACTAGACTTACAACATCAAGACCGCTACAATATCAAGAACCTGAGATATTAATTAAAAACTAATTTTTGGCTGGCAGGAAAAGGCTAGTTATACATAGAAAAGTTTATGAAGATATTTAGATATAAGTCCGTGAATCACGCCTAAGCGACTAAACGAAATTATATAGTAGTTGAAACTATACTTGACCATATAGTTATAAATTGTAAAAGAAACATAGCATCACACCTGTATTCCCCGAAGGGGTAGGCAGAGGTGTATTACACACCCACGACTCGCCATGTTTAAGTCCCACGTAATAGGGGACGAGCCTATTGACGTCTACCGGGCACATTTCCAAACTCCGGGCTGCTACTGAGAATTTTTCTTTTTTAGGAAAAAGCTCAATAACATTGCCCGACCCGGGGATCGAACCCGAGACCTCATGATTAGCAGTCGCATACACTACCGCTACACCACCGAGGCAGTTGTAAACGAATACACACATTATTACTAAAAATCTCTAAAAGTCAGATGTGTGTGCTGTACGAGATCTGTAGGCGTACCACGAACTCTTATTGCAATCCAGTTTAAGACCCAAATTGAACTGAATCGCAATTTCGTACCATGACGTGTCAAAGACGCAATCTTTTGTTTTTTGCCGAATCAGTACATAATCTGAATTGCAAACATGACATCTTTGTATTGAAATTCGTACCATGAACTTACTTGACAAACTAAACAAGATCGCTCAATTAGACATCATGGTACGGAATACAACAACACACCTATTTTGAATTGCGTTGGAATTAAATCTCTAGCAAAGAGTAAAAGAGAAAGCCGATCTTTTGGACCAACTCTTTGCCTCAAACTCGACTTTGGACGCCGGAGTGGCCACACCACCCACCATCCCTCAGTGTGAAATCTCCATGCTTGAAATACGCATTACGTGCGGTCAGGCGGTAGCTGCTGCTTCTGGACGTCCATAAGTCGACTGGGCCGGATGACATTCCTGCGGTGGTTCTTCGAACGAGTGCCCCTGAGTTGACCCCGTCCTTACGCGCCTGTTTCGCCTTTCATACAGTACCGGCAGGATTCCTACTTACTGCCCCGTAGAAAGGTAGCCCATATTCACCCGATTCCCAAAAGGGGTGATCGGTCGGACCCGTCGAATTACAGGCCAATCGCGATAACATCCCTGCTCTCCAGGGTATTGGAGAGGGTTATTAACCGCCGACTTCTGCAGTACCTTGAGGATCACCAGCTCATCAGTGATCGCCCATACGGCTTTCATCAAGGTTGGTCTGCCGGTGATCTTCTCGTGTACCTCACTCATCGCTGGGCAGAGGCCTTGGAGGGTGGAGGTGAAGCTTTGGCGTTCAGCCTGGACATCGCGAAGGTGTTCGACAGGGTCTGGCATAGGGGCCTTCTATAGAAGCTACCATAATATGGAATCCCCGAGGGGCTCTGCAAGTGGATCGCCGGCTTCCTCCATGGTCGCAGCATCAAACGCGTTGTAGACGGATGCTGCTCTGATACCATGGGGATTAATGCTGGCGTTCCTCAAGGCTCGGTGCTCTCCCCAACGCTGTTCATCCTGCATATCAATGACTTGCTCTTAACAGAGAGTATACATTGCTATGCGGATGACAGTACGGGTGATGTGCGATATACCGGCCATCAGAAAGTACCTCGGAACATGCTGGAGGAGAGGCAGACCCAACTTGTGTCTGAAGTCGAGCGCTCTCTAGGGCGGGCCTCGGAATGGGGAGAAAAAGAAAGAAGAAAAGAAAGAATGAAAATATTTTTATTGAATACCAACAGAGACAACAAAATATTCACATGTTACAGACATCTATACATAATTAAGAAATTTAACTTATTATTATATTACCGAAATTTCCTTAAATTATAAATTGTAAAAATTGCGTTATTTATCCCTGTTGGACCAATGAGGTCCCCACTTAGCAAAATGCGACCGCGCATAAAGTACAGCCGCGCTGATTTTCAGCGAAGCCTCCGCAGTTGGCGAGGCATGACGCCAGCCGTCGGTAGATTATTGCTTAGCTTATTATACCTACTTAAATACCATAAACACTGTAATCATGTGTTCAATAAAGTGCAAGGAAATCAGAAACCAAATACAAAAAACCAAATCCAAAGGAGTCATAAATGACTGGAAACTGGTTCCTCTATGGGCCATTAACTTAACTTGTGTGTATTAAATTGTTCATTAAGTAAGTGTTCTTTAAATTTTTCTTTGAACGTCTGTATTGTTTTTATATTCCTTATAGGCGGTGGAATATCATTCCATGTGCGAGTGGCAGCCCATCTAAAACACCCCCGGTATGCAGTTGTACGATGCTTGGATACACTAAGCGGCTTTGTATTGTAACGGTTTGTGTACAGATAATAGTGGTACTTCCAACTTAATTTTGCAAACAGATAATCAGGCTGTTTTGTTTTAATCACACCAAAAAGTAAACTTGTTAGGTGTAGTTTTCTCCTAGCGGACATTTTTAGCAGATGGTGTTTATTTACGGGCACATGCATTTTGAATGCGCTGAATTTGGCGTTCCGTTCTCACCAGTAAACATGGACCGTAAACAACATCACAATAGTTCAGTATAGATAATACAAGAGTCTCCATTAACCTTTTGCGCATAGGGACGGTTAGGTATTGCCTGACTCTGTAAAGAACCTTTATAAAAACAGCGCCTAAGGATGTTGCTTATATGCGTTTCAAAGCGTAGCTCCACACACGACGGGAGCCCTTCCCTCTTCCCCTGGTCGCAACCATGTTTCATTTACTGCCATTATATCTACCGTGTGGTGTATCATTGCTAATACAAACTCATCATGATTGGTTGCCAAAGAACCTGCGTTATGCAATCCCAATTTTATATGATTATTTGGAAAAGACACTATGAAAGATTAAAAAGTATGCTTATATTATTGATACATAATAATTGTTGTATATTGTAGAAACTAAGTATGAAAAATAATATTGTATATAGTAGAATAATAATGTATTGTATATAGTCGTTAAAATAGAGTAAAGTAAAAGAACTCGCATTATTTCTTATTTTGCAAAGGTAAGGTATAATTAATGCCATTTCATTTATCATGCTAGTATATAGATGGATAGTTAAGTTATATTGTTTGTAATGGAATAAATAATATTTACTAAATAAATAAATTACATAAGTAACATAATATGACTTTCGGTATAATAAGCTTGCAACAAACACACCACCGGAACTGTAGTACGTCCTACTTAAAAAAGAACTAGTTAATACCTTGCTACTCGTACATACAAGTTTAAGGCTATATTCAACACATGAATATATTTTTTTTAAATACACTATGTTTACGCTTAGAAATAAAAATATACTAATACAATTAAAGGATGAATTACAAAAATTAACTGGTAATGTCTGTCTCTCCGATAAAGCGTGATATATCCGCTTCACAGCGTATAGTGCAGACGCGATCAGTGGGCTCTTTGCGCGCCAGAATTGTTCCGCGTTTTGTCCACACAAACCTCTAGCCGCATCGTGCCCCGGCGTCACGCGCCTTCCGAAACAATAACCTGTTAAACTTAGTGAGGCGTTCGTTCACATAGAACCGGCGCGGCGGTCCGACGACGCCCAGGTCCTGGGAGGTGGCGCCGCGGCGCACGCGCGCTGCACCAAGCAGCTCGTCGCGTATCTGACGGCGCGCCAGCCGCACCACCAGAGGGTGCGGGCGGCGCTCTGGCCCGGTTGACTGAGCCGCAGTGATATGGTACCCGCCCACGCGCTCGGCACTTATGATGTCGTGCTCCTCAATTGTCACCCCCAACGTGGTTACGATCACTCCCACTATATGAGTCGGATTTTCCCCTGATGTCTCGGGCAAGTTCCCTATCTCGAAATCATTAGATAAAAGCTCCTGGTCACAGTCGTTGAGCTCACGTCGGAGTTCCGCAACGATTGTGTCGGCCGCTGGGACTTCCATCGGGAGGCTCAATTTTTGCTGCTCTATAGCAGTTACACGCGCTTCCAAGGCATCCATACGATTATTACAAAGTGTTAGCGAAGACCTCAACTCCGCCATATCAAAACGAAATAACTGCAACTCAATACGTACCGAGTGCAGTTCCTCACCAAATAATTTTAAATTACTAACGAGATCTGTCATATCTAGGGCTGCGGTCGACTCGACCACACAGTCATCAAGCTTTACAGCCTCCGTTGAACTGTTTATATTTTGGTTTCGCACCCTGATCGGCGTGTCGGCTTTGTTGTCCCTCATCACATTCTTGGTACACTCGGGACAACGCCAAGATGATGGAATTATACCAGCTGGTGGGAGATTCACACATCCTCGGTGATATATTGCGTTACATTTTTGACACCTAGCGGCATCTGTTGACGAGATAAATTTCCCGCAGCCGCAACATTTATCCATAGTAAAAGAGTTATATAAAAGTAATAAGATAGTTGTGAGTAATTAATAATAGTAAAATAACGGTGATTGCCACTCAGTATTACTCCCTAAACGAATATTATTGTTCTTATCAAAAAGTTGACTAGTGTATGCAGTAAGTAATTAAAAGATGTCATAACTCAAAATCACTGTTCACCACCAGAAAATCCATTCACACATTCTCCAATAGAATATTTACAATGGTTCAGTTCAGATATATTAAAACTTTGTTTATAGAATCAGCTGATTATAGAATCAGCTGACAGAAATTCAATAGAGGGTATTTAGAGTTAGTTCCGTTCACTTATATTATGTTTTTATGCACTATATTTTTGTCTATTTTATTTCACTGCACAATATGACGTACACTGATGATTAAACTTTCTTTAGCTTCTATTTATATGCCGAACAACTTTTGACTTTTACTTTATATAGAATATTAACGTAACTAGATACTACTGACTCAGACGTCATACCACCCAAAATGTTCTACTCAAAAATTCAATTCAACCCTACGAAGACACAGGTTTGCGCGTTCACTGCAAAGAAGGACGCATTTGTTGTGATGCCCCAGTTCAAAGGGGCAACTCTCCCGGTCTCCGAGAGTATTGGGATCCTCGGCATCGACATATATAGTAAAGTCCAGTTCGGGAGTCATTTGGAGGACAAAGCCAAATTGGCGAGCAAGAAACTGGGCGTTCTGAACAGAGCCAAGCGGTACTTCACACCGAAGCAGCGACTTGTGCTGTATAAAGCACAAGTCCGCCCTCACGTGGAGTACTGCTCACATCTCTGGGCAGGCGCACCAAAATACCAGCTCGACCCACTTGACTCCCTGCAAAGACGTGCTGTTCGGATTGTCGATGATCCCAATCTCACGGGTGAGCTGGAGTCGTTGGGGCGGCGGAGAGACTTTGGGTCTGTCTGTGTGCTCTATCGACTGTTCAACGGGGAGTGCTCTGAGGAACTGTTTGAGGTGGTACCAACATCGCCGTTTTACCACCAGACCACGAGACGCCGTACTAGGGTTCATCCATACCACCTGGAAACGATCTCATCCAAGACGGTTCGTTTTCAGCGTTCTTTTCTACCACGTACGTGTAAGCTCTGGAATGAACTTCCTGCTACAGTGTTTCCCCAGCGTTACGACTTGTCACTCTTTAAACGAGGTTTGAGAAGAGCACTTTACTCACGGTAGGCGGCGATTTGGCTGTGCCCCTGGTGTTGCCATAGTCCATGGGCGGCGGTTACTACTTACCATCAGGTGGGCCGTCTGCTCGTCTGCCACCGTTGGCAATAAAAAAATTAAAAATAATAATAAAAAAATAAAAAGTTCATGGTAGGCCTGCTGAACTTTAGACTCGAACTTTGGGATCAAACTCGATGTAATTCAAGCGGACGAAGTCGTGGGCAGAATCTAGTTGTAATACAAAATAAGGCATGTCAATAAATCGAGGCCATATTTAGCTCACTGCACGTCTTATACGCTGTAATTTATTGTTAGTAAGGGCAAAGGGCGAAAAAAGGGCCATTCAATAGACATTGGTTTGATTCAGGGCTTTTATCGGCAATGAGAGGAATACATCTCCTTTTTAGACACTTAACATACTATATTTCCTTTTTTGTGATATCTTTTAGCTGACTGAACATCATCAATAAAATTGTACTAGCAATTTTCTAAACTGAGACTGTCTTGCTACTCCCAGCCGGCTTGATCTGGGAAGTACCACCCTCTCACAGAACCTGCCCCCTTTCCTTGGGGTTGGTAACGCGCTAGTGATACTTCTGGTATTAATAATGATGTCAAAATAAAAAAAAAATGCGATCTTTGCGAAGAATCTGCGCAGTGAGAATGCGGTCAGTCAACCGCATTCATAACAACGACGTAAGAAAGCGAGTAGGTATGAAAGAGAGTATTGATGTAAAGATGCGAAAGGGAATGCTTCGATGGTTCGGACACGTGGAAAGAATGCCGGACGAGCGACTGGTTAAGAAGATATACAATGCGAAAGTGGAAAGATGTAGGTAAAGGGGGACCGAGACTCACCTCCATCTATCAGCCTTTCGAAGTCCACTGCTGGACATAGGTCTCCCCAAGAGAACGCCACAACATGTGTTTCGCTCATATGGGGGATAGTGCCGTAATCGCCACGCTAGGCAGGCGGGTTTGCGATCGCAGTGGATGTTGTGAGAGATGACTCGAGGGAGTGCTGCTGCCCACTCTCCAGGCATTCCCTCAGTCGGCTCTTACGACTCCCATCGGTGGAGAGGGGTGGGACAATTCTAAAGCCGGCCCCACACGGCAACTCACCTACCACCTACCTTCAAAAGTGAAGGAGGAATTCTATGTCTCGTGGTGTCTTTACACCTAGGAACTAAAACCAAAAAGAATTGGTATTTACATACGATTTACGTACACCTACTGATGTGTTTGAACTCGAACAAAAAAATAATCATCGAATTCAATTCATATTCCTCCTCCTTTTCGAAATAGGTTGAAAAGAGACATGAAGTTTGATGCAGTCTATGGCATTTCAACTTTTTGGAATTATTTATGCGCGTACTTTTCCACAAATTACCTTTTTTAACGTTAAATTTTTTACAATAATTATAAAAATTCAATATATTCAAAAATCTTTTTTATCATTCATTTTTCTCAAATATCTTAGATTTACGTACACCTACTGATGTGTTTGAACTCGAACAAAAAAATAATCATCGAATTCAATTCATATTCCTCCTCCTTTTCGAAATAGGTTGAAAAGAGTCATGAAGTTTGATGCAGTCTATGGCATTTCAACTTTTTGGAATTATTTATGCGCGTACTTTTCCACAAATTACCTTTTTTAACGTTAAATTTTTTACAATAATTATAAAAATTCAATATATTCAAAAATCTTTTTTATCATTCATTTTTCTCAAATATCTTAGATTTACGTACACCTACTGATGTGTTTGAACTCGAACAAAAAAATAATCATCGAATTCAATTCATATTCCTCCTCCTTTTCGAAATAGGTTGAAAAGAGTCATGAAGTTTGATGCAGTCTATGGCATTTCAACTTTTTGGAATTATTTATGCGCGTACTTTTCTACAAATTACCTTTTTTACCGTTTAATTTTTTACAATAATTAAAAATTCAATATATTCAAAAATCTTTTTTATCATTCATTTTTCTCAAATATCTTAGATTTTCAGACAGTTCTCCTCACAGCTTTAGAATATTACTAGCTTTAAAGCTAGTTTTTCGGTTATATCTCAGGTTCTCGATATAGTAGTGGGATAAAATGTATACCAGGTTTTAAGTCTAATCAAGGCCTTTCAAATAAAAAAGATGCATCAAAATCCATTTAGTAGTTTGTACGTGATACGCGTACAAACAAACAAACAACCAGATAAACAGACAAAAATTCTAAAAAAAATTGTTTTGTATTTAGATACAGCCTACCTGCAGTATTTTTTTCTCAAATATCTTAAGTAAATGTATAGTATTTTTTTCTCAAATATCTTAAATGTACAGCTATGTTACAGCTTTATAATAGTATAGATTAGTAAGGATGTATAGATTTCATTTTTCTTCGTCGGACTTGTGAGAAAACAAAGAGCGACGTGATTCCTAAATGTCCTATCATTACTGATATCCCTCAGGGTCCAAGTAGATTACTGTTCATGCTATCAACGTAAATATCTGACATCATCATAACTCGGAAACTTTATGATGTTATCTGTAGAGATTTATTATGACATATAAAAACAGTGAAGGAATTTTGTATTGACTTACTACTATAATATTACTAGAAACTGGCAGCGACTTCTTTTGTAGAGTTCAGAATATAAATACTAGTCTAGGCACCCTTTTTTTTGTTACTGCGGGAAGAAATGTTCCTAAACGCACTCCCCGTCGCTCAGGGCAACGACCAGGGTAGTATGGGTACTATAGGCACCCTAACGATCACTTTGTAAAATTGTTACTCCATATCTGTTTTTCGGGGTAAAAATTATCCTTAAGCCTTTTCTGGGCTCCAAACAAGTAAGCAAAATTTTATGCTAATCGGTTTAGTTGTTACGACGGGAAAGCGTAAAAAATAAACAAACGCACTTTTGCATTTATGAATATAATTACGTTACTCCATGCCACATTAATTATCTCTATACAAGAATGGTTGTCATGGAGTTCCTGTGTGGGAAACTTTAATTGTTTGTGATAAGCCTATAATCTCATTCGTGGTTCCGGAATATACCTATGCAATATTTTATGAAAAACTGCTTCTATGGTGCAGCGGTACTGTGAGTTACTGCTGATCATCAGGTCTCGGGTTCAATCCCTGGGTCGGGAAAGTGTTATTGAGCTTTTTCGTAAAAAGAAAAATTCTCAGTAGCAGCCCGGAGTTTGGAAATATGCTTATATATAATATATAGCTTTTGGCTGCGGTGGGGCCGTGGGCAAAGGCTGTTTTTGTGACGTACAAATTGTTGTTCTGAGTCTGAGTTTGAGCATACTTTGTGTCCGTGAAATTGTATGTTTGTGAAGTCCAATGATACTGGGATTAATTCCCAATCGAGACATTGATTTCATTAAAATTTACTAAAGATGCCTAATTTTCCTAATCTTTTCATAACAAAGATTACAGAAATCGTAAGTATGATGATATTTTAAAGCTGTAACAGCACTATGTCTGTATATTTAAGATATTTGAGAAAAAATGAATGTATTATTTAGGCACCTCGAAACCCAAAACAATTTTAGAATTTTTGCCTATGTGTTTGTTCGGGATTCAAGCAAAAATTACTCAACGAATTGAAATGAAACTCTTTTTGATAGCTATTGATTAGATTTAAAAACTGGTATACATTTTATCCCGCTACTATATCGGGAACCTGGGATATAATAACTAGCTTTTTGCTACGGCGGAGCCGTTAGCAAAGGCTAGTATTGGATATATTCACACAACCACGTACTAACAATCAGGTAAACCTAAAAGGTTTTTCATCGAAGCCCTGAATGACTAATACCTAACCTAAAGAGCAATTAAAATGTTACGTGACCCTTAGATAAAGACACTAATATGTTTGAACACTTAATCGGGTTATAAAATCTTTATCACAGATATACTGACGTATATACGATATCTATGGTCTAAATCGGTCCCATACAACAAATTACTCAACAATAACTACCTACTGTATATTGCAGTAAAATGCGCGGAGATACTTCAGTGATGGATAGCGGCAAGATTTCCGATGCCTATTTCAATGTTAATAGTAACACCAAGAACTGCCAAGACATAATCTGATTCACTCCCATGACTCAAGTTGGGACGTAAGGAGGTCGTATTCTAGTTGTGCACTTACAATTCCAACGATCGGCATGGTTAAGCAACTTTCGCTCGGCGGGCAATCAGATGGGTGACCAAAAAGTGCCACTAATTTGTGGACATATGAACTCCTCCGTGACCCGGGAGGCACGTTAATGCTGTGGGTCCCAGCTATCAAATAACATCCTGGCATTCGTTACAGGTTGTCAGGTCAATAAAAGTCTGACTCCGGTCTTATTCTAAGGCCACTACTTGTCCCCTTAGGTGGGTCATGGTGGTCTGATAGGCAGTCACTCCGTGGAAATTCTGGTGAATCATCAAACTAAACAGAGTGGAAGCCGAAGAACAAGAAATTAGGGCTAGGGAAATAATGATCCAGTGAAACGGCACACGATGGGTTTACTTAGCGGGTGAGGGCCCCACACTACCATATTCCTTGCCCTGAACAACAGGGTATGCGGTTAGGTACATTTTTTCTCACCTTCACAAAAAAGGGGAGATGATGACGATTTCTCAAGTAGGGACTGTTCAAAAACCATCTGCAGGCTTACCATGAACTCTTATTGCGATCCAGTTTAGGACCCAAACTGAACTGAATCGCAAATTCGTACCATGACGTGTCAAAGACGTATGTATTATGTTTTTTGCCAAATCAGCACATAATCTGAATCGCAAACATGACATTTTTGTATTGAAATTCGTACCATCTTCATCTAACAAAACGCGAGTTTTATGTAGTGGTCAACGGTTCTCGTTCCGCATCACACCGTATAAGCTCAGGCGCCCCACAAGGTTCCCATTTGGCCCCGATCCTGTTTAACATATTTATTAATGACCTTCCCCAATGTTTTCGTTTTTCTGAACCTTATCTATACGCTGATGACTTAAAGTTTGCACGCAAAATTGACTCTTTTAGAGATAATGACCTTCTTCAGGATGATCTTAACCGAGTTATAGAATGGTGTAAAAATAACAAGATGCAACTGAACCACAGTAAATGTTATCATGTAAAATACACACGAAAAATTAACTATATCGATACTAAGTACTTCATAGGTCAAGACAGGGTCCAGGAGGTGGAAATAATCAAAGACTTGGGAGTACTATTCGACAGAAAAGTCAGCTTTGTGCCTCACATAGATAATATTATTCAAAAGGCCTCAAAAATGTTAGGATTTATACTTCGTAACAGTAAAGGATTTAAAAATAGCAGCACTAAAATAATGTTGTACAATAGTCTAGTGCGGAGTGTGTTGGAATACTGTAGCGTTGTATGGAGACCCCATTATGCCACGCACATGTTACGGTTAGAGCGTATCCAGAAGCGGTTCATGTGGCACCTCGCATTCTGTGAAGGTAAAACTAAGCGTTTGCCATCCTATATATCACGACTGCGTCATTTCAGGGTACAACGGTTATCCATCCGCAGAGAAGTCGCAGACGCCTCGTTCCTATATAAATTAGTAAGAAATGAAATAGACTGCCCCAATTTGCTGAATCTCCTCAGATTTCGTGTCCCTTCTAGATATCCTAGGAATGCTATTACACCACTATGTCCTCCGCTACGTAGGTCTGTACTTGGCGCAAACTCACCAATTCCAAGGTTGTGTAAATTACTCAATAGCCATAGTGACTTAATTGATGTGCACTTTGACAGCATGGGTAGCTTTATTAGGGTCTTTACACGTGACATACTATGATTCTGACTTGCTTGTGCTGTCATGGTGAACATATCACTCAACCGCGAATTCTGGGTGTTGTCACATATCCGAAATATATATGATTAATTTTTAATTGTTGATATCTCTGAAATTCTACCTATTTGTTGGTTTTTATTTTATTTTAAGTTGTATTTTATATTATGTTATTCCCCTTCCTTTATCTCAATGTTCATTTTTTAATATTAATATATAGATAAAAATAATAATAATTTTATAAACAATAATTTAATTGATTATTATGTTTGTATTCTGTCCGTATAATGTGCATGCGGTGTTAGCCAGTAAGTGGTTGTTACACATGTAAATGTAGCTACTTTATTTAGAAAATAAGTTAAAATGTACAGTGGAAACAATCGTTGGTTAACCTAATAAATAAATAAATAAATAAATCTTACTTGACAACCTAAACAAGATCGCTCAATTGACATCGTGGTACGAAATACAACAACACACCTATTTAGAATTACGTCGGAATTAAATCGCTAGCTAAGAGTTCATGGACGGCCTGCAGGCTGTTCTGTGTTCTTAAATATTAATTACATGTATTTGATAAATTATCAATAACTTACTTACTAACTTATCATCACGCCATTTCCCTTGCGGGGTAGGCAGAGAGAACAGAGTGCCAAGAGGCTCTATTCTTGCATACATCTCTTGCTTCTTCAACATTCATAACTCTCTTCATACACGCTCGCCGGTTTCGGAGACTCCTGACTCCACCTTCCTTCAATACATGACCAATTTGGTCTAGGTAGGTAAGTCTCGATCTCCCCCTGTACCTACATCGTTCTACTTTCGCATTGTATATCTTCTTAGCCAGTCGCTCGTCCGGCATTCTTTCCACATGTCCGAACCATCGGAGCATTCCCTTTCGCATCTTTACACCAATACTCTCTTTCATACCTACACGCTCTCTTACGATAACGATGAGTTACAAATGCGGTCAGTCAGCCTCACTCCACAGATTTTCCGCAGAGATCGCATTTCGACCGCATTGATTTTACTCTCATGCTCCTTTTTACATACCCAACTCTCGCTTCCATATAATAACGTTGGGACAAGCACTGCGTTGTGTATTGCGACACGTGCCTTCTGGCTGAGGTGGTGGCTGCCGAGAAGTTGTCCCAATGCTCCGTTCACTCTATTTCCCGCATTCACTCTTCTTTCTACATCAGTGGTGTACCTTCCATCCCGACTGAATCCACATCCAAGATATACAAATTCATCCACTTGTTCTAGCACACCATTTCCTATTGCTACTCTAACATCTGTTCTGGCTTCTTCTCTTTCGAAAACCATTACTTTATTACCAGATATATGATAAACAGTCTGGCTGATAGAACGCAGCCTTGTTTAACGCCGATATTGACATCATACCAGGGTGACATTCCATCATCCAGCCGCACACAAGCTCTGCAGTCCATGTAGTTGGACTGCACCGCTTGTAGCAGTCTACCGTTAATACCATACTCCGGCAAAATGTCCCAAAGTTTCTTTTTTTACAACCGTGTCAAATGCTTTCTCCAAATCCCCAAAACTGCAGAAAGCTCTCTGGCCTATAGCCAGATGCTTCGTCACAATGTTGAAAAGTTATCTTATATTAACTCCAAATTAACTATACCATTCCATTTAGATAAAAACAATATACCAAAACTTAGGATTTACTGAAGAGTCATTTTACTACTACTATTACTGAACTTAATTGCAAGATAAAACGATAACGTCTTGTTTACTTAAAATTACACCTTTTTAAGTTTAGAATGTGACCACTTGTTATAAACATATAAAATACGTTTGAAATTTTAAAAGAAATTGATAAATGAATTAAAAAAACATAATTACTTATTTGTTGAAAAAAAAATATACAAATTAATACAGCGTATTTCTTTCTCGTGCTAAAGCCTGAGGAGGAAGCACGCTGTATATCTTAAGTTAGAACTAAAGTTTCTAATCGCCTAGGCATTCTGATAATAATGTTGCTGAGCTTCTCTTACGGTCAATTCTGCCATTCTTAAACACGGCGATACTTAGTTCACACTCATTGACTGGAGCTGGAATTCTTGAACACAAATCCCAGATATGCTCTATAGGATTCATATCCGGGCATCTCACTGGCCACTCCATCACTGTGATGTTCACTTCATTAAGGTACGCTTGAGTTGAGCGAGCGGTACATGGCATGTGGTCGAGCATAATCTTGCATCAATATGAAGCCATCACCGATAAAGGGGCAAACGGTACCATATTTTCTCCCAAAATGTTTGTCATGTAATGATCTGCAGTAAGGTATCCTCCATCAATCATCACTAAGTCCGCACGAGCTCCCAAACATATCCTTCTCTGTACATTATTCATTATGGAACCCCCACCATAATGACACTTTAGTTTTGAAATTTGGCTACGACTCCTCTAGGTCTATGTATACTTTGTCTTCCCACGACATGATTTGCAAGAATTTTGCATTCATCATTGAATAACTTTTTTCCATTGGTCAGCGTTTTAATATTGATGTTCCCTGGGGAAAGCCAACCAGCTTCTGCGATGATATACCTTAAGTTTTGGAGGGTACGAATAAACTTAAATCAGGTTCTTGAAGTCTTTTTTAGTACTGTACCTACGCTCACTTACTGCCACACCTGGAACTTTCTTAAGCTCATTTTTAGCTTGGACAACCGTTATACGTTGCATGGGGTTTCTGCGGATGAGAAGCTGAACAAAATGGTCATCTCTGCTGCATAGTACGCCGTTTTCTGCCCCAACCTGGACTTCTCACAAAAGAATTTGTCTCCATATACCGTTTGATACTGCGATAAACTGTGGAGACAGGTCTACTGAAGCTTTGTCCATTTCTACGTATCTGAAGAGCCTTCACAGTATCAGTTGAGGTCAAATCAAGCATAATTAAGGCCTTAATTTTCAAAATTGTTCAAGAAATATGAAAAACACAATTGAAATTTAAAATGTCACCAAATTTTACAATTATTTAAATTATGAAATAACTTGAGAGGGAATTTTGTTCAGTAGGTACAGTGCAACTAAAAACAAAACAGAAAGTCACTATGCCATCAATCGGATGTATTTTCATACATTATTCCGGTCAGGTAAGCTTAATTATTACAATTAAGATTCACACCAAATAATGATGCAGCTTTATAAATATTTATTGATGTGAAACACCTAATGCGGAGGGAGGGTAAAATCGGCTGTTAGCGTGGCGACGCTTTTATTTTACTTGTCCCGTTCAAATCTTGCAAGTTGAAATTGACACACTTCCCGTTTTTCGATTGACCTGCAATTTTACACGCATATGTACATCGCGTGACAATGCAATATTATGATGACATGGAGCTGATCTGATGATGGAGCTGGAAGGTGGACATAGCAACTCTATAATGAAACAACGCAACCCCCTCGACTTTGGAGGTTCTGTTCGTCTAGATGAGTACTTTGTCTTTAGGTGGTATGTAGGATCTGATGATGGCGCTGGAAGGTGACCATGAGCTAACTCTTTAATTAAATAGCGCAACTCCATCGAAATAGGGCTCGTTTGAATTATCTTGACTTAGTACTCCAGTCCTAGATGATATCAACTTTGTCTTTAGATGGTATTCAGAGTCTGATGATGGAGCTATAAGGTGGTCATAGGAACTCCGTTATAAAACGATATAACCTCAACGAGTTTGGGCTCGTATGATTTGTCTTGACGAGTACTTTGTCTCTAGGTGTTATTCAGGGTCTGATGATAGAGCTGGAAAGTGGCCGTGGGTACTTGGTAATTAAAAGTCGCAAACCATCGATTTAGGGCTAGTTTGAGTTATCTTGAATAGTACCATAGTCCTAGATGATATTCAGGGTCTGATAATGGAGCTGGATGGCCATGGACACTATGCTATAAAGCGTCGCAATCCCATCAACTTTGGAATCGTTTGACGAGTACTTCGGCCTTAGATGATATCCAGGGCCTGATGATGATGATTTATACAAGCACATTGAAAAGGTTCTGATCATTTAATTTCTAGGTACTCATTATTTCTACAAAATAATTTCGATGTTCTCACAGCCGGTAGACGTCCAGCGACGTCAAATTTTTTTTTTATTTATTAAGCATTTGACATGCTTAGTAATAATTAATCCAGGAGATGAAATTAATACAAAGTGCGAAAATGTATACCAGCATTTAAACCTGCATCTCCTTGAATTTTGTCCCAGATGCTTTGACAATTCAGCCATCGTGACAATTGCTCGGGACTGCGAATTTCGACAATGCATTCCTTCTTGTCTTGGGTAACGCCTATGCCATCTATCAGATGTATTTTCATACATTATTCCGATCAGGTAAGCTTAGTTATTACAATTAAGATTCATACCAAATAATAATAGCATCACTCCTGTATTCCCTGAAAGGATAGGCAGAGGCCCTACGATTCGCTAGCTATGTTTAAGTCCCACGTAATAGGAGGCGAGCCTATTGCCGTCTGCCAGGCACATTTCCAAACTCCGGGCAGCTACTGAGAATTTAACTTTTTATGAAAAAGCTCAATAACATTGCCCGACTCGGGGATCGAAGCCGAGAGCTCATGTTCAGCAGTCGCACACACTACCGCTGCACCACCGGGGCAGTTACAAATGACGCAGCTTTATAAATATTTATTTATTAAGCATGTCGCTTAACTATATATACCAGGAGATGCAGGTTCAAATCCTGCTCGTAACTGTTATTTTCGATCTCACGTTTTTGCACTTTGTGTAAATATTATTAGAGTTAATGGACGTCATAGTAGTTACTAGGTACTTATATCTATTTGTGAGCAGTAACCACCACTAATGGACTCTGCAATAACGGGAGCTCTGCCGAGTCAAAACCAGCGATGAACATCAATCAGCGTTGCTGGAAATGAGTAGAAGTATGAATGTCTATCTCTTTAACAGAAATATAATGAGTAGTTTCACGTCTATTGGTTAAAGAAAGGCGGACTATGTTAATATGTTTAAATATAATATAACAAGGATTTATCCGTGGCAACACCTTAGGCGTAAACTTAATTTACCACTGAAGATTAATTTACCACTAGTGGCCCGCCAATAAAAGCGAAGAGACGGCACACAACGGGTTTATTTAGTGGGTGAGGGCCCCACACTACCCTCTTCATTGTCCCGAACGACGGGGTGTGCGGTTAGGTACATTTTTCCCACCTAAAAAACAAAAGCGTTAGTTTAAGCGTCGCACGTCTATGTATGAACCCAACATGATAGATGAAAAGTATCCTAAGTAGACCAATAGTAAAATTATATAAATTCAGCTAATTTTAGCTGAAGTATGTCGAAGATTGTTGAAATAATCATACCGATTGTGAGCTTTTGTTCTTATTTCTTATTCTATCTACGCACATTTAATAGGCTTCGCGACATCTCGCGTCAAGAAATAAAACTAAACGCAACATCATATTTTTCTATCGGCCACGACTGGTTAATATTATTCCCACACCCTCTCTCCTTAGACTCTGTACATGTTGCTTAACGACCGTTACATGGAATTTTGATTGTGAACCTAACACATCTTTTATTTCAACCAATAACTTCTTCGAATTTCATCACCACACGCTACCGATGGTTTTGCCGCATAACACTTTTTTCTACTCTAACTGGATCGACGAGGATTCCACCGTTCCTATTATATATAATCATACTTAAAGTCCTGGGTGACGTGTTATCGAAATTAGCAGTCGAGAGCAGTTGTCACGATGGCTGAATTGGCAAAGCATCTTGACGGTATCCAGGAGATGCAGGTTCCAATCCTGCTCATATGTAAAAAATAAATGTATGTAAATACTTCCGACAGATGGCGCATGTGTCACCCAAGACATTAAGTATGAATGTGTTATCGAAATTAGTAGTCGAGAGCAGTTGTCACGATGGTTGAATTGGCAAATCATCTGGACGAATTCAGGAGATACTTACTTACTTATCATCACGCCATTTCCCTTGCGGGGTAGGCAGAGAGAACAGAGTGCCAAGAGGCTCTATTCTTGCATACATCACTCGCTTCTTCAACATTCATAACCACCACGCTTCCGGTCCACGACTCTGGAACGTTGCCCCCGAGAACGATGGAATTGAACAGCCTCTGAAGAGCTTTTAAGAACGGCTTTCCGCCAGCTCTCAGAAGCTCCGTGGTGATTCCGTCATCTCCCGGTGCCTTTCCGTTCTTTAGTTGCTTGAGAGCCATTCTGATCTCGTACAGGCTGACGTCCGGGATATCTTTAGTAATTCTGTCCTGACACCGCCTTCCTTCAATACATGACCGATTTGGTCTAGGTAGGTGAGTCTCGGTCTCCGCCTGTACCAACATCCTTCCACTTTCGCATTGTATATCTTCTTAAACAGTCGCTCGTCCGGCATTCTTTCCACATGTTCAAACCATCGGAGCATTCCCTTTCGCATCTTTACACCAATACTCTCTTTCATATCTATTCGCTCTCTTACGTCATCGTTACAAATGCGGTCAGTCAGCCTCACTCCACAGATTCTCCGCAGAGATCGCATGTCGACCGCATTGATTTTACTCTCATGCTCCTTTTTGCATACTTAACTCTCGCTTCCATATAATAACGTTGGGACAAGCACTGCGTTGTGTATTGCGACACGTGCCCTCTGGCTGAGGTGTTGACTGCCGAGAAGTTGTCCCAATGCTCCGTTCACTCTATTTCCCGCATTAACTCTTCTCTCTACATCAGTAGTGTACCTTCCATCCCGACTGAATCCACATCCAAGATATACAAATTCATCTACTTGTTCTAGCACACCATTTCCTATTGCTACTCTAACATCTGTTCTGGCTTCTTGTCTTTCAAATACCATTATATTGGTTTTGCTCACATACAAACGTAGGCCCCTTTTCTTACAATCTTCTGCCATTACGTCGACTAGGGTTTGCAGGTCAGTCGTGGACTGCGCTAATAAAACCGCATCGTCTGCATATAGCAGAGATCTAACCACTGAGTCGCCCATCTGAACTCCTACATTAATTTCTTTCAACCTTTGTAGACATTTATCCAGATATATGATAAACAGTCTGGCTGATAGATCGCAGCCCTGTTTAACGCCGATATTGACAACAAACCAGGGTGACATTCCATCATCCAGCCGCACATAAGCTCTGCAGTCCATGTAGTTGGACTGCACCGCTTGTAGCAGTCTACCGTTAATACCATACTCCGGCAAAATGTCCCAAAGTTCCTTTCGCACAACCGTGTCAAATGCTTTCTCCAAATCCACAAAACTGCAGAAAACCCTCTGGCCTACAGCCAGATGCTTCTCCACAATGTTGCGCAGAGAAAACACTTGATCTATGCATCCCCTTCCACACCTGAAACCTCCTTGTGCCTCACACAAAAATTCATCAGACACCATCCTCATTCTCCTTTCAATAATCTTACTATACACTTTGCTGACAAACTGGTCAAGCTTATGGCTCTGTAGTTTGCACAGTCATAACGTAAACACTTGTTTTTAAACAAGGGCACTATGACTGTGCTTCTCCAGTCCTTGGGAACCATTCCTGAGCTCCAACATAAATTAAGAAGCATCAGGAAGGATTCCCAGAGAAATAAGCCTCCAAGCTTGATCAGCTCAGCAGACACCATATCAATACCAGCTGCCTTCAAACTTCTAATCGCCCATTCAACTTCATCCATACTAATGTCATCAGAAGATACTGAATCTAGATCTAGAGAATGCATTGGATCGGATCTAGAGAAGATCTGGGATAATGTTAGGGAAGTTCTGGATTTGGCAGAAGCTAGTGGACGCGTGATCGTATGCGGAGACTTGAATGGATGGGTTGGGACCAAGCGTCCAGACTTCGGGGACGTGCTTGGTTCATTTGGTGATAAGAGAGTGAATGATGCAGGTAGGCTCATTGCGGATGTATGTATGCAGAGAAACCTTATTGTGTCAAACACATTTTTTCAACATAAGGACATCCATATGTACCTATACATGGAGAAGGAATGAACAGAGAAGTATGATAGATTTAATTCTGGTAGACAGTAGCCTCCGAAGTAAAATTCTGGATACAAGAGTCTACAGGGGTCCCACTATCTCCTTATTGCGAGATTTAGTGGTTTGTTCAGAAAGTGTAGACACTGGCGAGAGCGTGTCCACTTCGGAGGGTTTGAAAGAATAAAGATTGAAAAGTTACAAGAAGAGAGTGTAAGAGCAAATTATGTAGAGGGTGTCCGTGAATGGCTGACAATGGCAAGTCAGCCGGGATCTGACATAGAAGAATGCTGGAGAGTATTGAAAGATAGTATGGTAGATACAGCGAAAGAAGTATGTGGATGCTCAAAGAAGCATAGGAAAGTGAAAGGTGATGCATTGTGGGATACGGAAGTAGCAGCTTCCGTAGACCAAAAGAAGAAAGCGTGGCTGGACTATGTATCTTCTTTGAACCTGAGTGCAAGTATGAAAGAACAGAAGAAAGAAATATACCGGCAACGTAAGAATGACACCAAATCCTTAGTGAAAGAGAAGCGTGATAGAGCAAATATGATTGCAGAAGAAAGGCTGACCAAAAACTTCGAGAGCAACACCAAACTTTTCTGGAGGGAGGTAAAGAAATCTCGGAGGAACCTCCTTGTGCCTCACACAAAAATTCATCAGACACCATCCTCATTCTCTTTCAATAGTCTTACCATACACTTTGGCTGCCAAACTGGTCAAGCTTATGGCTCTGTAGTTTGCACAGTCATAACGTGAACCCTTGTTTTTAAACAAGGGCACGATGACTGCTCTTCTCCAGTCCTTGGGAACTATTCCTGAGCTCCAACATAAATTGAGAAGCATCAGGAAGGATTCCCAGACACATGAGCCTCCAAGCTTGATCATCTCAGCAAACACCCTATCTATACCCGCTGCCTTACCATTTTTCAAACTTCTAATAGCCCATTTAACTTCATCCATACTAATGTCATCAGAGGATGCCGGTACCGAATGCTGATCTGTTAGACCACATATGGCACCGGCATCAGCCTGAACATCCGCATACATGTCTCTAAAATATTCACTCCATCGGCTTATCTTGTGTTTGCGTAAGAATGTCTCCACCTTTAGACCTTATTTTATTCATTCTGAAAGCTGACCAACTACTCCGAGATTTATTCACCTCCCTCCAGAAAAGTTTGGTTTTACTCTCGAAGTTTTTGGTCAGCCTTTCTTCTGCAATCATATTTGCTCTATCACGCTTCTCTTTCACTAAGGCCTTGGTGTAATTCTTACGTTGCCGGTATATTTCTTTCTTCTGTATTCAAAAGATGCAGGTTCAAATCCTGCTCGTGACTGTTATTTTCGATTTCACATTTTCCACTTTGTGATTAGGTATACATTTTATCCCGCTACTATATCGGGAACGTAAGATATAACCACATTTTCCACTTTGTGTTTAATGTGTATGGCTAAGCATGACAAATGCTAAAAATATATATAAATAATATCTAAATATTTATAAGGCTGCGTCATTATTAGGTAAAGATCTTAATTGTAAAATTAAGTTTACCTGGACGGTATAATGTATGTAAATACTTCCAACAGATGGCGCAGGCGTCACCCAAGACGTTAAGTTTGAATATGTTATCGAAATTAGCAGTCGAGAGCAGTTGTCACGATGGCTGCATTGGCAAGTCATCTGGACGGTATCCAGGAGATGCAGGTTCAAATCCTGCTCGCGACTGTTATTTTCGATTTCACATTTTCCACTTTGTGTTAAATGTATATGGCTAAGCATGTCAAATGCTAAAATATATATAAAAAAAACATATAAGTATTAATAGGGCTGCGTCATTTTTAGGTAAAAATCTTAATGGTAAAATTAAGTTTACCTGGTCGGTTTAATGTATGTAAATACTTCCGATAGATGCCGCAAGCGTCACCCAAGACGTTAAGTATGAATGTGTTACCGAAATTAGCGGTCGAGAGCACTTGTCACGATGGCTGAATTGCAGGAGCAGGTGCAAATCCGGCTCGTGACTGTTATTTTCGATTTCACATTTTCCACTTTGTGATTAGGTATACATTTTATCCCGCTACTATATCGGAAACGTGAGATATAACCTAAAAACTAGCTTTTGGCTGAGGCGGAGCCGCGGGCAAAGGCTAGTACAATTATTATTTCAGTAAAACCCACGCGAGTAATTGAGGATCATTAAATAAAACACAATATATAATCAGCAGTAATATTTTAAATTGCTTTGAACCACAATTCGTAGTGTTTATAGATTATAATAATTACAAAGGAAGATTATTTTTGTTCAAAGTACACCTATTCCAACAATACGTCATCACTCACTCATGTCCAATGTCTCAGAAAAATAAACTAAATAATACTATTTTAATTAAGAATAAATTCAATTATTATATTTAAAAAAGAAGAAAATATTTTATAATTAATTAAAATCATATAATTTTCTCCATGACTGTGTCTTTACGGTTACAAAATGTAGTCCAAACTGTAAATCCACAGGTTATATTTAACCATTTATATAGCAGTAAAACAAACTTTACACAACAATTCATCCGATTTTTACACTTAAGTACAACAATTCATCCAATCTTTACACTTAAGTACAACAATTCATCCAATCTTTACACTTACAAAAGTTCATCCGTAATTTGTAAAATAAAAACAAATTATAAATAATATTTTATTATAAATCAATAATTACTGTGAATAAAAAATCATTTTCACCATTAACAATTTGCCAGATATTAAACGTGCAAAAAAATAAATACTTTTTATAACTTATTAATTATATGAACATTCTCCTTGGATGTTGACCTTGATATGTCAAAATCAATTTAAAAACAATTTAATTGTACAGTAAAATTTACAATATGCGATAATTCATATAATAACACTAAAAGAAGCTGCTTATAAACTGACACAAGGTACAAAAGGTTTACTCAAAAGAGATTCTAATTCATATGGACAATCAACAATCACACATTCCATCAATTGGTGTTTTAGTAACCTTGAAACTGGCAGTACATAACAATTTCTTACAATCGCTAATATTAAAAAAGTACTTAGCATAAAATGGCGTCGAAATAATTCACTAATAAAACAATAAATAGCGCTATAAAAAGCATTAATAGGTACTTCTGCTCAGGTAGGTGTATTTTGGAATGCAATTATTTTTAAAGAAAGGAAATAATTTTGAAATTATCATATAAGATTTTACTACATTATGACTAGGAATTTGATGACTAAAAATATGGCAGTTGACAACTAATCAACATTAGAACAAATTGTGTAAAGTAGAAGCAGATAACTGCTAGTAATAGCCTAAGATCCGGCTGCAGAATTACTACGTTCATCAAGTATATCCTAAAACCTATTTTTGAAGTAAATAAATACTTGTTTACGCATGCTTGACTTAGGAAGTAAGCTGGTGAAAGCGTGACGTGAGCGTTATGAAAAGCGTGATTGGGCGAGGCGAACGGAAGTTGAGAGGGAGATATAAGTTAGTGAAGATAGAAAGAGAGAGAGTTACGTTTCGTATATTACTGTAGGGGCAAAAGAGAGAAGTGCGAGCACACATTTTCTTTCTCTCTTTCTTAATATTAATAGGTATTATCATAATTAATAATATATATATTTATTGTTAAGTTTTACTTCAGTCATGTGGTCTAAAGCACACTCGTTTTTTTACATAAATTTGTTAATAATAGAAAATATATCTACAGGTTGCCTATCCAAATGTAGCCACTAGTATTTTTAAATTAATAATTTTTAATTGATTTGCGGGAAAAAAAACATTCACTTATTTTTTAAATAAAATATCATCCACTTCACAGCAATATATTAAGACTTTTAACACTAAGCCGCACCTCTTGGTAGCCAGGTGTAAACAGGTATTATTTTTTCGTATATTTACGTTCATTATGTAGATACATTCATTATTTATACTGGGTAATTTTTTAACCAGTGCGCAAATTTTGAGAGAATAAACTTAAGCAAATTTTAATAAACACATATTTTTTATGTTGATATGTCTTAGTACTAAAAAATAAAGTTATCGCTAACGAAAGGTTTTACTTTTGAAACAGATTTTATTGTCACACTACGCGCGCGCTTTGTAGGTATACCTACATCGGCGCTCGGTCAATGCGCCGACGCGTAGGTATCTATGCGGGTTACTGACTGCTAATTTTATCCTGATGATTGAGATGATTTACCTGAAGTTATTTTAAGAGTAGTTCCAATTTTTCCTTTATACTTTCATAGGCTTAGGTCCATCAAAATGCAGAAAATAAAGCTTCTAGCTGCTGGTAAGATTGGTGTTCATATTTTACTGATTTCAAGTCGAATAAAAATTTAAAAAATCGGATTAAACAATTAATGGAAATGTGTTCTATTACTGATATAGAAACACCAAAAAAAGTTTGCGCACTAGTTAAAAAATTATCCTGTATATTAAATTAAAGCAAATTTTATTTGCACAATCAACTTGCGTAGGAGTTGAATCTCCCAGAAACCATGTGGGTTTTAGAAAACCATCTTAGAGAACACTAGGATTTGACGCATGCGCAATGACTTTAAAGTGGCCATATTTAGATAGGCAATCTGGTAGATATATATATATTCTCCTATTCATAAATTTATGTATTTTACCATGAAGTTGATGAAAGAACTAAGTCTGCAGCCAGATCTCGTAGTATGAGGAGTCGAGCCTGAATAATAAAAGTGTGAATTAAGATATTTAATAGTGGCAGGTGACATAATATACCTACTTATGAACCTAAAGTGGCACATAGATATTGTCTTTTTAATCAGAAATGAAATATTTTGGTGTGTATCGTTTTAAAACAAAAGATAACTGATAAATATAATAGCTCGATAAGATAATCGATACTATACTAATCCACTCGATGCTAAGAGTAATAACGAGATAAAATGATCGATTTTATACTTTGCCACTTGATGCTGAGTGTAATATAGGTCAGTGTCCATAGTATAGCGAATTTCGTCATGTTTAGCACGAAGTTTTGGAGCATCAGTTTGGAACGAGAATAGGCGTTAATGGTCTCGGATTCATTAGAAAAAAATATTCTGAATTCTGCCACCAATAATCTTATCAGAATAAGTAAGTAAAATTAATTAATTTAATAAATAAAATTACTGTATTAGTAATACTATACTTTAACATACAATTCAAGCAAAATTACAATTAATATCATACGCGTTTCGATATTAAAATTTGTCTTATGATAATGGATATGCAATATTGTCATAACGATGCGTAATTCCTGCATGTATTTTACAAGGCGATGGAGAGAAGTAAGTTTAAAATATATTGTCTATACAAAACAAAATTGCCCTGAGAGCCGTTGATAACTGACGTCACACTAAATTTTACTTCTTTGGACCCCCTTCCCCCTGCCTCGATGTTTTTGGGACCTCCTTATAAACATTACAAAATCTAAATTGCGTATGTACCTTCGAATTCAATATACGTCGCGTTGTGTACGTACATGAATATTACTCCCCTACCACATGTTTGCAAACGTATTTTTAAACGACCTCCTAAGACTATCGAGTCCAAGAACGGTGGTTAACACTTACCACCAGGTGGACCCCTGCCACGATAAGCAATAAACAAAAAATGCAGTTCTGATCCCACGTGACACAATCAAATCATGTAGTGTCAACTGCCATCGTGTCTTCTTAAAATTTTTACCTAGTGTGGTTAAATTATAGCAAAGACTCGTATTTTAATTTTAGCCGTTCTTTTTAACTTTCTCAACTAAATTCACGTCATAATGGCGGCGAAGTATGTTTAGTTTTACTTGTATTCATAAAATTGAGAAAATATGTCACTCAGGTGGTATTCGGCCAAATAGTAAAAAAACTTTTTTGTCCTTATGCATAATAAGTGCAAAAAAGTTTTCTATTACTAATTATTTTAACAGACGTCTCATTATATTATTCACATAAAATCATAACAGAGCTAGTTCTAAGACTATATAATTAATAATATATTTAAATTAATATTTTAATTACTCAAAGTAATTATGAAAAGTGACTAAAATAACTACATTTTCCTACAAAATTATATGAAGCTCCTGCAAAATAAATGTATCTACATATAAAACTTTCATAAACCAATATAAATTTCAACTTATTATATCTACACTAAAATCATAAACTAGCTAAAATCAATAATATTTCCATTTTTATCACATTATTACTAAAAAAATCTTGCCTTTGGCATAATAATTCATATAGCTTGATTATTTTCGGCCAACGCTAACGAAAGTTCAATCAATTTCTCACTAATATCTCATTCCAATACCGGTTAGTAACAATATATTAAGTCTTAAGAGGTACTTACTAAATATGAAGTTAAAATGTGTGAACAAGCTTCTTATAATATAATAATAAAAAGTACATATTAGTTAAACTATTAGTTTTAAATCTTATGTATAGATTTCAATTTTTTTTTAATATTTCATATAATAGTTTAATTATCTAACTATTTCTACTCCTAGTGCACTATCTTTTAGCTGTGGTCAAGTACTAAGCCCATCTGAAAGTATGCCTCTCTTGTTATCATTGAAAGTATTATTGCTTTTGACAATCACATTTAAGACTTTGAAATGAACAGTACTTATAAACATTATTTATTTAATTGACATTATCATATAGAAAATAAGATTGTTTTAAAATATCCGTTATAAATTCAATTTTACTCTGTGTTCAGGATAATTAGAGGGCAGAGTTGTTGATGGCACTAACAAGCGTCTATCATCTCCGTTCTGACGATCGCATAGATTAAAATTACACTTTCTTTACAAGTCAGGGTTACCACCATAAAAATATTATTGCTTTCAGTGTGAGGTACCGCACGAAAATATTTCAATTATATTTCCTTGATATTCAAACCAGTTTAATATTTTAAATATTACTCAGAGTTTTACTAAAGCAATCGTGCACGCTATCTAAATATTTATACGCATGACCACTAGCCAAACGAACTATTTTTTGTTCAAAAATAAAATCCGAAATAGTAGAATTTTCATGGAAACTGAATACATCAAACCTTTTGGCGTAATACACTTTGAAATACTGGTATCGTACACGCCATTATTACTACATATAGATATATAAATATAACATCTTAAAATTAGCGATCCAAAAATATGAAATATACATGTTGTATTAGTGCACCCCCGGCCGCTTCGAGCGCCGCTGACCTCCGCACCGCAATACTCGCCCTTAGTGGTATTTGCAACATATGCGACTTTTGCTGTTCGCCACCGGAGGGTACAAAACCCGCCACAACTGGACGGTTTTTCTCAATCCTCGTCGCGTGTTTTATAATCTCCTAATCGGAAAAAAATATTGGCCTATTCAAAACAAAACTCCGTTCAACATTGTACGGAAAAACAATGTACTTTTGCTGTGAATCAACCAATATTTGTTCTACAATTTTTCAACTCTGGGCTTCACGATATTTAAATAAACAGGAAAATATTTAACGAATGTTTCATATTTTGTATTTGAAATTACTAATTATGTAATATAAAAATCTTCATTAAAATAAAATAAAAGATAGAGAAAATTGTCAAAGACATGTTAACTCAAAGTACCATAGCGCCCTGCTCAAGCAAAGCGTCTATTATCGTTCGAAAGGTTTGCTTTATAAAAATACGAATCGAAAATATCTCGACTGTAGCACGTCGTCTTAAAGTTAAGCTATGATTATTCTATTACTTCTTATACTATAAAACTTTGCTATGTTTACTACGATAAAATATCAGAGAATTCAGAAAAAGAGAATATTTACGTTTTTATTTTCTATATTATTTATTGGTGCACAACCTTATTTCTTCATGAACGCTAGATTAATATGGTATTTAGCAATAATGATGATCTAAAACAAAAGTCACAAAAGTAATTGACAGTAATTAATAGAGATTATTATCGATGAAAATTCATAATATAAACATCTGTACTTATTGGTATAGGAACTAGGGGACAGGAACAAATAATGTAAATATGAAAAAACCTAAATAATAATAACAAAAGTAGTAAAATAGTTGACGTTCATATTATACGATTTAGATCTATTCTAAAGGAAAATCACGAGTATCGTAGATCAGGGTCGATGACATCTAAGGTGTCGTCATCTGCATAGAATATAATAAAAACTACTTAGGCTGGAATGAAACCTATTGTAGAATTTCGACCGAAACTAACTGCGTAATTACTTTTATTTCTCTTAAATACGATAAAATCTCAAAATACTCACAGCTCGTCGGGTTTATTGTATTATACGCTAAGTGCATCTACTTTATAAGAACAGTGGCTTATTAAAAATTTGAATTTGTACTTAACCTACATAATATTAAACTCCATTGCTGTTATTCACATAATAAAATTTAACTTTTAAACCGATCTAGAATTTGAAGCAACCAAATTAAACAAAATTTCACATTGAAATTGATTACGGAATTGCAATTGAAGGCAATTGCAAAAGCCAAACATTATGCATTCCGTTATAAAGATATTCATCTTTACGAAATTTCGCAATTCAGCAGTGTCAAATTGTTTCACTTTATTGGTTTAGATTTAATTATTTTAAATCCAATTTAGAGTTTTCAAAAATATGATTCCAATAAACGTTCTAAATGAATATCTCAAAAATACGTTATGAAAATATAATACAAATACGATAAAATTTATACTAAATATAACCCTGTCTATGACCTGAAGAGTTTAAAATAAAGAAAAAATCGAAATCTAAACTCTGAACAAGTCATTTCTAAGGAAAATAATAGAGACACTACTAAGATTTTAAGCATTGCTCGTCATGAAAGCGCAGATCAACTGCAGTATCTCTACATAGTATTAAGCAAAATCTAAATCTGATATAAATTTACTGTAAATGCCATCCATAAATTATAACGTGGTGATTTTTAAACCTACGTGTTTATCTAGAAATACTACTATTTATAAATAAACAGAGTTAAAACATTTCAAATAGACAAGGCCTGAGTTAGTTCACAACTTCGATAAGAAACCTGTTTCGTAAATGCTGTTTTATTTATTATTCAGGATCACAATAACGTGAAAGGCAGTTAGTCTTAAGAAGTATTTTAAATTAAACCCTCAATTCAGTCTAAACAAGAAAATGAAAATAATTGGCTAATGGTTTTCTGACAAAAAATGAAATTTTTGATGTTTCAAGGTATAGGTTTGTACGGTAGCTGCCTTTATATTTTAAACAGAAGCTCAAGTAGTAGGTCATCGTCGACGTTCATTGGTGACTCTGGTGCAAGGTAATCAATGATCCTAGAAAAAAGAAAATCAGATTTATAATAAAGTAATTTTTTTGTCATAAAGCCTTATCGTAAAGTATAAAATAATAATGATCTAAGAACAATATTTTTATATTAATTATCTCTCTCGTGATATTTAGAATAAACCATCTTATTAAAGTGAGGATGACAAAATAATGATCGAATTATCTAGAAATTTATCATCTCGGTATTTCCGCAGTCGCGCATTAGCCTTTCAGTATTAGCTTTGATCTATTTTAAATCGACCAATTTTTTTTCAATATCTGATTGGGGTGTCTTGAGGTTATATTTACGTAGTTAAGTTACAAATTTTATGATTGACTTCACTATTCAATTACTCATTTATTTTTATAGCACATATTGAGCTATCTACTATTGTTAACATTTGTATTTTACTTTAGAAAGTACTGGTTATGTATAATTTTTAGAGTTAACTTCGTGGAGGTTATCAGTTCAAATTATTTAATGTAAGTTGCCTTGTGATCACGATTTTTTAAATTTTGCAGGGGTTACCTGTTGGTTGTGTTTGGTGTATTGGTGATGTGCTGCAATGAGCTTCGGTGGACATCCGGGGATAGCTGGACCACCCTCCCTCTTTCGACTTGTGCGCTCTGCAACCTGGCGCAAAAAGTAAAACACACATTTATAGAAGAATCAAACGCTATGGCATTAAAAGTGCAAAAAATGCATTAAAGATTACTTTGTAAAACGAAAGCAAATATTTATTTTAATTCTATGATTGCTTTCGACTTGTTATCTTCTGACACCACACGCATTATTATCATATATGGATATATATATAATACGAATTTAGGGAATGATGACATTAAGAATCTATTTATTTATACTGTAATTTTCTTATTTTACTAAACTTAGATAACTAGGCGGTATTGATTTGAACGTCTACTTAAATTAAAATCTCAGTTATTAAATTCTTGCTTGGTCTATGAATTATGAAGATAATATTAATCCTAAAAACATTTAATTTGCTATGATAGCCCTGATCTTTTAACGTTATATTCTAGCTGTTAATGGTAAAAGATCCATTAATAACAAAGAAATTTGGAATGACTACAATAACTCACGTTCATTGTAAATTCCTCCCACGTGCTGAGTTGCGTAAAATACAATCGAAATGGTTAAAATTATAATTGGTCTCAGTTGTACAAAAATGTACCAACATCCGGATTGTCCAAAAAATATTTATTAACAACAATCAATTCACATGTACGGACTACGAGTATGTATAGAAAATACCAACTTTGAACATCATAAACTCAAAATCAATTTTATACCGTTGGTACATTTTGCAACTAAAATATATTATGATATTTAGATATTTTTATATATATTATTAGCATTTGACATGCTTAGCAACATACATTAAACACAAAGTGAAAAATTTGAAATTGAAAATAACAGTCACGAGCAGGGTTCGAACCTGCATCTCCTGGATACCGTCCAGATGCTTTGCCAATTCAGACATCGTGACCCTTGCCTATCCAGGAGATGCAGGCTCGAATCCTGCTCGTGACTGTTATTTTCGATTTCACATTTTTCACTTTGTGTTTAATGTATGTTGCTAAGCATGGCAAATGCTGAAAATATATATAAAAATATCTAAATATTTATAGGGTTTGCGTCATTATTAGGTAAAATCTTAATTGTAAAATTAAGTTTACCTGGTTGGTATAATGTATGAAAATACTTCCGACAGATGGTGCAGGCGTCACCCAAAGACGTTAAGTATGAATGTGTTATCGAAATTAGCAGTCAGGAGCAAGGGTCACGATGGCTGAATTGGCAAAGTATCTGGACGGTATCCAGGAGATGCAGGTTCGAATCCTGCTCGTGACTGTTATTTTCGATTTCACATTTTTCACTTTGTGTTTAATGTATGTTGCTAAGCATGTCAAATGCTAAATATATATATATATAAAAAAATATCTAAATATTTATAGGGTTTGCGTCATTATTAGGTAAAATCTTAATTGTAAAATTAAGTTTACCTGGTCGGTATAATGTATGAAAATACTTCCGACAGATGGTGCAGGCGTCACCCAAAGACGTTAAGTATGAATGTGTTATCGAAATTAGCAGTCAGGAGCAAGGGTCAGGATGGCTGAATTGGCAAAGCATCTGGACGGTATCCAGGAGATGCAGGTTCGAATCCTGCTCGTGACTGTTATTTTCGATTTCACATTTTTCACTTTGTGTTTGTGTGTTTTGAAAAAACAATCCCTTATTAATTGGTTGGCTTACACATACGTACTTTTTACATTAGTAGTTACATTTTTTCCTCAGTATAATAATAAAATGTTGTATAATCCACAGCAAAAGCAAGCATAAGGAAGAGAAAACAAGCATATTGCAAGGGTTAAAGAAATGTTAAGACTGACCCAAACTAAACAAGTCAAAAACACTCTGCTCTTTAATTTAATAAAATATCGATCCTTAAAGTTACATAAAGAACAAATTATGCTTCCAAGTTTATCTCATTGAAGGCAAGAAACAAACTTGACTACAGTTGATTTATCTGTCCTCGACAGACATCAAAGTTTTGTAGAAATTTGAAATGTTTCATTCATAAAGTATCGAACTGATGTTGACTTAGATTACTTTGGAGAGAATCGGCCATGAGCCGGTGTGCTGAAAGTAATTTAGCATTAATAACGATAGAAACGATTAAAGAACAGTTTTAATTCTTTGGAATATTAGGGTTTCCCTATTTTAGTTTGAATTGATGTGCAAATTAATAAAAAAAAACTAGACGTCGTGGGACGTCTAGCAGATGTGAGAACATCGAAATTATTTTGTAGAAATAAAATGATCATAACTTGACAGAGTACTCCTCAAGACGAATCAAACGAGTATAAACTCGATATGGTTGCGTTTCATTACAGAGTTACTGTAGCCACCTTCCAGCTCCATCGTCAGATCCTGGATACCATCTAGAGACAAAGTACTCGTCAAGACAAATCATACGAGCCCAAGCTCGATGGAGTTATGCCGTTTTATAACGAAGTTCCTATGGCCACCTTCTAGCTCCATCATCAGACCCTGGATACCATCTAAAGACAAAGTACTCGAATGATTATTAGTACAATCAAATGATTCCAAACTCGATGGGGTTGCGTCGTTTCATTACATAGTTACTGTGGTCACCTTCCAGCTCCATCACCAGACCCTGGATATCATCTATATGCACCATATTTGCACATTTCATTGATTGCAAATGATATCATCATTATATACAAATATCGGCAAATCAAAACAAACTTCATATAATTTATATAACTCCATGATCTGATACGCAAGTTATTCTTTGAAAACATCGAGAAATTGAAAATAAAGAAAGAAAGAAAGAAAGAAGAAAATATCAATTTTTTTTCCAACAAAAATAAAACATAAACAAGATAGAAACAGAAGTTATTATATCTTAGTTATGAATATTCAAATACTTGCGAACTGTATAACGTGCGAAATTAAAATGGTTGTTAATTTTTCTAAAATTAAAAAAAAAAAATATTCTACGCAATTTTCTTATTTTTTCTATCCGTAAGAATCTTCTACAAAGTTTTAAAAAATTAGTCTTTATTTAGATATTTATATATATATACGTATATTTAGCTTTTCACTTTGTAGTTAAATTAGTCTTTCTCATTTTGTGGCGGACCAAGGGTAATAAGGATTCATTTTTGTATATACATATTATTTTTTATTATAGTAACATGCCAATAGTTATATGTAAAGGCACTAAAGCTTGATAGACAAATGTTTACGTCCCGTTACAGGACACCATCGCTCTCAATAGAATCTTTATAAACACAAAGTGAAAAATGTGAAATCGAAAATAACAGTCATGAGCAGGACGCAGGGGAGTCCTGCCCGTGACTGTTATTTTCGATTTCACATTTTTCACTTTGTGTTTAATGTATAGTGCTAAGCATATCAAATGCTAAAAATATATTTAAAAATATCTAAATATAGAATCTGTATAATTGAAAAGTATGAAAATTCTCTAAACGAGTTCGATTGCCCTCGTTTCGGATTGTCAAGGTCTATCCTCGGTCTGAGCCACAAACTTCTTAGAGCTTTTTAACTTTTCCCAATGACGGAAAACATAATGTATGAAAATACTTCCGCGGCGTCACCCAAAGACGTTAAGTTATGAATGTGTTATCGAAATTAGCAGTCAGGAGAAATTGTCACGATGGCTGTATTGGCAAAGCATCTGGACGGTATCCAGGAGATGCAGGTTCATATCCTGCTCGTGACTGTTATTTTCGACTTCGCATTTTTCACTTTGTGTTTTATGAAGGAAAACATCGTAAAAAACGACACATATCTAAGATATTTTCTCGATTTTGGTACAGTGACAGGAAGTCCGTACCGTACGGATGTTGAATCATCCGGTTTTAAGCATATCTCTGGCTCATTTTGAAAGTTCTTCGGAAGTAAAAATTAACTCTTGAATTGTTTAAGAAATTATTCAATTCCGCTACAGGAAAAGTTACTTGGTAATAAATACATAAAGAACTAAAATTAGTTTCCTTTGTGCTAACATTATTTTTAAAAATATTACAAAAAAGACAAAAAAGTGTCGTTACAAATATAATATATCATAACCTATTCAAGATACTTTAGCTGTTGCGGATGTATAAATGAACAAAATCCGGGCATGAATATGAATATTCGTGGCCTTTTAAAACAATTTTCGGTTGTATCTTAGAAAACAGTATTTATTTATTTCAGAGTATATCGTATAATTATAATGAAAGACACTAAAAAGAGGAAAAATACAGCTCTCGCGCCTATAATTAAGGAAGACTTTTAAACTTTCGCTATTTTTACACATCATACACAAATACTACAATACGGGTCTTAAATCGCGTATATTCCATCCATCCATCCATTAGCCTTTCAACGTCCACTGCTGGACCTAGGCCTCCCCAAGAGAACGTCACAACGAGCAGTCCCGTCATGGGGGGGATCGCCACGCTTGGCAGGCGGGTTGGCGATCGCAGTGGATGTTGTTAATGCTCGAGGGAGTGCTGCTGCCCACTCCCCCGGTATCCCTCAGTCGACTCTTCGTGTATATTACTGAGGTTAAAACCTTTATTTACCGACGTTTCGACCATATTGGCCGTAGTCACGGATTAACCGCAATTTAAGATCCGGGTAGGTATTTGTGTATGAAGGTTATAATAGCTCACGATAGTACCCGTCAAAGTGTCAAAAGATAAATTAATTTATAAAGATTGAATCTACGGTAGCAGCCGTGTCAGCGCAGTGCAGTAGGTACAAAACCATTCAAACATTTGGAATAGTTCTTTACATAATCATGGGTACTGATTCCATCATTTCCACGTGTATTCATGTTTTCTACTTTCACAATTATTAATAAATTTGAATGAAATTTTCAATAATTTTGTTGTTCCATAATTATCTGTTGAATGAATCCATACAAGCTTTTTGCATTATGTTATATTTTTTTTTAATTAATATAACATAACATAACATAACAACACTCTTTATTGTACAACAGAAATTTTACATAATAAAAGGAAGTTTCTTAAATTAATGTACAAAGGGCGGTCTTATCGCTAGCTGCGATTTCTTCCAGACAACCTTGGTATGGACTAAAATAGTGAGAAATGAAAATTTGGTAGAAAAGTTGTAACAATTTTATTGTAAAAGAAATAAAAATAAACAGAAACTTAAAAAGTAGCAAGATTCTAGTGAGAAAGAAAGTTAGAAAAATACCTACAGTATGTAGGCCTTACATAAATACCTAACCTAAAAGTTATACATAATATTATATAAACAACTAAACAGATAAACCAAATTTAATACACACATAAGTAATACTTATTAAGTATACTACTTGACATATAGGCACGTAGTATACTTATGTATGTATTAGTACTTAATATTCTATATATATATATATATATATATTTTTTTTTTTTTTAATGTGTACACAGTTTACCGGTACTGGTAAAGCATTCCATAAACGTACAGCTTGTGCGGTAAAAGATTTGCTGTAGAAGTTTGTTGACTGTGTAGGAGTCTTAAGTTTTAAGTTCTCCGATGATCTCAAGAATCTAGAATGTGTGTCATGAAGGAACTCGAAACGTTCTTTGAGATAAAGCGGGGTTGTGGGATTGAATAAAGTATTATAAAGAAGAGTTAGAAAATGAGTATCTCGGCGAAGGCGAATAGGTAGCCACTTGAGTTTAGCGCGGAATTCAGAAACATGATCATACTTACGTACACCAAATGTGAACCTTATGCAGAAATTTTAAAGTTGCTCAAGTTTGTCAAGTTGGGCTTCGGTTAGATCAGGATAACTGGCATCGGCATAATCAAGAATTGGTAGAAGAAGAGACTGTGCTAGCGGAATTTTTGTAGCAGTTGGAAGGAAATTACGAATTCTACGTAAGGAGCCTGCTGAAGCAAATAACTTTCGACTTACTTCTTGCAACTGAGGGGCCCAAGATAGTGTCTTATCAATATATATCCCTAAATTCTTGACTTTTTCACTGTAAGAAATTGTAGCGTGATTAAACTGCACCTTGGGAAGTTGATACCTGTTAATTTTTGCAATCATCCTGGCGCTCCCGATTATAATAGCTTGGGTCTTATCTGGATTTACTTTTAAACCATAGGATAAGCTCCACTCGCTTATTTGAGTTAAGTCATGGTTAACTATGTCAATGGCTATCGGTAGATTTTCAAGAGAAGCTTGTTTGTAAATCTGGAGATCATCAGTATAAAGGTGGTAGGAAGAATGAAGTTTGTTGGAGATCGTATTAATAAAAATGGCGAAGAGTAGTGGAGATAGCACGCCACCCTGTGGGATGCCAGCATAAGTATTAGACCATGAGGAAACAGTATCTTCTATGCGAATACGCTGCCGGCGACCAAACAGGTAGTAATATATGTTATAAATTAAAAAAAATTAAACTGCCTTCAGAAGGCACCCAGGAACTAAAAAGCAATAAATAATTGGTATTTACATACGGTTTCCGTGCTAGACATCTACTGATGTGTTTGAAACCGGTGCCAAGTCCAAAAGTAACAAAAACAATACATTTATATACTACTAATTTAACATTAAAACATTTTTGGCACCGGCTTCAAAAAAACATCAGTAGGTGTCAAGCACGGCAATCGTATGTAAATACCAATTATTGGTCACTTTTTAGTTCCTGGGTGTTTTCTTAAGGCGGTTTAATTTATTTATTTTTGCTTTTTAGTGTTTTTTTATAATATAGGTGCGCAGGTTAGGGTAGGTGGTGCACGGTGGGGAGGCCTTCCTAAGGTGCATCACGTATGAAATAGCGTCGAGCACAGGAGTCTGGAAATGACAAAATTGAGCGCCTAAAACACAATAGGAAAAGAAATAGAGCACAGCGTCTCGGAGAGTCTTCTAAAGACCGTGAAGAAAGAATGAGACAGCGAGGTTTCAGAGTAAACGAAAAAGTGTCATCGATGTATACATTTTTTTAGATTTTTGTTGATTTTTTAAAAACTGCAGCACCGATTTCGTTAAAATTTATAGGGGACCATTTTGGCATAAAAATTGAACCTCCTCCTTTTTTTGAAGTCAGTTAATAAAGTTATCATGTGCTGGAAGAAATGTTTACTTATCCCAATAAAGTGATAGTTATTGTTCCTAATAATATTATTAGTCAAAAATTTTATACAACATGAAAATGATCGCTAAATCTGTTTCAAAGCTAAGTATAGACTTCAATAGAAATATGTCTATGAATTAAAGCTAAATAAACAGCCTATCCCTATAGTAATTGCAGCCTTTTTACAGACCTCTCATCTTTACCATTAAGGTTTAAATATAACCTTGAGGGGCAAACAGTTTAAATTGCAAAAAGTGTTAAATAGAGATGGGTGGACGCGGTTAGATTTTAATATTTCAGGAAGATTTTATGAGATCTCTTTGTGGAAACTCCATTTACCACTACTTCTTATCAGTATACAGTCCATCCATCCATCCATCAGCCTTTTAAAGTCTGCTGGACATAGGCCTCCCCAAGAATGGGGGATAATGCCGTAATCGCCACGCTTGGCAGGCGGGTTGGCGATAGCAGTGGATGTTGTTAATACTCGAAGGAGTGCTGCTGCCCACTCCCCGGTATTCCCTCAGTCGGCTCTTACGACTCCCATGGGTGGAGAGGGGTGGCCCCATACGGCTAAAGTATACAGTAACAGCTCTCGATCTCGATCTTACATAACAAATACATTCTTTCTTACAGAGGACAAATTTTATAAACTCGAGTGCCTCTAAAATTGTTGTATTAGATTCATATTTGTATTGTGCAAATATGATCAGCCAACCCGCAGTTGGTCAGCGTGACTATTGTCTAATCCTTCTTACCATTAAAGGAGATCTATGCCCAACAGTGGAATAGAAAAGGAGTTGAGAAATAAATACATGTTCATGTTTTAGAGTTTCGGAATAAGCTGAAGTGGCTAATCCACCTTCGCCAAAATACTCATATTGTTTCATTGATTTATATCAATTTTTGATATATATTTCTTAGCATTTGACATGCTCTGCTACTTTTAAAGTACAAATTATTTATGAATAAGGCAAAAGAGATTTTTAGTACGAGCGGGAATCGAACAAGCGTCTTTTCCAATCAGGGGAAGTGCTCTAAGTCACTGAGCTATCGTACTAACCTATTCGGTCATCCCAATTTCCTCATCACATTTACAAATGTGACATACAGATGTGATTCCCGCTCGTACTAAAAATCTCTTTTCCTTATTCACAAATAATTTATGATTTATATCAATTTCTTCGTGTCTAAAAGAAAAAAAAAGCAGTCTAGAGGACTGCCGACAGAAGTGAAAACTTAAAACATTCATATCTATCATATCTATACATTCACAGCTAGCCCAGTGCAATAAGTTATACTAATAGGAACAGATTTACATGAATTTACTCCCTATCCAAACCTTCCAATAAAAGTTTTCACTTCAAAAAGAAAAATACTACGCCTATAGTATGGTTTAGTAGGATTGATTTCGACTCAAAGTTTGGCCCTCCACTGGCCACTAATACTTTCTTGCTACACATAAATTTACCTACAAAGTTGTGTATGTTAAATAATATAAGGCAATTAATAATGATATAAGCAAAAAATAATTATAATAGACAATAATATAGAAGACAGTGATCATAATATATTATTATAACTTAAAAATATACTCACTTGATCTTTGATTGTCTCATGAATTGTTGTATCTTTCTCGCAGCTTGATTTTGCCGTCTTTGGGAGTATGTTCTCCTAAGTAAGAAAATATCGTTACTTCAAGCAAACAGTTTTTATAAACATCGACTGCTGCAGTACGTAGCTACTGAGGTAAATACCGTGAATCGAAAAAAATCAGGATGGGAAGTCTGCTCCCAAAATTACCTGGTGGTGAGTAAAGTACTATAGAGTAATAGAGTGTAGCACCTAAACTGCAATTGATGATTGAGTGAATAACGTTATCTTGGTAAGTAGTGAGTGTTATGCATGACTCTGCCTTGTGATTAAATGTGAAAGAGTATGTCGTAATAAAAAAATAAGATTTTTATTATGTTTGCTGTTTTATAAGATTTCCTTACCTGATCGGTGTAGAGGCCATTCTGCGAGCGCGCATGGAACGGTAACTACGTTGTATTACCGTAGCCGCTGCATGCATTTGTTTCAGGTACGCAAACTATAGCAAAATATCACATATATATCAACGGTTTTCGCTCATTAAGTTTCCTAATATATTATGAATAACTATTCTCATTGATACATCTTAAAAACACATTTTTGTATAAACCAGGGTTCACACCTAGGACTTGCAAATAAAAATTAAACCACAAAAATATTAGCCATACTGAAAAAATACTAAAGGTAAATATTCCTACATCAAGAGAAAAATCTTACTAAAAGTGAGTAGTAGTACAATTTTAAGAAGTACTCCTAAAATAAGTTTTTATTCCGTAAAATATGGATTCCCAAAAGGGTTCTATTGCAAATAAATGTTTTGGAACCCTTAATCTAGGGTATTAGTGTGCGACAAACCTGCTTGTATCTCCTGTAGCAATTTTGTATCGTAATGGCAGCGGCGGCAGCACGACGCTGCAGCTGACGGCCGCGATATTGGCGATATGCTTTCTGTATTGTAATAGCTGCTGAATATAGCTCACGTTGTTCGCGGTCTGAAAAGTACTACTGTGTTACTTTCTAAGTAGCAATGAGCGCTGCATAATATTATATACCCAGCTCCTGCACTGAGCGCTTAGGGCTTACAGAACATAATTGGATGATCATTTCATACTACAAAACAAAATACCTAGTACTTTATTTTGCTTTTATATGTCAACAGAACACAAGGATATAAATTTTCATGTCATGCAAGTTTTCCGTTTTATAATCCTTACAACACACGGGCTATTGAAAGGACCACACCTTGGCTTTAAAATTAAATATAACGAAAAATGTTGCACTATCTTACTTCTATACTATTATAAAGCTGTAACAGAGCTGTGTCTGTACATTTAAGATATTTGAGTAAAAAATTACTGTAATAGGCTATATAGGCGTGTCTAAACACAAAACCATATTTTTTTATCTGTTTGTATGTTTATCTGTTTGTTTGTTCGCGCATCACGCAAAAACTACTGAACGGATTTTAGTGCAACTTTTTTTGCTTCATAGCCCTTGATTAGAGTTAACAACTGGTATACATTTTATCCCGCTACTATATCGGGAACCTGAGAAATATCCCAAAAACTAGTCAAGGGCTGTGGCGAAGCTGCGGGCAAAGGCTAAAACCAGCCTTTGCCCGCGGCAAGACAATCACTGCAGTAGCTTTTACTGAGCTAAGTTTTATCGTGGTCATCATGTTGGTATTACTAATATATTTCATTAACATGTTTTGCCTAGTAGTGATAGGGTCTACGGAGCTCATATCTTCCTTATTTTTTTAAACAAAATTTTAAATTTGAATAGGGCCCACACCGAGTGCTAATTAAACCGTAATTTAATTACGATTAAGTAACAAGCAAGCATGTCTAGAGTAGCTCTAAAATAACACTTATGTAAAGCAGAAAACCTAAAAAACCGCAACGAAATCGATGCTGTAAATTTTAACCGTTGATGGCCTCGGAACGCCGCAACAGTTTACGTAAAATGCACACATGTAATTACCATTTACACATAATAAACCAACCTCTAACTCCAAATGCATAAACTCTTTTTTATATTCGGTTCCGTTTGTTTTGGTTAAAAAGGCCACTTTTGCCGGTTTTTGATTAAATTTGAATAGGTATATACATGTGTGCAAAACTTATAACTACAATCAGCTGATCTTAGATAATATTTAGTTAAAAAATAAAATAAACCAAATTAACAGCGTCTTATAGTAAATTTTATGCAGTAAAATGAATTTCAACTATGTATATAATATAATATACCTACCATTAAGCGTCAGATTTGAAAAATGCGTGGTGGCATTGAGAAACTCCTGTAAAGTAGCAGAAGGTGTGGGACAATGCGGTGATGCTGGCGGCGGAGATAGTGCTGATGAACCTGGTGACACGGAGCCTGACGAAGGAGTCGATCCACCACAATACCTAATTACGAGTGTTTCATTTTAGCGACTTATTTTATAAGCATCCTCAATTATTGGAAAAATTCATAAAATATTAGTGTAAACACAATTAATCATCCTATTTCTAATTTAAAGAATAAAAATAATGGATAAAGAAGAAGCTACCTATTCAATTTATTATGATTTAGATATTCTACACTAACTAACTTATCATCACGACATTTCTATAGGCTATTCTTGCATACGTCTCTCACTTCTTTAACATTCATAATTCTCTTCATATACGCTCGCCGGTTTTGGAAACTCCTGACTCCACATTCTTTCAATTACATTTCCCTTCAATTCATTAAATACATGACCGATTTGGTCTAGGTAGGTGAGTCTTGGTCTCCTCCTGTACCTACATCCTTCCAATTTCGCATTGTATATCTTCTTAACCAGTCGCTCTTCCGGCATTCCTTTCACATGTCTGAACCATCGGAGCATTACCTTTCGCATCTTTACACCAATACTCTCTATCTACATATGCTACACGTATGTCAAAAATTACAATTTAAAAACAGTTATAAAGTTTAACAGCAAATTTTTGAGTATGCAGCAACACGGAATAAGAACTGTACCAGTAGATGACAAGAGATCCACGTTGATATATTCTTGGGGAATCTCTAGTAGCGTGAGAACAGCAAATAACAATCTCACCTGTAAGTGTTATCGCAGAACTCAAAGCTGAACTCCGTAGTGAAAGTGTTATTGTCGTCGAGAAGCGGTGTCATAAGGGTATCTTCTCCGGTGCCTGGATCCAGCCCGTAACCGGACAGTAAGGATGAACTCTCGTTCTGGTTAGACGTTATAATAAACTTAGTTCATCATTGCACTTCAGATATACAAAGAATAAAAATAGTAATTAAAAAATAAGAGCCAGCCTATATGTGCTGGGAGAAGCATTCCGCTCTAACCAGGGACCCTCTACAAGAGTGCTAATTGACAATCTTTGGATATTGTGCTTGATATAATGTTCAGCTTATTATAAATATTATCATATATTATTTTTGGCCGATAATCTAGCTACATATATGTTATGATCATACCTTTATTCTCTCTGGCAAAGCAGCAATAATTTGCTCCGCCAGGGTGAACACCCGGTCATCCTGCTCCCCTGAAACATTTTGATCAAGTCGAATCTCATAACATTAAAAAAAAGTGAAATATCTTTGCATATCGAACTGATTTTGATGCTTGATTAGACATTTTATAGTGTGATAATAGCCCTATTGTGTTAATTGTTAATTATAATCAGTTTTACTTAAGTAGTTTACAATTATCTCTAAACTAAAATTGAAAAAGGTGCCTTTTGAAAGATAGTTTAGTGATGAATTAATCGAGTCAATTAAAAATGTTACTTTTCTAGCCAAAATATCACAATCACTCTTTTCATAACATCATCCACATAAATTACTAAGTTAATATGTTACAGATTATGTATGAAGAACAAATAGGAGTGTTATGCATTATGAATTCATATCATAAATTTTTAATAAACAACAAATACAATTAATTTTCTTAATCTAAATAATACAAATGTTATAAGTTAATCATACAACCATGTAGTGACATCCTGTAATAAAATCCTAAATTAGAAATTTTTATAAATGCTTATGAATAATTGTTATTATACATTGTATCTTTGTGCGACAGATACATACAAACAAAAAGTAATCGTAGTTTATGTAATATTACGGCAACATCCGTATTAAAACCGATACCAAAAGAATAAGGAAGTTCTCTAATGGCTATAGTAAAAATTCTCTACACATAAAAAGCTTCTAAATACTCATGCAAGCATAATAGCAAACATGCAGTGTTGTATTGTCTCGTTATATTGTTAGTATTAAGTGTACTGACTGAACAACGTAGTCTTGTGTTAGGAGTAGGAATTCATACAAAGTTGTCATGATAGAGTAATATGATATATAGACCAATACGAACCATTGAAAGCGACACCGAAGGACAACATCGACATTAGGTACTAAGCCGAACTTTAAAATGTTTTTACTTGAAATGTTTGCAGGTACTTGAGGCTTAAGTCATCATAATAGGTATCAACCAAATAAATAAAATGTTATACGTATGAAAATGATGCCACTGCCATTTAAGAACCTGCCTATAGCAGTGCATTCCATTACCTCACTGGCAAAAATATGTTCCTAATTGGTAAAAATATGTAAAATTCGGCATAGTCAAGGATACTATAAACAACATTTATGGAAAATTCCACTCATTGGAACAAATTACAGAAGAAACTACAAGTGATCTACCAACGCACAGTGTTACAAGAGCTACAGAGTTGCGACCAAGAGAGCGACAAAGATAATACAGGTTTTTAACTTTTGTTAGAAGAAAGGGGAGGTAATGCAACTACTACACATACAACATCGATAGAAAGGAAGGGTGGAGCTGAACACTGTTACTCGAAATGGTATAGAAATTCATGATGATAAATTTTGTTTTTATTGTTGTTGTTGCCAATAATCGCTAAATGCGATAGTAAAAACCTTAGTAGGTAAGTCTACTTAAAATTTTCAAATAGCATATATTAGAATTTGGTCCGGTAGTTGAGTGCAATCCAGTTAGAGAATTGTTTAGTAGCATTAAAAACAATGATTCTATGAAAGACAATTTTTTGATAATGTAATGTCTATACCGTCCGAGCAGGTTAAGGGAGCATGTCGGTAGGAGGATGACTGACCTGTACGTGAGGAAGGCGAGAGCGGAGGCGAGTGTTGTCGAAGCGTCTCCACGTGTATGAGCGGGCTCGACGCTCGTCGTGCCGCCGTCTCGCCTGCGGAACACCCGCTCTACTACTCCACCACGACACAACCATACTGGTCAAACGAGTCAGCCTACATACACACTTTTTGTTTTGCTACTTTTTATGGAGTACATTTGTAACTTCCCATCTGATGGGGTATCCGTTATTTAAAGTTCATACATAGTACAGTACAGACTAAATAGTTACTTGTATAAAAATAAATCTCACTATTACGATAGACGAGGCATGTGTTGGAGGATAAAGGCTATCTTACTTGACAGACCGAAACGTGTTATTTAATCGTATTTGCATAAAAAAACGCTAAAATTGATAGATGGACTAAGTGTCACCAACACGCACATTGTGTGTTTTGTAGGAAGTGTTTAAAGAAACTGTAAGTACTCCAAGAAAACAGAGAACCGTAGCGCTCATTAAATCTTTAACTAACTTTAAAGCAACTGTATTTAATATCGGTCTGTTAGTAGAATAGCCAATCCTGGAACGTCTAGCAACAAAAAATTCGACAGGCACTTCACGAGACTGCATCCCGTTGAAGCAAAATATTGTTGGTGAGCGTTTTGCTATCTGCAGGGTATTATTTGCTATGGTCTGTATCTTTAGGTTATCTCCATAAAAAAATAATTTTACTGGGTAAATCTAAGACGGTTTTCTTTTATTGTTGAAACAAATATAGTAATGCCACTGCGGTGTAGGTATTACATAATATAATAGCTTTAACTATTCGAAGCAAAGTTTCTGTGTATTTTGTACGTAAGCCAATTTTGTAGCTTTTTATTATTTTCATCTTAGTTCTGTATTTATATTATACTTAAGGGTAACGGCCTGTGAGTAATTTTAATAATAAAAAAATTTTTTTTAGATATTTTTATATATATTTTTAGCATTTGACATTTGACATTTTTTTTTCACTTTGTGTTTAAAATAAAAAAAATGACTGTTATCAACGTGTGTTGTAGTATTAACTTCCTCGTTTGACCAGTTAATTCGCCAATGGAAACCGTCACCATTTTTAACAATGCACATTCGAACCGAAACGAATTTTAAAACCATTATGTAATCAGCAGCCGTGCCGATATAAAATAACCAGCAAATGAAAACTGAATAACTATAAATAAAGTGAAGTTTTTGAAGACTTACAAAGTGCTAAGTCCATGCGTCGGCCAATCTTGGAGTCACAGAGACTATCTTCTGAATTGTCAGAATCTAAAGGTAATGACATGCTTCGTTCCCATCTGAAAATTGCAAAAAGCGTGTCTATTGATCAAAAATAGTTAATTTAAAATAAATTAAATAATGGTTCACACACACACGCCCACGCACACGCGTTATATATACGTAGTAAATATTATTATAAGTAATAGAACAATTGTCCATCCTATAAATTTTGCTTTTTTTGTGTTCTAGGTGGCATAAATAAACCTAGAAGTTTAATATTAACCTAAATTCTTCAGAAGAATTAAAATTATTATATCAGGGGTATTATTATATTTTTCCTATATTGAAGATAAAGTATCTAGTTACTAGAAGCCCTTAAGCCCAATCATTTCTATAAAATAATCTATGTTGCAACCTAAATTAAAACGAAATACATACTCAAACATATACTAGTTTGTTTCTGTGATTAACAGGAACTACTATCAGCTTAAAAACGACTCTAACATATATATTTAACCAGGCATCAATTTATTTGTATACCAAATTTTGTTTTAAGTCGTTATTTCCATATAAACAAAAAATTGCTATTCTTGAAGAACTTTAACGTTTTCAAAAAAATATCTATGTATAACCTACCTACCTACTAGTAGTTATCTATTTATACGAGTATAAAAAATTTCATTCAAATCCTTTGAATGACTTTTTATTTAGACAAGATTCACGGACAAACATTGAAAAATAGCAAATTTTTGCATTTAATTACCAAGATTAATAGGATTTAATATATTTTGCCTCGGTGGTGAAGCGGTAATATGTGCGACTGCTGATCATGAGGTCTCAGGTTCGATCCCCGGGTCGAGCAATGTTATTGAGCGTAGATATTTTTATATATATTTTTAGCATTTTTAGCACACAATGTGTTTAATGTATAGTGCTAAGCATGTCAAATGCTAAAAATATATATAAAAATATCTAAATATTTAAAGGGTTTGCGTAATTATTAGGTAAAATCTTAATTGTAAAATTAAGTTTACCTGGTCGGTATAATGTATGAAAATACGTCCGACAGATGGCGCAGGCGTCACCCAAAGACGTTAAGTATGATGTGTTATCGAAATTAGCAGTCAGGAGCAATTGTCAGGATGGCTGAATTGGTAAAGCATCTGGACGGTATCCAGAAGATGCAGGTTCAAATCCTGCTCCTGACTGTTATTTTCGATTTCACATTTTTCACTTTGTGTTTAATGTTATTGAGCTTTCTCGTAAAAAGAAAAATTCTCAGTAGCAGCCCGGAGTTTGGAAATGTGCCTGATAGACAGCAATAGGCTCGCCCCCTATTACGTGGGACCTAAACATAGCTAGCGAATCGTGGGTGTGTAATACACCTCTGCCTACCCCTTCGGGGAATACAGGCGTGATACTATGTTTTTTTTTTCTTAATATATTTTAAAACATCTCACCTAGAAGAACTACTTTCAAATCTATCAATAGCAGAGCTGGATCTAAATGCATCAGCCATGTTGATGCCGGAATCTATCGATGGCCTTTTCACCAAGTTACTCTCCAAACTGCCCACGCGGTTCTTTTGTGATAAGCTGAAAACATTAATATTTTATTGGAATTAGGCAATAATATTTTTTTAATATAATATAGTAACTTTTACTCTTCACTACGCGGGTGGTAAACAAGCATACCCCACCTGTAGTCTTTAGACGCTAGCAACGTCAAAAGCGCCACTCGCCCATCGCCAACTCCAGGAAAACAGATAGGAGTTTACAGAAACCACAATAAGAAACGAGAGGGTTTGGGCTTCCGACTCTCATTAACCATATCAAACACAACTGTAGGTATCCATCCATCCATCAGCCTTTCGACATCCTCTGCTGGACATAGGCCTCCCCAAGACAACGCCACAACATGTGTTTCGCTCATATGGGGGATAGTGCTGTAATCGCCACGCTTAGCAGGCGAGTTTGCGATCGCAGTGGATTTTGTTAATACTCGAGGGAGTGCTGCTGCCCACTCTCCCAATATTCCCTCAGTCGGCTCTTACGACTCCCATGGGTGGAGAGGGGTGGGACAATTCTAAAGCCGGGCCCACAAGGCAAGCTGTAGGTATACTTACCATTATTACACGCTTATCTTCTATGAGAGGGTGGACCTTCCATATAATAATAAATTCACCATCGTGCAGTAAAATTGAGGCAAAACCATTTTAAGGTAAATAGGTACATAGGCTTACTTTTAAATGTGTGCAATTTTTATCTTTAATAAATTTATCGAGTCTGTAGGAATTAGTAGAAAATTTGTTAATTATTTTCTAAATACATGAGGATTCTCAATTTAACACAATCGTAGTGGTAATTTATTATAAATTATTAATGTCATGCTGATGATACTCCTATTCAACGATGATGGTTTGCTGTGCATTATTTTAAATTTGTGGTGTTGCCGTCTGCTATATAAATTTTCGTAACTACGAATGCTTATCCCAGCATGAAGGGAAGCATCACCCTCTCACAAAATATCTTTGTTGTGTTTTGTATGGTGAAAGAGAGTGCCGGAGGCTCGCACCTCTTTCCTGTCATCTCCTTAGTATGTAGGATACTATCTTCTCTTTAATATAATTCCTATCCACCTCTTATCCCTTTTCTAGGATTACGCGCGAGTGATGCCTCTGGTGTTGCTAGCGTCTATAGGCTATGGTAACCGCTTACCATCAGGTTCGTATGCTTGTTTGTCACCCACGTTGTATTAAAATAAAGAGGCAACCGCAACAATATGGACTAAAGCATTTTGTTTGCTGCCGCGTAGTAATACTATCCTACCAATTTTGAAGTTACAGTGAATAGCATTATATATGGTTACATAACAGCTTCTAAAATTTCATACGATTCTAGTGTAACCAGGTTTTTGCTTTTAAATATTGATAATCTTACCTGTGGCCTAGAGGTGTACGAAAAATTCCAGTATCACTGGAAGGTGGCGGGTGTATTCGGTCTAGCAATGATGCTAGATGCGTGTGGCCCGCGCGCCTGGCTGCACTAACCGCGGCTCGCGCTCCTGCCTCACGCTGCGTGCCTGCACTCCAACGCGCTAGTACTACTGCCGTTTCTACGTGACCTGCTGCGCTTGCTATCATCTGAAATCACATCAACACATTCTATAATTCTAGTGATAGTATTAGAAATTAACTAAGCAAACCATATTTTGACTGTACCACCATATTTCTCCTATATTTTTAAATAGGTGGCATCAGCGACTTTGCACCCGTGTCTCAGATTATAAATAGATAAATCTCGTCTTTTATCGTCGCATTATCATCTCTGCTTCGCCTCATAGGTTATGACGTATATTATTTTTCAATACATAGTTCTTTCAACCCTTTTACTGTTCCTCTATTGGGTATTGGTCTCCTATCACAGTATATAAAAAGGCATTTAGCCCATAGTACACCACGCTTGTCCAGTGTGGGTTCACAAGCCCTTGAGAAAATCTGTGATAATTTGTAAATAAATACACACATATTCTTGAAAAATCTCAAACTGGTGTGTGGTGTGAGGTCTGGATCTGGGGCTTGGGCTGGCAATTTATACTACTGTCTTTGCAGTCCTTGGTTTTACTGCTAGGCTATCTATCACAGCTCCACGTTTTTCAAAAATTGAAAAATTGAATCGGTTGTCTCATAGTTTATCAGTTAAATCTTATAAAATTCCAAACTTTTTAACTTTTGGAGTGAATTTTCAAAAGCCCTGTATTTCTTAATATCTACGTTGAGAAGGGAACAACTATACCAAATTATAAGTCAATTGGGTTTTCGTGATAAGAGTCATTGAGTGAGTAGTATTATTACGATTTTAATATATACCTGCATCCACCAATATGCGCAAACCTACCACAGTTGGAGATAATTAGTCAACACAAAGATTTATGTAAAGAAATAAATAGCGGAATGTTTTTTTTTTGTGTATATGCCTTTTATAAATATTTCTGCAGCTAAATCTATATCTGGCTATTACTACGAACTTTTGCTTAAATTTTAGTAGCATTTACGCAGGACTGAGTGTGTCATACATGGTATGGTACATATTTGTAGATCCTTGTACACAGAAATTTGGAGTTTAGAAGAAGTTTTGGATTGTGGTGTTGTTTGCAAGGTTTAGTCTCATTTTAAAAATATAACTATTAGGAACATCAGCACCAAATGTAGTAAAAGAGGCAAATATGCTAAATTTAGAATCTTGAGTTTGTACTAAATTACGTTAAGAGTATCGAGGTGATTTAAATCTGATACATACCAATGGAGTGCAATTGTCACTATCTCTAGCTCCTAAATTCACTTCTTTTTCCAAGGCTAAGTTATTATCGTCTTGTCTCCATCTCAAGAGTATAGTAGTGAGCTTCGCATATCCTAATGCAGCTGCTAAATGCAAGATGGTTGAGCCATCTTCACCAGGTTCTGAGGCGAAACTTTCAATATGGGCCTTAGACTTAGAACTCATACATCGGCAGAAAGAAACCAAACGTTCTTCAAATTTTGGATTTGAGTAGAGTTGCACATCTTCAATCTGCAAAGTAATTATAATATATATGACTTTTGGTTTGTAAAAAGATAAGTTTGAGGATGTTTTGTTTTTACACTACGCTGCTGGTGGTAAGCAAGCACATGGTCCACATGATGCCAAGCGTTCAGCGTAGCCTATAAACGCTAGCAACACCAGAGGTATCACTCGCGCTCAACTAACTCCAGAGAAAGGAATAGGGAGAGGGTGGATATTAAGGAAAGTATAAGGTTGGCATTTGGATTTATAAAACATAGGACAAACGTAGAAAATTGCGGTGAAAGTCTATTTTCAGCCATCCAGGTACTTTATTAATAACGGATTCCCTAATATATGAAAAAAATATTAACTGAATGCGTGACCTCGCTATATCAAGAAACACAAATATCTCACCTGATTATTTTCATCAGTAGGTTCAATTTTCAATTGCAAACGCCCCTGCAGACGCTGCAAGCGCTGCAGGAGCGTGAACCGCCTAAAATCCAGTGATGGCAATGGTGCGGTTGCAGGTGATGATGGTGTAGGGGCAGGACCCGCTTTATATTCAAATACAACTGTATCTGATACTACTCGACCACCGCGAGCTACTTGTAAAGCTGCTAAACCTGCTTCGTGAGCTGTAATAAAAGTATAAAGTTTTAATAGTGATAAAAATCAAACACAATACAATTACAAACAACTCACATAACATAATTTATTTATTAAACACAACAACAATTTATCATATTAACAATTTATTAAATTTATAATTATGGAAAAATGATTCAGTAACAGTTTTCTTATAAAAAATATTATGTTTTATTTCACGTTATTAAAGTATACTTGAAAGTTATCATTTGTAAAAAAGAGTAGCGTGAGAGCTTACCTGGACAATAGCATCTTAAGAGACCATTCTGTACTAGAACTGATGGAACCGGAAAGTTATCGAATAAAACAGTGTATTGATCTGAAGATTCAGTCCAAGGCCCAGCAACTAGTACTTTAGCCCCTCCTTCAGGGTATGCCCATTCAGGTGAATAGTCAATGATAGTCAATGTACCTTCACTGTTTGATTCTGTTTGCATTTTATCATTGCTGTCTTCCAAAGCAGGGGGCGATTTATCACATAATGACTGAAAATTGGAGAAATACAAACTCTATTTACTAAATATTATAATTCAAAACATTATACAATTCTCAATAAATTAAGTTTAAAATCTCACCACAGGATTTGTTGATATTGTACTGGGATCGAGTACTTCCAATTCTGGAAAATCACCTAACATATCAAAAGCATCTAAATTAACAAAAACATTATCATCAACTCCATGTGTAGGTGAAGCTACAGCTTCACAGCTTTCTATAAAATCCATTGTATCTATACCGGATACCATAACATTAGCTGTGTCAGTCGACCTGACACCATTTCTGTCTAATTCACATGTTGGCATATTAGCTGATAGGGTTTTCTGTATATCTTCATGAGATAACTCAAGAGTCTCGTCAAAGAAACCATTGGCAGCTAAATTGCCGTCAGTTCCAAGTAGCACTAAAGTATCATCACAGTTATCCGTAAAAAATTTACTTTCTAATCTTTCTACTAAATCGGGGTATCTAGATGGAGTCGCTGGTGCACTTGCCACTATATGATTTCTACTCCTGGGCTCCACTTTAATTTTCGTATCAAAGTCTATATCAATTTTTTCCTCTTTTGTTTCAATTTCAAATGTCGACTCAGTTTTAATACACGGAGATGGTTGACTATCTGGAATTTCTCTTTTCAACACAAATGTTGGTTTGTACTGTTGTCTATATCTATCTCTGGGTTCTTCACAAACAAATGATGTTACTGATAAAGGAGACATTAAAGATGAATTTTGTTGTGTATTATTACTAGTTCCATTTAATATTAAAAGTCCACCACCACCTTGGATTTGGCCTAAAGACAAAAGTAAGGGAGATGCTGGTTGGGGTGCAGGTCTATGTTCTCTAGTATATTGTCTTGGTGGGTGGGACATTGGCCGTGGTGAGGGACCTGTTGTTGACGACACTTGCTGATCAGAAGGTGGTGGTTTTGCAGCTTGATTCCTACGTAATGGATGGACACATGTTCTTGAGTCCTGACAGGTGGAATCAGGGCAACCACATTCTAACTGTCTAGCCAAAGCCGCAGCTCTAGCTGTCCTTTGCTTTTCCATCAATTGCCCAACCATAGCCTCTACAGTTTCTGCTGTCTGAAACATTTTGCCCTAATATTTCAATATAATGAGAATGTGTTCTTATTTTACTATGTATAAAATTAAAAACATTAACAATACTTACTGTTATCTCAAGATCATTGTGGATATCTGGATCATCTTCGCTGAAAACTGAAATATAAATGAGAAGGTAATTTATTTTAGTACAATATTTTAATCTTATAAAATATATAAGAAAGAAATCGACATGTGAGATATGAGATTCTGCCTAACCCCCCATGTTTGTATGAATGTATAGTTTGTAATTTTCCAAATTTTAATGTCAATTTCTAATCAGTAGAGTCTAGTTAAAAAACAAAGAATGAAAGACGGGATGTCTTGCAATTGGGAGGAATCGTAAAGATATGAAAGAAGATGGAACTTCAACTCTTGGAGTGGAGGAAAGTAGAGAAAAACCCCTTGGATAGCCTACTGTTCTGATTAATGTACTTTATCTACTGAATATAAAATGAATTAATAAAATATAACCCTTCAAATTAAAACATTAATTAATTACATTTATAACCCATGTAACAACAATTTTCAATCCAAACTCAATAATATGGAGCCTTAAATTATAGCAGTATCGTTATTCCGATCAGATAGGATTAATAACTGCGGTGCATAATTGATATTTGCCACCATTTTCATAAATATTCAACATTGGTAGAGAAACTTTTAACATTTCAATTTGATTCCGGTGTTTTATATTCTCCAAAGCTGTTAGAGTGTAAAAAAAATTACAGTTCGTTAATTGAGGTGGAATACACAAATCTGTCAACCAACACTGTAAATTTTAATTTTTTTTTAATATTTTTGATCTGTATTTTAGCACATGACATGCTGAGCTACTTAAAAAAAAAATACAAATTATTTGTGTAATGTGGAAAAGAGAACTTTTAGTGCGAGTGGGTCGTAAAGACAAATGAGATGTGGAGATTGGGTATGGCCGTCAGTGAGATAGTTTAGCGGTTAGAGAATTTCCCCGGATTGGACTGCATAGAAGGCGGAGTGGTTTAGATATCGGCCTCCCGACTGAGTTTTATGGGTTCGATGCCCATACAGGACAACTCTTTGTGTGATCCACAAATGGTTGTTCTAAGTCTGGGTGTACTTTATGTTCGTGAAATTGTATGTCTGTAAAGTCATCCGCGATACTATATAATAATAATATAATATAGAAATTATCCATTTCTTAGTGCACAGTGTAGTTTTTTAAAAAAAAAAATCCTTAATATATTCACTGCTGGACATAGGCCTCTCCATATACTGCCATCAGCTAAAAATAAAAAAATACACGCAAATGTTTTCTTTTTATTTCATTTAGAGAAAGTAAAGTATATATTTCATACTTTCAACATTATACACAAAAAACCTTTGATTATATTCTTATCTCAGAATTTATTCAAATTTATGTTGATCCACCACAAAGATGAAGGTACTAGCATCTTTCTCATTTACAAATCTTATAATTTTATTCATAAGGTGTCCATTTGGATATTGTTAAATAAGCTTGGTATGTCTACATCAACAGAAGCTTTCAGAAAATCTGTAGTAAATCAAAATATTTTTTGATCAAGCGTACTTAAGATCTATTTATATCCACAAAAGTACACAGTATGTATAAGTTAATATTAGTGAGAAAATAATACATTTTAGTTAGTTTCATGAGACGTAGAGGAAGTGTGATATAGATGTGACGAGTAAGATGTTTGAGCGTTTTACATCTATTTATTATTTAAAAAATAATTATATATAAAAATAATTTATTTTAAAATAAATTCAACCACCCATCCATCCATCAGCCTTTCATCGTTCACTGCTGGACATAGACCTCCCAAAAATGGGGGTTTCACCATAATCGCCACGCTTGGCAGGCGGGTTGGCGATCGCAGTGTATGTTTTAGTACACAGGGAAACGCTGCTGCCCGATCCCCTGATAATTCCTTAGTCGGCTTTTACGACAATAAAACTAAGCCTTATTTGCAGAAGAGCCAAAGGTCATCTAAAAAAAGTGGTAAACGCCGATCAAGGACACGCGTGTACGTGTGTATGTGAGCAAAAACAAAAAAAAATGGTTTTTGAAAAAGAAGAAGCCAGAACAGATGTTAGAGTAGCAATAGGAAATGGTGTGCTAGAACAAGTGGATGAATTTGTATACCTTGGATGTGGATTCAGTCGGGATGGAAGGTACACCACTGATGTAGAAAGAAGAGTGAATGCGGGAAATAGAGTGAACGGAGCATTGGGACAACTTCTCGGCAGCCACCACCTCAGCCAGAAGGCATGTGTCGCAATACACAACGCAGTGCTTGTCCCAACGTTATTATATGGAAGCGAGAGTTGGGTATGTAAAAAGGAGCATGAGAGTAAAATCAATACGGTCGAAATGCGATCTGTGCGGAGAATCTGTGGAGTGAGGCTGACTGACTGCATTCGTAACAATGACGCAACAGAGCGACTAGGTATGAAAGAGAGTATTGGTGTAAAGATGCGAAAGGGAATGCTCCGATGGTTCGGACATGTGAAAGAATGCCGGACGAGTGACTGGCTAAGAAGATATACAATGCGAAAGTGGAAGGATGTAGGTACAGGGGGAGACCGAGACTTACCTACCTAGACCAAATTGGACAACGCGTATCGCCATCGCTGGCCCACTACCTTTGATGTGCGGCTGAAAAACCAGCACAGACTCCATTCCACGAGCATCGCACGCGCCATAAGCCATCTGACACCACTATGCCCTCCACACGCTGGCCCATCATAGTGGACCATCGCGATGGCCCATCATGTAGAGGAGCCATTATAAGAAATGAATGAATTGCGTAATATCAATGCTTCCTCTGTACAATGAGCTATAATGGAAGAATACGGGCAATAACAAATGTGTGGAAAGCAAAACTAAACGCCCACTGCTGGACATAGGCCTCCCCAAGAGAACGCCACAACGAGCGGTCCCGTCATGGGGGATAATGCCGTAATCGCCACGCTTGGCAGGCGGGTTGGCGATCGCAGTGGACGTTGTTAATACTCGAGGGAGTGCTGCTGCCCACTCCCCCGGTATTTCCTCAGTCGGCTCTTACGACTCCCGTGGGTAGAGAGGGGTGGGACAATTCTAAAGCCAGCCCCACACGGCCACGGCCGGTTTTGACTCTTACTGACCTGCAAACCCTAGTCGACGTAATGGCAGAAGATTGTAAGAAAAGGGGCCTAAGTGTGAATGTGAGCAAAACCGAAGTAATGGTTTTTGAAAGAGAAGAAGCCAGAACAGATGTTAGAGTAGCAATAGGAAATGGTGTGCTAGAACAAGTGGATGTATTTGTATATCTTGGATGTGGATTCAGTCGGGATGGAAGGTACACCACTGATGTAGAAAGAAGAGTGAATGCGGGAAATAGAGTCATGTATTGAAGGAAGGTGTAGTCAGGAGTCTCCGAAACCGGCGAGCGTGTATGAAGAGAGTTATGAATGTTGAGGAAGCAAGAGATGTATGCAAGAATAGAGCCTCTTAGCACTCTGTTCTCCCTGCCTACTCCGCAAGGGAAATGGCGTGATGATAAGTTAGTTAGTTAGTTATATTCAAAGTATTACAAAGTTCTGGTTGACATCCATATTAAGCAAATAGCAATTAACAAATAGAGGATGCATTGGTCGTGTGGACAGCTACGTAATAATATGACAATCTTGGCATATTCTGTGGTCATCCAATGTGGCCATAAGATACATAAGTGAAATATGGGTAAATAAATAAATATTTACAGACATTTCACACAACGTCCTCTGGTCCCAAACTAAGCTTAGCGCTTGTGCTATGGGTACTAGATTACGGATATAATTCAAATATTACTTTTTTTTTGTAAATACATAGGTACATATAATAGATAAAAAACACCCAGACGCAGTACAAATATCTGTGTTCGTCACACAAATAATTGTCCTGGGTGGGAATCGAACCCACGACCTCGTGCATGGAAATCGGTTGCACTACCGACTACGCCACGAGGCCTATCCGTGGGAGAGGGTGAGGGTGTTATTGCACATGATTTGATGATGAATCTTAATCCTTACATGGTTAAGTAGTCACGTCATTACGGGTTCCCATTATTTACTGATTTATTTGGGCTTTTTAAGATTTTGTAAATGTATACTCACACATAGGTTTCAACTGGCTGAGAAGTTCATCCTTAGTCCACTCCTTCTTGTCTGCCCACAACGCGAGACTTGGCGCCACTGTCGCTAATTTGTTGTCATCTGGGTAGGGCACGTTCAAGTAGTGGACCAGCACGATGTCCGGGTTCTGCAATCCACAAAATTTGTTCTGAATGAAAGGTAAGACTGTATATTAGCGTATAGATTCTTGATAATAAAAACAGTATATTGATATATAAGAAATAAATGGAAAATATATTTAAAAATAATAAATTTAAAAAAATCTATTGTGTTTATCTTTGTTGAAACCAAAGCAAATTATCAGTTATTCATTTATCTAACTAGCATCACGCCTGTATTCTTTGAAGGCAGAGGTGTATTACACACCCACAATTCGCCAGCTATCAGCCTATTGCCGTCTACCTAGCACAATTCCAAACAACGGGCTGCTACTGAGAATTTTTCTTTTTACGAAAAAGCTCAATAACACTGTCCCACCCGGGTATCGAAGCCGACACCTCATGATCTGTAGCATCTGATTTAAATGGTAACTGTCGCTTAGGACTCTACTATACCGAGAGTATTGTCAGGCAAGCGAAAGTTACTTAAACCTGTCGATCGTTTGAACTGCAAGAGCTTATAAATAAATAAATAATTCTATTTTTTTTTTCACTCGACCCCTTACTGTCACACTGTTAGGCACGGCTCTCCTCTTAAATTAAGTGGGATTTTTTTTTTATTGCATATGGTGGCACGGCCCATCTGATGGTAAATGGTAACCGTCGCTCGTGGACTTAACTATGGGTACCGAAAGTATTGTCAAACCGCTGCTCACCATTTCATTTCACATATTATATGAAATGAAAGAATTAACGCCCATCTCCTGATACAATCAAAACACCGATGTGTTTCATGGCCGGTCACACAGGAGATGGTAGTACCAACCCGCTCGGACCCGATAGCAAGTAAGTTCTCTCACTTGGTACCCAGCCCTACCACCAATAATGCAATGGGTAATAATTACTTACTTCCCTTAATTGTCTCGTACGACACCCGTGAGAAATAATGGAGTGGTGACACTTGTATTCTTAGTACATCACCACAAGAACGACCAAATTCACAATATTTAAAAAAAAATCCTTTGGCTCATATTACACACTCTCTTTTCAATTGTTATCGTTTTACTCAGACTCCCCAATTACAATTTCTTTTGTTATTTTTCATTAGTCACTCTTGGACATAAATAGATCACTCTAAGGTATATTAATTAACGCTAAGTAAATATGGCTATCCCATAGTAACTTTTCAGTTCTATGTGATGAAAAGTAGTACGTAGACAAATGAAAGAAATAAGAGAACAGACCAATTGTATGCGTTAAGTGATGTGTGAAAATATACAACACTACTTATATAAATCACGAAGCATGGACATACTAACGAGGGTACTTGAAAAAAAAAACTTAAAACAACGCACTGTACTTAGTAATGCATAAACTGACTCGACGGCAGTAAATCGACTCCAGCGCAGTTAAGCCTTGGATAAAATAAGTAATATACAATATTTTAATTTTACCAAGCCGACTAGCGAATGTAAAACCGAGTGCGCCGTAATAACTAACCATTTGTCTTCAAAATGGCGGCAATAAACATGGCGTCATTATTTATGTAATGGCCGCCAACCAGGGTTGTCACTCGACACGTGTGCTTTTTATTATTGCTGTGGTTTTTCATTAACACTGTTAAAAGTGTATGTAACAGCACTTTAGTGTATCGTTTTGTTATTGTGACGATAAATTTGAATAGCGGTTTTAATTGTTATTTGTGATTTTGCATCTGCGGTAAGCTTTGACAGTTTTATAGAACATTTAACTCACGGTTACTGGATTTATAGTACGCCGAAATTGATTTAATACCTAGTTTAATTTAGCCACATCGTTAGATTCTGATGATCTCGTATAATTTGATGTACACTGAGTAGTGAGATTTTTATTACCTAGGTATATAATAAATTTTATTTTGAATTTATAAGATTAAGTTCGCTTAGTAAAATTATTTCGTACAGTATATTAACACGTAAATATCAATAAAAAATAGAATCCGATGCCTTTTGCAAGTATGATGTGATCATCATCTGATTGTACATTGAAGATTCAAATAGATGAAGATTAAATAAATATCTCTCCTGAAAAAAATTTTAATATTAATATATACTTTTTATGAATTAAACACAAAGTGGAAAAAGTGAAATCGAAAATAACAGTCACGAGCAGGATTTAAACCCGCATCTCCTACCGTCCAGATGCTTTGACAATGCAGCAATTTGGCAAAGCATCTGGACGGTATCTAGGAGATGCAGGTTCAAATCCTGCTCGTGACTGTTATTTTAGATTTCACATTTTCCACTTTGTGTTTATATGGCTAAGCATGTCAAACGCTAAAAATATATATAAAAATATCTAAATACTATTTTGAAATTAGTGGAGGATATTTATACTATGATAACGGTTAATATACCCTTTATTAATAGATTAGACAGCTTTAAAAAAAATAATAAATATATATAAAGCCTAATAAATATATGTAGCAGCCCTATTATTTCTATGTCCCCAAGTTGAAAGTTAGTTGCAGCTCTACGAGCTTAGCATGATCTAACGGGCGGACTGGCGACAGAAAATAAAAATATAATGTGTTTAATACAACACAATATAAAAAGATCATAAACAGTTTAAATAGAATTTTGCAAGCATCTGTACTAATATATATCTGTTTGTTTGTTCAGTAGAATAGCTTACTTGTATAGTGACGAAAAATGACTTACCTTAAGTTTAAAAACAAGTAAGTAAATTTAATTTATATGTCATTTATTAGGTATGTGGGTAAAAAATACATCTACCTGTTATTGTTTCTGCGTGTAAAATCTCAATTTTTTTGATATTCAGAAATCAAATTATCTTAACTAAAAATCAAAACATAGATCTAGAATCTTTAGCGCATCAACGTAGTATTTTAAAGGTAAGAATTTTAATATGACGATAGCTTTATTTGGAACATTACGTAGGAATAAATTAACATTCGACAGAATACGTATAATTATAAATATCCCAGACATAGTTTTGGGGATAGAGAGTTCTTAAAAAATAGACATGAGGCGGAAGATACGCATAATACTAGCACTAATATACCTCTTCAATGGTACCTTTGATTTTGGAGGCTTACTAAACAGTTTACGGCCATAATGGCTTTGGTCTATATATAGGCTATCATTAGAACAGTGTGCAAGCAAAATCGCGAGAGAAACTAGTTTAACTGTAGTCGTTGGTGCGAGGGAATTAGGAAGGAGGAAAGGCAATTGGAAAACTTCATCGTTGGTTTTATAACGCTAAAGGAATACTAGCGGAAGAATTTATTGTTTAAGAAGCAATAGAATTGGAATTAAATTGCTTTAGTCTCTAGTGTGTAACTAAGAGGAAAGTCTTGTTATTTTATAAAAATAACGTAATAAAATAGCATTGCGGAATTTTTGACAGTCACGAAGTCATTATATTATCCATCTACATTAGTAATATACATATTATTTATCTACCAAGGTACTAAAGACTTTATAATAATAAATTAACTAATACAAATTGACTCCACATGTGGTGGACTGGTTTAGATACCGGTCTCTAACCCGAGTGGATTCGAATCCCACACAAGACAACTCTTTGTGTGATATTGTGGCAAAAATGCTTGTTCTGAGTCTGGGTGTACTTTGTGTCCGTGATTGTGTGTTGGTAAAGTTCCTACGATACAAGGATTATTCCTTAGAATAGAGTGATGAAAAAATAACACGAAATTAAATATTTTGATGTAATGCCTTTATTAAGAATTCTCTTCTGTTTTTGAGAGATCCTTTGATTCAACATCATGGTTGGATTTTCTACTTTTATAAAAAAATCTGTAGATTTTTGCTATTTATGAGCACAGTGAATTATTTGGTTACAACAAAAAGGTTCTAACCAACGCGACGTAAAGTTGGCGCTGAGCTATAGTCACTGTTTATCATCCCAAAAAATTGCGCTGGGAGGGAGGGAGTTTGCAATGGTGATTTATTGGTCGCGAGTACTACTACTGCTCACTAAAGAAATAAAAATGTTGGTGTTTTGAAAATGCATAAGCCTCTCTGTTTTCAAAAGAAATAAAATGTTCGGCTTTAGAAACAGATATACTTTATTAGTACCAAATCCTACAATGCGATAAAAGCGATAGCAAGGAATTAATGTAGATATTCTGGTTATATAAATATACGATCTAATATTTACATATTTTTATAAACATACCTATATTTTAAGCATTTAACATGGTTAGCCATAAAAATTAATACAAAGATAAACTTGAGATTATTATTTCGATTTCACATTTTCACACTTGTCTTTATGTTCATATATATTTTGTTACGCTACAATATATTTTGTTAAGCTCCACATTTTAAAATAATTAAAAAACAACATTCCCTCTAAAAATAAAAATTATATACGACCGTATCGCTGCCTACCGAGCTTAGACCCACTCAAACACACAAAAAAGTATAGCTGTTTATGAGAAGTTCAGCGACTAAAACAGATAAAGGAGAATTATCAAGATACTCCCTATTCTCGGAAACTGAGTTAATTATACCTTTAAAACGTCATAACATGCTTTCCCCTCCAAAAAGAACACCTAATACTAACTACCCGTGAGGAATTTTTTTTTCTATTAACAATCCCATTCACTCGAGCCAATTAAAGGTTATCTAAAACGCAAACATGTTTCGTCGAACCGGCCGCTAATACGTCAATAGAAACTGACACCTGTTACGTATACAAGCAAATAGTGCAGTTACTTCCAATCTGAAATTCAATTAAACCGCTGGCATTTTCGCTGTGGTTTCGATGGTATTTTAGACAAAATGTCATTTAGTAATAGCGATGCTTGTTATGCTTGTTGCCCGGGGTTCTGGTCATTCATTAGCTATTGTTACTGATTTTTACAAAGAATTGGCTTTTAGCTTCATTTTACGTTATTCGTAGTTAAGGTTAATGATAATACGTTATGGATTTTATTCTTACCTATATACTTCATAGAAACTATACCTATTTATGAAAGTAGGTATAAAACGTGTGCAAGCCTCGAGGAAGTGAATACATCATGTACTACAAGTGGTTCGAGTCCAGGCTGAAGAAATTAACAGGTCAAACTTGAACATGCTGTCGGGGCGTCACCCTAGGAAGTCTCCCCGACAGTAGTCTCACTCTGCGCGGGTCACAAAAAATGGTACACTTCGCACACAAAACTGCTAGAAAAGCAAAGAATTCACTGACTTGGTTGTTGCTGTATATGTAGAATAATTAATTCTGTAAATTTTGTTGAGACTTCTCAAATATTAAAAATCAATAATCTCAGAGTGCACCTAAAATAAAAAGGTAGGTATTTGGAGATCACACAAATGTTTATTTGTGAATAGATCCTAGATCTTACAATACCCGACAGTTTACAACTGACCTATGAGCTGTAGTCGTAGAAATTATACAGGCAGTATTATTTCAGGTTCGCGTAATGGAATTAAGAGATCAAATATTAAATTTTCATTTGGAAGCAACCACCACGTGCGAGCTTTGTCTGTTTACACTTTATACTAAGTAAGTACACGGATATGTTGTACTTCTGATGTGTTTTATGTAGTAATTACTACAACAAATGATAGTTACTAAAATTAGTTGTAGATTGAATTACTAAGTTCATCAGTACCGATACAATACTAAGGTTAAAAGGTCGTCGTTGTCATTTAAAAGAAGAAGACGAAATACATATATGTAAATTTTGCTTAAAATCAAAATACACTGAAATATTTCAAAGCTGTTAAAAATGCAGAAGAAAATGACCCACTTATAAGAGTAAACAGAAGCGTATGTAAACGATGCTGACCCCTATTGCAAACTTGGGAGATTCTATCTGTATGTTGAGGGGTTAATACACAAAAGAGAAAGACATCGTCATCTTTCTATCATTTTCCCAAGCTTTGTTACGATCATCATCACACCTTTTCAATTTAATCTGATTAACAGTATTTACACGAGATAACTGTCTGTCTCAACTCCATTAGCGACTTTATAACAAGACCGGAGTTACATTTTTCAGGCTTCTAACAACCTGTAATGATTACTGCAATATTATTTGATAGCCAGGACCTACTCCTTCACGTGGCTTCCATGAAAAGTAGCAGATTTACACAAATAGGTCCAACCAGGTCGACTGTAATAGAATACCTAAACCATTAACTCCATCTGTATATTTGTTATGTGCAGGAGTTTTAATTAAACAAATAGGTGTAATTTTTTGTCACTTATCTGATGCTGGCAGAGCAATAGTTACTAAAACTTGCCGATTGATCGACATTTAAATTATAGACAGAAGACCAAGATCCATGTATTCAAGGTGGGAAAATATTAAATCGAAAATAAGAGTCACGAACAGGCTAAGCATCTCAAATGTAAAATAAAAAATATATAAAAATATTAAAGACAAAGATATTACTTTAAAAAGAAGAGATAAGTTACGTAAAATCTTTCTTAAAACCAAAAAAACATCCAAATGCTGAAGCTGTGACGGCCTTTTAAATTGCAGAAGACAACAGCTAAAATCTTCGTTAAAGTATATCGTAATGCTTTACGGCTGTTTAAACTGCAGAAAATAAAGACCTGGGGGGTTAGGCAGAATGCCATATGTCACGTGTCGACCATATCGAGATCACTGTGATTGGTAGAGAGATCACCGTGATTGGCCAACGGATTATTGTGACATCACACGTCGGTTTCTCAACCAATCACAGTGATCTCGATACGGTCGACACTTGAAATATGACATTCTGTCTCAGGGGGCTGGTCATCTCTGGTAACAAATGAATGCTTCCACTCGGTAGGAAAATCACCAACGCAACTTTATTACACGTTTTATTCTCTATTGTACTACATACACATTATAATATATGAACCATTTAAAGTTGAGAAACATTGAAGACTACCAAGTTTGTCCAATATTCGACGAAAACGCTCCAACTTGTTTCGCTATTGCTAAAGTTTCAGTATACATGTACAGTTACGTTTGACTTGTATTGTTTACAAAATGAAATGCTCTGAAGTTCTACCTGTTGTCTCGCGTCTTGGCCTTGTGGTTTCAAGCTTAAGATTCTTTTTAACTTTCAACAATTGAAAGAGAAATGCGAAAATGTTTGGTTGTCAAGGCTTTATAGTTCAAAAGCTGTTATTTTTTATTTAATGCGGTTTGCTATGTCCTATCAAATTTTGTCATTATGGAGATCATGTCAAGAAACTTAAATTACGTTTTAAATCCTAGTCTGAAGTGCTTTTAACTGGTCATTGTCGCCATGTCAGATTGTGCCATGTGAGATATTAATAACACTGTACGGACTAAGAATACAAGTGTCCCCACCCCATTCTTTCCCACGGGTGTCGTACGAGGCGACTAAGGGAAGTAAGCAATTATAATCATTGCATTACTGGTGGTAAGGCTGGGTACCAAGTGGGAGTACTCACTTAGTATCAGGCCCGAGCGGTTTGGTACCACCACCTCCCGTGTGACTGGCCATAAATCACATCGTTGCGTTTTGGCTGTAGCAGGAAATAGCCGTTTATGCTTTTATTTCATATCTGTGAAATGAAATGTTGAGCAGCGGCTTGACAATACTCGGTATAGTTGAGTCCATGAGCGACGGATACCATTTACCATTAGATGGGCCGAGGCTCGTCTGTCACAAAATTCAATAAAAAAAATACTATTATATAGTGTTCAGTAGTCATTATAATGAAATACAAATAAAATTAACTGCTATCGTTAATTTAATTAATGATTATTATCATAAATATAGTTTATACCAGAATTTATCTGGCATTAAGCAAAACAAATTATTATAGTTATTTGTGCATATAATATAAATGAAAATATATTGTTCTCGCCGCAGTTGAGCGTCTATTTTATTATGTATATTTTACAGTTTAATTATAGTTTTAAAACCTTTGAATATGGTGCATGCAATTCACCGATATTACTAAAATAAAATTACTTTAAGAAGGATTGATCCAGTCATATATATATAATACTTTAAACTTAAAAAATTACACATAAACTTGCAATAACACAATTATATATGACGAACGACCACTTTGTGCTAGTTTGATAAAAAGTACAAAATATTAACAGGTAGAGAAAATATTATTTTTTAAGTAATCCTTAGACCAACCACATACGAAGAAAACCCATTAATTAGAAAGTTTTCAGCTAAGAAGGCAACAGAAAATATTTCACAAATATTGGAAGCGATGCCTCCAATTGGCGGTTTCATCAATAGCGTAGATATCAAAGCCATCCAATATTTCATATTTCAGTATTACAGTTCGCGATACATTTCGAAGGCTGAAAAATGTTTTCGCCTCCAAAGAAATAACTGTGTATAAATTTCAATCTGACTTCGGAAGAAGTGAAGAGAGAAGTGTACAGATCTCTCGCGGAGATTTGTCTAAAAGACTTTTACAAAATGTTTTATGTTCACTTTATCCTTGCATTATGTACGTAATAACTTTATTAAATAATTCGGACTTATTAACAACTAAATTTGGCGCATTTATTCTTCAAAATCAGGATAATATTATGAAAATATGTCACAGCACAAATATATATGGACGGTTACTGTGTCATAAATTTTATTTTAGAAATTAGATGCCCCTCTTTCACATGCAACAACATTAACAGTAAGTGCTCAATTTAGTTTCATAATTTAAAATACGCACATACCCTATATATTATCTATATCTATCTAGTCTAATATATTGTCAAGTTTTTTTTTTGTTTTGTTCGATCGATCTATTAGCATTGATAATTATCGCTGATACAATAAATTGTAGGTGAGACGAAGTTCAGCGGGTCATTTAGTATCTATACTATTAAAAAGTTCTAACAGAGCTGTACATTTAAGATATTTGAGAAAAAATGACTGTATTAGGCTATATAAACGTGTCTAAACACAAAACTATTTTAACACAAAGTGAAAAATGTGAAATCTAAAATAACAGTCACAAGCAGGATTTGAACCTGCATCTCCTGGATACCGTCCAGATGCTTTGCCAATTCAGCCATCGTGACAATTGCTCCTGACTGCTAATTTCGATAACACAGGCACCACTGAAGGAATGTAATATGGTTCCGGTGGCCCACCAACAAAGGCGGAGAGAAGGCACACGGCGCGTTTCTTTAGTGGGTGAGGGCCCCACGCTAACCTGTTCGTTGCCCCGAACGACGGGGTGTGCGGTTAGGAAAAAAATTTCCCGCCTTAACAAAAAAAAAGCAAAGGCCCACGCCACCTATCGTATGCATTTACATGCATTAATCCATCCGATAGGTGGCGTGGGTCGTTAAGACAAATGTGATGTGGAGTAGGGTATGGCCGAAGGTCAGTGCGATAGCTCAGTGGCTTAGAGCACTTCCCCGGATTGGAAGGGACGCAGTTTTATTCCCGCTTGCACTAAGGTACTCTTTTTCCACATTCACAAATAATTTGTACTTATGTTGTCTTGGTTGCAGCTACTTTCATGCTACTTTAGTTATAAAAAACTAGAACTCACAGAAAAAAAACAACAATCTGATTGGTGATTGGACCAGCTAAAACCGAATAGATCGGAAGCTGACCTCAACATAAAATTGGATATAAGGCTAGGGAGGGAGATGATAATTATAAGCCTATGCAATAAATGTTTCTTTTTTAATTAAAATTTGAATCTGTATGTTTTTATTATCAATGTACCTACTAAATAATCGAAAGCTGATTTAGACTATAGAAAATTAAATATATTATACGATATATAGAGAAACATGAAACATACACTTACCTGTAGCAGCCAGTAGCACCTGCGATGGAACGTCGGCAGGATGGCTGAGTGGACATAGCACCCGTAGATACACTGCAACAATCATATCAACCATTTAAAAATGGAACTAGTAATTAAGTGGGAGAGTTAGCAGTAGGCTCCATACATACTACTTATTGTGGCGGTGGCTTGGCTGTACCTCTGGTGTTGCGAAAGTCCATGAGCAGCGGTTACCACTTACCACCAGGAGGCAGTTAGCTCGTCTGCCACCGCTAGTAATACGAAACAACATAGACTCAGCCAAATACTAAGAATAATGCCAAACCCCTGTTTACTATTTTATAACGCGGGTGGGACATTATTAATTGGACAACTAACTCACGCTACATGGAGGTGTTTCACTATTGGTCACACGAAAGACGGTGGTACCAACCAGCCTCTATAACAAGTAAATACCCACTTGGAATAATGTCGTCTACGACAGCATGTTTTCAGAATTATTTTCTACCACGTTGTATAAACTCCGAATCACAGATTACCCCAACTGGTGCGTGCAACACATTGTTGATTACTTCTTTCATATAACTATTCCTATTGCCCAAGTTTGGCATGTCTATTTTGCTATGCCTATTGCCACGTGCGATGAATACTTTTGCGAGTTATTTTGTGCCCAAAATATAATTTACATAAAATACGATGGCATCCTGAGCTGTAAAATGGGTTGCAAAGTCAGCTAAAACATTTAGTTACCACTAATACGGTAAACATTTCACAGACATATAATATTTGTATTAAAAAAAACTGGAACCAAAGATAAGAAGCCGTAAAAAGCGCATAGATGTATCTATGATAATAATAATGCGTCGCAGCCACCAGAGACCGCATCAGCGGAACCGGTCACACCACACGCGTTGAGCTCGAGCTCCAGCAACGAGTACTTCTCACTGCCGACGTCGCCGCCACCTGTATGTCGGCGTGAGAAAGCCCGGCCACAGGATAGTTTAGGGCCTCGAGGCCCCCCAGCCTCAGATAAGGTCCCCAATGCCAGTGGTAATGTGCGGCGCATGAAATGGACCAGAACAATTAATGAAAATGTCATGCACGCATATTTCGGGGCTACAGGGGGGGGGGGACCAATCTCACCGCGTACCGTGACCGCATGCTTCTTCTGTTTCAGGGCCTTGAACCTGAAAATAACGCCTTATCAACGTCTCGGCTCAACGACTATCGGACCAAGTACGGGCCATTCAACGATGTCATATGTTGGAAGACACCGTGCTTGATGTACCCCTACTCTTTCGCAAACACCGGCTATAATATCCACTCACGTACCCGTTACATAAAGGACATGTGTGGGTGTGATGGGACTTATTCTGTGGACGCCCAGTACTGTGAGGAGGTAAAAGCCGCTTTGGAATATGCGATTCATGAGTATAGATTCGAACCATTAGAATTTAGGCCACATCTGCCTCGATTACCCATGCATAGAAGGAACATGTTAATGGTTAAGACCCTTGACTCGCTTTTATCTAATTACTTAGACACTAGCGACAGTCTTTCCGATACACACTCCATCTTGTACTGTACGGCCGTTGCTGTGTGCCGTATAGCTGGACTTACTTTTTTAAAAAGGGAGTCCTCTATGCGGCCTCTGAACGCAAAACCGTCATGGCAGTGTACGATTGAGTGTCGTATCGCCGAGACAAGGGTGTTAATCCGCAAACTCGATTGCTTCAGGTTGGGTAATACACGCCCACGAGTCATGCGCTTCGTAAAGCGGGCATTCTTGGGGACTGGTGTCAGGCCTCAAAATTTTATGGCCCGTGTAACGGAGTGCATCGACTTCTTGAAGCAAAAACTCTATGCATGGGCAAATCGAGTTCGCAGATACAAAAAACGTATAAATCGTTATACTGTGAACCGCATGTTTCAAAGTAATGAAAAGTCAGTCTATAGAAACTGGGAGCGACCTCGTGAAGCTGTGTGTGATGTGCAGATACCCGATGCTGAAGCTACAAATAAATTTTGGCGCAGCATCTGGTTGGTGCCCCTCATACACTCTGAAGGCGATTGGATTGAGAAAGTTAAACAAGCATGTGAAACAATTCCAACAATGGACAAAATCTTTATAGAACAACAAGACGTAGTCAGTGCAGTCCGTTCTTTGGCAAATTGGAAATCTCCAGGACTGGAGGGACTGCACAACTTTTGGCTGAAATGGTCACATGCTCGTTTGGCATCTCAGTTTCAATCGTCTGTGGAATCCGGGTCGCTGCCGGATTTTATGACAACTGGCATCACTCACTTGCTCAAGTCAAATCAGGCAGTACCACGGAACCAGGTAATTAAAGACCTATCACTCTCGCATCAATTTTCATAACTTAAGCTAAGGTGACGGTAGGGTCTACCGCATAATCATCTTCATTACAAGGGTTTATTTTGAAGCATTAAATCATAATGAAGAGAATTAGGCAAGGGCAAGAGAGGAGATATATTTTGGGTCAAAGTTTCGCCCTTATCAGTAATGAGAACCCTTTCAGTAGCTGTTTTCATTAAACACAAAGTGAAAAATGTGAAATCGAAAATAACAGTCACGAGCAGGATTCGAACCTGCATCTCCTGGATACCGTCCAGATGCTTTGCCAATTCAGCCATCGTGACCCTTGCTCCTGACTGCTAATCTCGATAACACATTCATACTTAACGTCTTTGGGGGACGAAGACGCCATCTATCGAAAGTATTTTCATACAATATACCGACCAGGTAAACTTGATTTTACAATTAAGATTTTACCCAATAATGACGCAAACCCTATAAATATTTAGATATTTTTATATATATTTTTAGCATTTGATATGCTTAGCAACATACATTAAACACAAAGTGAAAAATGTGAAATCGAAAATAACAGTCACGAGCAGGATTCAAACCTGCATCTCCTGGATACCGTCCAGATGCTTTGCCAATTCAGCCATCGTGACCCTTGCTCCTGACTGTTAATCTCGATAACACATTCATACTTAACGTCTTTGGGTACTATGTATATATATCTACTATTATTTTAAATTAATATAGCGGTGTCTACCAAATTAGTCGAAATATATCATATATCATTAGTCACTTAATAATATTGCTTTTATTTTTATTGATACTTATAATAAAACATGTCATTTACTGAATTTTTAATCTAAATAATCATTAACATTGTAAAAACCATATGAAACTAGTAAATTAAAAATATTTTTTCCTTGAACACTGGTAGTGTTTCCGACTCTTTAATGTCTCTTGGAATTTTATTATACAATTTTACACACATTGTTAGACAGCTCCTTTGGTATAATGCTGTGTTTGGAGTACGAACGAATACCAAACGTTTTGAATTCCTAACAGATCGTGGATAGATCTCATCTGCAGTTTTAAAAAGGTGCAAATGACGTCTAACAAAAAGACATGTTTCACAAATATATAAGCTAGGAAGCGTTAGTATCTTCAATTTGTAGAAAATTGGCTTTTTTTTAGGCGTAGAAACTGCAAGATGCCTGCAAGATTCATAAGGACGAAGTCCGACCAAAGCTCAGATGCACCTTTTCTGAACCAAGAATGCTCTATTGATATCAGTTGAGTTACCCCACAGCAGCAGACCGTATCTTAAAACCAATGCAACGTATGCGTGATAAGCCGTAATTGCCATTTTTCCAGAAGTTATACGACGCAGTCGGCCGAGGACATACGCAAAACCGCTTAACCTTTTGCAGACTCTTTCAATATGTTTTTTCCAGTTAAGGTGCTTATCAATCGTTAGTCCCAGAAATGATGCATGATTAGTTTCTGATATAACTTCATTATTATAAGATACGTATATATTTCTCAGGTTTGGCTGGTAGTTGTTCTGTAAAAGCATGTATTTGTTTTTATCGGTATTCATTTTCAGATTATTTTGAATAAGCCATTCCGCAACTTGTTCTATCGTGCTATTGATTTGATATTGCTATTGATATGATATAAATGGGTAATTAATGTTGATTGAAAATCCAGCCCTAAAAAAAATTACTACTAAATATCTGGTGCATTCAAGCGTCTCCTAGAATTAACAATCAAATAATATTTGTTTAGCACTCCTCAAGTCCCGCGCGACACCAAATTTGGTGAACTTAAATTAAACCAATTTTATTATGACGCATTATTTATTGGAAGGTAATATAGCACTCTAAACCAACATGGTATTTTCTCAGTTAGTACATCTTTCTCTTAAGAATTTGAGGCAACCACTTTTTACACGATAAGCTTCCCTATGCCTCTCATATTATCTAAAACACCAACAGTTATCAGCTTTGGAAATAAAAAAGTAGTAATAATTATTTACCAAATATAGAGTTATTAAAAATTAACTGTTTAATATTTTTCTTTGTTAAATATACGAATAAATAAATATGTTACTAAGTTGCTTCGTTCATAACAAAAATGTATTATTGAAACCGATCGACGTAGTATAGAATCATTGATATGCCTACGCAAAAAGACATCTTCCTAATGGATCTCATCGTTAGTTCGTAATCAAATTTATATTTGCTCAAGCCCAAGCACCGTTACTTTTAGCAAAAGTGTTTTTAAAATCTACGTACAAAGAAGTATTGCTGAATTTACATAAAAAAACAGATTGTTTAACCTTCTTGTTTTGAAATTAGATATAACTACCCTTTGCCCGCGGCTCATCCTTAGCAAAAGCTTTCGCTCTCCTCACATGGTTTCATGAGACGATATTACGATAATCAGCTAAAAAAGTAGGTATACAAGAGAGAATCCAGGGTTATACTGGCCTAACATCAAACACAGGACTACTCCAGGAACTAAACGATATCATTTACATAACCTACACTAGCTTATATCTTACCTTCTAGGGATTTATTTATCCCAGCATGAATGGGCCGGCTCGATCGCGGAAGAACCGACTCGACCGAACTCAACTGCACAGATGGCAGAGTGGTGGAGAGTGGTGGTGGTGGTGAGATTCGATTCCCCCACTTAAGACAACTCATTGTGTGATCCATAAAATGCTTGTTCTGAGTCTGGATGTACTTTGTATCCATGAAATTGTATGTTTGTAAAGTCCCCCGCGATACAAAGATTATACATTAGCCAAGGGTGTTGACTGTTTTTTTAAAAAAAACACCTTATCACAGAAGATCAGCGTAAAACAACGGTAGGTACTTATACCGTTGTGTTTCGTATGGTGAGTAAGAGCGTCGGAGGCCCAAACCCTCTTCCTTTCTACTCTTTATTATCCTTCCTATTCTCTCCTTATTATTCTTCCTATTCTCTTCTTAGTATTCTTTCTTTTCTCTCTTTATTATCCTTCCTATCACATCCACTCGACATCCACTACGATCGCAAAACCGCCTGCCAAGCATGGCGATTACGGCACTGTCCCCTCTTGGGGAGGCCTATGTCCAGCAGTGGACGTCGAAAGACTGATGTATTGGATTGGATTTGCCACAGTATCCTGTATTGTTCAAACTAAGTTATTATTTAAAATAAAAAACGCGAACATTTATATATTTCATATTAGATCCGCCAAAGTCCCTTGTTATACATACGTAAAGTCAATCGATCGAACAAAATTATGTCCTTACCAGAATTCTCTTACAAAACGTAATAAAATAAAACTGGGTCACGATACAAACCTAATAAAATTTAATATACAGAAAGAGAATGAACATGGAATAAAGATTTCATATTGAATTTCATTTTGTTAGTGATCTCTAAAAAAGCATGGCACATATGTCGTAAAACAAGCTAACTAAGCATAGTCTAGAATTGGCACCTGAACTAACTTCGTTTACTAGGAGACCTTCTATGCCTCTTTTTGGTATAAGGCATAAACGTGAGCGATTAATACATTTAAAAGCTTATATTATTACTAGCAAACTTGGCCACGCGTTGTGTGCTGGATTCGTTAGTTAATTTTCATTCAAAATAATAATTGAAAACTATCGTGTTTTAAGTAGAATCTAATTATATAACCAATAACAGAAGTGCGTCAAATTCAATATTTCATATCATATCAGGAATAAATTGCATAATGTTGTCGGTGTACATGGAAGTACAATAAGTTGCTTTACATAAATGTTATTTAATACAAATCCTGCATCAATGTTATGGTGAATTAATATAATAAATACATTTTCCGCGTGAAGACATGTCCATTTTTTTTTTATTTTTTTTTTTTGCTTATGGCGAAGTACGGGCAACGGAAATTAATGAATGGATTACAGCTACTTCTACTGCAAATAAAACACACCGAGCTGCGTCATGGTTGGTTACATTACAGACGGTGGTAACGACCCACTTAGAGCCGATAGAAAGAAAGAAATAAACTTTTTATTACATACAAAAATATAAAAATAGGGTGGTGACACTTCAATTCTTAGACCGTCACCACTACGATTTAGATTTTGAAATGTGAGTGATTAACATAATACAAACTGCGGATTAAAAATAATTATTTTGCTTTTTCACTTGCAATTGAATAAAGTATCTGATTTTGAGGAATCAACACGTAACAAATAAAAATATATTTTTTTTTTATATTTGCATAAACTCCAAATACAATATAAATAATATTTATAATTACGTTATGTTTGTAACACATTATTTGAAGGTAGTAGTAGGTAGTAGGTGTAGCGGCACAATTGTGGCATTAATCAATTCTGAAGTATCAATTTCTGGAGTGATCTGTCAGTGCCACTCTGGCGTAACATAGACGGGTAACAATTTTCGTTTAAAAGTTTGTCATTTGTGGAATTATTAGGATCACCATAGGAGCAAAATTCCAATTCGTTCAAAGTTATTAATCAATCGCCGTAGAGGTTGTCACTGGTGATTTGCTAATTTAATTCGAGTCAGTTTGAATCATAAATCTAATTACGTGAAATTAGGTTAAAGTATCTTCTTTTCAATACATTATAATTTACATCAGGCAATAATATATATATGATTATGTCATAACTAAAAATTAGACCCTGATTTATGACTACTAAATAATGCTGCCTGACATTTACGCGAATGTAACACATTATGAAGTAATAAATCTATAATAAATAATAATTGTCTTATACAAATTCGCTCCCGCTTCCGCTATCGCCTTTGCCTTATAACCTCTTATAGTAGATACTCAACGGTCACAGTTGTGCAAAATGTATTATTCAGCGTTCCTTGCAGCATGTGACTCGCTTTGCTCCTAGCACTAGCAATGCAATACTAGACTGCTTGTTGATAAAATTGTATTTACTGCCCATTATATTAAGTCGCGGATAGAATAGTTTCATTCATTATGGAAACGCGTAAGGTTTTGAGCAACACTTAATTAATAAACAACATAGCTATCAAATCGGTTCTCAAACTTAGAACTATTTAATACTAGATCCTGTTCGCGATTTCGTATGAGTGAAATTCAAAATATAAATAACACCCCAATATGCCACATTAATTGTTTTTAAGAAAAAAATTGTTTTCCGACATAATAATAATAATTATTATTATTTTTATTCTCTCACCACAATATAGTAAACATGACATTAACTTGGTACATAATAAGAGTGTTGATATATTATGGGAGACTGGTGCCTAAGCTAAGCTCAAGGCCTGTGTTCACCCCTTATGTTAATAACATTTCAAATATTATGTATCAGACACTAACAATTGCTTTAATAATTTAAATCTATATGCTTATTCATAGTACACAATTAATATTTAAAAAAGAAAAGAGATTATTATGATACAGGTTAGTTGGTTGGTATGTGGATGCGTGTGTGTTTGCGTGCGTGCGTGTGTGTATTTGTGTGCGCGCGTTCATGGGTGTGTGTGTGTGTGTGTATTTTGTGTGTGTATGTATGTGTGTGTGCGCGCGCGTGGTGTCTGGTGTGTGTGCAGGAGTTGTGTGTTTCTGGATATGCTATTCATTCCTAAGCCAGAACGGCTAGTAGGGCCTCTGTTTCATCAAAACTCAACCCCTGCAGCCATTCAGTTAGCTTCCTTTTACATACGCCCTTATTGAGGTTGAACATATGCAGGATTTTATTTATTTTGTTATATAGGAAACAACCCATGTGACAAAAGAAACGTTTTGCGTACTTTGTAGATAATTTAAGGCGCTGTACAGGATTGTATCGTCTTTTACCGCTGGACAGAGCTGGGTGGTACGTCAGTAGAGCATGTTGTTTTAACAAGGTGTTAAGTATGAATAATTGACGCACAGTTAGGACTTCGCTTTCCTGATATAATAATGCAGTGGGATATCGATATGGCCTAAAGAATTACACCTTCAGGATAGCTCTTTGGGCTCTCTCCTGATCAATTAGTTTGGTTTTCGACGCTCCGCCCCAGGACGTGATGGAATACGTTATTATTGACTGAGCAAGGGCAAAATAAACAGATTTCAATTGTTTCGCGTCTAAGACGTACCTTATCGTTTTAAAGACGTATATTAATTTTCGTAACCTAGTATTAAAGACATCTATATGCTCATGAAATCTGAGGTTGTTATCGATTGTAACTCCTAGGTATTCCACAGTCTCTGTTTTTTGCAAGTGTGTGCAGTAATGTTATGCGGTTCAGGACACGAGTGGGATATTATGGAATGAGGTAAAGTAGTAGGGCTTAGAGAATTACCTTTGATTGTGAATGTAACGTATTTAGTTTTATCACTGTTTAGTGTCAATAAATTACCTCGTAGCCACTTGGAGACAATGTTAAATCCTGATTGAGTCTGTTTATAGACTTCATTCCACGTATTGTCGCTAAATAATATAGCGGTATCGTCGGCGAAGGCAATTATTTTGCCCTTAGAAAGAGGGAGCATACCCAGATCGTTAATATATATGAGAAATAATGTCGGCCCAAGTACGCTACCCTGGGGCGTACCATAAGCAAGTGTGCGCTCGTCACTGACGTACTCACCAATCTTAACTCTCTGAGTACGTCCACTCAGATAAAAGAGACATAGCGGTGTACCTCTAATACCCAAGTTTTCCAATTTTTTTTTTATTACATGTAGTGGCAGACGAGCCACGGTCCATCTGATGGTAAATGGTAACCGTCGCCCATGGACTCGACTATACCGAAAGTATTGTCAAGCCGCTGCTCACCAATTCATTTCACAGATGAAATGAAATATAAACGGCTATCTCCTGCTACAGCCAAAACGCAACGATGTGCTTCATGGCCAGTCACACGGGAGATGGTGGTATCAACCCGCTCGGGCCCGATACCAAGTGAGTTCTCCCACTTGCTACCCAGCCCTACCACCAGTCATGCAATGGATAATAATTGCTTACTTCCCTTAGTCGCCTCGTACGATACCCGTGGGAAAGAATGGGGTGGTGACACTTGTATTCTTAATCTGTCACCACACGGACAATATCTAAAAATATACCTAATACTTTCTGTCCACTATCCACTTTTGTCACAATGTAGTTGGTAAGTTCATTTACCGCATCAGAATTGGATTTACCTGCTCGAAATCCGTATTGCGCCAGCGAGAGTAGATTGTGTCTTTCTAAGTAATTAATTAGTCTATTATTCATAATACTCTCAATTATTTTTGAAAGGGCTGGAAGTACAGCTATGAGTCTAATGAGTACTAGTCTGTCCTTTTCTGGGTTTCTGAATACATGTACGCCAAATTATATGATGTTCGCTTTTTGCAGTTACGGCGTCAAAGCGTAAAGCTCGTCACACACGTAGCTATAATACCTATATATTAATACTAGCTCATTCGGCGAACTTCGCACCGCCATTTTTTTTCGTGAATATTTAAAATTATTAGCCGTGTGTGGCCGGCTTTAGAATTGTCCCGCCCCTCTCCACCCATGGGAGTCGTAAGAGCTGACTGAGGGAATACGGGGGAGTGGGCAGCAGCACACCTTCGAGTATTAAAAACATCCACTACGATCGCCAACCCGCCTGCCAAGCGTGGCGATTACGGCACTGTCTTGGGGAGGCCTACGTCCAGCAGTGGACTTTATAAGGCTGGTGGATGGATGGATGGATGGATTTAAAATTATTAAAGTACTAATATCGCTATTAAAAAATAGGGGTTGGCAGTAGAAGGGTGAAAATTTAGGTTTGTATGTATTTTTTAATGTCAAATCATAAAAAAATAAAAATAAATTATCAAAAAAATAAAATTTTAGGGTGGACCACCCTTATCACTTAGGGGTATGAAAAGTAATTTAAATCCTATGCTAAGACCTACAGAATATACACACAAAATTTCATAAGAGTTGGTCAAGCCATTTCAGAGGAGAATGGTGACAAACACTTAAAAAACGGCTTACTTTCGCATTTTTAATAAATAAGGGTTATGCTAAATAGTGAAGGCTTGCGTATTTCATAGGCAAAAGGTATTTAGGAATTATTCCTTGAAATACTGTAGGATTTATATACCTTTTGGTGTCTGAACTCACAGGATGAATTGTCCCAAGACCATTGTGCTGTATTGCAGTTGAAATATTGGGTTAAAGGTAGTTAAAATTTACCTATTTTATACGCGAAAAAAGACTAATTTATGTTAGTTTATCCAACTGTACTATATTCAGTAAAGCAACATGAAATATAGTACATAATTTTAAGCAAAATCTTAGTAGAACAGCGCCTCTGTACAAGTTTTGTGTTGTGAAACAGGAGCCATTAAATATACTACAGCTCTCTAGCGACCTTAACATTCTTAAAACTTTAACCAGTTGCCATGTCTCGTACTATAGGATTTACGTTTCTTATTTTTAAATGCCTAATTAAGAAAATAACCTATCTGTATTACTCGCATGGGAGAAATTGTGGACTTTCACAGTAAGCTGCAATTTGGTAGTACCTACTTTCTATTTATAGTTTCATAAGCGGTGGTTGCCGTTTACCATCAGATGAGGTACATCACTGCGGCGCTGGCAATTGCAAAATAAAAACTAGGAATTAGGTACTTGTAAATCTTTACTATACTTATAACATAGTAGGTAGCACGCCTGTATTCCCCGAAGGGGTAGGCAGAGGTATATTACACACCCATGGTTCGCCAGCTATGTTTAAGTCCCACGTAATAGGGGGCCTATTGACGTCTACCGGGCACATTTCCAAACTCCGGGCTGCTACTGAGATTTTTTTTTTGTTACGAACTATCTCAATAACCCTGCCCGACCCAGGGATCGAACCTGAGACCTCAAGATCAGCAGTCGCTCACACTACCGCTGCACCACAGAGGCAGTAAGTACTATAATTATCATATTATTATTATAAAAGCGCGTTTGTTAGTTTGTTACTCTTTCGCGGCATCATTACTCAACCGTTCATCATGAAATTTAGCATACATAATTATATTCCATACCTCAGAAGAGGATATAGGGACTACCCTAAAAAAAAACTGTCTTGTTTTCCGTGATAAAGACTACTTTATCACGAAATATGACTACTTTATCACGGAAAACAGGACAGTTTTTGCATGTAGTGGCAGACGAGCCACGGCCCATCTGATGGTAAATAGTAACCGTCGCTCATGGACTCAACTATACCGAGAGTATTGTCAAGCCGCTGCTTACCATTTTATTTCACCGATATGAAATGAAAGAATAAACGGCTATCTCTTGCTACAGCCAAAACGCAACGATGTGCTTCATGGTGCCGGTCACACGGGAGATGGTGGTACCAACTCGCTCGGGCCCGATACCAAGTGAGTCACTTGGTACGTAGCCCTACCACCAGTAACACAGTTCCCGTGGGATCGCAGTTTTTGATGATTAAGGAACCGTAGAGTGACGTAGATATTTATATTTTAAAACAGAGTCTAATCTTACTAATATAATAAATATAAAAGTTTGTAACTGCCTCTGTGGTGCAGCGGTAGTATAACCGACTGCTGATCATGAGGTCTCGGGTTCAATCCCGGGTCGGGCAGTGTTATTGAGCTGTTTCGTAAAAAGAAAAAATCTCAATAGCAGCCTGGAGTTTGGAAATGTGCCCGGTAGATTATAGTTACCCACTTCTTAGGTCCACACAGAGGAAACCGCGAGCTAGTAGCTAGTTATAAATGCGAAATTATGTTTATTATTTACGATTTTTTGTCGTAATTACTTTACCGATTACTGATTTTAATAACCCCTAATAGAAACATAACATACAATATAGCAAACCACTGAATAGCACGCCTGTATTCCCTGAAGGGGTAGGCAGACGTGTATTACACACCCATGGTTCTCTAGCTATATTTAAGTCCCACGTTATACGAGGCGAGCCTATTGCCGTCTACCGGGCACATTTCCAAATTCCGGGTTGCTACTGAGAATTTTTCTTCTTACGAAAAAGCTCAATAATACCGTCCGACCCGGGGATCGAACCCGAGATAATACAAACAAAAATATGAGTATGTGGTTTCGGTGGTGTGGTGCAGAAAGGGGAGTGTAATGTCCATCCATCCATCAGCCTTTTAACGTCCACTGCTGGACATAGGCCCCCCCAAGAATGGGGGATAGTGCCGTAATCGTCACGCTTGGCAGGCGGGTTGGCGATCGCAGTGGATGTTTTTTATACTCGAAGGAGTGCTGCTGCCCACTCCCTCGGTATGCCCTCAGTCGGCTCTTACGACTCCCATGGGTGGAAAGGGGTGGGACAATTCTAAAACCGGCCCCACACGGCAGAGTGTAATGTGCTAATGCAATATTCGCGGCAGCGCGTGGAGTTACGAGTATACGAGGAGCATAGTGTGGCTGACGCATAACGACTGCCAGAATATTATTTGATAGTTGGGACCCACTGATAATATGCCTTCCGAAGCATGGTAAAGATAAATTATAACCTATATAAATACATAGAATAAATTTACCCCGATAAGGAGTTCTTGTGGAATATTCCTAAACGAGTCTGCGGGCGAAATTTTAAAGACCACGCAGAATTTGCGGGCAAAAGCTCGGTGGTTATTTTATACAGGTTGTTTTATTTTTTAAGCCTGTCGGGATCAATACTGTCGTTTGTGTGTGACAGATCGTGACAGCACCTCGATACGCTTTGGTTGTTACGTGAGATAGCCACCCATAAGTTCATTTGCCACCCGTGAAAGTAAATAGTAGCTTGGCTATTGTCTTAGTATTATTTATTTTAATTTATCTTTAACTGTCCATCCATCAGCCTTTCGACGTCCACTGCTGGATATAGGCTTCCCCAAGAGGGGATCACTATTCTCGGCACTCCGTATTCGCCACTCTTGGCAGGCGGGTTGGCGATCGCAGTGGATGTTGTTAATACTAGAGGGAGTGCTGCTGCCCACTCCCACGGTATTCCCTAAGTCGGCTCTTACGACTCCCATGGGTGGAGAGGGGTGGGACAATTCTAAAGCCGGCTTCACAAGGCAGGCAATCCTTAACATTTGAGCTAATAGTGTACATTTATGCCTAGGAAACCATTACCATAAATAAATTTAAGTTTTTTTCCGAACTTGGACGTTCTATATTAAACTATACTATTAGCTCATTAATGTTTATACTAAGTTTAAGACAAATAAAATACCGTCTAAGTAATATTCAATAAACAAAACAAGGCGTAAGTGTTAGATCCACAGCATTACACTTTAAAAAAATCATCATCAAATTAGTGACTAGTCATAAATTGGCCCCAGTAACGACTTGCAGTAATCAGCAGTATAGATAAAATAATACCGTTATTTAACGTGATGTACTCGTATACTATACTACAAAAGCGCGTACTATCATAATCGGCGGTTACCACTTTTTTCACTGACTCACCTACCTATACCAAATCGGTCATGTATTGAAGGAAGGTGGAGTCAGGAGTCTCCTAAACCAGCGAGCGTGTATTTAGAGAGTTATGAATGTTGAGGAAGCGAGAGATATATGCAAGAATAGAGCCTTTTGGCGCTCTGTTCTATCTGCCTACCCCGCAAGGGAAATGGCGTGATGATAAGTTAGTAAGTTAATACTATTATCAAGTGGGCAGTGATAAAAGTGCCACCATGTGTAATAGAATTAAAATCGATACCTCCGTATTGACCTGTATATAAATTAGAAATTAGCTACAAATATCACCTCCACTAATCTCACCTCACCTAGCCTTAGCCTCGATCAAATAACCGGATTTAGGGGCGGGCCTATGGAATGGACACTGAGATCTAAATCGCAGTCGTATTGGAGAATCGTATTTTTGCAAGACCATTCAAGGCAATAACCGACTCAGTAGTGGCTTTTTCAAAAGGGATATCCGGTTTCTAGATATGTGGCGCATGTCATACGATTCGAGCGAGTTTAGGAAAATACGGTAATAATCTGTAAATGAGTTTTACAAGTCTCGCAATAGATAAAATACAAAACTTGTCTAGTGGTATACCTAGCATTGTACCTCCGCATAAATCGGCTGGCTCGATTAGAGAAGTACACAGAAAATAAGCGCGAAACGACGGTGGAAAGTCCTACTGTTGTATTTCGAGCATGTTGAATGAGACTGCCGCAGGCCTAAACCCCCTCTTCAGCACCTCCAGATAGTAAGAAAGAAAGAAAGAAAATATTTATTGTTACGAACAACATTATACGTATTAATAAAACAGAAAAATCAAAAAATACATTCGCTACAAAACGATCCCAACTCAGCATAAAACAGGTCAAAAGACCTGCACTGGTCTTCCGTTGGGGTGCCTTGGTGATATCAAGGACGTCGTTTACACCCATCACACACAAAAACAAAAACCAAATTACTAAAAATTAAAAATATATACCTGTTATTTCAAACTTATGTTAGGCTGATAGTCCTGTCAAAGCCTGCAATAAGCCAAAAATAGATAAAAACTTATTTTAAAACTAAAACTACACGTCATTTGACGTCATTGAATAATTCAATTTGAAATACAATTTGAGTAAACCCTTCCTTTCTATTTGCTATCCATTTCCTGTAGTTGCAGAAAGCGAGCCCTTACGTTTACCACATACCCTGAAGTAAAAAAGTTTTTTTACTTAGATAAATAACAAGCAGGTGATCAAACATATATTTCATAAATAGTAGATTTGTTTAATTTCTGAAAACCGCTCGCGCTTTTTAAATTGGACCTTCGCTTAGATCCAAAGAAAGACTAGCTCGTGAGTGAATTAGAGTTTTACGACCGCCGCCGTATCCGTGCCGCCGTATCGAAGGTAGTAATGACACGAATCGACTTACTATATACGTACGTAATGTAAATCTATCTCAATACATTCTTTAACCAAATTCTAGATCTAATTTTTAACGTTCAAGAATTTATTGTTATAGTTCAATTGAACTTTTTTCCTGAAAACTAGATAAATTATTTGATTTTGTTTTTCTGATAACTGTGAAATCACGTTTTAATACGTCCCACTAATCCTTATTAATATTATAAATTTACTGCCTCTGTAGTGCAGCGGTAGTGTAAGGTATTGTTAATCATGAGGTCTCGGGTTCGATCCCGGGTCGGGCAGTGTTATTGAGATTTTTCATGAAAATTAAAAAAGAAAAAACTCTCAGTAGCAGCCTGGAGTTTGTAAATGTGCTCGGTAGACGTCAATAGGCTCACCCCCTATTACGTGGGACTTAAATATAGCTGGTGAATCATGGGTGTGTAATACACTTCTGCCTACCCCTTCGGGGATAAAAGCGTGATGCTATATTTTTGTTTTTGTTTAATATTATAAATTCGAAAAGCGTTTTTTGTTTGTTGCGTTTTCATGACATTACTATTTGACCTGTAATCATGAAATTAAGCCTACATATAGTCCAGAAACAGAAAAAGGACATATACTATAGGCGGACTAATTCGCATAACCGCGAAATAGCATTTCGTTTAAAATATTAGACCGTTATAGTGTGATTAATATAAAAACCCAAGTTAAAGCGAATATTACTAAGGTCATTTTAAATATCAATAAAACGGAAAATAGAATTCCCAATTTGAAATCGAACTTTTTAGGTAAATGTCCTCCATAAATATGAACCACAAACTCTTTAGCAAAATAAATAATAAATCTCTCTTTAATTTTACTTGTGCAAACTAGACGGTACTGAAAACGTCTGGTTTGAACCAGCAAAATCCGGTTTTGTGAGACCAATCGGCGGGGATCTGCGCGATTCAGTTTATTGAAGTGCATTTCGCATGAATGCATCCGTAGATTGGACGAATTAAAAAGTTCAACAAATTTATGTCAGCCCATCAATCGCGTAGGATTAATACGACTATAGTTTGAATTACCTAATGAGGAGGCAAGAATATTTTTCTAAACGTATAATTTGAGCCTGGTGCTTTAAAAAAAAACTAGACGTCGTGGGACGTTTGTCAGATGTGAAACATCGAAATTATTTTGTAAAAATAAAATGATCATAACTTGACAAAGTACTCCTCAAGACGAATCAAACGAGTATAAACTCGATAGGATTGCGTCGTTGCATTACAGAGTTACTGAGGCCACCTTCCAGCTCCATCGTCAGACCCTGGATACCATCTAGAGACAAAGTACTCGTCAAGATAAATCATACGAGCCCAAACTCGACGGGGCTATGTCGTTTTATAACAGAGTTCCTATGGCCACCTTCTAGCTCCATCATCAGACCCTGGATACTATCTAAAGATAAAGTACTCGTCAAGACGAATCATACGAGCCCAAACTAGATGGGGTTGCAGCGTTTCATTATAGAGTTTCTATGTCCACCTTCCAGCAATTCTAAAGCCGGCCCCACACGGCAGACATGTACTTAATCATTTCCTAAATTATGAGTATATCTATCTTTAAAGAAAATTGTATATCTCTCACTTAATGGTGTTATTTTTTTTAAAGAAGTATTTTATGTAAAATAATAAGTTTTTAATATAAAAGTTTTTCTGTAACTCCAAATAAAAACTTGAAACTAAATTATATTAGAACAGAATCTACAACAAGCTTTAAGTCTGATCAAAGGTTCTCGTAATAGTGAGGTAAGCTGGACTCTCGCCAGTCCTCGCTGCTTGTTTAACAAACGTTATCTGACCTGACAACGATTGATTTGTTAAGAACATTGGTCTAGATTTGTATCTTGTACTTGTTTGAACTAATTTATATTACTTAGATGGTTGTAAAGCTTATTCTAATAAATGAGCTTTTTATTTAAAACAAAAATAGTGCGAAGTTCAGTTATTTATTTTATTTTACAGTGTATCAAATAGTCTCTTGTGTAGGTTTGATGTGGATTAGGTGTGTTCAGTCGTAAATAAATATTCTCGAATATTTAACCTTTCCACCATGGCCACCTGTCTACGTAATTAGACCTCAAGAGGCAAGGTAAAGACTGATTACTCGTAATTAGTTATTAGGAGGGACCTAATATGACTACTTAATTTTTGCCGTTAGATATACTAAATGAAACAGCTAGTTCCGATAATGAAATACGAATTCAGTAAGTAATAACTTCTATTTTGATAGTTTAATAATAATTTGATTATTATTAATGTAATTTATAATTTAATTTCCTTTATTATTTAATTTAACTTAATTTGTCAATATGTAATACGGATCTAGAATATGAAATAATTTATATTTAAACATTTTTGATCTATATTTTTTAGCATCTGACATGCTCAGTTACTTTTTAAAGTATAAATTATTTGTGAATGGGGAAAAAGAGATTTTTAGTACGAGCGGGAATCCAACCCGCGCCCCTTCCAATCCGGGGAAGTGCTCTTCTCCGTGTTTAATTTATATTTGATTTGATTGATTGATTTGATTTGATTGACGTATTTATATACTTACCTACTGAAGTCTACGCGCGCAGACTCTCTAGTAAATAATAGTTGACACTCCACAAATAAAACTACATGGATTTTAGGCTTTATAGTTTGCACCACAACAGTGTGATGTGATACATTGCTAGCTCGATACAAGTGACATGTTAACCGATTTTAATATTTTATAGTAAAACTAGATGACCCGGTGAACTTCGTATCATCTACAACGTGTTTTATCAGCGATCATCAACCTTAATCAATCTGCATCGTGAAAATTTGGATTTTGACAGGTTGAATGCAAATTAATTAGAAAGAACTACAGTAGCTGTAATTTGGTGTCTGTTAGCCAAATTCTATGGGTACAAAGCTACCAATATTAAATTTAAATGTTTTTCTACTTATAATATCAGAACTACTAAAAGTTCGCAACCAATATAAACCAGCATTTAAATAATGTTTGTCCTTTTCTTTTGTTAAGACGGGAAAAAATGTTCCCGTCCGCACACCCCGTCGATCGGGCCAACAAACTGGGTAGTGTGGGGCCCTCGCCCACTAAATAAACCCGACGTGTGCCGTCTCTCCGCCTTTATTTGCGGGCCACTGGAACTATACTTCAGTGGTAAATAATATTTGTCCTGCGGGTTGTTGAGTCGTATTCTGTCTTGATAATGACTATAAGTGGTAGAAAAGTTTTAAATGGAAATGTGCCCAGTAGACGTTAATAGGCTCGCCCCCTATTACGTGGGATTTAAACATAGCTGGCGAATCGTGGGTGTGTAATACACCTCTGCCTGCCACTTCGGGGAATACAGGCGTGATGCTATGTTTTATTTTTAATGGTAGAATCAAAATCAAAATTAAATTAAACATAATACACACAACAAGACAATTATTATTATATTATTATATAACATACATTATAATACTATAAGATGCTATAAGAATCCTAATGTGGTGACGCAGAATTGGACAGCTAAAGTTATCCTTAATAGCCTTCAGTATGCTGTTGCTACCCGCACGTGTTCTAGTCAACAGTGAGGCAATCTTTTTTCGGATGATAGCCGCAAAGCCATCGGTGCGTGCTTCTGCGAACATGGTGGACGCACTGCAGAACCGCGGGAGCCGCATCAGCACCTTAAAAGCATTATTATACTGCACACGCAGAGCGTTGAGGGCTTTCTGAGTGTATGCCGTCCACAAGCTACTGCAGTAGAATGATTGGCAGTAGGCTTCAAAAAGTGTAATTTTTGCTTCGTATGAGCAAGATGCAAATCCTCTGGACAGCATATTCGCTCTAACCGTCAACGCCCTACGCTCTCTGTCCATATCTGCCTCATCACAAAGGTCCTCGCAGACAATATGTCCTAGATACCTAAACTGTTCACCACTGAAGGAATGTAACACAGTTCCGGTGGCCCGCCAATAAAGGCGGAGAGACGGCACACGGCGGGTTTCTTTAGTGGGTGCAGGCCCCACACTACTCTGGTCGTTCCCCTAAACGACAGGGTGTGCGGCTAGGAACATTTTTTCCCGCCTTAACAAAAAAAAATGCCGTACGCTTCACATAAATACGTCACTAATTATCTCCATGCAAAAAAGCTATACCAGATGAGCTAAATTATCTTCCGGGATAAATAGTATCCTACGTCAATTTCTGCGCTTCAGACTATAATATGTGTAAAACTTCACGATAATTGATTTAGTAATTACAGCGTCAAAGCGTGATAAATAAACACACTTTTGTATTTTATCATTTAATTAGTGTACAGATATAGACTTACAAAAAAAAGTACGTCCATGTGTACAGATAAACTTTTGCGGATATGTAATAAATATAATTTTATTAAAAAGGGATTAAATAAATTAAACAGTATAATGATATTTGATAGTACCTATTGATATAGACTTTTTTTATGTTTTGTATATGTCTTATTATGAATTAATATTGCACGTTAGCTAAATCAATAATAAAATTTTCATTTTCACGCTGAAAATGAAAATTTCAACTTTTTTCTTTTGTTAAAGACACCTCCCACAGGTATAGTACATGTATCCCCGAGAACTTTACACACATTTGACTGACACAAAGAACACTCAGAACGAATAATAATATTTTTTATGTAAATCATATAAATTATTGCCACTGGAGGTAGGTATCTCATCCATTACGCCATTTGTACAATCTCTTCATCTCATTCCAATACTAGTTTAGCTAGCTCGAATTCCCTAATGCTAAAATCTGCAAATCTTTCTACTCTATATAACTAGCTATTTTCAACTGAGCTTTCAATAACATACTTATATAATATTGAATATACAATTTTTTTTTACAACTTCTTACTTGCATTCCTTGAATTCACAATTTACATTGTAGCAAAAAATTTCTTCAGACAAAATAAAATAAAAATAAAACAATATTTTCTGTTAGTTTCAAATTAAACTGGAAAACGCAGTACAAGAATTCTTTACTCCACGCGTTTAACGTCTATAAAAATTCTCTTTTCAAATAAAGTGCGGTGAATACAGCACAGAGGAAATATTACCCTATAATACAAAGGCCAGTCCAAGCCAGATGGGCCATTTTGCATGTCTGTCCCCGGTCTTGTGGTCAAATAAACAATTCGTAAAACGGCGGACATTGCATGTGGCCTTGCAACTTTATTTTTAGAATCAGATAATTATAAACTTTATTTCAAAGACACAAAGTCCAGGTTATATTTTAAATACTTGGTACATATTTTGACAGTTAATTCGGAATTATGCAAATAAGTTTGGCACGTTAATTTAGTTTATTAACGTTAATATCTAATCGCTGTATGATATGTAAATTGTATGAAAAATGTTTAGTTTTGAACACATTATGAAGTTTTATTCGCTTTGAAATGAATTTCGTGAATAATATGGAACCAACACGAAAGCCGTCAGTTTTAACTGGCGAAAAGTCTTTCATGAGAACAATTTTAAAAACTCTCGTAACCAATTATACTTGACAGCTTTAATGAAGTAACTTTAAGTATTTTTTTAATGTAAGTATTGTTCAAGTTAATTAATAAATTGTATTTTGTAAAGACGGTTTTATTTGCTTGACCAGTGTCAAGTAACAATACAATTATCATCCTATTCTTTCCCGTTGGTGTCTAAGGAAAGTAAGCAATTATCACACATTGCGCTACTGCTGGCAGGGTTGTGTACCAACCACTGAAGGAATGTAATATCGTTCCGGTAGCCCGCCAATAAAGGCGGAGAGACGGCACACGGCGGGTTTCTTTAGTGGGTGAGCCCCACACTACCCTGTTCGTTGCCCCGAACGACAGGGTGTGCGGTTAGAACCATTATTTCTCGGCGTAAAAAAAAATGGTTTGTGTACTAAGTGGGAGTAATGTCGTACTCCCGATTGGTCTTAGTGGTGATTCTTGCTGGGCCCAAGCGCGTCGGTGTCACCATCTTTGGAATTATCAACCATGAAACACCACGGTGCTGTAGCTATAGAGGGACATATCCGTCTATTCATTCATTTCCGAGAGTAAGCAGTGACTTGGCATTGGTTAGTCCACATGCGACGGTTACCACTTACGAGTACCATCACGTGCTCCGTGACTACAAGTACCTACCCGAGTACCTATTTTGAAATTTTGGATACGTTTTAACTACCTATATGATGATCATACCCACCAGTAGAGATATGGGTCATAATTACTTACTTCCCTTAGTCGCCTTGTACGACACCCGTGGGAAAGGATGGGGTGGTGACACTTTTATTCTTAGTCCGTCACCACATGGATTAAAACTTAACAAAAAACAGCCTTCCGCTGCTCAATTTTTATCGCGAAAAAGAGTTATGAACAAGACTTCGAGGAGACTGCCCTAAAAACCTCACCTGTGGTCTCCCGTTTCTACAAGCGGTATGTAGATGACACTTTTACTATATTACCATTTGATAAAGTAACCGTATTTCTAAACCATCTGAACTCCATCAATCCTAAAATTTTTTTACTATGGAACTGGAGTCAAATAACTCTTTAGCTTTCTTAGATGTTATGGTAATCCGTAACTCCAACAACACCTTCAGTCATACAGTGTATCGAAAGAAAACCTATACTGATAAGTACCTGAATGGAGAGTCTCACCACAATCCTTCACAGTTGGCTACCGTGTCTAAATCTTTGTTTCAGAGAGCACAAGGAATCTGCGATGAAGAACACCTGGCTGGAGAGTTGCAGCATGTAAAGAAAGTTTTACATGCAAATAAGCTGCAGGTTCCACGCCGCCGTCACAGAAACCGAGTAAAGCCACCCACAGTTGAGCGCCTCCCTGCAGTCCTGCCCTATGTTAAAGGAATCACTGACCAGATTGGCTACATTCTCAAAAAAGCTTCAATTAAAACCTACTATAAGCCACTCAAAAGAATTAGTAAATTTTTACCACCAGTCAAGTGCCATATACCCTTACAGGATGCAGGAGTGTACAAGCTGGATTGTGATTGTGGTCTCTCCTACATTGAGCAAACAAAGAGATCCATAACAACTCGGATCAAAGAACACATAGCTGATGTGAAGCATCGTCGCTATACAAAGTCTGCAATTTGTGAGCACACACAGGACCACACCTGCCATTACATTAGGTTTGACAAAGCTCAAATCCTCGCAAAAGAACATCGATATCGCCCTAGAATGATACGTGAGGCTATTGAAATTAAGAAACATCCCAATTTCAATAGAGAAGACGACTGGGTCTTGCCATCAAGCTGGAATCCTGTGATAGGCCTCACCAAACATAATACAAGAAGGCACACCACAAGATTGCAAGACACAGTTAGCGCTTATTGTGTAGATAAAATTCACAGTAGTTATTAGTTAGTATTTCCGCATAAATTTATTAATCCATAACAAGTTGTTGCCTACTGAGTTTTCTGGCCTGATCTTTCCCAGTCAGGCCGCGTTCCGATCTGGTGGTAGCTTTATAGTCTTGGCTTCTGTTAAAATCAATATATTTAATAATAGAAACTAATAATCAATATTGTCTTCTGGTAACTAATAATCAATATTGGTAGTTTTTTGATTACTTATAAATTTTAATAGGTAGTATGTGGTAGAATATTTGAGCAATAATATAAACAAAATTTTAAAACTTAAAGGAGTAGTATACTATTTTAGATCTATTTCTTTTAGCAATTGACATGCTCCGCTACATTTAAGTAATGATATTGCCTTTTTAAAAAATTTTAAACTTTATTAGCTCTCAGTAATTCCGTACAAAATGTAATAATCCATAACAGTTGTTGACTACTGAGTTTTCTGGCCGGATTTTTCTCAGTCAGGCCGCGTTCCGATCCGGTGGTAGCTTCTTAGTCTTAGCTTTTGGCAAAATCAATATATTTAATAATATAAACTTATAACCAAGATTGTCTTCTTGGTAGTTTGTGGTAGAATTTTTGAGCACTAAATAAAAACAAAATTTTACAGTTTGAATAGGAGTATTTTACCCATTTTAATTTACTAACTTAAAGTCTACATTGTAAGCATAAAAATTTGAAGTAGATATTTTCACTGTGTTTCTAAACGAATATTAGGTGGGTTAAAATAAATAAACCAAAAATTTTGTTAAATCATATACTGTGGGTAGATGAAACCGTTGAAATAACATATCAGCCTTGGACGTCTATCATCTAAGTCCACCCGTGATCATGAATGCTGTAAAGTATTCGAAACGTCGGGATAGTAGTAAAATCAAGTAAACGCGATAGATTCCGTAAACGTAGTTTTATTTCGATTGATTGATAATAAATACATAAATATACGATAACACAATTTTTTTTTTTAATTTTTGTCTGTTTGTCTGTTTTTCTGTTTGTCTGTAAGTCTGTTTGTTTATTCGCGCATCACGCAAAAGCTACTGGACGGATATTGATGTAAGTTTTTTTATTTGAAAGGCCTTGATTAGACTTAAAAACTGGTATACATTTATCCCGCTACTATATCGGAAACCTGAGATATAACCGAAAAGCTAGCTTTTGGCTGCGGCGAAGCCGCGGACATAGGCTAGTTCTATTATGACCACCGAAGGAATGTAACATAGTTCCAGTGGCCCGCCAATAAAGGCGGAGGGACGGCACACGGCGGGTTTCTTTAGTGGGTGAGGGCCCCACACTACCCTGTTCGTTGCCCCGAACGACGGGGTGTGCTGTTAGGTACATTTTTTCCCGCCTAAACAAAAAAAAAGGCTATTTCTATTATAAAGCTGTAACAGAGCTGTGTCTGTACATTTAAGATATTTAAAAAAAATAGTATATATAGTCTAAACACAAAACAATTTTTTTAGATTTTTTGTTTGTTTGTCTGTTTGTATGTTTATTTGTTCGCGCATCACGCAAAAACTACTAAACGGATTTTGATGCAACTTTTTTGTTTGATAGCTCTTGATTAGACTTAAGAACTGGTATACCTATACATTTCATCCCGGTACTATATCAAGAACCTGAGATATAACCTAAAAACTAGCGTTTGGCTGCGGCGGAGCGGATATAGCCATTCAATGACACTATAAAAAAACCTTTTATTATTAAGGCGGCAAAAAAAGGTTCCTTACCGCAAACCCCGTTGTTCGGGGCAACGAACAGAGTAGTGTGGGGTCCTCACCCACTAAAGAAACCCGCCGTGTGTCGTCTCTCCGCCTTTACTGGCGGGCCACTGAAACCATACTATATTCCTTCAGTGGTCCGCCGGCGGCTTACCCTTTCGGGTACCCTCAACTGAGCGACGCATCCGCACACGGAGCGTCAAACCTTCGCGGGAATCCTTGCGGGTGGTGGAGATTCACCCGCAAGGCCTACCGCGTCCCATCCACCCGCAGCCTCAGCTAGGGCGGCATTAGGCTCAAATATTCTCGCCTGCGCCGCCCCAGTCGCTGGTGGCGGTTCGGGTCTGCGGAAGGATCAGTCTCCCTGGCCCTCTCCGCCGCTTCCTTCCGCGAGATGACCTCCTCGCAGAAGGCAGCGACCGCGGCTTAATTCCTGTCCCCTCCTATTGCCACGACGAGTTCACGGCGCTGCTCGGCCCAAGCCGAGCACGACTCGAGTGTGTGCCGTGCCGTGTTTTTGTCGCAGCCGCAGTGGTGACAGCCCAGTCGCTTCCCTCCTTGCGACTATATGCAGATATCTGCCGAAGCAACCGTGCCCCGACAGCACCTGCACTAGTCGAAAGGTAAGGACTCCGTGCCGTCGCCCCACCCACTCTTCCAGCACCGGCTGGAGCGCCCCTACGGTCCAAAGATTGGCCCGGGGCGCCTCCAGCCGTGCCCTCCATCTGGACATGGCAGCTCGGCGGGCGTCGCCCTGCCATCTGGCCCCCTCCGTGAGTGGGGGGCGACCACCCGGGGTTCTGTGCGTCCAGGGCCTCCGCCCACACGCGTGCGCTGTACAGCGCCATCGACCGGACTACTATAAAATACCCTACAACATTATATACTCTATTGTATGTATTTCGCCGTCGGATTTTGTTAGTAAACATAATACCATAGGTATATAAAGCTAAATGATCTTTCAATCCTCCATTTGCATTGTCACTTTTTTTAGGGTTCCGTACCCGAAGGGTCAAGACGGGACCCTATTACTAAGACTTCGCTGTCTGTCTGTCCGTCCGTCTGTCGCCAGGCTGTACCTCAAGAACGGCGATAGCTAGACAGTTGAAATTTTCACAAATGATTTATTTCTGTTGCCGCTATAACAAGAAATACTAAAAACAAAAAATAATTATATTTAAGGGGGGCTCCCATACAACGTCTGTCTGTCCGTCCACCTATCGCCAGGCTGTATCTCAAGAACGGCGATAGCTAGATAGTTGAAATTTTCACAAATGATGTATTTCTGTTGCCGCTATAACAACAAATACTAAAAACAAAAAATAATAATATTTAAGGGGGGCTCCCATACAACGTCTGTCTGTCCGTCCGTCTGTCACCAAGCTGTATCTCAAGAACGGCGATAGCTAGACAGTTAAAATTTTCACAAATGATGTATTTCTGTTGCCGCTATAACTACAAATACTAAAAACAAAAAAATAATAATATTTAAGGGGGGCTCCCATACAACAAACGTGATTTTATTGCCCTTTTTTGCTCGCTATTCATAACAGCAACAGGTAGACGCTTGAAATGTTTACAGAATATTTAGTTATATATTAACTTTAAAAATAAATAATTAAATGAAAATAAAATTAATATTTAAGGGGGGGCTCCCATACAACAAACGTGATTTTTTTACACATTTTTGCTCGATATTGATAACGGCAACAGTTAAACGCTTGAAATATTCACAGAATATTTAGTTATATATTCACTTTAAAAATAAATAATTAAATTAATATAAAACAAATATTTAAGGGGGGCTCCCATACACAAACGTGTTTCTTTACTCGTTTTTCCTCTGTCTGTCCATCCGTCTGTCACCAGACTGTATCTCAAGAACGGCGATAGCTAGACAGTTGAAATTTTCACAAATGATGTATTTGTTGTTGCCGCTATAACAACAAATACTAAATAAAAACAAAATAAATCAAATATTTAAGGGGTCCCATACAACAAACTTGATTTTATTGCCCTTTTTGTTGTTTTATTCGTCCAAAGTTGATTGTACTTTTTTAACATTGCTACAATTTTATGAAATTTATAAGTTAGAATAATAGCCGTATTTTTTACCAAGTTATTGACATCTGGATCTTCGAGGTAAGGGCAATGAAAAGCAAGTTTAAACCAGAGGTCAATTAATAATCACTGAGCCTCTATACAACTATCGAAGTGTTCATGGCAACTAGGACTAATGGCTTAACGTACTTTACGAGGCTTTCTAGACGATGTTTCGTTATGCGCATCTAAGTCTAAGTTGAAAACCACGAAATGAGTCAAATTTTACTTACAAAATTTGGTAACAGCCATACACCATGGTTACAGAGAGTGACAATAGTGTAATGTTGTTTACCTTGTCAATGGTACGGAGCCCTTCGTGCGCGAGTCCGACTCGCACTTGGCCGGTTTTTTAAATAGACGCATGACCCATTAATCGATTGAACAATCGGATGGAACAATTTATCACGATTCGAACATCAAACGAGATTATTCACTGACGTTTGACATAATTAGAATGAGTAGTATTATTGTAGAATAATCAATGAAAAAAATCACTTGTCTTTTTCAATACTCCTTGTTATCTCATTGTTTCCCGTGTGGTGACGGATTAAGAATACAAGTGTCACCACCCCATTCTTTCCCACGGGTGTCTTATGAGGCGACTAAGGGAAGTAAGCAATTATCATCCATTGCATGACTGGTGGTAGGGCTGGGTACCAAGTGGGAGTACTCACTTGGAATCCGGCGCGAGCGGGTTGGTACCACCACCTCCCGTGTGACCGGCCATGAAGCACATCGTTGCATTTTGGCTGTAGCAGGAGATATGAGATTGGTCGTTTATATTTCATTTCATCTGTGACATGAATTGGTGAGCAGCGGCTTGGCAATACTCTCGGTATAGTCGAGTCCATGGGCGACGGTTACCATTTACCATCAGATGGACCGTGGCTCGTCAGACACTAAATGCAAAAAAAAATAAAAAATTTGTCCCTCAGTGTAAGAGTTTTCGGGTTCTAGTCACACTGGACTAATGCGAGTGCAATTTTCCTTTTTTTATCGATTAGTGATACTTAATTGGTAATAATAAAAACAATTTTGAGAAGATAAAGGTAAGTGTCAGGTTCAAGCTCAACCCGAAGAAGACATCGTCTTTGCAGTTTTAGTCCTAACCACGGAACTGATATTTATTGTGGTTCTAATACAAGAATTTTATTACCCTTATAATATTAATGAGTACTATTTAGAAAAAAAACTCATTACGTCTGGCAGATGTCAAAAAAAATTAGTAGAAATAAAATACCAAGAACTTTTTCAGTGTGTGCTTGTATAGAATTAAACATGTGTAAAATAACGGAAATGGACATAAAGGCAATGAACTTTTAGGTCCGTGTGAATATATCCTATTATTACAATACACAATAAATGAGGTTAAACATAATCAAATAAATAAATAAAATATTTAAATTTGATCTAATGATTATTATTCCGAGATGACTACTTTGTACATATATATATTTTAATATTTATCAAAAACATACAGCCCCCTTAGAATGAAAAACGAAACGTTAGACGAACTTTCGTTTCGCTTCATTGTGATTGGTCGCCTGAATCACGCGTCGAATCTCGACTAATCAGGAATCACACGTCAGACTGTTGATCAATCATACGACTCGAAACGAAAGTTCGTCTAACGATTCGTTATTCATTCGGCTGAATGTAATTACTATCGACAAAGAGACATGTTAGTTTATAAATCACTTGTAAAATATTCAATTAGACTATATAAGCGATATGACTTTTTTTGTTTTTGTAAGCGCCGGTATTGTTTTATTTTGTAGTTGCAACATAGTTCAAAAAGTGTTATAGAAACGATAGCAGCATTTTCAATTCAAATATTGGAACATATTGTACAAAGGATTTGGGATTTCAACAGCTTCTATATTTATCAATTTTATCTTTATTTTTATTTTAGGTTTCCGGGTGATACGTTGAAGGTGCATAAAGCTAAAATAAAAGTTTGTTTATTAGTGGGAGCTTGGTAATCTGTAACACAGGTCTACCTTTCGCAGATACCAGCCCGCCTCTTGCCGAGGAGTTTTAATATGTTATTATACTATATACTATTATCTAGTGGGAGAACCTTGCTTATCCCAGCACGAACGGGCCGGCTCGATCAGGGAAGTACTCTCACAAAATATCAGCGTGTAACAACGGTAATTACGTCTACCGTTGTGTTTCGTATGGTGTGCAAGAGCGCCAGAGGCCCAAACCTCCTCCCTATCCTCTCCTTGTTATACTTCCTATCCACCTATCCTATCTTTGGAGATGGCGATAGTTCTGGTATCGCCAGTGTATATAGGCTACAGTAACTGCTTACCATCAGGTGGGTGCTGTAAGATTTTTCGCCACCCATGTAGTAAAAAAAAAACTGTAACTTATGTAAGAACTTTTGTGAAGGAATAAATAAACTTTATTATTATTATATTCCATGGCAATTTTAATTTCATCCATCCATCCATCCATAAGCCTTTCAAAGTCCACTGCTGGACATAGGCCTCCCTAAGAGAACGCCATAACGAGCAGTCCCGTCATGGGGGATAATGCCGTAATCGCCCGCTTGGCAGGCGGGTTGGCGATCGCAGTGGATGTTATTAATACTCGAGGGAGTACTCGAGGGAGTAGTACTCCCCCGATATGGCCTCAGTCGGCTCTTACGACTCCCGTGGGTAGAGAAGGGTGGGACAATTCTAAAGCCGACCCCAAACGGCAAAAAAATTTAATTTAAAAAATTATAACCTTTTGATTTTCATAACACAATTTTGAACAAAAATAATATAGTACTGTAACACAAAGGCAATACGTATCTACCTACGTTTTATATTAGTACGTGGCTATAATGTATTCTGTAAACATTTTCATCAAAGAGTATTGGCGAATGCACAAGAAATTGAGCCAAAATCTTGCAATTTATTATTTTCCACTGGGTAACAAGCAGAGGAAGAGGTCATGCTGAATTCACTCTCACACGACATAATACGGGTAAAATTAAAAGTTTAGATTTTTTTAACTCATTATCGTCCCAAAACTAGACACGAATCATCTCTTGGTATGAAAGGAGTTTAGGCCATAGTGCACCACGCTGGCCCAGGGTGACTCGTCAGACTTCATAAGCTGCCGAGAAAATCTCTTAGGCATGCAAATTTCTAAACTTATCACACATAATTTTGAAAAATCTCGAAAAGTCAGAAGTGCTTGTCATATGAACCTAGGATTGGGTTGGGGCTCGTTACCAATGATCTATGTAGGCCTTGGTTTTACCACTAGTAATTTATTATGCGACGCAATCTCTTCGACAAATTTCAACCATCAAAATAAATTTTGAAGTGTTTAGCACAAAAGTTACCAATATAAAACACTGACGAGTAATTAGTGTAGATACATAAATTTCAAAACTGTTTAAGTTTCTCAAACCATTTCCATATTTACCATTCGCATTTCGTGCGGCCATCACATTTGCATACTACCTGGGACGTTTAGCGAACGCTTTTAAAACTCAATAAACACTAATTCACGCCTAAACTGGACTTATTCTCGCAATGATATCTAGAGCCGGCACACGATATTTTGTAGCCTCACGTCGGGCTTGGACGTGAGCCAACGCTGTATGCCTTAAGTGATTAAAGAAGGGCTTGACAACTTTGCTCGTTAAGCTTGTTATATTTGAAAGACAAGGTTAAGAAGCAAGAAGGTTTTACTTAAGTTAAGTACCTATTGCAATTTGATTTATTAATTACACTTAAACTTTCAAAGGTTTCTTTATGACACGGAAAAATCCCGCATTGTGCATGGAGAAAGCGTGGTAGTATGAGGTTCTCAACTATTAATCAATCCGCCTTGCCTACCTATCTAATCTCGGCAGACCACTGAAATCGCATATATTCTCTTCAAGTAGCCCAATAACAAGTTGAACTTTCCTCTTGTTCACGTGAAAGTTAGTTCGTTAAATAGTTACTTGTTTATGGCGACGAAAAGTGCCTTTACTAACGAACATTTTCAACTACAAAATTTAAAAGCTTGCATACGAATTTCTTTGACTTATTTTATTGATCTATACACAATTGTGTTCAGAAATCGCGGCAAAAGTTGTATACTTATATAATCTTACATCAATTTTTGTATAGCATTCATTTGGCATTCATTTTGTAAAATCCCATCCATCCATCAGCCTTTCAATGTCCACTGCTGGACATAGGCGACGCCACAACGAGCGGTCCCGTCATGGGGGGATAATGCCGTAATCGCCACGCTTGGCAGGCGGATTGGCGATCGCAGTGGATGTTGTTAATACTCGTGGGAGTGCTGCTGCCCACTCCCCTAGAATTCCCTCAGTCGGCTCTTACGACTACCGTGGGTAGAGAGGGGTTGGACAATTCTAAAGCCAGCCCCACACGGCCAGCCATTTTATAAAATAGTAACAACTTTTTAAAGTACAATTTATTTGTGAATGAGGAAAAAGAGAGCTTCTGTGTGGGCGAGAATCGAACCCGTTCTCTTTTTCCTCATTTACAAATAAATTGTACTTTAAAAAGTAGCTGAGCATGTCAAATGCTAAAAAATATAAATCAAAAATAGTAACAACTTTTAACTGTATGCGTAAGTGTAATGACACTATTCAGAAAGAACGAGGAAAGAAAGAGATAGTCAATTAGTTTTTCAAAAGAGTTTTAAGTATTATTAGGCATGTTGATACGTTGCGGCTGCTCGCACATCGAAGCATCATTAAACGAAATTAGTGCAGTAAAGCGTAATCTGCACTCATTTATAGTGGACACTTTTAGTGCCTAATTATGGATCTTCCCTTTTTTATACATCAATGATCGCGATAGATAACGTATTTTTACTTTTTTCAGTCCGTTACTGGCCGCTTTGGTGTAGGTACGGGAGACCCTGTGTGTGAGGTTATAGGAGACTTAGGCTCATAATCTAACACGCAGGATTGGTTGCCAGTATACAAGTAGTCCGTGTGGTGACGGACTAAGAATACAAATGTAACCACCCCATTCTTTCCCACAGGTGTCGTAAAGGCGACTAAGGGAAGTAAGCAATTATCACCTTTTGTATTACTATTGGTAGGGCTGGGTACCAAGTGGGAGTACTCACTAGATATCGGGCCCGAGCGGGTTGGTACCACCATCTCTCAAAGCAAATCGGTGTGTTTTGGTTGTAGCAGGAGATAGCCGTTCCCATCCATCCATCAGCCTTTCAACGTCCACTGCTGGACATAGGCCTCCCCAAGAGAACGCCATAATGAGCGGTCTCGTCATGGGGGATAATGCCGTAGTCGCCACGCTAGGCAGCCGGGTTGGCGATCGCAGTGGATGTTGTTAATACTCGAAGGAGTGCTGCTGCCCATTCCCCCGGTATTCCCTCAGTCGGCTCTTACGACTCCAGTGGGTAGAGAGGGGTAGGACAATTCTAAAGCCAGCCCCACATGGACCAGAGCCGAGTGATAGCTGTTAATTCTTTCATATTATCTGTGAAATGAAATGGTTAGCAGCGGCTCGAACTCTCGGTATAGTTGAGTTCATGAGCGATGGTTACCATTTACCATCAGGTGGGCTGGGGCTCATCTGCTACTAAATGCAATAAAAAGAAAGTTGTCGAAAAAATTTTTCTGGGGTGTTGATTTTCTGATGATCTTTCAATGGGCAGTAATAAACTGTCAACAAATACGCACACAATTACGAAATTTCAGGGATGTGTGTCTGTTCTAATGATCAACAAATATAGGGAGAGAGACAGCACACGGCGGGTTTATTTAGTGGGTGAGAGCCGCAACCTACTTTGCTCGTTGCCCCGGTCGGGTTGTGCACTTAGGTACATTTTTTCCACCTTAACAAAAAAAAGGATGTGTCTTGCAAGGTCTCGACCTTGGAATGGACATCGAACTCGTTAGCACTCTCTTTGCAGGTGATCATTTCATAACATATAAATTTATGAGCTAATCTAATTAATACTATTGGCAATAATAGATTTTCTCAACAGCTATCGTGATGGGCTAATGCAAAAATCCCTCCCCAGAGACTCTTCTCATGCACCACACTTTTTTACAATTATTTATTATAATATTAATTTCTACCTTTTTTTTATCTTTTTAAGCTAAAATTATTATCTTGGGCCACCTTTGACGCTATAATCGCTGCGACTAACCCTTGGACCATACAGAAAGTAGGCACGCAAGACTGTCACTTGTATATGGACAAAAAGCACTAGGCCAGTTTGAAGTGGTACCTGCACAAGGAGTATTCTCTTTGAAGATTATGTTAGAAACAATATTAAATGGGCCACTTAGCACATTTATTGCGTTTAAAATTATTGTTCATACTAAAATCATTATTGGCGTCAATTCTGTGATTTTGAGCGTAAACTAGGTAATTAGATGCGGCCACATAAATATAATTTAGTATACATCGTGATAATTTCCGTCACAGTTACTTATAATAGTATGTCATTAAAACGCATAAGAAGGAAACCCCCGGGTGGACCGATAATATATTCAAAACCGCAGGAAGCCGTTGGATGTACTCAACTGAGGACCACTCGTTATGGCTCTTTTGGGGAAGCCTATGACCAGCCATGCACATCAAAAGGCCGAAATGAATGGAAAATGTATAAAATGGCTGCTCAAACAAAAGCATCAAGTTTTATTCGAGGCTTAGACGTCGTGAGGCACGCACATCTGCTTCGAATATTATGTATATGGATAACCAAAAATCAACTGATTGGAGAAGGAAATTGCGATATAAGCTTAATTTGAAGAAATTGATAAGTTGATACCTTGTGTGCTTTGAATTCACATTCTGAACTACAGGCTATTGAACTTGAGACCCCAATCTAAACAGTCTTAGTATCAGTGACATCACAAAAAATCTTTAGAATTTTTTAAAATACAATATAATAATTACAATTATTCGTATCTCAGAAACATTATTAAGCAATAATTGTCATTAAAATTGAAGCAAACTGCTCTAGTTCCATATGACAACGTTGGCGATCAATATCTGGATTACTAAACTGTTTTAATGTGTTAATGTCGTGTCCGTTATATTCCATGTAACAACTCGTTGATTTCCCATGGGCATGCAGGCCTCTAACCAACTTAGTAAGGGTGGATCTAAACATTATGTTACTATATTCCTGATAATAGTTTCTGAAATATCTTGTATGACATGTTACGCACGTGATACAGGAATGCCTTTTCTTGAATATAAACAAATAATAAATAAATAAATATTCACGGACATTAACACAACGTCCTCTGGTCCTAAACTAAGCTAAATGCTTGTGCTATGGGTACCAGATTTCGGATTTAATACAATGTTTCACATCAAAAGTAATATAATAATAATAATATAGTCATATCGGTTAATGGTCTGATCGCCAAGAGTCTCGACCAACACTTAAAGAGGCTCTCGTTGGACGCCTGGATTAAGGGCTTGATGCAAAAGGCGGTACTCCTCGACACGGTACGTATTGTGAGGAGGTTTCTTTCTCTGGAGCCCTAACCACCAGCAGCTTGGTCCCTGCACCCGATGTCGGTGGTCCACTATTTTATATATTTATAAATTAATTATATTTTGTTGTGATTGTTTTTTGTAATAGTGTATTTGAGTGTGTGTTTGTTTTCTTTTATAATCTGTTTAAAAATATATAAAATATGATATTAGAAAAGTAATAAAGAGATAATAATAATAATAAATATTTACTGACATTTTCACACAACGTCCTCTGGTCCCAAACTAAGCTTAACGCTTGTGCTATGGGTACCAGATTACGGATATAATACATATATATTACTTTTTTTTGTAAATACATACATTATAATAGACAGAAAACACCCAGACGCAGTACAAATATCTGTGTCCATCACACAAATAATTGTGCTGAGTGGGAATCGAATCCACGACCTCGTGCACGGAAGTCGGTTACACTACCGACCACGCCACGAGGCCCACCATATGGATGAACCCTACTGCAACTTTTTGTAGTTCGGGGGCAAAAGACAGCCGATAGAGCACGCAGCTCCAAAGTCTCTCCACTGCTTCAACCACTCCATCCGTGAAATTAGGATGTTCGCCTTAGCAGTGAATCAATGGGTCAAGCCGCTACTTGGCCCAGAGACCAGTTACTCCACTTGAGGTTGGACCTGTATTTTGTATAGTACAAGTCATTGCCGTAGTGTTACGACTTTATTCTAAAAGGGGTAATCTGCGGTATAGCAAACTAACATATTTATCCTAATGAGGAAAAGCCCTGCCGTCTAAAGGCTATAACTTCTTGCTCGTACTGCTACTAAGCCAAAGAAATAGTCTTTATGCAAATACACTTAGTGCATTTTACGACGATAAACTTATAATTCCTAACCTTATATCTTATATCATAATATCGCACTCACACATGAAGTTTCATCCATATAGGAGGTTTATTTAAAGAGTAAAGTTAACAGAGATTATAATTATCATGAAACAAACCTAAAGATCCAATTCACATTTCTGTATATATAGCCATATCAGCCACACAAAAATTTAAAGTATGCATCTCCCCATCACTATCACGAAATTCGTTAAATACCTAAACTAGAATTATTATGTATTACTAGCTCATGCGGCAAACTTCTTACCGCTATATTTTTTTTTCGTAAATATTTTGCAATGAAAATGCCAAATCATAAAAAAAAATACACTATTTTGTTGTTTTTTTGGTGTGGACCACCCTTGTCACTTATGGGTTATGGGTTGGTTATTGGTTATGGGTATGAAAAATAGTTTACATCCTATTTTCAGATTTACTGAATATACACATAAAATTTCATAAGAATCGGTCAAGCCGTTTCGGAGGAAAATGGCAACAAACACTGTGACACGAGAATTTTATATATTAGATACACAAAGTTTAACCCCTAATTTTTTTCACAATAAACAATCAATTTTTTATTTCGCCGTGTGGGGCCGGCTTTAGAATTTTCCCACCCCTCTATACCCACGGGAGTCGTAAGAGCCGACTGAGGGAATACCGAGGGAGTGGGCAGCAGCACTCCCTCGAGTATTAACAACATCCACTGCGATCGCCAACCCATCTGCCAAGCGTGGCGATTACGGCATTATCCCCCATGACGGGACCGCTCGTTGTGGTGTTCTCTTAGGGAGGCCTATGTCCAGCAGTGGATGTTGAAAGACTGATGGATGGATGGATGGAATCAATTTTAAAAAACCATATCATTGCTTATTTCCTTCAATAATATAACTTTAGTGCAAAATTTCAAGCACATCCTGAATCTACCAGCTGTTCCTTCCTCCCTGTATCTTCTATTCCTTACTACAAATACGAAACTGAGTTTGTTTGTTATACTTTCATAGATGCTGAATCAATAATCATTAAAATTTTCATACATGTGGAGTCCAAAAAAGGATATAAGTTACTTTATATCCCCGAAAAATTAGTGATTCCCATGGGATATCTATTCTTACATAGCAATAATTAATGTATCTTAGAGTGACATATTTATATTCTGAAATCCACCAAAAAAGGACATAGGTTACTTAATATCCCGCCAAAATTTGTAATTCCCATGGGATATCTATTCTTACATAGCAATAATTAATGTATCTTAGAGTGACATATTTATATTCTGAAATCCACCCAAAAAGGACATAGGTTACTTAATATCCCGCCAAAATTAGTAATTCCCATGGGATATCTATTCTTACATAGCAATAATTAATGTATCGTAGAGTGACATATTTATATTCTGAAATCCACCAAAAAAGGACATAGGTTACTTAATATCCCGCCAAAATTAGTAATTCCCATGGGATATCTATTCTTACATAGCAATAATTAATGTATCTTAGAGTGACATATTTATATTCTGAAATCCAGCAAAAAAGGACTTAGGTTACTTAATATCCCGCCAAAATTAGTAATTCCCATGGGATATCTATTCTTACATAGCAATAATTAATGTATCTTAGAGTGACATATTTATATTCTGAAATCCACCAAAAAAGGACATAGGTTACTTAATATCCCGCCAAAATTAGTAATTCCCATGGGATATCTATTCTTACATAGCAATAATTAATGTATCGTAGAGTCGTATTTATATACTCAAATCCACGCGGAAAAAATCGCGAGCAGATTATTCTAGTCGTGTATACTTAATATCCAAGAACATCAACGAATAATTAACCCAGTACATAATCAACAAACAAGGAGAGGCTTATATACACAAATAACAAACCACACTCGCAGCGATCAGCGATGGGCCTTGTTCAGGTTTAATTGCTTGAAATTCATTGACTTATTCAACAGACGATGGCAATGCATCAGATTTATAGATACGACTTCCGTTCTGGTTATGTTGTGGTTCCTGAATATTTGCTTCAGCGGTACCGCATGGAGCTTTATTTGAAGATGAATGTGTTATAACTTTCAATATATAAACATGTTTTGCTGGATATATTATTTGTGCCGATTTTAGACTGGGATTCCAGAAAGCACTGGTTTGATTCACGCAATTAATGAAGCTGTATGTTTAATCGGTTACCGCAACCTACAAACTCGAGCAATATCAGAGGCATCACCCGCGCGTCGCCCTCTCCAAGGAAAGGGATAGGATATGGAGAGGATAAGTAGAAAGATAAGAAAGATACTAAGGAGAACATATAAGAAGGATAATACGGAGAGGATAGGTACGATACTAAGGAGAGAATAGGAAGGTTTATAAGGAGAGGATAAGACCCTTTCTCTTCCTCAGGCGCTCTCAGTCATCATAAGGAACACAGCAGTAGGAGTACCTAGCATTGTTTTACGCTGAGCTTTTGTGAAAGGTTGTTACTTCCCTGATCCAGCGTTCCAGGCTGGGATAAGCAAGGCTCTCACTAAAAAGTATGTTTTATGGTGTATATTATGAATGTACGCATATCTGCTTGCCGTTTTTTTTATTATTTTTGCATGCCTTATAAGTCTTCACTTAACGCTTCCGTTGAGGTGGGTACTGCTCTTGTTTCATACAAAACAATTGATTTTTCAAACTTAAAATGTCTCTATTTATCATATATTGCACTTGTAAAATAATATATACACATACATATCAAGAAAAAACACTATTTTAATAATTTTATTTTGATGCTATTTTTGTTATTTAAACTAGTTATAAAACTGTTAAATAAGTTCTGTCTTGGACGTCCGTGTGAGGTAATGTATGTAAACACGATAACGACCGAAATACTTTACTAATCGAGTATTTTTTTTCTTTTACAATTCAGCATAACTACGAATAGAGCCCTATCACTTTTCACGGTCTACTTCGATGTGGTGTAATTGTTATTAAATAAAAAAAAAATAGTGAATATTTACGGTCGAATCGACAATAAAACCAGCGCCTCCTTATTTCGTAAGAACTATTTCTATAGACCAATATAGAAGTACTTCTTAAAATTAGCGCTAGATGGCGTATAAGAAATGAAAACCACAGTACTTTTTGAAATTAGCGCTATCAATGTGATTTATTGAAAACTACTTAGTAAGACCAATACATTATTAGTTATCAAATAATCAATTTTATTAAACAAAATGAAGATTATGAGGTTTGCACTTTTGGATTTTACAAAGTATTTTTTTATTTTTTTGGTTTGGGCGGTAAAAAGTGGTCCTAACCAGTCATTCGGGGCGACGAACAGGGTAGTGTGGGGCCCTCACCCACTAAAGAAACCCGCCGCGTCTCTCCGCCTTTATTGGCGGGCCACCGGAACGAGTATATTACATTCCTTCAGTGGTCACATATATCTGCTTGCCTAGGCTGAGAGCCAATTTCCAGGTATCAGGTGAAAAATTGCAAATTACTCACTTTTAAAAGTGCATGCTGATTTTAAATGGGTTTTGAAGCATACTGTTAAAGAATTCTCAATAGCACTGTCTTTTTTATTAATTTGGTAGGTTTTTATGTTAGGGATAGAAGCATTTAAATATCTATAAGGTTTGTAATACGAATCTTAACTTTAATGAGTGCTTGATTTAGAACAATAATTATACATTTGGCAAAATCTCAAACAAGTAATAAGGGGGTCGAATTAGAAAGTAATAAGTTTAACGCTGATGAAGGCACAGGTAACTGCTACTTGATACATATAATCACAACATTGCCCTCAAAATGCGACGCACGTGTCAATTCTAGCAAGGTTATAATGTTTACCCTAATTGAAAGCTACCCACAAATAGAAATAATCCGACAAAGTTGAAACATTCAATCCCGGTTTAGGTCGGCCCACTAAACCGTGCCGTAATTACTTAACTATATTCATTTTTCACCCTCCAAGGCTGCCGTATGAATAACAGAAACACCTCGAATTATATAACCTTGTTGTATGCTTCAAATGGCAAAATACGTGGAAAGGCATTGCTTCAGAAATTTCGCTAAGGTGTTTTCACAATAAAGTTTGAACATTTAAATAACAATCAGAGGCAGAATATAGAATTTATCGGGGTTAAAATTACAAGTGTGATTTTTCGAAAGATTAGAATTAGTTTGAGTATAAAACAATCACTGATTTGTGAAAAAGTATTACTTCAGAACTATTGCCGATGACATGAACTGACAAGCATGTGTTATGGCTACTGAAACTCATTGCTTGTCGTGCCTTGCAAAGTACGAAGGAGCTCAGATGTTCGCAAATAGGGATCAGCTTTTGGTTATCCATCTGATGCCAGCCGAGCAAATCTTGCTCAACCTAGCCGATCATTCAAAACTGCAAGTCCACAACTAGGCTATGACCTCCGGAACTATGATGTATAAATCATTATTATTTTTATTTGTACGAATCATTTCCGTAGCGAAAGAGCGCTTCTTGCTCCTTAATATAATTAGTATATTAAGTTTTTTTTTGTTTGATTTTAACTGAAATATTACACGTGACTCGTGTATTGACGACAGAAAAAAAAGAAAGTTTGGAACAATACGTTCAGCTCACGTATAATCTCAGAATATTAATTAAGGCTGTTGTCATGAAGAGAAATAACTTTATTGTTGTCTGTAGAGTTTGTTTACGGACGATAACGTCTTGAAGAAATTAGGTTTGTACTTTTAAACAATGTAATACTGATAGAAATCGAATGGTACATATAAAAAGGTACGATCGCGTGTGCTGCTATACAATAATTGAGATACGCGTGTTGCCCGGGACGCGTTCGGGCTAAGAATGTGATGTCGGTCGGTGGGCTGGCCGCCTCCCTCCCGCAAACGCTCTTCAGCCCGAGGCTCTCTTGTGGGCGCAAACATCAAACAATGCATCGGTCGCCATACATTTTTCGGAACGTGAGTTTTTTTCGTGCGTGCAGTCATCGATTTATAAGACATTATCACGTCAAAAAGAAAATATTTTTATACACATGCACATATTATCGCAAGACCTCAGAGGTGTGTATGCCGTGCGAGAACTTTAAACTGGTATCGAAGTCAATGTCTTTGTAGTTCTTGGTTTACTATGCTATTTAATACTCACGTTATATTTTGATATAAATACGAGCATTCTAACTATGTTTATGACACAACAACCGCTAGTTTTATCATCATTATTACTGAATAACTTCTCCAATTATATTTACCTTAACATGCATTTGTGCCGAACTAACCTCGGATCCATTTTCTACTCAACTTTCGTCTGAAACACAAAAACCTTTGGAATCTAGTTCTCAAATACCATTTAGTACCCAACCACAATTCAGCTTTCTCTAATTTCCATTTTAACCATCGCTCATGCTGTCTGTCATTTTGGCGTGACCTCTTTCGCTGCGAAATCGTTTCCGACAAAGAAATGTTATTGAGATTTGGATTTTTAGGTTACTGAATTTGGAAGTGTGAAATATAGAACTTGGAAAATGTTTAAATTGCGTAACTAAATCACGTTTATTCCACGATTTTGATGCCCGAGTGATCGTTTTGTCTATCCACAATAATAATTGTTGGTGAAAAAATTTACTGCAATTCGTGGGTAAGAACTAGAATATCGTAAGGTCAAAAATTAAAAAAAAAAATATTTTCACCATTCGCCTTTTTAATCCCTATATTTTTTTGTGCGAAAAAACTGGACCGATGTAATCGTAGTGTGTAGATTGCTTAGTGCAAAAATAACGTACCAAAAAAAATAATTTTTGTTTACTGCCAAAATGGAGTGTTTCTAATTACAATAATATTGACATTATTTTGTCAAAATAGTTACGAGGACAACGATCGAAACTCGATTTACAGAGCGAATAGGACACCGAAAATGGCTTGAATGTAATCGCTCAAATATCGTATCTTGTCATACGTTTTTAACGCAGAAAGTTTGAATATGTAGCCTATTATTTTTAAGGCCATTTTAACGGAAGTTCCGTTGCATTCCATACATTATTAAACTTATGTAACAGCCAAAATGACGTATATCAACCATATTTTCAAAAATAAACCTTATTAAAATAAAAACGTTTTTTAATTGGCCAAAAAGTTACACTATTCTTTGGTCGATAAATAAAGCTTTTATTATTAGTAAAAATCAGATATCTAACTACTATAGATGTTGCCATAAAAGAGCTATAATATAACGGTAGGTAAATTTCAGTTGTTTTTCGGCTCCGCTATCCAGTGAAGTTGTCATTTTACCCTTACGCTACTCTAGTTCTTAACACACGAATTACTGACGGGCAATCAAAGCTCCATGCGTCTCCAGTAACCATTTAAATCGTTGTAACAATTGAAAATTTAATTATTCTGATAAATCTCGGTTTAGTATTGGTGTAATCATCAAAAAGTTCATTTCACATAAATATACTGAGAGAGTATATGATTTACTGGCCTTTGGAACCAAGTTCTTGTTGTTAGACCCTAACGGATAGCTACCACCATCTTCTTTGTAACCGTCACGAAGTATCTCAGCAGACAGCCCTGATTCCTACTCCTCTCAATCGTTGTTGTTGATTTTTATGTTCTGCAGCGACTAGGCTGTGAACTTGGTATTACCGAGTCCATAGGCATCGGTTACCCCTTACCATCAGGTGATCCGTAGCTCGTCTGTCACCGTAAGCAATAAAAAAACTATAAGGACAATGGCAGTTTAATTGTAAAACTTATTACCACCAAGCTAGAAGTGTGTAGCGCGATACATACGCTTCTTTGGCGCATCAAACACACTACTTTTTACGTAGGACACATTACGCGCGGTTGACACGCGACAAACTCAAGTGCTGTTTTGCTATGCAGAAGCTTTTTAGGAGTATTTACATTTTGTTAATTTTACATTATATACGTTATATTCATATGAATAATCTTGCAGAAAAATTTCAGATCCGGTGGTTTACTGAAAAGATCCGGCAACAACTAAGGTGGTCTTTTTAAAATATGTATTTTATTTCACTGGAGTATTATCATACTATGAGATAATAGACTTACTTCAGTCCCTTGTACTTTCAATTTCATATGATCTTCTCTAGTTGTTTTTCCGTCTTTCCGCTTTTTCCAGCAGTATCCATCGCGTCTGTAACGTACCTTCTTACGGCTATACAGCAGCATTGAGCCACTTTTTGGCCTGAAACAAATAGAAAGCGGGAATTAGATCTTATATTGATTGATTTAGGAACTGTAGTATATACCTAATTTGTTATATAAAATATACTCTCAAGTTTATATCCCCGAAGGGGTAGGTAGGGGTGTATTACATACCCACGGTTCGCCAACTATGTTTCAGTCCTACGTAATAGGGAACGAGCGTATTGCGGTTTATCGGGCCCATTTCCAAACTCCGGGCTACTACTGAAACTTTTTCTTTTTACGAAAAAGCTCAATAATACTGCCTGACCCGGGGATTGAACCCGAGACCTCATCATAATATGATATGTTAATTATTGTCGTTATTTATTTAAAATTATTTATTGTTATAAAATCAGAACGCTGGTTTATAAGATATAAAATTATGTTTATTTTACTTTATTATTTATTTTGAGACACTCAATACCCTTAGTGACCATTTTTCTATTTCGCATTTTACTGCTAAATCATTCGAATTCGAGTTGTACTACACATTATAATATACTTAATATCTTTAAAATCATTTACTTAAATACATTTCGCCTAAAATAATTATTCATTAGTATTATAATACTTATACAGTATGATTATCGCTATAATCACTCAAAAAAAACATTTAAAGCAAAAATGAATGTATTACATTATACAACGTTAATACTTTCTGATATTTACGCGAATCCTAACTATTATAAAACTGTAACAGAGCTGTGTCTGTACATTGAAGATATTTGAGAAATAATTACTGTGTAAATAGGCGTGTCTGAACACAAAACAATTATTTTACATTTTTGTATGTTTCTCTGTTTGTTCGCGCATCACGCAAAAACTACTGAAAGGATTTTGATGCAACTTTTTCTGTTTGATAGTCCTTGATTAGACTTAAAAACTGGTATACATTTTATCCCGCTACTATATCGGGAACCTAAGATATAATCTAAAAATATCTATGAAATATAACCACTGATACGGAATACGAATTCCTTTTTATATGTCCTTTTTTTTTGTTACGGCGGGAATCATGTACCTAACTGCCTCGTTCAGGGCAACGAACAGGGTAGTGTGGGGCCCTCACCTACTAAATAAACCCACCGTGTGCCATCTCTCCGCCTTTATTCTACTATCCTAACAATTTGAAAATGACATTATGACTAATATCTTTAGCGGTATATCAAAACTCAACTATTCCTAATGTAGCTTATTCCAAACTGCTCTCAATACAACATCTTGTTAATACCAAAGTTTGTTATTGCCAGATAACTCAGCAATTAATCAAATCCAGATCTGAATGTATTTAACCACATAAATTGCTTTCTACAATTAGACAGAATCCCGAAAATAGTCATTAAACCCAAACTACAAGATTATAAGCGAAGTTGGAAAATGAAGAAACATTATATCTCAAACTAAATTGGATGGTGCCTAAGTCGAAGATGGATTCCACATATTGAATAGAAGGTAGTTTTAGTTAATGATCTAGGATAGTGATAATATTTATCTTCATAGTGATTTCAGATTTTGCTTTACTCTACTTTTCTACTGGTTTGATTCAGAATAATAACTCTTGTAATTTAACGTTTTATCGGACCTTAGTTGTTACTAGCCTTTGCCCGCGGCTCCAACGCAGCCAAAAGCTAGCTTAGATTTATGATACCTGTATTAGCGGGATAAAATATATACCAGTTTATGAGTCTAATCAAGAGCTATCAAATAAAAAAAGTTACATCAAAATCCCTTCACGAGATTTTGCGCGAACAAACAGACAGACAAACCGACAAAAACAAATATTAAACAATTGTTTTGTGTTCAGACATACAGCTGAAAACATTTTTTTTTTCTCAAATATCTTAAATGTAGACATAGCTCAGTTACAGATTTATAATAGTTAGGATTCTGAGCATTATGACATAATAAAATTGGTTAGACAAGAAAATTAAAATCCCATGGGAACGCAATGGTATATATTAACAATCATAAGAATGGTGGTGAAGTGGTTCGCCAGCCATTATAGAGCCTGTAGGTATATATATTTTTAATTTAGTATAGTCAAAGATGCATATCAAAACTTGGGATTGAACTTAATATCTTTGTCTGACAGGATTTAACTTTACACATATATCATCACTATACAAATATCCTATATATTTGTCAAAATTGTTTCATTTCTAGCCTCCTATTTTATCATTCCTATCCTTGAAAGGCTTAGTACCTAATACTTATTCTCAAGTTGAACCATAAGCCAGTAACGATATCTCAATATGATGTGATTCGCGATATCAATTTTCGCAGCTGTTCTTGGCAGTGAAGATCGATGACTCGCTGTATTGTTTGTCACAAAGAAAGGGTTATGCAAATGGTGACAGATATAAAGTTAAAGTGATGGGTGTAGATCAACTATATTAACTATAATTTAAAAAAAAAATTGATGATTATGAATTAAGATATAACAAGAAGGCACACCACAAGACTGCCTTATATACTTTAGCGCTTATTGTTTGGATCAATAATAATTATTTTTAATATATAATTTTAAATATTTAAATAGTTTTCAGCAGTGTGTATAATCTATAACAGTTGCTGCCTACTGAGTTTTCTAGGTGGAACTTTCTCAGTTAGGCAACGTTCCGGTGGTAACTTCTTAGTTTCAGTTTCCTGATTAAATAAATATATCTAATATTAGCTATAAATTAATAATTCAACAATCTTATCTTTGTCTGCTTACTGGTAGGCATTTTTTTATCAATTTTAATTGATAATTATTGGTAGAATTTTATTACTAATAAGTGAGTTTTTTGTAAAGCCGTAACTCCTCTAGGGTTACAATTAAAAAAAGTACCTACTGCATCAGTAAAAAAAATACTTACATATTACCCCTTATAAGTCTGCCTTTGGAAAATACACATAAAATACGTTCAGTCAACCGTAACATCGAAAACAGATTTAATTATTGCAATTTTATTTATTTTAAGCAATAAAATCGCGGAGTAAGCTCGTTTGTTTCTGACGTCACAGCTATGCGTTATATCGAGACAAAAACAAGCTTCGCGTCAAATTCATGAGTATGCCGACTAATAAATCGTTATAGCTCGCATAAATCTGGACGATCTATGTTAGTTGCGATTCCGCGATTTTTTTGTCACTCGGTTACCCATCAATAGCTCTAACGCTCGGTGGAATGTTGATGCTCATATAAGTTTTTTTTTAATATGTATCTCGTTTCGTGTATCTTATTTATAGGTTTTAATCGATATAAGTTATTGTTTTATGTTGTGATAAAATTTTTGTTATTTGTATAACAAAAAAATTATCACGTAGTTTATAAAACATACTTTAGCTACCTTGAACATTTTGTACCTATACATTTTTTGATTTCTGTCTAAATAATTTCTTGTTTCGTATTTTTTATATAAATTTTTTATTTCCGTAGTCAGGTTACAGTTTTTATACTTATTTTTTTGACAGGCCTCGTGGCGTAGTCGGTAGTGTAACCGACTTCCAATCACGAGGTCGTGGGTTCGATTCCCAATCAGGACAATTATTTGTGTGATGAACACAGATATTTGTACTGCGTCTGTGTGTTTTCTATCTATTACATAGGTATTTATATTAAAAAAAGTAGTATATGTAATAATATCCGTAATCTGGTACCCATAGCACAAGCGTTAAGCTTAGTTTGGGACCAGAGGACGTTGTGTGAAATGTGCGTAAGTATTTATTTATTTTTTTATTGAGAGATTATTATGTCAGCGTGGTCAAGTTTGTGGCCCAACTTGGTCATCAACAGAATTATGTACATATTATAAGCTATTGAAACCTGCACTGAGATCACCTTCAAGATGCTTTGTAGAAACATCATGAACTGTTCATGAAAAACCAAACTGTGCAAAGTGAAAAAAGGCCCGCAAACTAAGCAAAGTTCTCACAAATGAATAGTAGACATAACAAACTCAGACCAAGAAAAAATATAGACGGATCATTACTAAAAAACCAGTGAAGCTATATAAAACCATACCAAACTAGTAATTACACGCGCTCACGCACACAAATACAAACAAAACCATGTCAAAACGAAGTGACATAAACCACAAGTGTTACTAGAGTATGATTTAAAAATACCCCAAACGATTCGACGATTTCGTACGTACGTTACGTACATGAATACGCCGTCAGTGCCAATATTCCCTATATATGATTTTCTGTAAATTGACTTTATACTTTTACTTCTTTTCCGTCCATCAGCCTTTCGAAGTCCACTGCTGGACATAGGCCTCCCCAAGAGAACGCCACAACATGTGTTTCGCTCATATGGGGGATAGTGCCATAATCACCACGCTTGGCAGGCGGGTTGGCGATCGCAGTGGATGTTGTTAATACTCGAGGGAGTGGGCAGCAGCAGGCAGGGAGGTATTCCCTCAGTCGGCTCTTACGACTCCCATGTGTGGAGAGGGGTGGGACAATTCTAAAGCCGGCCCCACACGGCAGCACATTACTTCCTTTATGCTTTTGAAAATTTTCCCAAATTATAGAGATTTATTTTTTTGCGGTGACATTACTTTCACGCACACATCTTTAAATAAGTTGCTATTTATTTGACAATGCGGTGTCTTTTTTTTGTTAGTTTTAGATATGAAACTTTAATTATCTAGATATTTATATATATATATATTGCATTTGACATGCTTAGCCATAAGCTTGCTTTTCCATTTTGCTTATATACATTAAACACAAATTGTGAAAATGTGAAATCAAAAATAACAGTCACGAGCAGGATTTGAACCTGTATCTCTTGGATAACGTCCAGATGCTTTGCCAATTCAGCCATCGTTATTAGGTAAAAATCTTAATTGTAAAATTAAATTTACCTGGTCGGTTATAATGTATGAAAATACTTCCGACAGATGGCGCAGGCATCGTCCGAGACGTTGAGTATGAATGTGTTATCAAAATGAGCAGTCAGGAGCAATTGTCACGCTGGCTGAATTGGCAAGGCATCTGGACTGTATCCAGGAGATGCAGGTTCAAATCCTGCTCGTGATTGTTATTCTCGATTTCACATTTTCACACTTTGCGTTTAATATAAATATGAAACTGTCATTTGATAGATGACCTGATTCAACAAAATTAGAAAAGCCTAGAAGGAAACTTTGATTATTATTTGATTTTAGATTAGGGCGAACTATATCGAAATGAAAAAACGTTTCTGAAGTTGTTTACCCCTGCTTCTATTATCTATTTATAATATAACGGATTTTTTTAAAAAGGAACGTGATAACTCATAAATTGTGATTCATAGCTATGTGAGGTTTGATGTTCGTTCGTCAAATCAGAAGTTATTATGAGAGATTTATTATTCCTGTTAACAACTGTATAATGCTATAATAACTGGATTATAGCATTAATCAAATAAATCTATCAAAAAAAAATGAAAAACAAGGTAAAGACGAGAAAAAGCTGGTACAAAATAAACACCTCTCATTTTTTACGTTAAATAAAGTAATACTTTGTAATTTTTGCAGAAATTCCGACACGTATAATCTTGCTGTGGCTAAATTTAAAATAAAACGGAGTACAAAGGTTGGTTTGCGATAGAGTCTGCTAATTAATTGAGGATAAGACACAGAAATTTATTTGTATTTGTTCTCCGGGCTACAGCCGGTATTACGGCCAACGGTTTTTAACCTACGTAAACCAGACAAATAGGGGACTTTAAACAGAACAGGGTTGTCAAAATGTCTTAAAATTTATTATAAATAAAATATAAAAATTAAAATTAGTTTATTTATTTATTCATTTTTCCACAAGAATGTAGTACAAAGTAGGTAGTTAGTTAAATAAGGTTCGGAGACATTCTACCGTAACAAATGGTGTGCGAAAATAGGTAAAATAATCCTAAATTACATACAATATACAATAATATAATAATCTCTAAAACATTAATGATTGATTTGTCATACATAATACGTTTATCATACTCGTCTCAAATAATATAGAATAGGTTTGTTAATGGCATTTTAAATTTTATTTATTTAGGTATTTATTTATTTTGTTTGTGTCTTACTTATATGCTAAAAATTCTTTTATGACTTAAAAGTTTTTTTCTAAGAGCCATTGAGTAACTTTTCTTTTAAAAGCTGTCAAAGGCAAATCTTTAAAACTATTAGGTAGTTTATTGTATACTATCACAGCATTTACACATACATTTCTTTTGAATATTTCTAACTTACATTGAGGTAAGTGAAGTTTAAATTTATTTTTTGGGGCTACATTTCTTTTGCTGACCTCTGCACTAAGTTTAAATTTATTGACATGGAATGCTGAGCTGTAAAGTATGCATAACACGAGATTGGCAAATAATCTATGCAGTACCTGAACACATGAAACTAATTCATACAGAAGTAGAGAGAGTATCATAAGAAAGTATTTTGTATTAATGTACAATAAACTAGCTAATAGCCTTGTCCTACTTAATTATTCCTAAAATTTTCCATCCATCCATCCATTTTCCCCAAAATTTTAATAACTCTAAAATGTATATAATGGCAACATTTTTTTTTTCAATTTTATCCAGTATTTCTTCTGTGATACGTATATCGTATGACCTCTATACTTTCTTTTATATAGATATAAATAAATAATCTTAGGTAGAAATTAAGGCTCAACTGAAGTATTGTCACACCAGTGGTCTACGACTACAGGCGGAGAGATGGCACACAGCGTATTTAGTAGGTGAGTGCTGCCCTGTTTGTTGCCCCAAACGACGAGGTGTGCGGTTAGGTGCATTTTTTCCGCCTTAAAAAAATTGTACCTAGTATTAAGGCGAATATGCATGCATATTTTAATTTTGAAAAAATGTGGATGAATGTGCAGTATAAAGGGCTCCTATTTTCGACATAAGGAATAATACTCATATCGCGGAGGACTTCACAAACAAAGTACACTCAGACTCAGGACAACCATTTGTAGATCACACAAAGAGTTGTCCTGTGTGAGAATTGAACCCATACTCGGACGGGAGGCCGGTATCTGAACCACTCCGCCATCCGTGCAGTGTGTAGGTTGTGTGTGTTGTTGAATTAAGTAGAGCAGGATGTTTTTAATAATATTCCATTATATGAGTATTACTTAACTATGACAATTCACGTGAAATTCGAAAATATATTTGGAATAGAATAAAAAACACAACAAACCTTCAGTCGTAGATATCTCAATAAAATTATGAGAATATCAAACTACAAGAGAGAAGTTGTATTATTTAACTGAGCAATATAATTATAAGTTTTTTGTTATTCAAGTTAACCTTCATCCACTATTTCTTCTACTCTTATTGCTTAATAGGATTAAAATCTGATACAATTTTATATCAACCTGTATACAGCTGTAACTACAACGAATTTCTCTACACCTTGGTCACATATCCTCACTACAGCTGGCCTTGAGAACAAAGTGACTGCAAAATTTTAATATTTTTTTTTCGTTGATACTGCGAGGGTGGCAAACAAGTACATGGCCACCTGATGGTAGACGATTACCGTAGCCTATAAACACTAGCAACACCAACGGCATCACTTGCGCGTTGCCAACTCCAAGGGATAGAACGTGGGAAGGAAGGATAATAAGGAGAGACTGATGAAAAGTTCACCATATGAAACGAATTCTTAGAGAGAGGGATGCCTTAAACACAAAGTGAAAAATGTGAAATCAAAACTAACAGTCACGAGCAGGATTTGAACCTGCATCTCCTGGATACCATCCAGATGTTTTACCAATTCAGCCATCGTGACAATTGCTCTTGACTGCTAATTTCGATAACACATTCATACTTAACGTCTTTGGGTGACACCTGCGCCATCTGTCGGAAGTATTTTCATACGTTATACCGACCAGATAAACTTAATTTTACAATTAAGATTTTTACCTAATAATGACACAAACCCTATAAATATTTAGATATTTTTTATATATATTTTTAGCATTTGACATGCTTACCACTATACATTAACACGAGAGGGATGCCGTAAAACTAGCCTATTCATGATTAAACACGCAAGACTATCAAACATAATGAAAATTGTTTTAAAAAATAACGAATTCTAAAATAAAATCCTTTGTTGAAGAGGGTGCACGTTCCAGCACTAAAAGCGTTCAGTGGCAGCCCTGTCTCAACCGCAAGCAATTTGTCAAGAGCGCCCGTGAGCCGTGATTTTCCAAATAATTTTTCGCTAACCCTTCGAAAGCTTTTGAGTTCTGCTACGGTGTTGAAGTGCTGTTTGAGTTTAAGTTTTGTGCTATTTATTTTATAGTTCTTTTTGTTTTCATTTATCCGTGGTGTATGAGTAACACTTGAATGCTCTTGTTTTATTTTACCTTGTATTTCACAAATTTTACAAGGGACTTGTAACAGTTTCAGAGCCAAAAATAATATTGATACTGCTTAGTATAGATTACAAGATTTTACCCACGATTTCAGAATATAAATACCTCACTTTAAGGCACACTAATTATTTTCTTGTCAAATTAGCTACCCCACGAGAATTATTCTTTTTTACGTCTACTATCTAAGTCCACCCATGATCATGAATGCTGTAAAAAGTATTCGAAACGTCGGAATAGTAGAAAATCAAGTAAACGCGATAGATTCCGTAAACGCAGTTTTATTTCAAAATATGTAACATTCGCGTAAATATCAGAAAGTATTATATATACAAACTTTCTCTTTTATGAAAACTTGTTGTTCATAATATTGATCGAAATGGAAAAATTTCATGCTAAGTAATCATCCAGCTAGGTTTGAAATTCAAACTGCCAATTATGCTATAAATAACGGAAAAAACATACAAACAATAATGCAAAGTCGTTTCACATTCCACAATGCCACGAAATTGCCAGTAAATCTAATAAATCATTATTCGTAAATAATTTCCTAACGGTTTTCGACTCAATAATTTTGAAACGTCGAAAATCACCGCGAGTAAGCATTCATAAGTTTCGAAATACCAAATAAATAACTCAATTCAAACGCAAGGATTTATGCTGATAGTACACGAACTGATTATCTTATTTTGTTTTGTGGAAATCTTTTTAAGAGAAGAAATCATTACCTCTCTTAACCAATAGTATCATTGTTTCTCCTAAGCTTTTAAAACATAGATACATATTTTACAAATAAAAAAAAAATACTAATTCGTGTTCTATTTTCAAATCTAGAACGTGAGCTATTCGAAATGCCCATACAACACACGTGGTTGCTACTTGCTACGCATGCGGTGGATAAAAAAAAACCCATATGTGTGCAATTCACACACACCAGAAGTGAAACTTCTGAAAGTACCTACGAGAGATAGAAATGGATATAGAGTACCAGGAGTATTAGGATAAATTTAAGGTTTATTATTTTTTACCAAGCTTAAAATGACCTCTCATTAATTAAATTTAATAGATCATTTAAATTTTGTTTTTTGCAACGATATAATGGATCCCGTAGGAATTCATGGGAAAACATTGGTAAAAGATCTTGTGTTGATTCACGATAGCAACATAAATAACAAAAGTATATGATTCACTTCGGGGACAGGTGAGAAATAGTACATTGTAACCCTAGGGATGAAAGCCCTTGAACTATTGGACCCCGTGTCGGGACTAAATAAATCTTTATCCCTAGGTAAACACTGTGATTTTCATTACGAATACGAGGAAACTAAAAATAAAAATCATGAATTAGCTAAAGAAAAAATGGGAGACTTTAAAAAATTGAATTTGGAATCGCCGTTTTCCCGCCAATTTTGTTTTTTTTTTTCTGTGGCCTGTCAGCTATTCAGCCATTATTTTTCATTTTAATCATTGAAAAAATATAAATCTTCGTTATTTTAAAGATAAAGTTGCAACTATATTAAAATAAAGTCATATAAAAAACAAATTCTTTAATAAATAGATACTTAACTTTATGTTATTTCAATTTTACATCGCGCTGCAATTGACTGGCTGTACAGAAAATAGAACTGTTTAATTTTTTATAATTACTCAGCTGTCAGTTGAAAGTAATTCTCCCTAGGGCTGAAAAGTATTACTTTCAACCCGCTCCTCAGGCAACTTCAGGCCTACTTTCAGAGTATGAGTAATGAAAAATACTTTACTGACTTTTCTGCAACTGACTGTTTCCTATAAATTAAAATGTTTGTTTATTTATCGTGGCGCATTTTCATTTCATCGAGTTTCAAATCACAACGATTCTAAAAAAGTATTCACTTCGAATATTAATGACGTGCAAAGTAAGCACAACAAACACACAAACTCACTTTCACATTTTTAATATTAGGAAGGATTGGTAGCCATTTGTTAATTTAAAATTATTTAATAAATATTGAAGGAAACATTTAATAATTCCAGAGCAGGTCATGCCACGCACAAACAGAAAAAATATTCCTACTAAAAAAACATTCCTAAGATACAATCGTTATTATATAACTATCTAAATGGATCTCAGATATACTGCATAACTATGCAACTTTTATAGCTTATAAATTCGTATTATGGACAGACAGTATTTAGAAGTTCAAATAAAAAAGTCAAGTTACATATTTTTAAACCAATTTAAAAATCTGTGCAATAACAAAAGAAATAATTTTTAAAATTCCTATAATCAAGTTAAGAAACACTGGCAGTTTACAAACGATATTAAAAAAAAGTTCTCACCCGCAACCTTGCACCAGCCACCAAAAAGGCAAAAATAATGGCTGCAACTAAAATCGGCGCAGTTCGCCTGACACTACCAACTTAACAAAGATATTGGAACATTAATTGCATTGAAACAACATGCGATGAGGCCACATACAACGAATATTTTCAAATGTTGCACAGTTTGATAATAACTATCGGTAATAAAGCAATTTTGTTCTAAATTAAAGTCCTGTATTTGTTTTTTATACAAACAATAATTTATTCTTGTTGCTAGCACTGAATATTACTAAATTAAAAAAACTTGTTTAATTCCTTAAGACCTATCAAAAATACATTTATGGTAGCCTGTCTATTTTATTTCGGTGATGGCAGAAAATTCTTTAATCTGTAGTAATATCCATAATATTTATAAATTTGATTATGTTTTTTTCATACTGTAATTGTTTTATCTATCTAGCTCTTCGTTGTCAAATATAGAATGACTCTAGATTCTGACCATGCCTTCACTCGCGTGGACTTTAAAATATAAATACTCTAAGACACATAAATGGTCAAGCTATGAATTACATTGCTGTCTTTTTCTGGGCTCCAGTCTAAATATGTATGCACTTTCATGATGATTCGTTGAGTAGTTACGGATTGAAAGGGTAACAAAGATTTGCAACATGTTGTTGGTACGGATTAATTAATCAACCCAAGAAATTTGTATAAAAAACGTATTGATTTAAAATTCATAATTTCCCAAACAGTAAACATGGCTATCCGTTTTGTACCGTACAAAATATTTCAGACGAAAGTTGATTTGAAAAGTTCATTGAGTTCACGTTTTTCTAACGTTCCATTTTCCTGTTATGGAATTTCGTTAACAAGTTTAGGGGAAATTTTCTTGTTGAAGTTTGATATTTTTTCGGTTTAAAACACTGACGTTAATTAAACAAAAGTGCTCAGGGTCTCTTCTAAAGCATTCTAGACTGCCTAAAGGAGTAGGTAAGTGTAAAATACCGCTCATGGAATCTTGGACTAATTAATAAGAACTGCCAAACCGCTGCTCACCGTTTCATTTCACGGATGGGAAATAAATAAGTCCACAACCATCTCTTATCTATCTATCTATCCATCTATTCTATTATAAAGCTGTAACAGAGCTGTGTTTATACATTTATTTCAGAAAAAAAAAACAGTATTAGGCGTGTCTAAATACAAAACAATTTTTTATAGATTTTTTGGCCCTTTGATCGTTCGCGCATCACGCAAAAATTACTAAACGGATTATGATGAAACTTTTTATTTGATAGCTCTTGATTAGGCTTAACAAATGGTATACATTTTATCTCGCTTCTATATCGGGAACTTGAGATATAAACTAAACTAACCTGAGATATAACTAGCATTTGACTGCGGCAGAACCGCGGGCAAAGGCTAGTTACAAATAAAACACTCCAAGATGTTTCACAGTCAGTCACACGAAATACGGTGGTACTACCGATAACAATTGAGTAGGTACCTACTTCCACTTGGTACCACCACCAGTAATGAATTAAGTGATTATATTGCTTACATCTCTTAGTCGCCTCATACGACACTCATTGGAGAGATGGGGTGGTAAGACTTGTATTCTTAGACCGTCACCAAATGTGTGCCTCTTGAGGTCTCGGACTGGGTTCCTTGAACTCCATACCATTGTATTTGCTATCGTGCTTATGCTTTTAAAAAAACCTATAAAACGTAAATAATTACCACAGTTATGTATAGATTTGGTGGGACGTATTAGTGGGTGGGACGCCGCCGTCTCTTTTTGCAAGCAGATGATGCGCGCAAAGGAGGCGGCTCCAGCCCCCATAAGCGCTGGCCTAGGGCAGTTCGCCATCCTAGCAGAAGCAGGCCCAAGATGGCGACGCATGTGTTCCACGAGCGCCTCTCGACGAGGCAGGGCTAGGGCCTCCAAACTAGACAGGGCCACCAGCACTGGAGGCCCAGATCTGCCAGGGGTGGAGGAAATCATGCGTAGAGCATATACCTACCTCTCCCCTGGGCACAGGAAGACAGAAGAAACACTCTCCTATCTTTCCTATTCTTTCCTTATCTCACTTATTATCCTTCCATTCCACTTATCCCTTTATTTGAAGATGGCGATGCGCGATCATTTCCTCTGGTATTACTAGCGTTTATAAGCTACGGTAAAAACTTACCATCAAGTAGACCATACGGTCTACTACTACTAGCTTGTTTGGCACTCACGTAGTATAAAACCAAATACCTCGTTACTAATAACTGACAACTGAACATTGCCCATAACTCTTAACTTAGCATAATTATATGACGACTCCTTTGCCTTTGATAGAGCTTAACATACATAAGTCATAACTAAGCATTCTATTAAGTTGTAACTCATAATTAAGTAGACATAACTGCAGCTTATCATAAATAACTATAGTATTACTAGCTGACCCGGCGAACTTCGTACCGCCAAATTTCTTTTTCGTGAATATTTTGCAATTAATTAATAAAAAATACGTGATAAAAACTATTCTATCTTAGGCACGCCAGCAAATCACACATTTTGAAAAAAAAACGTGAAGATAGGTTAGATAGTTTCAAAGTTCATCGTGAGCAACACCGTGACACAAGACGTAAGTGACACGAGAATTATATATAGTATATAACTAGCTGACCCGGCAAAAGTTGTTTTACCATATAAATTATTTCTAGATATTTTTTAAGGAATTTCTAGCGAAAAAAATACTAAGTAACTTATATGCCGAATCATAAAAAAATAAAATAATAAATATGGTACAAAAAAATTTTTAAAAATTTTTTGGGTTGTATATCACTAAGGGCGGATTCGACCAAGCAAGAATAAATTGTATTCCTAGAATAAATCGCTACTTACTCGAGAATAAATCAATTTTACATTTTACCAACAACAATTCGAAGAATGGCGAGCCTATTCGGGAATAGTCACTATACCACCGATAAGCATCGAATAAGGAGTTAATCCAAGAATAAAAAAAATGGCGTCATCATTTTTTAGTGCTGTCATTTTTCGAAACCAATATCGGTTTCGGGCGCGTGACAGCTACTTTCTCACGCTATAATACGACAAATAAGAGTTGAGATGAGTTAAGCTATACACTGTCCCGTTTGTAGAACAATTTGCAAATTTGGGTATTACATTCACTTCGCTATTAGCGAATTGCTATTCCAAGCATAGCGATACGTCAGATGGCGTGGAAAAACGACTGTTATCTGAGAGAATAAAATCGTGGAATAGATTATTCTCGGTATAATTATTCTTGTATATATTCGAGTTTGGTCGAATCCACTCTTAGGGACATAAAAAATAGTATACATCCTATTCTCAGAAATACTGAATATACACACAAAATTTCATAAGAAGCGGTAAAGCTTTATCCGTGTGGTTACGGACTAAGAATACAAGTGTCACCACGCCATTCTTTCATACGGGTGTCATATGAGGCGACTAAGGGAAGTAAGCAATTATCATTTATCATCCATTGCATGACCGGTGGTAGGGCTGGGTACCAAGTGGAAGTACTCACTTGGTACCGGGCCCGAGTGAGTTGGTACCACCATCTCCCGTGTGACCGACCGTGAAGCACATCGTTGCCTTTTGGCTGTAGGAGGAGATAGCCGTTTATATTTCATTTCATTACTGTGAAATGAATTGGCGAGCAGCGGCTTGACAATACTGTCGGTATAGTCGAGTCCATGGGCGACGCTTGCCATTTACCATCAGATGGAGCGTGGCTCATCTGCTATTACATGCAATAAAAAAAAACTAAAAATAAAACTGTAAACTGCCTCTTTGGTGCAGCGGTAGTGTAAGCGACTGCTGATTATGAGGTCACGGGTTTGATCCCCGGGTCGGGCAGCGTTATTGAGAATTTTCGTAAAAAAAAACAAAAAAAAAAATCTCAGTATCCCTGAGTTTGGAAATGTGCCCGGTAGACGTCAATAGGCTCGCCCCCTTTTACGTGGGACTTAAAACATAGCTGGCGAGTCGTGGGTGTGTAATACACCTCTGCCTACCCCTATGTTTAAAAAAAGCCGTTTCGGAGGAGAATAGCGAGAAACACTGTGACATGAGAATTTTTTATATTAGATAGATAATAAAGGTGAACGCACACTTAACCGAGCCGAACGCGTCGAACGAAACGAATTTTAGAATTTTGTATATGAAATCTCATGAAACCTCTTCCAGATTCGGACGATTCGACGCGGGGAAGTATAAGATGTTACATGAGATTTCATATACAGAATTCTAAAATTCGTTTCGTTTGACTCGTTCGACGCGTTCGGCTCGGATAAGTGTGCGTTCATCTTAAACCAGCTTTTCAGCTTCTACAGCTAGATAGCTCTACAAGAGAGAATCAAAACAAACGATTCTGTGCTGCTAACATAAAGGTATCGTACTCAGGTGATCTAACTTGATACGTTTGCCTAAGTAGTTCTCGATTTTACCACTAGGCTATCACTGAATATGTTGGGTTGGTTCATGTATTTTAGTTTAGTGAATGGTATAAGATAAGGGTTGGATGAATATCCGGATTATTTTAATTATTATAGTTCTGTAATATAATTTTACATAATCCCATCTGACCTTCCGTTGGTTTGTTTAAATAATACTTTAATAGTGCCGTCCTTATGAATAATAAAGTCATTTGTGCGCATTTGCGCGCAGTGTGAAGCCCAAATTAACCCATCGCTAAACTATTTTAAAATATGAATAAAGGTTTCTGTAAAAGTTTTTACAGAATTGAGAAATTTAAACTTGTTTTTGTTTTATTTATTGACTTGTTTCTAGTCCCAACTTAGCTTGATTGACAGTAATGCCTAAAATTCGGGTTTCATTTTCTATTTCACGTTTTTCCACTTGGTGTTCCGCTAAATAGCCAAGCATGGTTAACTGCAATGGGTACGAACAACACATTCATGAGGCTATGGGATTAGACATATGCCGCGAGCATCACCTAAGACGGTAAGAAAGAAAGAGATATCGAGATTTTGTTTCAGAGCTAAAATCACGATATCTCATTTGGCAGAGCTACTGGAACGATAATCATTTTCCACGCTTTGCATTCTTATAGATGGCTGACCATATCAAGTGCTTACTTAAATGTACACATTCATCCCTTAAGGGAAATAGGTAACTCAAGGAAAAGAGTATATCATTTTCCTTACACCTATGTAACTTCTCCGATCAATAATAAAAACTAATGAGAGGCCCTTGCGATGGTTCATTTAAGTCATCAAATCATATTACCTTAGCATTTATGGCTATAGTTAGTGAGTATCTATTTTCTCATTTTAAAATTCCAACTTGATTTTTACAAAAACGAAGCATTTATAAGATTTTATTAAGTGCATTTTGTAAATTAGATATTATGATTCACGCAAATTGTCCAAGTTAAAGTAATTCGGTTACCTAGCAACAGTTTGTTTATCAAAATCCTGTAACCTAGTAACGTAAACAATATTCAAAATGGCTCCTGAGGGGTTAGACGGAATCTCATGTCTCACAATCGACATCGTATCGTGATGGCTTGGATTGGTTGAAAGATCACCGTGATTGGCCAACAAATTATTGCGTCATCACGCGTCGGTTTCTCTACCAATCACAAGCGAGAAGATACGATGTCGATTGTGAGTTATGAGATTCCGTCTAACCCCCCATTTATTTTAAAGTTCGATTACTAATGTACTTTCTCAGACCCCATAAATTTTAACATTTTTTTCGATATCTATCTATCACAGGCTCGAAAATAAGTAGGTCATGCAGTCAGACAAAAAATTTGAAAAAACAATAAAAAAAGCAATTACGGAAAGAGTTCACAGATTTCCATCCATCCATCCACCCATTAACCTTTCAGCGTCTACTGCTGGACAAAGGCCTCCCCAAGTTAACGCGCCATAACGAGCGGTCCCGTCAGGGGGGATAATGCCGTAATCGCCACGCTTGGCAGGCGAGTTGGCGATCGCAGTGGATGTTGTTAATACTCGAGGGAGTGCTGCTTCCCACTCCCCCGGTATTCCCTCAGTCGCCTCTTGCGACTCCCGTGGGTAGAGAGGGGTGGGACAATTCTAAAGCCAGCCCCACACGGCCGCACAGATTCACAAAGTAGTATAGAAAGTAGTATATATATACAAAGTAGTATAGATGGATGGATGGATGGATAGAGAATTGATGAGGAATTTTCGAGTACTATTTAAAAAAAATTACATACCCATACAAACGTTTACAATCCATTTTATTCAATTAACCTGAACCGACTTTATTTATTTACAAAACCTATTTTCAAGTTATTACCTATGATAAAACCGATACCGCAAACAAAGCTTAACCCCCTAGTTATCCCCACATAATATGTGAATAAGCAAAAAGCTGAAGAGCGACATTATTTATTTAAACTCAGTAATTATTTTCAAATTTTCATGTTTTATTTAATAAATCCTAATGTATTACATATATCTTATGGGGCGCCAGATAGCATTTGAGTGAAGCAATGAAACCATAGTATTCTGTCTTCATTAAAATTTACCACATAGCAAATAAAAATGAAGTTATTAAATAGTATTATTAAATAAATTTAATGATAAGCTACTTTAATAACCAAAGCAACGGTTACCATGGCAACAATTTCTCGTCATGAGTTATTTTGGATGTTGGCACTGGAGGTTGGAGGATATTAAATAGATAAAAAGATATATTTTGGATACTTACTTACTTACTTACTTATCATCACGCCATTTCCCTTGCGGGGTAGGCAGAGAGAACAGAGTGCCAAGAGGTTCTATTCTTGCATACATCTCTCGCTTCCTCAACATTCATAACTCTCTTCATACACGCTCGCCGGTTTCGGAGACTCCACCTTCCTTCAATACATGACCGATTTGGTCTAGGTAGGTGAGTCTCGGTCTCCCCCTGTACCTACATCCTTCCACTTTCGCATTGTATATCTTCTTAACCAGTCGCTCGTCCGGCATTCTTTCCACATGTCCGAACCATCGGAGCATTCCCTTTCGCATCTTTACACCAATACTCTCTTTCATACCTACTCGCTCTCTTATTTCGTCGTTACGAATGCGGTCAGTCAGCCTCACTCCACAGATTCTCCGCAGAGATCGCATTTCGACCGCATTGATTTTACTCTCATGCTCCTTTTTGCATACCCAACTCTCGCTTCCATACAATAACATTGGGACAAGCACTGCGTTGTGTATTGCGACACGTGCCTTCTGGCTGATTCAGATATCGTGATGAGTGAGTGCACTGTTATTGGGCGCTGCAGGCCTAAATGCTTATCCAGTCCATGTTCTTCTTCCACTCCAACGTATCCCATTCCTTAGAGTTGGCGACGCGCGTACATTCATTTATTATAGAGCAAAAGTGATAAATATATATTATATATTGCGGCACTATTTAAGTGCCGTTTCTTTCCAGATTTTGCCAATCATTTCTAGAAATCCGACAAAAGAAAAAAAAAATTGTGAGATCTATTTTAATACAATCATAAATAAATATAAAATATTCATGGACATTTCACACAACGTCCTCTGGTCCCAAACTAAGCTCAACGCTTGTGCTATGGGTACCAGATTACGTATATAATACATATTACTTTTTTTTTTAAATACATATAATAGATAGAAAACACCCAGACGCAGTGCAAATATCACACAAACTAATTGTCCTGAGTGGGAATCGAACAAGGCCCGTAATAATATAATAATTAATACTGATAATTTCAGCTTAACCAAATATCTTTCAAAGCAGGTTTATTGTCCACATCCATTGAGTTATATACATCTTCGTGAATGGAACGCCATATTGTCTTATGCAAAGAGTAATGCGTATAATCAGAAAGTCTTATGTTCTTCTTGTCAAACGAAAAACATGAAAACAACTTTTAATTATTTGATTAGTTCATAAAAATTCTACTAGAATAATAAAACCGTAGTCCTTAATTAAATAATATTTTACTTTGACAAGCAAATGTGATTTTTTTTAAATGCTTAGGGCAGTCGTTTAGCCATGTCGTTTTGAGGTTAGCAACAAAAGTACTATATTTAAGCAAACAAATTAAAATGCTAAACAGCCTTAATTACCTAAAATGCCTAAAGGCTAATATCCAAAAATATAAACACCGACTCATCGCTGTCATTTATCAGCCGAAATAAGGGCAAGGTTCTTGGCAAAATATATGCCGCTAATGTGTTTTTGTACATACATTACTTTTTATATGAATGATGATGATCCAGATCAATTTTGGTCTTAGTTGCCAGTATCATTGGACACTAGCCAACTTGTCAGTAGTTTAGCTTCTCCCAGCGTCAATGTACCGTAGTGTTTCGTATGGTGAGTGAGAGTGCCGGAGGCCAAAACCCCCTCCCTATCCTCTCCTTGTTATCCTTTCTATCCTCTCCTTACTATCCAATCTACCTCCTATCTCTATCCTTTTCCTTGGAGATGGCGATGCGCGAGTGATGCCTCTGGTGTTGATGTTGTTAGTGTCTATGGGCTACGGTAACCGCTTACCATCAGGTGGGTCATATGCCGGATGCTTGTTCGCCACTCTTGTAGTTATAAAAAAAACATTGGACGCTAGCCAACTAGGCAGGAATTATTATAGTGCACAGTTTTGTTCGTAAACATAAGTACATTATTCCTTTATTTTTATTGCTTATGATGGCAGACGAGCCACGGCGCACCTGATATACCGAGAGTATAGTCAAGCCGCTGCGCACCATTTCAATTCTCAGATGTGAGAGAATAAACGGCCATCTTCTGCTACAGCCAAAACACACTGAGGTGCTTCATGACCGATCACAGAAAAGACGGAGGTACCATCCCATTCGGGCCCGATAGCAAGTGAGTACTCCCACTTGGTACCCAGCCCTACCACCAATAATGCAATCGGTGATAATTGCTTACTTCCCTTAGTCACCCTGTACGACACCCGCGGGAAAGGATGTGATAGTGACACTTGTATTCTTAGTCCGTCACCACACGGACAAAACTCCTCACTATTTTAGTCTGATAGGAAGACATTCCAACATAACACCGATGTGATTATGCCTAAGACCAAAAGCTTTAAGTATCTTACGAGGCACGTGGATAAAACACCGCAAACATCCTACTGCGCCTCAATATCTCTTTGCAGGCCCCACCCGGGGTCTGAACCCCAGACCTTGTAATGAGTAATCTCTTACATTACCACCTTCTCTAAAGATCAGTGTGAAACAACGGTAGCAGTTAGTTGTACCACTGAAGTAAGGTCACTTAGTTGCAGGCGGAGAGATGGCACACGGCAGGTTTATTTAGTGGGTGAGGGCCCCACACTATGGGCCCCTATTCGTTGACCCGAATGACGCGGGTACGGCTAGGTATATTTTTACCCGCCTAAATAAAAAAGAAGGTTAGTTAGTTGTATTTCGTATGGTGAGTGAGAGAACTAGAGACCCATATTCCCTCCCTATACTCTCCTTATTATCCTTTCCATCCACTCTGTAGTATACTCCTATCTCTTCCCTTGGAGATGGCGACGCGCAACTCATGCCTACGGCTTTGTTATAATCTATACTACTTCTACGGTAACCGCTTACCAACAGATAGGCCGTATGCTTAATTGCCACCAAATAGAATAAAAAACATTTCCCATATATCTTCATCTCCTTCCATCCATCCATCCATCAGCCTTTTAAATTCCACTGCTGGACATAGGCCTCCCCAAGAATGGGGAGTGTATATAGTGCCGTAATCGCCACGCTTGGCAGGCGGGTTGGCGATCACAGTGGATGTTGTTACCTAATACTCGAAGGAGTGCTGCTGCCCACTCCCGCGGTATTCCCTCAGTCGGCTCTTACGACTCCCATGGGTGGAGGGGTGGGACAATTCTAAAGCCGGTCCCACACGGCACATATCTTCATCTCCTTACTGTCTATCAATGCCTACGGTAACCGCACGGGCAAGACTCTAATCACTACAACATAACTAACACAAAACCAAATTTTGTCCGTGTGATGACGGACTAAGAATAAAGGTGTCACCACCCCATCCTTTCCCTTGGGTGTCCTACAAGGCGACTAAGGGAAGTAAGCAATTACCATCCGTTGCAATACTGGTGGTAGAGCTGGGTACCAAGTGAGAGTGCTTGCTTGCTATCGGGCCCGAATGGGTCGGTACCACCGTCTCTTGTGTGACCGGTTATGAAGCACGTCATTGTGTTTTGGCTGTCGCAGAAGATATCCGTTTATTCTTTCAATTCATATCTGAGAAATGAAATGGTGCGCAGCGGCTTGACAATACCCTCAGTGTAGTTGAGTCCATGAGCGACGGTTACCACTTACCATCAGGTGGGCCGTGGCTAGTCTTCCATCATAAGCAATAAAAAAAAAGCTATTGTGTGTAATAAGATTCATTAGTGTAATTTAAAACATACTACATTTAAAATCGGTTTAATACTACTTAGGTTGTAAAACATATAACAGTTTGTCGTTATTAAGTTTATTTTGATTACCACCATGCATAATTATTTCACGCTAAAATTAAAACTGAATCTATATTCCGACACAAAAGTATTATAAAAGAAACATTTTTTTACACAATTAAATAAGAATCAGAATTAAGGAGTTGTGTAATTATACGTTGAATGAATAAACTGAGTGCTGCTAATGGGTTCTCTTTGACTAATGATCGGACTTTTTTAACAACAGGTACAAATTAGTTAATTCAATTTTTTGAGTTTTGTTAATGTAGAAAGAATTTATTCAGTCTCCTAAATAAATTTTTTGAATACTAATATTTCATTTCAGTCGCTTTATCGCACTCGCCAAAGTTTTGACAAACGTATTCTTAATTTTTGAACTCATTGCGTGCAATTTAATTTTTTCTTGAGTATTTGGTGCATATGCCACTCTTATTGCGAGCTAAGGGTTGCGCACAAAGATTTATTATTATTGCCTTTTTTGTATGTTTTACATCACCTATCATTGAATCATTTTTGTGGCAGAAAATCTAGGTCTAGCCTTTTTTTTTATTTTTGTTAAGGCGGGAAAAAATGTTCCTAACCGCACACCCCGTCGTTCGGGGCAACGAACAGGGTAGTGTGGAGCCTGCACCCACTAAAGAAACCCGCCGTGTGCCGTCTCTCCGCCTTTATTGGCGGGCCACTGGAACTGTGTTACATTCCTTCGGTGGTATCTAGATCTAGCCTAAAGATTATTATTTGACAAAGAACGTTTATCACGTAAATTAAAACATATCAGATTACCGATCTAAGAAATGCAGGTTCAAATCCTGCTTGTAGCTATCGCACTTTGTATTCTGGTTCTGTTCGATCATGTAAAGTGCTTAAAATACATATAAAAATTAATTCCAGTACTATCATCTAAGTAAGTAAATAATAATTATCAATTAAAAAAAAATCTGCATAATGTAGTGAATAATTTGCATTTTTTTTTTGTTAAAGATGCTATAAAGACTTGATACACAACTATCAATCTTTTTTTTGTTAAGGCGTGATACAACGTACCTAACCGCACACCCCGTCATCCGGGACAACGAACAGGGTAGTGTAGGCCCTCACCCACTAAATAAACCGGCCGTGTTCTCTCCGCCTGGACCCACTGGAACTGAACTGAAGTAACATGCAGTGGATAACTATCAACCCCAGCAAAATGTAAAAATTACACAAATAAAGATATAAAACTGAAGTGGTCGTTTACAAACGGTAATTGACATTTACAACTGACCAACAGCCATAAAGATTTAACAACACTAGTGAAAGCTCCCTCTAATTTACCGGACGCCTGGACAAAGGCGAGTTGGAATAACATTTGTACCAATCAGCTTACAAACACAAAGAAGCTGTAGAAGTGTAATACGAGAACCGGTTTGCCTTTCTTGTAGGAGTATTATAAAATAAAATAAATAAATAAATATTCATTTGTCCGTGTGGTGAAGGACTAAGAATACAAGTATCACCACCCTATTCTTTCCTACGGGTGTCGTACAAGGCGACTAAGGGAAGTAAGCAATTATCACCCATTGCATTACTGGTGGTAGGGCTGGGTACCGAGTGGGAGTACTTACTTGCGAAACATGTGTAAAATTAAAACAAATTTTAGCGCAAAACCTATGAAATTTGTTTTATTTCTGTCAAACTAAAATTCACAGTTTGCTCTACCAATACTGTGGGTTTGAGAGTCCATTGCGGCGATATCAATTAGTGAGAGGCCTCTCGTGCATACAGATGACGTCATCGATCTTCAGCGCATAGTAAATGCTAACGTTGTTACCAGTACCCATAATAAATTGGGCAAACTATTTGATAAAATAATAGGCAGAGGGTATATATAAGTTTTAGCAACAAATAATAGACATTAAGCACATCAGTAGCAATGAAGGCTGTAAAAATGTAGGATTAGTAAAAATCAATGAAACACGTCAAGTACCGCAAAAGTTAAGTTCTATAGAATTTCACACAGAAATTATTATAATATAATATGTTCTTGTGACAATTTCTAATAAATTTTCACTGAACATTTTTGATCAATATTTTTTTGCATTTGACATGCTCCGCCACTTTTTTAAAGTACAAGTTATTTGTGAATAAGGAAAAAGAGATTTTTTGTACTAGCGGGAGTCGAACCCGCGCCTTTTCCAATCCGGGAAAGTGCTCTGAACCACTGGTTTAATGCATGTAAATGCTTCCGATAGATGGCGTTGGTCGTAAAGACAAAATGTGATAAGTAGATTGGGATGATCGAAAGATCTGTACTATAGCTCAGTGGTTCAGAGCACTTCCCCGGATTAGAAAAGGCGCGGGTTCGACTCCCGCTAGTACAAAAAATCTCTTTTTCCTTATTCACAAATAACTCGTACTTTAAATTTTCACTGCTTATTACTCTACAATTTACTCTACCAATTTAAGGTTAGCTAACAGCAGTGGCGACGTGCATACTGCATCGCTGGGTATATTTTATTTACAAAGCGAATATTTTCATATAGTGCCCACATATTAGACGCCGACAAAACGGCCTCCTATGAGATGAAATGACCGTCAAAGAAGCTGGAGTGATAATATACAAACAGCAAACCACCACTCGTTATGACGATTTTTAGGCAAGTCTGTATCTATTGGATTTGATGACAAAGACAGCAAAGATGACTGCACAGATGGCAAAGTGGTTGGATATACCGGCCTCCCACCCGAGTGTTGTGGGTTGGATTCCCAGAGGACATTTCTTTGTGTGATCCACAAATGATTATACTTTGTGTCCGTCAAATGGTATGTTTGTAAAGTCCCCCAAGGATTATTTCCTAGTCCAGGGTGATGTCTTAAAAAAATAAAAAAGACCTGGTAGATAAATATGTCCCAAAATCGGACGCGTGTCCTCCATATATAGCCCCCTTTGGCCAAATATTTTTACTAAGATTTGCTTTTTTTTTATTAGTACTGGTGGCAGACGAGCCAAGGCCCACCTGATGGTAAGTGGTAACCGTCGCTCATGCACTCGACTATACCGAGGGTATTATCAAGCCACTGCGCACCATTTCATTTCTCAGATAAGAAATGAGAGAATAAATGGCTCTAAAATGTTCTGCTACAGCCAAAACACACTGATGTGCGTCATGACCGGTCACACAGGAGGCTGTGGTACCAACTCGCTCGGGCCCGATAGCAAGTGAGTACTCTCACTCGTTACCCAGCCCTACCACCAGAAATGCAATAGGTGATACCTAATTGCTTACTTCCCTTAGTCGCCTTGTACGACACCCGCGGGAAAGGATGGGGTGGTGACACTTGTATTGTTAGTCCGTCACCACACGGATGCTTGCTTGGACGTTGCTTATCTTGTTTGGTAGCAGACAAGCTGTCCGTGGACCACCTGATGGTAAGGGGTAACGACTGCTCATGGAATCATCTATACTAAAAGTACTGTCGAGTCAGTGTTCAGCATTTCTATCTCGCTATCTCCCGCTACAACTAGTTATGATAATGGTTAGTCAAAGGGAAACGGCGAGATGGTATATCCCGCTTTATCTCAATATAAGTACTAAAAGTTTGTTATTATTGAAAAAAGTCCAATTAAAGTTAATTAGTAGAGATTAGTCTTGTCCTCAGGTACTGATCGATATTCATTATCTATTTATCTAAATACAGCTCTAGAATGCACAAAAATCTGAACAGTGGCTGCTAGCCCGAACCAATTAGAAATACTGCCGCCTCAGCAGTTTAATTGCGACTAGCCAAGTGTTCCACGCGGTAAGAATTTTAATACGAGCTCGAGAATTGAATTAAGAACTATTAAACTTGTATAGTTCTATAGCAAGGAGGGTGGAATCGTATTAGTTGCCAGCTTTCACGAGGATTGTGCTCTGAATCACATAAATATGTAAATCAATTATATTTGTAATAATTATTAGATAACTTATTTTTGAACCGGCAAGTAACTCATGTCGTGGAGCCTTGATGATGAGCATCGGGTATGCTCGATACCCGGTCGACGTATCCTGACTAGCCGGCAAGTGCTTGCGGGTTTTAGAAGTGATCTGTTATGTGACAAACTGGTGATAATTTAAATTTTAATACCTTTTAAGAGTATTTTCCTGTATGTCTGTGAAAACGACTTTCTAGTCCAGACGTCTAAATAGTGTAAAATTTTACACAATTAAAACTGCTAATTACAGTATGATAATAAGCTTAAACTTAGATAAAAATATAATTACTACAAAGCTTTTTTTTTTTAATACCTATACAAAAAAGTAATTTCGAACAGGGTATAATTATGTTAAGTCAATATTTTCAGAAACTTGAATTATTTATTTTATCAAATGTTTATTTAGTTTTGCCTTAGAGGATTACAGGCTATGGTAGTCATTTATAAGGGAAACATATTATTGCAGTTATAATTAGGTTATTATTAAGTCGGTATTTAAAATAAAAAGTAGGTACTTACCATAATATTAAAAACTATATATACATAATTTAAAAAAAAATACAGTTTACATTCAACGAATAAATCCTCACAGAAATCACATAAAGAGTAACTAATTACTTGTTTATAGATACGGGCGCAAAAAAACCTAACGCCTATATTGTTAATTCAAAATAATAAAATGGATAGAAGATCGCCCCCATAAGCCGTATGATATAATAACAAATTATTTCATTAACAGCACCGTGTTTTACTTTCATTTTCGCGAGGGAACGAGTTACAACAAGGTTAATAGCAATGGGACGTTGTTTATTTAACTAAAAGTTTGGTAGTAAGACTTACTTTAAAGAACAAATTATTTGTGAAATGTGGAAAAAGAGAACTTTAGTGCGAACGGGAATTGAACCTGCATCTCTTCCAATCCGGGGAAGACGTAAAGATTAAATGTGATGTGGAGATTGGGAATGACCCAATAAATATGGCGATAGCAACTAAAGTTAAATTTTAACAATGTTTCGAGATAGTAATTTGCAAAGAAGCGTACAGCTATTAGACTCATCCGACCAATTTATGGGCACACGACACCGCAATCTGATAACAATAAATTGTGTCTGAGCGAAATCAGGACCTCTGCTCTGCCGCAAATATATCTGGCCTCGTCGTAGAAATGTATGTGTAACCGATTGGAATTAGGGCGGTTATTTGTGTGTATATTGATGAATTCAGCATATGTATTTGAGATCAATACCACAGTAAATATATAAGCTAAAGCAGTAGTGAAACTAGGCCTATTCGTTGAAATAATTACTTACGCTTCGTTGAAGCGTTAGGGTTGTCCCCGTAAGTTCATACAAGTTAGCACCCGATCACATGTTGTTGTGGTTCGTTTGAAACTATGTTTACGATTATCCTAATAACTAAATCTGTAACAGAGCTATATCTGTACATCGAAGATAGTAAATGTTACTATATTAGGCTATTTATGCGTGTTTTCTTTTTCTTCTTTCTTCGTTTCATCCTCCATCCATCCATCCATCAGCCTTTCAACGTCCACTGCTGGACATAGGCCTCCCCAAGAGAACGCCACAACGAGCGATCCCATCATGGGGGATAATGCCGTAATCGCCACGCTTGGCAGGCAGGTTGGCGATCGCAGTGGATGTTGTTAATACTTGAGGGAGTGCTGCTGCCCACTTCCTCGGTATTCCCTCAGGCGGCTCTTACGACTCCCGTGGGTTGAAAGGGGTGGGACAATTCTAAAGCCGGCGCCACACGGCCTTTCATCCTGCTACTACTATATTGTGATATAACTTAATAAACTAGCTTTTGTCTGAGCCGAAGCCGCAAACAAAAGCTTTTAATGTTTATAAAATTGGAAAGTGTTTTATTATATACTAGCGGCCCGCCCTGGCTTCGCAATGGTATTTATTTTTTTTAACATTTTGGGATAAAAATAAAGTAAATGTATCATTATGCCGGATTTTTTTTTCAAATTAATATTTATAATAATAATGTAGCCCGTTATATGTATACTTACAAAATTACAAAACATTCCTCTTTATAATATTAGTAATAAATTTATTACGATTCATAGAAAAATTCAAATAATGACACAACCACTCATCCCGACGCGACACCCGATACTTTCAGCACTGCCAGGGGTGCTTAGATTCTCGTAGATGCGCGCGTCTGTGTGAGTGTGTCGTTTCTAACGTTTTGTTCCTAGTTTCCGTTTTACTGTGTCAATACTAAATATTTTTGATCTGTATTTTAGCACTTGCATGCTCAGCTACTTTAAAGTACAAATTATGTGCTCTAAGCCGCTAAGCTAAAGCTGGGTCGTACAGACAAATGTGGCCATTGGTCAGTGCGATAGCTTAGCGGCATAGAGCACTTTCCCGGATTGGAAGGGCTGCGTCCCTTTCTGCTCGCACTAAAGTTATCTTTTTCCACATTCTCAAATCATTTGTACTTTAAAGCTATACTAAAAGTAATTTAAGCCATATTGAGCCGGCTTTAGAATTGTCCCACCCCTTCTCCACTCATGGGAGTCGTAAGAGCCGACTGAGGGAATACCGGGGGAGTGGGCAGCAGCACTCCCTCGAGTATTAACAACATCCACTGCGACCGCCAATCCAACTGCCAAGCGTGGCGATTACGGCACTATCCCCCATATGAGCGAAACAGCACAGGACTTTGTTCAGAGAGAAATGCCAACTCCGCAAGGGAGATGGCTTAATAGTAAGTAGAAGTAGAAATAAAAAATATTGATACGATTTTACATGCCTAACGCGTAATAATGCCATTTATTAATTTGGTTATAAATCTTACCAGACACTCGTCACTGCTATTTATTTTAATTTTGGATATTAATTAAAATTCGCTTATAGTAATTGCTTATTTCCCCTATAATAAAATTTTCTCTTTGCGAAGTATCTATATAAAAAACTACGCAAATTAGTAAGAAGGTAACTCAAATCACTAATCGCTTGACACGTGCCCACCAATACAACTATTTACAATTGAAATAATACCAAGAGATATCTCTTTGATTTTACTTCGTGCATCTAAATAAACTAAATCAATTCAGCGCGGACTAAGCGCAAACACTATCGCTAATAGAAAGCTATCTAGCTCGCTGTAGAGCTGCATAAATCAAGCTACTCAAATAAGCCCGACCTAGAGTTGTGACGTAGGCGAATAGCCAGTCAGCTTTCATCTCGATGACCCTACAAATTATAGGCTAGTGTTGTGAAACGTTTGCGAAAATCTCGGAGATCTATCACCCTTTGTTTCGTTAATTACTTTATGGACTTTCTTGGATACGAATAATACTTGTAAAATATTATTTTTTAAGATTTATTCAAGGCTATCTCGTGGTTTCTACCATGTAGAAGTGCTTTTCTTTTTTTTTCTGTAGTAAGTAAGATTTAGGAGACATTTTAAATAAAAAAATCAACAAGCATATATATTATTCAGTAATATATACCTTGGTACTCTTTTATCATCGATCACTATACAAATTTTAATCAATAGTTTCTCAGTAAAGTGTACCACCATATGCATAGATTGTGGGACAATAGTAGTTTTGTAATACAACTGCCTCTGTGGTGCAGCGGTAGTGTAAGCGACTGCTGATCATGAGGTCTCGGGTTCGATCCCCGGGTCGGGCAGTGTAATTGAGATTTTTCGCAACAAAAAAAATAAGAAAAATTCTGAGTAGCAGCCCGGAGTTTGGAAATGTGCCCGGTAGACGTCAATAGGCTCGCCCCCTACTACGTGGGACTTAAACATAGCTGGCGAGTCGTGGGTGTGTAATACACCTCTGCCTACCCCTTCGGGGAATACAGGCGTGATGCTATGTGATTGCAACTTATAAATAGTTATTTTACATAAATATATTCTCAGGCCACCCCGCGTCTGTGGACACCCAGCGGAAATATGTAGTATCCTAAAGGATAATAACTTAAAGGTTAATTACTATACTTCGGAAACGTTTGGGATCGAAACGATCTTGGGAGTAAGAACGCTCGAGCTTTTTATAAAGAAGTAGCAAAACAACTAATTTGACATTTCACGTGATCAGTACCTGGCCTATAGCTAGCATTGTCGTTTAACATGCCCACGCTGCCAGCCTTCGGGGCACGTTTACAGTAGCCAGTGATGCGGAGGAATTTTATGATGCATTTTTTTAATGTTCTTTTTTATTTTAAATCAGGATAGTTTAGAATATAATTTGTTTATTTAACTACTTCTGGTTAAAAATAAAATACTCTTTGCATATTAAAAATAAAGTCAAAAGCTCAACGCCTTCATGCTCAATGAATAAGACAACCTCTCACAGCAAACGGTATTAAAAGCCGATCTGATCTGAGATCTCGAGTATAATCCCGGGAAATGCCGCCTGAGCCCATCCGTAAGCAAATCGGTTGTATGTTGAACACCGAATGGATTCGGCAACAATATTTTGTTTGGGGCTATACAAACTAGCTTTATTGACTGTACAATGCTGAGTTCGTGTAGCATCTACGATTCAGTGATCGAGTGTTTTGGTGGAATCAATGTAAATATTAAAATTTGTGGATCTCCATTCTACCCGCGACTTCGTCCAATGTCCACGCAGTTCTAAATTTAAATAGATCACTTTACGCAAATTAACCAACTCTAATGTAAAAAGAACCATTAATTTTTCCGGGATGAAATATATACCTATGTACTTCTGGAAACCAGCCTCCAGTCTATATGTAATCATGGTGATTGGTTCAGAAGTTATGGCGGCAAACATTACAAATAGACAAACTCACTTAAACATCTATCTTTCTATCTAATATATAAAATTCTCGTCTCGCGGTGTTTGTTACCAAACTCCTACGAAACAGCTAGACCGATTTGCATGAAATTTTGTGTGCATATCGGATAGGTCTGAGAATCAGCCAACAACTATTTTTCATACCCCTAAATGATAAGGGTGACCCACCCCTAAATATATATTTTTAATTTTTTGGACAAATATTTTTACTTTTATTTTATTATGATTTAGCATTAAAAAATAAATACAACCCTAAATTTTCACCCTTCTACTGCCGATGTAGAAATAATTTATATGGCAAAACAACGTTTGCTGGGTCAGCTAGTACTATTATAAAGCTGGAACAAAGCTGTAGGTATCTGTACATTGAATATATTTGAGAAATAAATACTGTAATAAGCTTCATAGGCGTACCTAAATACAAAACAGATTTTTTAGACTTTTTGTCTGTTTGTCTGTTTATCTGTTTGTCTATTTGTTCGTTTGCGCATCACGTAAAAACTACTAAACGGATTTTGATGTCACTTTTTTTGTTGATAGCTCTTGATTAGACTTAAAAACTGGTAGTCATTTTATCCTGCTACTATGTCGGGAACCTAATATAGGTATAACCTAAAAACTAGCTTTTGGCTGCAGCGTAGCTGTGAGCAAAGGCTAGTGTATAATATTAGTAAGGACTTATCATGCATTCATTTACATTTTTATCAAGCTTCTAGAAACACTGATAAACATACCGTTGTTATGTTACCAAATTAGTATTGTGAATTAGCGTGCGTGTATAATTTTCATCATATTATTACGCATATTATATGTAATTAACCAGAATAAACAAATTGTTTTGGCAAAACTAACGTTGTTATTGTAATAAACTGATATTGTAGCTATAGCTACGCTAGTATGTATACATACTCATAAAGAAAATATGCTAATATATACAAATGAATATAAAACGCTAAAGTTTAAGAACTATTATTGATAACTTGATTATTTATTAAGTTGCACATTAACGGTTTTTCATTAAACATTTAACTTCATAAAACTGGGTATTATTAACAATACCTTGAACCGTATAACGGATTAATCAATTGATTCAGCAAAAGCATGTTATACAGCTATATTTTATCCGCCATGAAAATTGAAATTTTAATTGACGGATATCGTTGTAGAGTATTGGAAGTGTGTCAAAATTACAAAAGCAAATGGCGTCTACGGTCGCGATCCGAATGGCTGAAATCGATCGGATCTCAATTAAAAATAACGGCTGACTAATGCGAGGGAAGATTTATTCCGTTTTTCACTGGGTTTTTTTTTTACATTTCTTTTTGTAACCCAGTTGGAAGTTTAATAGATTCGCTTAGCGCATTTGTTTGTAATAGTTTAGATGCAGAGAACCTTCACTTCTGATTACATGTACTTCCTAATTCGCTTTTTCCAACAAGTGATGGAAAGGAAATAAACTCATTATCAGATTAATTATTAAATCTGGTTCTACCACTACATGGAAGAAATAGAAAGAGAACAGATGTGTAATTTTATTAATAAATAATAAATAAATATTCAAGGACATTTTTCACACAACGTCCTCTGGTCCCAAAATAAGCTTAACGCGTGTGCTATGGGTACCAGATTACGGATCATCCGTCCATCCATCTGCCTTTTAACATCCACTGCTGGACATAGGCCTCTCCAAAATAAGGGATAGTGCCATAATCGCCACGCTTGGCAGGCGGGTTAGTGATCGCAGTGGATATTGTTAATACTCGAGGGAGTACTGCTGCCCACTGCCCCAGCATTCCCTCAGTCGGCTCTTACGACTCCCATGGGTGGAGAGGGGTGGGATATTTCTAAAGCCGGCCCCATACGGCAGACTACTAACAATTGAACTAGGAACTACTAACAATTGAATATTACATTTATATTTCAGTACTGTATTGTACTTAAATATAAATGTAATATTCAATTGTTATTAAGGAAATAAAAGGCTATAATATGAATAACATAAATACGTCAGGATACAAAAATAGTAATCGTACAGGAACCTGAAGCCTCTATTTTTCTGAGATATATTACCTAAGTACTAAGTACTAACTGTAAATTCTACCTAAGTCCATTTCTGTACTTTCATAACTACATAAACGATCATCAGATCAGAGAGAGTTACGGCGAAAAAGTGGAACAAACAAACTCAATTTCACATTTATAATTTTAGTGGTAGAGATTAATACACTTTCACAAGACAAGGCGGTCCAGCATTATATAGTAAAAACTGATGTACCCACGAATAAAATTAACTGTTTATTTTTCCAAATGTGCACTAGCAAAACAGGTGACATAAAATACACACCAAATTTAATTCTAGTTGTTCTTGAAATATTATCTCCTATAACTCGAAAACAGCTCTACAAATAGAAAGTACCATCCACCCATCCATCAGCCTTTCTACGTCCACTGCTGGACATAGGCCTCCCCAAGAGAACGCCACAACGAGCGGTCCTGTGCCGACCGCAACATTTTTTTTTTGTGTGCTGATTATGGGTGATAATGCCATAATCGCCACGCTTGACAGGCGGATTGGCGATTGCAGTGGATGTTGTTAATACTCGAGGGAGTGCTGCCGCCCACTCCCTCGATATTCCCTTAGTCGGCTCTTATGACTCCCGTGGGTAGAGAGGGGTGGGATAATTCTAAAGCCGGCCCCCCACGGCTAGACGGCCCCACACGGCTATAGAAAGTACATTGTTATCATAACAAAAATCGAAATGGGCAGTCACGGAACTGCCGGCAGAAAAAAAAAATCTTGTTTATAAATACTTCAATGTCAACTTTGACTGTACAGATGGCGGAGTGGTTAAGATACTGGCGTCCCGCTTGAGTGTTGTAGGTTCGATTCCCACACAGGACAACTCTTTGTGTTGTTCTGAGTCTGGGTGTACTTTGTGTCCGTGAAATTGTATGCTTGTAAAGTCCCCCGCGATACAAGGATTATTCCTTAGGCAGGGTGTTTACTTAAAAAAAAAGAACTGTCTGTCACTAAATAGTTTTTCAGTAAATAACAATTTCAAAATTTTCATTGTAAAATTATTAAAACCTCCTTAGAGCCTAATACGTCACGAGCATGTCGAGGTCATCGGTGACGCGATCTCATAAGTTTTCACTTTAAAAAAAGACTTTTCTATACTCTTAACCATTAGTTAATAATAAATAAACCATTCTCCGAAAACCACAACAGAAAGGCCTATGTTTCCTAAAGCATCTCATCAACAATCCTTTCTTCGATGAACCACTCTCACTTAATCACGCATAAAAGCTCGATTACTCAATAAAATCGCCAGTTTATTTGAGATAAACGGCGCAGACGAGTACAATCGAGAACTTCACACACTCGCCAAATCGCCTCTGACAATCCGTCAGCACTAATACGAGTCTTCTGTCTCGATCAAACTAATCGCAACGATAAATCGAATCGATTCCCACATCGAGTGATTTAAGTGGAATTACACTGATCATATTAATCGGGTATGTTGATTCGTTTGAATGTAATTTACGCATGTTTCGGACATTGGTGGTTAATGTGGCAGTAATTAGGGGTTGAATGAAACCCATTGTATCGAGCTTACGTGCATTTTGTTACGGAAAATGTATGGCTGAGAAAAGACAATGCCGAAAACCAGCCTATATTGTGCCCGTCTTGCGTCTTAACTATCGAAACATAAAAAAATCGTCTTTTGAATAATGATGTTATATGTATTTATTTTAGTCATAAGCGAAGTGGGGTTTCAAATAGGGATATTAATATAAGAAGGGGGCAGGATATTAATATAAGAAGGATACTAAGGAGTGGATAGGGATTTAGGCCTCTGGTGTTCTCAATCACCATACGAAACAACGGTACCGTTGTTTTACGCTGATCTTTTGTGAGAGGGTGGCACTTCCCCGCTCGAGCCATGATTCAAGCTGGGATAAGCAAGGCTTCACCGTTAGATAATAAAATCTGAAAACAGTATTGACTGAATTAAAAAAAAAATCATAAATTTAATTTGTTGACTAATTTACAAACGCTATCCGCCATTCGAATTAATAGCAGCTCTAAAGTAGGATGCAGCCAATCCTACTAAATCTTACAACAACGAAGAATAAGCCTTTCAAACCAGAATATATCACGTATTCCGTCAGTTGGTTGGTAGAAATATGTAGATTTTTTCCAATTGGCTCCAATAATGAGATCCTATCACAAGTTAAATTTAAATCGAGGGTCTCCCGTTCATTCAGTACAAAGTGGATTCGGTTAGTAAATTTACGAGGGATATTCTTTCCAAGACCGTTTCGGTCACAAAGTTAACAACTTGCTTTCTTTCAGCCGCGAGAATTCCCGACGGCGGGACTTTTTAATAAATCATCGTAACCGCCCGCCATATTTGAATTTCTATAAAAAACTTTCCGGCTCAAGAAATGTAAAATTGCTTAACTTTTTGTATAAATACACTGTAATGTCTTGTAAAAATTGATGTTTTAAACTTTGGTTTATGAACGGTATTATTTGCGTGCGTTTTCAAATTCGCCTAAAGTTAACCAAAGAGTTCTCATATAAAGAAATAAGAATTTTTTTGGCCTGAATAACAAATTTTGCGGTATTTCAGAACACGGAATAAAAGTTATACATACAAATAATATTTAACGACTGTAATAATGGCGAATAAAATTAAATTTTGTGTATAAAATTACAAGATTTTGCTACTTTTGTGGAGGTTACTTATATTGATTTATTGTTTTATAGATTCACGCGTTTATATTTTAAAGATAAGCATATGTGACTTATCTACTTTTCCTTTATATGATTTAGCCTTTAACACAGAGTAGTGCAATGTAATAAGTTGCCAACTTTGTTCCCATTGGAATTAAATGTAAGCACTTTATAAGAAGAATGCAAATGTTTCTACTATGTTTACAAATAAAGAAAAAGTAAAAACCAGTAACTTATAAATTCGGTTTATGAACGGATAGTATTTAATACGATTTTTTCGATAGATGGCATTGTACATGTATTTTGAATGGCGCTGTGAAGTTTCGCGCGCACAGTGCGCCGGTGCCGCGAAGTCATCACACTAATATTATAAATGTGAATGTGAGTTTGTTTGTTACGCTTGAAAGCAAAAACTACTTAACCGATCATCGTGAAACTTTGTAAACATATTCTTGGAGGTATTAAATGTAATATTTATTAAAAAAAAATATTTTTTAAAAAAGATAAAAGATTTTTTTGTCATTTCAAGGGTTGCTTTATTTATTTTTATGGCATTCCTCGCGGACGAAGTCGCTGGCAACAGCTAGTAATACATATTTTACTCATTTAATATTTATCCACAAATATGGTTAATGGCCAGTTAAGCTACGTTATCCTACTAATGTTGGAAATGTGAGTTTCTGAAGATGTTTGCCCTTCAATCACCTAGGGTTTAGATTTACACTTTTTGTCCCAAAAAATGAATATATAGTTCCTAAAATTGTTGAAGTTCTTATTTTGGCGCGTTAGGGAAAAATTATGAGTGTTTTTTATGACGCACACCGTCACGAAAAACCGACACCCTGAAGTTAGACACCCTGAAGTTAGCTATAGTCAACATTTTAGTTTTTTTGTGATATTTAAATAAACACTATTTAACTAGATAATGCGTTATAATAAAACTTTCAATGTATTAAATACCTTTTTGAAATAAAACTACGTTTACGGAATCTATCGCGTTTACTTGATTTTACTACTATCCCGACGTTTCGAATACTTTACAGCATTCATGATCACGGGTGTACTTAGATGATAGACGTCCAAGGCTGATATGTTATTTCAACGGTCTCATCTACCCACAGTATAGGATTTTACAAAATTTTTGGTTTATTTATTTTAACCACCTAATATTCGTTTAGAAACACAATTAAAATATTTATTTCAAATTTTTTTATGCTTACAATGTATGAGACTTTAAGTTAGTATATTAAAATGAGTATAATACTCCTCTTTAATTAAACACAAAGTGAAAAATGTGAAATTAAAATAACAGTCACGAGCAGGATTCGAACCTGCATCTCCTGGATACCGTCCAGATGCTTTGCCAATTCAGCCATCGTGACCCTTGCTCCCGACTGCTAATTTCGATAACACATTCATACTTAACGCCTTTGGGTGACGCCTGCACCATCTGTCGGAAGTATTTCCATACATTACACCGACCAGGTAAACTTAATTTTACAATTAAGATTTTACCTAATAATGACGCAAACGCTATAAATATTTAGATATTTTTATATATATTTTTAGCATTTGACATGCTTAGCAATGAATTGGCAAAGCATCTGGACGGTATCCAGGAGATGCAGGTTCGAATCCTGCTCGTTACTTTTATTTTCGATTTCACATTTTTCACTTTGTGTTTAATGTATGTTGCTAAGCATGTCAAATGCTAAAAATATATATAAAAATATCTAAATACTCCTCTTTAAACTAAAATTTTTTGTTTTTATTTAGTGCTCAAAAATTCTACCATAAACTACCAATTAATACCAGTAAGAAGACAAAAAATTTCAGAAAGTATTATTAAATACCTTTTTTCTATTGTTAGTGTCGTTTTTTCTACAAACGTAGAATAAGGCAAAAGATAAAATTTTTGAAAAGATTTTTAACTTGTTACGCCAAAGAAGTATAAGTTCCAACGCGTGTACATAAGTACACAAACACTTTTTTTTATTATCTAGATATAATTCTACACAGCCCCACACCCCCCTTGATGGTAAGAGGTAACCGTCGCTCATAGAGTTAGCAATACTAAAAATACAACCGAGCCACTGCTCAACATTTCATTGTTCAGATGGGTAATAAATGAATGTTGGGCTATCTCCCGCTGCAACCAATACAGATCGAGATGTTTTCACTGTCGTTCATACGGAAGACAGTGGTACTAACCAGCTAGGCGAGAAGTAAGCAATTATCATCCATTGCATTACTGGTGGTAGGTATGGGTACCAAGTGGGAGTACTCAATTGGTATCAGGCCCGTGCGGGTTGGTACCACCATCTCCAAAAATATTCTTAGTGTACTTACACCAGAGTGTTTGTAGAATTTTTGCTAATTAATTTAAATCAAAAGTATTCTTAGTACTGGGATGTGTCATAGGAAAGAGCTCACGTCTAAAATACAGGCTCGGCATAGTTTAGAACTTAGAGATTATGAAATATCCATCTATACATCCATCAGCCTTTCGACGTCCACTGCTGGACATAGGCCTCCCCAAATGGGGTATAGTGCCGTAATCGCCACGCTTGGCAGGCGGGTTGGCGATCGCAGTGGATGTTGTTAATACTCGAGGGAGTGTTGCTGCCCACTCCCCCCGATATCCCTCAGCCGGCTCTTAAGACTCCCATGGCTGGAGAGGGGTGGGAGAATATTCTAAAGCTACACGGCCAATTTGAAATATACGGAGAAAAAAATTCTACAGTAGTGTATGGAAAATTAAGTAAGTGATTTATGTATTTTATTTCAATAAAGAGTTATCTCCTGTGTGACTGGCCATGAAACACATCGGTGTATTTTGGTTGTAGCAGGAGATAGCCGTTAATTCGTTCATTTCATATATGTAAAATGAAATGGTGAGCAGCGGCTTGACAGTACTCTCTGTATAGTTGATTACCATTTACCATCAGGTGGGCCGTAGCTCGTCTAACACCATAAGTAATAAAAAAAAGAATACACGTACTCCTCATACCGATAACATAGCATACGGTATGCGCGACCTATAAATCCCATCATTATTAATACCCAGTCCTAAGTTATTAATTCCCAAATAAAAACTATTAAGTATCGTGCCGATAGCAGTTACAGCTTGTTTCGTGGCCCGACTTTATGGCGCTCGTAACATTGGCGATTTACGACAGTACTTTAATTCTAGTGTGTTCATGGTACAAGTATAATTTACAAGTTTAAAATAATCGCAGTTTTGCTCAAGTTTTCGATTGGCGAAGGCCCGTTTTTAATAATTCATCGGGTGTTCATTTTTAACCTTGGGTGTTAAGATGCAAAATATTGCTGTTAAACTTTTGTAACGTTTATTGTGAAAGTTTTTTTATTGGATATTTACTGCCGTTTTTCACGAGGGAGAGAACAATCAATGTTATATATTTATTATTAGTGACTTGACACATTAGAAACTTCTAGATTTATATTTCGAGAGGTTTAAACAGGCTCTCTCAAAAGACAAGAAAATATTTTTGATGTGATTTTTTCAAGACAACGCGCTGCGTAATGTATAATCCTTCTATTGCGTGGAATTTTACAAACATAAAATTATACGGACACAAAGTATACTCAGACTCAGAGCAACCATTAGTGGATCACACAAAGAGTTTTGTGGGAATAGAACCCACAATACTCAGGCCGGTATATGTGAAGTCAAACCTTTAAAACTAGGATCACCAAAAAATTGTTTTGGTTGATAATAGCTTTATATTCAATTACTTGATAACACAGGTCTCCATTTAGAGATAGAGTAAAGTTAGTCCATAGTCCTTTAAGCTGAATTGAGGGTTGACAGACTTCACAAATCGTCAAGTAATTCTTTAAGGCATGCACGTTTTCCATCATTAGTGATGCTTAGGCAGTCATAATTTATAAAATAATGTAGAATGCCGCGTTAGTGTGTGCAACTGCTGTTCATGTGGTCTCGGGTTCGATCCCCGGGCCTGGCAGTGTTATTGAGCTATTCGTAAAAAGAAAAATTCTCAGAAACAGCCTGGAGTTTGAAAATGTGCCCGGTAGGCGACAATAGGCTCGCCCACTATAATTACGTGGGACTGAAACATAGCTGGCGAATCGTGGGCGTATAATACACCTATGCCTACCCCTTAGGAGATAGGCGTGATACTATATTTTTTTTATGTAATACATACAAAAATTTATTCACATCGAGACGCATGGAGTATTACAAATGGCAATCCGTAATACACGCAGTCCGGAGCCAAAAGCAGGACACAAGCTTACTTTCTATCCCAGAAAAATGGATGGTTCTCGTATAATAATATAGCCCAATGGCTATTATTCGTGGATAACATAACTACCTACTTTATATCAAGTAGGTGGCAAACAAGTATTTGGCCCACCTGATGGTAAGCGGTTACCGTAGCCTATAGACAACAGCAGAGGCATGACTCAAGCGTTGCCATGTCCAAGGAAATGAGGTGGAAAAGAAGGATAATAGGGAGAGAATGGATACTAAAAAGAGGACAGGGAGGATAACAAAGAGAAGATTGGAAGGATCATAAGGATAGGATAGGGCGGAGATTTGAGCTTCAAGCGCACTCACTCATCATACGAAATACAACGCTAAGGACACCTACCATTGTTTCACGTTGGTCTTTCGTGAGAGGGTGGTACTTCCCCGATCGAGTCCATTCGTTTTGGATAAGCAAGACTCTACCACTAGAGAATCTACTTATATTCTGAATCCTACTCACAGATGTACGAAATCGTGTACCACTGAAGTAATGTAACATAGTTCCAGTGGCTTATCAATACAGGCGGAGAGACGGCACACGATGGATATACTTAGTGCGTGAGGACCCCACACTACCCTGTTCGTTGTCCGAACGACGGGGTGTGCAGTAAGGTACATTTTACCCAGCCTTAACAAAAAAGAGGGTGTGTGCGTGCAGAATGTAGTGCATATTGATTTCGAAAAGTCAGAGGTGTATGCTTCGCTTCTAGACACATTGAGGATCAAATTTGATGCTTCTATCTTGATAATAATAATACATCGTAGATAGTAGTTAATATTAAATGAGTTTCACTAAATACTAAACTACATATTAGACATTAATGACGCGATGTGCGATATATGATATTAGTTAACTGTCAAGATAATCGCTTTATTGACTGTTATTATAATCCTTAATGTGCCGTGTCATCGTGCCGGCCACGGGAAGGTTAAAGGTATATCTAATAAAAAGTCTCTTTCATGATAAAAAAATATAAATGCAACATGATCCAAATACTCAAATTAAGTACATATTTAAATAATTATAAAGCTGTAACAGACCTGTACATTTAAGATATTTGAGGAAAAATAACTGTATTATATAGATTATAAAGGCTTGTCTGAAGACAAAACATATTTTTAGATTTTTTGTCTGTTTTTTTATAGTTTATTTGTTTATCCTGTTTGTCTGTTGGTTTGTTCGCGCATCACTATATATATATAACCTTAAAAGCTAGTATTTAAATAATATTAAAAGTATATTTTCAATAGCACTTATTATAGACTTAAGATAGTCATTTTGGATACCAAGTAATACCAACTAGCGACAGCTACGAAATTGCGAATAAAACCATCGGAAATTTCAATGCAGCCTTAAATAACGAAACTAAACTTAATCACGTATAAAAAGTTGCCAGTATCAGAACCATTATTAAATTTTTATGAAACGGCACGGATCTGCCGACCGCACCGCGACTTCCATAGTACACTGCGAACCCATAAAGAGTTAATATTTCAACGACGCACACAAACCCAACAGTAGTCAAGATCCAAGTTTTAATTTGCTTAAAGTTGTTACAAGTTGGAACGGGTCCCTCGTTGGGCGCCAAATTAGGTACCGTCACAGACTAAAGTATAAAACTAACGGTCACGTTATTCTACTGATACTTTAATTCGTTGGCTTCTAGTATTCTTTTCGTATACAATTTTATGTTTAGTTTGCAATCTAAGTTTTTAAAAGGCTTCCTGCATATTGTCTTTTGTATAACTTTATCGGTTCTCGCTCTTACATACAATTGCTATTTCAGAATCCAAGAGCTGATCTATCACAGTATCAATATAATAAATTCTTATTCTTCTTGAAAAAGTAATAATTATATATGATCTTCTCAATACATCCGTACTTTAATCGGGCGAAGTCATTAATATAATTTTCCTAATAATATATTAGTTTGAAAAATTTGTTTCTCTCGAGTTCTTGACTCGGTTCAATTCCTAGCTCCCGCCCTGAAACCTTCAGGGAAGAGGCGTTTCGGATTCCCTTGAATTGACGAATACTACTCCTAATACTTTATTTACTATTATGCTACAGTACTCCTAATACCTAATTACTTACTATTATGCATGTGTGTGTATAGCTGCTTGTTTTTGTATTATGTGTATATTTATGTTTGCTTCTAATTTGTCTATGTATCTGTGTATGCTTTTTGCTACTACGCCTGTTGTGCCTATTACTATGGGGATGGTTTCGGTGTGTGTATGCCAGTGTCGTGTTAGTTCTACTTTTAAGGGGTGATATTTACAAATCTTTTCTATTTCTTTTGGTCCTATATTGTAGTCGGATGGTACGGTTATGTCTATCAGGTAGGTTTTATTTTCTGTTTTATTTATGTATATTATGTCTGGTCTATTGTGTGTTATTGTAACGTCTGTCTGTACAGGTATCTCCCACATAAGCTTCGCGGAGTTGTTCTTCTTTATCTGAGGTTGAGTCAAATTCACCTTCCACCATAACTGGTCTATTTCAAAATTGTGTTTTCTTGCTAGTGCCCACCAAATGTACTTTACTATGTTGTTTTGTCTGTTCACATAGTACGTGCCGGCCAGCTTTTCACATCCCGAGATTATGTGCTGTATGGTCTCGTCTTTTGCTAGGTATAGCCGACACCTACCATCGACAGATTTCTTTTGAATGTCTCTTTCTATTTGTCTGGTAATTACTGCCTGATCTTGTATAGCGAACACCGAAGATTCTAATGTGGGGGACACGATTTGTTTTTTAAGCCAGCGGAACGAATACTCTCGATCTATATTAGCCTTCTCTATAACTGACCTAAGAAATTGTCCATGTAGCGGTTTCGCTTTCCATTTATTAATGCCTGTCTTTATTGCTGCTTTCTTAATTTCAATGTCGGTGTAGTTTCTATTTTCAGTTAATCCTATACTTATTGCGTTAACTTTACTATCTTTGTGTATTGAGTGTTTGTCCCTGTGTTTATCGTGTTTCACTATTGCTTTTATGATATGGTCCTGTTCATTGTTGAGGTATTGTCTATATTTAATAATCTGTGTTTTGTGTAGCATTTCTATGTTTGTAAGTGCCCTGCCTCCATCTTCTATGGGTAAATATAATCTTTCAATATCCGCTTTTTGCTGTTGGGCTTTATTCAAAATTAGTAGCTTCCTAGCCTTGATATATATTTTATTTAAATCGCTAGTTTTGTAGTTTATAATTCCAAATGTGTATACAAGAATAAGTAAGGCATAAGCGTTGATGGCTGTTATGAGGTTTTTCGCGCTAAGTTGTGTGTTAGTGATGCATTTTATCCTTTTGAAGTACTCTCTTTTTACCTGATCCTTAATTCTGTTATGTTCTATTTTACCTGCTTCATCTATACCTAATAATTAATATATTCAAAATTATTTAATATATTCAAAATTATTTTATTTAAATATATAATTATTTTATCATAAAAAATGCTTATCCATTTTCTCTATTGAATAATATTATATTTTCCTATGAATTTAATTTTAGAGTCCATGCGTTCGAAGTCGCAAGTAGAAGCTAGTACTAATTTGGCTTTCCATAAATTCATGTCAAAGGACTAACTTCTGCTACAGTCAGTTGGTCGTTAAGACAAATGTGATAAGGAGATTGGGTATGTCTAAAAGATAGTACTGTAGTTCAGTAGATTAGAGCACTTCCCCGGATAGGAAGGGACGCAGGTTCGATGCCCGCCTGTACTAAAATACTCTTTTTCCTTATTCACAAATTATAATTTGTACTTTAAGAGTAGCTGAGCATGTCAAGTGCTAAAATATAGATCAAAATGTTTAAAAAAATCACACCATCAAATAGTATGAATTTTAATTGCAAAATTAAACTTACTATATTTGATTAATGCATGTAAATGCGTTCCGATAGAGGGCGTTGGTCGTTAAGACAGACAAATGTGATAAGGAGATTGGGTATGTCTAAAAGATAGTACTGTAGTTCAGTGGATTAGAGCACTTCCCCGGATAGGAAGGGACGCATGTTCGATTCCCGCCTGTACTAAAATACTCTTTTTCCTTATTCACAAATTATAATTTGTACTTTAGTTATGAAGGCGTTTGAATAGTTGTCCGTGAATCATGCCTAAACTACTGAAACATAGCATAGCATCACGCTTGTATTCCCCAAAGGGGTGGGCAGAGGTGTATTACACACCCACGACTCGCCAGCTATGTTTAAGTCCCACGTAATAGGGGGCGAGCCTATTGACGTCTACCGGGCACATTTCCAAACTCCGGGCAGCTACTGTGAATTTTTTTTTTTACGAAAAATCTCAATAGCACTGCCCGACCCGGGGATCGAACCTGAGACCTCATGATCAGCAGTCGCTTGCACTACCGCTGCACCACAGAGGCAGTTAACTGAACAGATTTATTTTTACTTTTAATCCCTAAAAATTAATCGCTCTCATAAGATAGCTTACTTGTCCGTGTGGTGACGGATTAAGAATACGATATGTCAACACCCCTTGCTTGCCCGTGGGTGTCGTAAAAACCGACTAAGGGAGCACCAGGAGAATGGGCAGCAGCATACTCCTGGGAAACGTTTAACACCATTCTGCAATCGCCAATCCACCTGCCAAGCGTCCTGTCACGATTTTGGAATTTCCTCCCCTTCGTGGGAAGGCCCATGTCTAGCAGTGGACGCTTATGGGCTGATGGATGGATGGGTGGATGGACGCATAAATTACATAATGGACTTGAACCTTGATTCAATCAAATAGAACTCAAATAATGAAGAATACATTACTCACAATAGTAATCATTCACAGATAATGACAAAACTAAATGCATAAATTAATTCAAAGTCATTGAATAGAAACGAAATCAATTGCAGTAACGCAATGCATCAGGGACCTTTTAAACTGCTGAAATGCACATTATCTATGAGTTACGGTGACCATTCACAATCAGGCGGCTTTTATAGCGCCCATTCCATAATAAAAAATGGCTTATACGAACCAATAATATAATGAACTATTCTTCCAAAAGGTGGTTTTTGGGATTATAAATATCTCCCATCCTCGGTATAATAGCTAGATAAAATTTTTTGAAACTGCCTCTGTAGTGCAACGGTAGTGTGAGCGACTGCTGATCATGAGGTCTCGGGTTCGATCCCCGGGTCGGGCAATGTTATTGAGCTTATTTAAAGTAACATAAACAGGTATTTTTTCGCGTATAAATTAGGTGAAAGTTAGGGACAACTGGAGAGGTCCCGTGACCACGGCTGCTGCAACGCTGTTGAAACGTCGGGTAAAAGGTAGTTAATAATTTCACCTAAAAAAGACCCGTTTATGTTAATTTAAATATGTATACAATTCGCAAATCTCTATAAGTAATTAAGCTTTTTCATAAAAAGAAAAATTCTCAGTGGCAGCCCGAAGTTTGGCAATGTAACCGGTAGACGGCAATAGGCTCGCTCCCTATTACGTGGGACTTAAACATAGCTGACGAACCGTGGTTGTGTAATACACCTCTGCCTACCCCCTCGGGGAATACAGGCGTGATGCTATGTTTGTTTTCAGAATCGAACCCACAACCTCGGACGGAAGGCCGGAAGGTTGTAGCGGGAGATAGCATATCACACCCAGTTGCTGTGACATACGAGTTGGACCTCTGAAATAATGTCACACAGTTCCAGTGGTCCACCAATATAGGCGGAGTGAAGGTACACGGCGGGTTTATTTAGAGGGCCCCTCACTAACCTGTTCGTTGCTCCGAAAGACAGGGTGTGATTAAGTACATCCTTTCTACCTTAACAAAAAAAAGGCAAACACACGACTAACTCTATAAGAGTTCACGTTTTCATTCGGACGTACGGAACCCTTAAAAGAAGGTCCAATATAATTATGAAAGATCTGTGAGTCTATAGTAAATTTTCTCCTAAATATATAGGAATATTGCCATTGTAAACCTCTTTTTCTTCTTTCTTTTCCTCTTTTTGATCCCTAAATGATTGTTCCGGGTAATGTATACCCGGAACAATCATTTTTTAAATACATAAATATTGTCACGGCTTTTTCCCGTAGGGGTAGGCAGAGAACACTTCTCTCCACACACTACAATCCTGACACACATATTTTGCTTAATTTACTTTCATCAGCGCTTTAATGCATGCTCGTCGGTTACGAGTACTCTTAACCTGGCCTTCCTTATGAACGCTACGTTCGCCTAGGTCGACCACACAATCGCCTTGTATATTTGTTTCGTTAATCTTCTTTCATCCATCCTCTCTACGTGTCCGAACCACCTAAGCATTCCTTTCTCTAGTGTTGTCACTACATCTTCTTTCACACCACAGCATTCTCGTATCTTTATCATCATCATTCTCTTTCTCACTTTGTCCATCAGAGTCACTCCGGCTATGCTTCTCAGACTTCTCATCTCCACGGTATTTATCATACTCTCATGCTTCTTCTACCGTGGCCAACATTCACTTCCATACATAAGTGTAGGAACCAGCACCTCCCTATGCACGAAGTTCCGGGTATGGATATTTTATATCCATGTCCATGCTCTATAAAGCCCCCTGCGATACATTGATACTCCTAGAATATATGGTGTTATCTTTAAAAAAATACGTAGGGCTTTATTGGATAACTAATTGGCAGGGCAATTAGGCTTAGTCTCACTTGCAGCTGCACGATATAACATGAAAATCAATCACGGTTTCCTTGAAACGTGTTTTGATATTTTCTACAATTACGAGTATCAATCATAATCACACACATTGAGTATTAAGATTCATTGATTCTCAGAATCTACGTATTTTTTATTTCAAAAATAATAACCTAAGTAAATTTTGATTCAGTGTAACAATCCTACTAATATTATAAATGTGTAAGTTTGTATGTTTGGGGTTTTATCTGGATATTGCAGGGCCCTCACCCACTAAATAAACCTACTGTGTGTTGTCTCTCTGCTTGCATTGACGGATCACTGGGACTGTGTGTCATTACTTCAGTAAAAACCTGCATGCCTGAGATAATTTCTTGACGGCATGTGAAATCTGCCAACCCCGACCGACCTGGCGTGCTGTACTATGGTCTAAATCCCTGTCACTAAGAAAAGAGACACGTCCCCAAAATTGGGACAGTAAGTGTTAAAAATAATATAAATTTAATGTTTCATATATGTACAACTATAAAATAGAAAAAAAAATAACCTACTACAGTGTCATCATTCGTGTACAATTTTATATACCTACCTATATAATATAATTACTCAGCCATAAGTCCTATAGCCGTGTGGGGCCGGCTTTAGAATTGTCCCACCCCTCTCCACCCATGGGAGTCGTAAGAGCCGACTGAGGGAATGCCGGGGGAGTGGGCAGCAGCACTCCTTCGAGTATTAACAACATTCACTGCGATCGCCAACCCGCCTGCCAAGCGTGGCGATTACGGCACTATCCCTCATTCTTGGGGAGGCCTATGTCCAGCAGTGGACGTTTAAAGGCTGATGGATGGATGGATGAAGTCCTATAGTCACTTATCACCAGGCGAATTGCAAATAGCCGGAGTGTGAAAAGAAAGTATTCAATAACAAAGTGTGTGTGTACTTATGTACACGCGTTAGAAGTTTTAGTTCTTATTATTGTTTATTTAAATATCCCAAAAAACTAAAATGTTCACTATAGCTAACTTCAGCGTGTCGGTTTTTCGTGACGGTGTGTGCGCGCATCGTAAAAATTTACTCTCGTCATTTTTCCCTGACGCGCCAAAAGGAGTATAACTTTAATAAAATTAATATAATAAAACTTACCGTATTTTGACCTCTTTAGACTGCCATTCGCTGTGTTTGTCGAAACTGATGAGAATAGCTGCGATTTCCTGCAACAACAAAAAAAGGTTTTATTCTGAAATCCTTGTTTTTTTTTTTTTTTTTTTTTTCTTTTGCATGACAATGTATCCTTTCATCTAATCTCATTTTAGTATTTTTACACATTTAAGTTTGGATACCTATATTATTTGACATAATGTATAAATAAATATTTAGGTATTGTTTCACACATTTTGTCCGTGTGGTGACGGACTAACAATACAAGTGTCAACACCCCATCCTTTCCCGCGGGTGAAGTATAAGGCGACTAAGGGAAGTAATCAATTAACACCCATTGCATTATTGGTGGTAGGGCTGGGTACCAAATGAGAGTACTCACTTGCTATCACTTTCGGTATAGTTGAGTCCATGCGCGACAGTTACCACTTACCATCAGGTGAGCCGTGCCTCATCTGGCATCAATAGCAATAAAAAAAAAGTGTGTGTGTACTTATGTACACGCGTTAGAAGTTATACTTCTTTGTAGAAAAAATTACACTAACAATAGAAAAAAGGTATTTAATACATTGAAAGTTTTATTGTAACGCATTATCTAGTTAAATAAAGTTTGTTTAAATATCACAAAAAAACTAAAATGTTGACTATAGCTAACTTCAGGGTGTCTAACTTAGGTTTTACGTGACGGTGTGCGTGTGCATCGTAAAAATTTACTCTCATCATTTTTCCCTAACGCGCCAATAGAAGTATAACTTCAAAAACACATTAAATATTAAGTGTTTTTAAAACCCAATCTAATTTTACTAGAATATTTATTACTAACATCAGTTAGACCTAACATCAGTTAACCTAGTCTTCGTCTTCATTGCTTATAATTTATTAACAAAAAACACAAAAAAACTTTATAAAACCCTTTATAAATTATTCCTTAAAACTTGAATAACTTTATATTAAATGAAGATATCGCAATCATTTTATGACCACTACGGGTTTTATTGCTGATGGTGCAAACAAGCCGTAGCTTCGCCACCGCTCATGGGCTCAATAATGCCAAAGATACTGATTATAGCAAATGAATAAATAAACGGCTATTTCTTCAATTCAACCCGTATTTGAACTAAAATATACCAACTTTTCCAGTTAAAATCGCAAATAAAACTAAAAATTCAGGATATATCCTGATAAATAAATCAAAATGTCGGCACGGGACTGACTTGGAATCACAATTTTTGTACAATCATAAAGTTGCTCACTCTCCAAAGTCGTAAAATGAGACGGATGAGAAATGATTAAATTACATGAGTGTTGGTTGAGATTTTATACAAGACCGATGAAAACTGGAATACAATATTTTTGTTCCCACCCCCGCAGTTATCATTTTTACAATCTGTCGTAACAATTAAACAACATTTTAAAAATATATTAAACGCCAAAAACAAAAATACCGTTTCTTTATTTTCTCGTTCCGAATTCAAGTTTTTAATAGTTAATTTTCGAAACACAATATTATTACCGAAAGGTGCATGATGTCGTCACAATTGAACTAGTGAGGTATTTGCCTTTGCCTTTATAATTAGGTAACATTATCATATATTAATAATATGTCAAAGTTACGCCAATCACCGTAGACATGTGCTTAGAGCTTAGTCTATGTCAATCACGTTAAAGTATATGTATAATGGATAGTGGTAATTGCCACTCATGGACAAGTAGTAGTTAGGATATACAGTTAATATACTAATTAAAAAGATCTCGCTATTGACTATTATTGTAAGCGAAATATAAAAAATTTGAGACGTTACAAAAAGTTAATATGCAAAATAAGTATTCAACTCTTAATTTATTACGAAAAAAAGTTATTTGAAGCTTATTAAACTGAAAATTAATTTATTCCTTTGTGAATTAATTTATTTTCGCATTTTTTCCTGCATAAAAATCTCTCGTTTACTTTCTTGAGATCTCTTAAATAAAATTCATAATTATACTTTTTCAAGGTTTTACATGAAGTACAAATTATTATTTGTGAATGAGGAAAAAGAGATCTTTAGTTCGAGCGGGAATCGAGCCTTCGTCCCTTCCTTTCCGGGGAAGTGCTCTAATCCACTGAGCTATCGTACTCACATGCGGTTATACCCAATTTCCTCATCATATTTGTCTCCAAAGAAAGTCCTCCTTCCGGCTATCCAATCCTCCGGTAAAACTATTATAATAATAATTGTCTCCATACTGATTTTCAGTCTAGGCAGTGGTGGCTTTCCGACACGACCCGGGAGATATCAGCACAGGACCAACGACGCTACGTACTTTCCAAGACATGGGGAGCTACTATTGAGGAATTTCTCGACAGAAAAATTCATTGACTTTTTGCTGGTCTGTCCTGGGATTCAAACCCGAGATATCATAATCCGCAGCATACCACTATTTGGTTGATGAAAACTATATTAAGGTGTTGACAATTTGGAGACAGCAATGTAGTCGCTGTAAAAAAGTAAACATAAGCCTTAAACTTCAAGGGTTGTGGCCGTTAACCCTTACATATTGAGAACGACCCTGGACCCAACAATCCTTTAAAACACGAATGCATTACAGCACAAGAACGTTGGGATGTTATTTAACGACTGAACCCGAAACGGGAATGTATAGTAACAAATTCAGATACATTGGAACTTGAGATTGTTTACGTTTAATTTAAAATAAACAGGTTTACAAAAGATTATTGTTAATTAAATTTAATTTGAACAAGTATAATCTGTTTTGATCTTCCTAGCTTTCCCCCGGTAATCCCTTAGTCGGCTTTTACGACTCCCATAGGAAGAGACGGGGTGAAGCAATTCTTGGTGCCGGCCCCACACGGCTTAATATTCATTTAATAATCATTTATTATTCTCACCACAATAGGTACATAGGTTTATAAGAGTAACATAGACATACTTAATTAAGTTCATATTCTGGGAGACTGGTGCCTAAACTAGGCTCTAGGTTTGTATTTCAGGACATCAGGTCTCCTCTTCTTGCGGCCACGCGGCCTTTAACAGAATTAATATGGTAATGAAATATATATAACGAGTGAGTGCTTGCGTTTACATGTATATGAGTATGTAGTATGTATGTGTGTAGCGTGCGTGCGTGTGTGTGTGTGTGTTTTTTTATTGCTTGTAGTAGCAGACGAGCCACGGCTCATCTGATAGTAAATGGTAACCGTCGCTCATGGACTCAACTATACCTCAGTATATACTCTCAAGTATTGTCAAGCCGCTGCTCACCATTTCATTTCACCAACATGAAATGAAAGAATAAACGGCTATCTCCTGCTACAGCCAAAACGCAACGATGTGCTTCATGGCCGGTCACACCGGAGATGGTGGTACCAACCCGCTTGGGCCCGATACCAAGTGAGTACTCCCACTTGGTACCCAGCCCTACCACCAGTCATGCAATGGATGATAATTGCTTACTTCCCTTAGGCGCCTCATACGACACCCGTGGGAAAGAATGGGGTGGTGACACTTCTATTCTTAGTCCGTCACCACAAGGAAAAATTGTGTGTTGCGTGCGGGCGTGCATGTGTGTGTGTTTAGTATGTGTATGCGCTTGTCAGACACGACCAGAGAGAGATCAGGCGCAGGGCCAATGGCTATACGTGCTTTCCGAGGCACGCGGGTGAAACACAACCAACTTCCTAACTCCGCGCTTCTATTGAGAAGTTTTGACGGAAAAAGCCAATAGCTTTGTGTTGGCCTGACACAGGATTCAAACCCAAGCAACCAAATCTCATGATTCGTAGCCGCATGCGCTACCACTAGACTACCGAGGCAAAATTAAAAAATACTCCTTTCCTAAAGAAGTAAAACAACTTTCTTCCTTACCATAAAGAATTTCGCGTCTTATGTGAACACCTCCTTACATCCAAAAATTTATAGCGCCAAATATAATTCGTACATGCCTTGGCATACACAAGTAGTGAATTAGTTAAGGAAGTACTGTTTCCACCGAGGAAATATCTGTCCGTCTGTCTGTATTTGGACTGGATTGGGGGGAAATACGTTTTTGTGAAATCGTGCTTAGAAAATGTATGTGGTTTGTTAGTATTGTTACTATTGTAACATCCGTTTAATGTTTTTGTTGATATATTGAATTCTTAGTTTACAAATGGTGTAAGGACGTCTTTTTTTATTTATCAGAAAAATACTTTTGTTGTAGAAATATATTTATTTAATCTATTTTACACAATTCATAAATAACACTACTAGCCTGAGCTATTTTTATCCTTATAAAATACTAGCCTTTGCTTGCGGCTCCACCGCAACCAAAAGCAAGTTTTTAGGTTGTATCTCAGGTTCCGGATAAAGTAGCGGAATAAAATGTAAGTATACCAGTTGTAAGTCTAATCGAGATCTATCAAATAAAAAAGTTGCAACAAAATCCGTTAGTAGTTTTTTTTGTGATGCGCGAACAAACAAACCGACAAACAGTTAGACAGACAAAAAATCTAGATTTTTTTTTTGTGTTCAGACACGTCTATATAGCTTAAATGCAGACACTTTTTCTTAAATATCTTAAATATACAGACACAGCTCTGTTACAGCTTTATAATAGTATAGATGTCTATTTATTTATTTCGAAAGTTCTTCAATTCTGTGACTTAACTATTATAGCTTTATAAGCCACCAACAATAACCAATTAAGAAGTAACGTTAGTACTGTAATGTATGTGGCTATTTAATGCCTTTGTAAAACCTCTCAAAGTGAGGAGGATTCCAGCCATAGTCCAACAAGTTTTCCGATTGCGATTTTTTTTTTATTGCTTATAATGGCATCTGACGCTACTATACCGAGAGTATTGTTAAGCCGCTAAGCACCATTTCATTTCTGAGATATGAAATGAAAGAATAAACAGCTATCTTCTGCTATAGCCAAAACACACTGACGTGCTTCATGACCGTTCACACAGAAGACGGTAATACGGGTACGGGTCGGCCGTTCGGGCCCGATAAGTGAGTACTTTCACTTGGTACCCAGCCCTACCTAACCTAATGCAATGGATGATAGTTGCTTACTTCCCTTATTCGGCTTGCACGACACCCGTGGGAAAGGGTGGGATGGTGACACGAGTATTCTTAGTCCGTCACCACACGGACACAAAAGTTGTAAAATTTTAGAAGCGAGATTTCATAGAGTTGGGTGTTTTCCTTCACTGAGCAGTAACAATGAATGCGTCTGTGTCCACCTTTCATGGTCTGGACTTAGAACTCGATACCACTGTCTTTAAAGTCCTTGGTTTTATTAAAAAAAAAACGCTATCACTACCCTTGCCATTGCTACAAAAAACAAAAAAGTGATACACAGTAACGAGTTCAGAGGTGTGTACCAAAGAGTCATTTACCCAATGTCTCCAACAGAGAAACGATACGTATGGAATGATACGCTTCGTTTATTTAAATTACACGCTCGTACAAATGCTGCATATTTTATTTTTTCGTTAGATATCATTTTGTTTGATTGGAGCACATTTTTTCTTAACCGAAAACATGTGATGCTGTTACAGAGTTGCCGTGCCTCGCTATTAGGACTTTTCATTTAAATAAAATTACTTACAGTGTTTGTTTTTTGGCTGAGTAGAAATACGAGTATTTTGGTTTAGATACCGGCCTCCCGCCCGTGTGTTACGGGTTCGATTCCCACACAAGATAAACTATGGTTGTTCTGAGTCTGGGTGTACTTTGTGTCCGTGAAATTGTACGTTTATAAAGTCCATACAAGGATTATTCCTTAGTGCAGGGTGTTGTCTTTTCTAAAGAAAAAAAAATACCAATAGCTGGAATATCTTTATGCTTTTACGTATTTATTGTTACTTTTGTATCTAAATCGTAATTAATAATAAAGTATATTAAACAGATTTTCATAAAAAAAATATGGTTTCGAACCTTGACGATAATCAACTTGTTGACTATATTAAAATATTCTGTAGTTACCTACTACATACACAAGCAGATAAATCTTAGTACAAATTAATAGATATACCTATCAATAAAAGATATTAACATCACATAATTGGTAATTGGTATATTCGGTCCATATCTATTTTCCCATTATTAAAAGAGGACACCAAAAAGTTCAAATGTTAAAAGTTGCGGAATATTACAAAAACATTTTAGCGAAAAAAATTTAATAAATGAAAATTAGTGTGCGGTCATTAGAATTCTTGCCTCAAGGGATTCACTTTCTACCGTCAATAATCGATAAGAATATGAACACAGTGGTTAAAGTAGCAACTTAATGTTATTGTTCATTTAAATAGTTTTCTTCGACTTATTACGTTGATTCTATTTTATTATTTTTGTTTTAAAATTATCGTGTGCTTACAGCATATTAGATCTATTATACCGGCATGTAAATCACGTTTAGGATTGATTACATAGATCCAGGTTTCGAGCAAATCCGATGCTCAGGTGATGAGCTAAACTCGTGTCAATATAATCAATCCTAAACGTGAATTATTTGCCGGTATAACAAATCTGGTATTTTATGATTACTTTTTTATTATCAACCTATTTTAATAATTCTAATTGAAATGCTAAGAAAATGGTTAACTAAAGAACTCGGCGGGTAGCATTTAAAAAAGTTAAACTGATGTCGTTGCCCAAAATTTCACAGCGTTAAAAATAAAGATCTGACTAGTATAAATTTACCAGTAACGACTTACAGACCAGAAACGTGCTTTTTATCCGTAATACTAGCTTACGTAAAAACTAATATACACCCTATAAAATAAATACATCATCATCGGACACATAAATAATTTCTATACAAATATAGGCATCCTACAAGAACCCTCTGTTTCTCCGGAATGAAAAATTAAATTTCATGACCATAACTAAGACGTCAATAAGTAATTGACACTTTCACATTTGTAATATTAGTATGGATTCATATTTATATCACCATCATAATAATTGTAAATTCCAATTATATTTACTTTAATCGTTTCATTTGAATAATTGCAGATGAAATAATTTATTTCGCAACCCGCTACCACTTGTCACTATGGTCGCTACAGAACCCGCTCGTCGGGTGCCCAAAGAGTTCATTCGGACTTTTATTGGCATAGCTCTAAAAGCTCGCTGTCAGTTCTAACGCTAACGACGTCGTAAAGTGACGTCACAGTCCTCGTTGTTCCTACCCCCGCATCATAATTAGGGTTGATTGTGTAAACATTTATAGGACAGAGAGGCTTTTTCAAAACGTAATTATGAGGATTTTTGAGGACGGTTCATACAATTTAGTACGCCGTTAATGATCAACTTATTTTTATATTAACGAATGTCCTGACTTTTAATACCACATTTGTATATATGAATAGCTACTAAGTAATATATATATAAAATTATCACATCTCTTACAAAATACAGCGTGCACCCGGACACAGTCGATCGAGCCATCCTGCATTTTACTATGTTTTTATTAATTCGCTTTCTTGTATGTCTGGAATTTTGTAATTAGGTAATTTGATACTAACTTCCTGATGAGCTAGATACTTTAAATTTGGACTATAGCTCATAAGTGGATGACAACGCATGAGAATGTGAAAAAAGAAGAAAAGAATAACAAAAAAAAATATGTACCATTTTATACTTTTTAGTCCGTTACAAAACATTTTGAAATAAAACTACGTTTACGGAATCTATCGCGTTTACTTGATTTTACTACTATCCCGACGTTTCGAATACTTTACAGCATTCATGATCACGGGTGGATGATAGATTCAAGTAAACGCGATAGATTCCGTAAACGTAGTTTTATTTCAAAATGTGTAACATTCGCGTAAATATCAGAAAGTATTATATAAACCGTTACAAAACATGTTAAGTTATTTTTTTATTATTATTTATATAAAAATAAAACTTTATGTAGTTTTAAAAATTGGCGAGCGTCAGTATTTCTTCATAAGAAATATTCCACATTTTAAATAATATTAACTCTTAAGCCAAGTTACTTACAACTATTTCGTGGATGGGATAGAAATAAATGGCTAATGGCGGCTATTTCCCGCTACAACCAAAATATACCGAGGTAATTCATGGCTGGTTACACGGGAGACGGTGGTACTGACTTCAGGCTCGATAACAATAGAGCACTTCAACTTGGTATCTAACCTTACCACCAGTAAAGGCTGATAATTGCTTACTTTCCTTAGTCGCCTCGTACACCCGCAGGAAAGAGTAGGGTAGTGATAGGTACTTGCTTTTTTTAGCCATTTACGACACGGAGTGCTTACAATCAAGCGGGCTATATGCTTGTTTGTCTTATAAGTTATTCGAAATAGGACTAGAAAACCACTTCAGAAAACCCGTACAGATTTCTATATTTTCAATATTATAAATAGTTACTTATCCCAGCATGAATAAGCCTGTTCGATCGGGGAAGTAATACTCTCTCACATAAGATCAGCGTTAAACAACAGTACCGTTCTGTTTTGTTTGGTGAACACCGGACAGGCCGAACCCGCTCCCTATCCTCTCCTTAATATCCATCCTATCCAACTCCTATCCCATTCCTTGGAAATGTTGAAGCGCGAGTGATGCCGCTGGTGTTGCTAGCGTCTATAGGCTACGGTAACCGCTTACTATCAAGTAGAACGTATGCTTGTTTGCCACCCGCGTAGTTTAAAAAAAAGTAAGTTCCTTCTTTTTGAAGCTCAATCCTATTTATACAATTATTACACCCCAAAAATAATGTTTAAACAATGAAAAGGCCACCACAAATACACTTACACGAGTAAATATTGATTGGTTCATCGGGAAAAAGCCGGGTAAAATTACCCAATAAAATATAAGGTGATTTTATGCTCACAAATAAAATACTGGCAACGGAAGCTTCTATAAAATGTTATGATAAAAAATTTCATGTGTACCGTACGACGCATACATTATAACTAAATAAGATATATGTCGTCATCATACCAGTATTTATTATTCTTGTTTGTAATCAGTTTGTCAAACAAAATTAAATGAGAGAAAGCCTTAAAAAGCGAGTGCTCGGTTACACGTGTGTTTTTGTTGATGAAATATAATATATATAAATAATAATAAATTATTAAATGTTCACGGACATTTTCACACAACTTCCTCTGGTCCCAAACTAAGCTTAACACTTGTGCTATGGGTACCATATTACGGATATATTACATATACTACTTTTTTTTGTAAATACATACATATATTAGATAGAAAACACCCAGACACAGTACAAATATATGTGTTCATCACACAAATAATTGTGCTGAGTGGGAATCGAACCCACCACCTCGTGCACGGAAGTCGGTTACACTACCGACTACGCCACGAGGCCCGTCAAATATTATTGGAAACTTTTATTATTGTACTATACGACCCGTATATATAGGCGTCACCCAAGACGTTAAGAATGAATGTGTGATCAAAATTCGCAGTCCCGAGCAATTGTCACGATTGCTGAATTGGCAAAGCACCTGGGACGGTGTTCCAGGAGATGCTGGTTCAAATCCTTCCCGTGACTGTTATTTTCAAATTATAATTTGTGAATAAGGAAAAAGAGTATTTTAGTACAGGCGGGAATCGAACCTGCGTTCTTTCCTATCCGGGGAAGTCCCCTAATCCACTGAGCTACAGTACTATCTTTTAGACATACCCAATCTCCTTATCACATTTGTCTTAACGACCAACGCCCTCTATCGGAACGCATTTACATGCATTAATCCATTATAGTAAGTTTAATTTTGCAATTAAAATTCATACTATTTGATGGCGTGATTTCTTTAAACATTTTGATCTATATTTTAGCACTTGACATGCTCAGCTACTCTTAAAGTACAAATTATAATTTGTGAATAAGGAATTATAATAGCTCAGTGGATTAGAACTCTTCCCCGGATAGGAAGGGACGCTGGTTCGATTGCCGCCTGTACTAAAATACTCTTTTTCCTTATTCACAAATTATAATTTGTACTTTAAGAGTAGCTGAGCATGTCAAGTGCTAAAATATAGATCAAAATGTTATTTTCGTTTTCACATTTTCACACTTTGTGCTAATTTATGTCATTCTTACTTTAAATAGACCTAATTTTACATGAAATCATATTTTAAGCCATCATTTATACTTCTCTTTTCTAAATCTAGAAAGTTTTAATACCTTGCCTTCGGTAGTAGTATCTATATAATTAAGGCAAGTTAAGGGAGGCACACTTGCACTGCAGTATTAGTTAATTAAAGAGTCACAGTTTACAAGTATTACTCGAGACGCAATTAGGGCTGCTGCTAAATTCTCAGTTATTTAATTACTTCTGGGTAACCCCGAACTTAAGGTTAGTTCTGTTCTAATAGTTTACGAAAATATATACCTAATATAAATATTCTCTCAAACTACTGTCTGTTAAAATATAAACGAATTTGCTCCTAGTTTTTAGGTTATATCACATGTTTTCTATAAAATAAAAATAATTGATATAAAACGTATACTAGTTTTTAAGTATATAATCAAGTGATATCAATATAAAATTTCATCAAAATCCGCTCACTAGTTTTTGCGTGATGTCAACAAACAGATAAAAGTAGTATATAATTAATATAAAAAGTTTATTATTCAAAGACGCCTAAACATAAACAATAATCTAATAGTATTGCTGATTTTTCTTAAATATCTCAAATGTACAGGCATAGCTCTGTACAGCTTTATAATAGTATGGATTATATAAAAGATTAATTCAGTTAGGGATAGTCCATTAATCACGTGATGCTTTTTAGCATTTTTTTACCTCCCCTCTGGGAGTGTGAGTGGTGAAGTGTATGAGTGGTGAAGTTTAAGACTAAACACCTAAAAATCACGCGTAATTTTTTAAGAACAAAGCTTTTTAAAAATTTTGTTTGTTTAGAAATCGCGCTTTAAACGACAAAATAAATAAACGTGATGTCTCACTACAATAACCACCCCGCCCCCCTCCTCGTTGTGATATTTTGTGCTTTTTGTTCCCCTTCCCCTTTTCGAGCCACGCGTTATTAATGAATAACTCCTTATTTCCTAAAAGCGTAGTTCTCAGTCTTGATTAGGCGATGATTACTGTACATAATTATTAAATCTTGATATCTATACTATTATAAAGTTGTAACAGAGACGTGTGTGTACATTTAAGATATTTGAGAAAAAAACACTGTATTAGGCTATATAGACGTGTCTGAACACAAAACATTTTTTTTTTAGTTTTTTGTCTGTTTGTCTGCTTGTTTGTTCGCGCATCACGCAAAAACTACTGAACGGATTTTGATGAAACTTTTTCCATTTGATAGATCTCGATTAAACTTAACAACTGGTATACATTTTATCCCGCTACTATATCGGGAACCTGAGATACAACCTAAAAATTAGCTTTTGGTTGCTAGCTGCAAGCTAGTTATATGTATAAAAATCAATTTTTATAATAATATCGGATTTATTCAAATCTGGTTCTAAACTTTTTATCTTTATTTCGTGTATGCACCAATTCATAGTAACCATTACTATGATAAAATTTTCCCCATCCCTGCATGTAGGTACTACCTTACAAAACTACCCTATAAAATAATAATACCCTAATAGAGCATGGTAGTATGAATATATATGAACACGGAGTGCCTATATTTGTCGACAATCGGATATTACGCCTAGATCCGAGTCGGGAAGAGTAGCCGATTACACGAATATCGATTATGCCGACCCATTTACCAACCGCCAAAGTGATAACGTAGCACATTAGACCAAAATATCTTCTTTCCTTCTGACGATAAAGATGATTTTCGCTTGTGGAAATAACTAACATTTTGTGGCTTAAGTTAAAGAACATAATTCCTTTTCGATTATTGACTGTAATTATCAATACTAGTTAATCAATGCTTATCATTAATCGGAACTTAAAGTTAACTGTGTTATTGATAGCTAGCATCTGCCCGCGAGACCGCGTGAACTTTAAATGCGACATCACCCGCATGTACTTCAAAATTTTGGTCTTTAAGTTCATGAATACAATTCAACCAAAGCTACTCAACTGTTTAGGTCCGTCAATCGGACAATCATCCAGACATCTTCAAAAACTTTCACATTTATAATATTAGTTCCTACTATATGAAATAGGAAGGAAGTAAGATGTTGTTTACAACCTACATATACACGAAGACATTCCGACACGACCGAAGAGGGAACAGGCCCAGGAGTAATGGCTTTACGTGCTCTCTGAGGCGCGGCGGTGAAATACCATCACCTTCCTAACTCCGTGCCCCTATTGAGAAAATCTTGACGGAAAAACTAAATATTTTTTGTTAGCATGACTCGGGAATAAAACCCGAGACCTCTGGGTCTCGAACGCTACACCACAGAGGCATTTACCTAAATACTGTACACATAATAACCAAAATGGATGGATGGATGGATGGAGTGGCTTAGATACCGGGCGGGACCGAGTGTTGTGGGATCGATTCCCACACAAGACAACTCTTTGTGTGATCCACATATTATGGTTGTTCTGAGTCTGGGTGTACTATGTGTCTGTGAAATTGTATGTTTGTAAAGTCCCCCGCAATACAAAGATTATTCCTTAGTAAAGGGAGTTGCATTTAAAAAAAAATGTAATTTAAAAAAATGTTGCTGGCTTCAAATTCATAACGTTGTAAATACGCCCATACCCATTCTTTGGATATTACTACCCCTAAACTTCATCATGGACTCATTAAGTCCCGAAATGCCGTCCTTTTAAATTTGAGTGTGACAGGCTCAAGATGTTATTGGTCAAGAAATTTGTGAATCTTACTGAATATTCCGCTGCAGGAATCTTATGTGAAACATTCTGCAAAGGGTTTCATTTGATACAAGAAGTATTAGGAGGTCAGTGTTCTAAAAATAAGTACAAACATAAACTTAGACCTTTATCAGACTGAGGCCCGCCCACATTTCAAACTAGACGTCATATATTACTTTTATAAAAAAATCGTTTTCAAATTTTGCTAGAGCTAATTGTGTTAAATAAATGTAGTTCTTAATTATATAAACACACACCTTTGCTTGCGGTGCAGCCGCTACCAAAACCTAGTTTTTAGGTTGTATATCAGGTTCCCGATATAGTAGCGGGATAAGATGTATACCAGCTGTAGTCGGTAGTGTAACCGACTTCCGTGCACGAGGCCGTGGGTTCGATTCCCACTCAGGACAATTATTTGTGTGATGAACACAGATATTTGTACTGCGTCTGGGTGTTTTCTATATATTATATGTATGTATTTACAAAAAAAGTAGTTTATGTATGATATCCGTAATCTGGTACCCATAGCACAAGCGTTAAGCTTAGTTTGGGACCAGAGGACGTTGTGTGAAAAATGTCCGTGAATATTTATTTATTTACTAAATCTATAATAAAATACCAATTTTAAAGATTTTGTCGGTCTGTGTGTCTCTGTATTTGCTAGTCTCTGGAACGGCTGGACCAATTTGGACGAGACTTTCACTGACAGGTAGTTGATATTATAAGAATGTAGGCTTTTATTTCGAATTTTAATAAGAGTTTCGCACAAAAAAACTCAATTCCACTCAGACGAAATTGCGGGTTGCAGCTAATTCTATAATATTTCCTAACACAATATACAACCCATACATAACAAACGTACTTTCAAAAGCTTCTGCAAAAATACTAGATCTTTAGGAAGGGGCTACTCTGCATGGACAATGAGCTGAAGTTAGCAGAACTCGCTCCTAATGGGTAGGGTCAAGTGCCATTAAGAGCCACTACAGTGCATATGACTTTGATATATTATGTGCTATAGAACTAAAAGTTTTAGGAAGCCATTGTTCTACCAACATCAACACATGATAAAACTGTAGAACGCGATGTGTCTGTACATAGGTTTTTTTAACTGCTGCACTAGGGTATAATCAATATCCAGTGGTCCGCCAATACAGGCGGAGAGACGGTACATGGCTGGTTCATATATTGGATGAGGCCCCCACACAACTCTGTGCGTTGCCCACAATGACGGGGTGTGCGGTTAGGTACAATTTTTCCCGTCTTAAAAATAAAAAAGGGTATAACCAATATACGAGTAAGGTTTTATTAGTAAGATAATTTCTTTTAATTTATTTTTTTAGTTTAAAGTCTGTTTAAATGTTTTGTACATACATATTTAAACACAAAACATAGAGTCTTTACATGTACCAGCATGAATGGGCCGGCTCGATAGACGAAGTACCACACTCCCACAAGATATCAATGTGAACCAACGGCACTCCTACTGTTATCTTTCGTATGGTGAGTGAGAACGCCGAAATCTCAAACTCATTATACTCTATCCTTTACTTATTATCCACAGTCTCCACCTCCTATCCCTTTCCTTGCAGTTGGCGCTGCTCAAGTGATGGTGTTGCTAACTAACTACTAATCATCAAGTCTAAGCTTGTTTGCCAGCAACGTGAAATAAAAACCTTTTTCTTTAAACCTCTATTATGGCAACACTTGAAGTTTTTGAACATCAATATTATATAATTATACACTATGTATCCCATTAAACACAAAGTGAAAAATGTGAAATCGAAAATAACAATCAGGAGCAGGATTTGAACCTGCATCTTCTGGATACCGTCCAGATGCTTTACCAATTCAGCCATCCTGACAATTGCTCCTGACTGCTAATTTCGATAACACATCATACTTAACGTCTTTGGGTGACGCCTGCGCCATCTGTCGGAAGTATTTTCATACATTATACCGACCAGGTAAACTTAATTTTACAATTAAGATTTTACCTAATAATGATGCAAACCCTTTAAATATTTAGATATTTTTATATATATTTTTAGCATTTGACATGCTTAGCACTATACATTAAACACAAAGTGAAAAATGTGAAATCGAAAATAACAGTCAGGAGCAGGATTTGAACCTGCATCTTCTGGATACCGTCCAGATGCTTTACCAATTCAGCCATCCTGACAATTGCTCCTGACTGCTAATTTCGATAACACATCATACTTAACGTCTTTGGGTGACGTCTGCGCCATCTGTCGGAAGTATTTTCATACATTATACCGACCAGGTAAACTTAATTTTACAATTAAGATTTTACCTAATAATGATGCAAACCCTTTAAATATTTAGATATTTTTATATATATTTTTAGCATTTGACATGCTTAGCACTATACATTAAACACAAAGTGAAAAATGTGAAATCGAAAATAACAGTCAGGAGCAGGATTTGAACCTGCATCTTCTGGATACCGTCCAGATGCTTTACCAATTCAGCCATCCTGACAATTGCTCCTGACTGCTAATTTGACAGATGGCGCAGGCGTCACCCAAAGACGTTAAGTATGATGTGTTATCGAAATTAGCAGTCAGGAGCCATTGTCAGGATGGCTGAATTGGTAAAGCATCTGGACGGTATCCAGAAGATGCAGGTTCATATCCTGCTCCTGACTGTTATTTTCGATTTCACATTTTTCACTTTGTGTTTAATGTATATTGCTAAGCATGTCAAATGCTAAAAATATATATAAAAATATCTAGACACTATGTATCCCCTCTAATTATAGATGATCATGATGTATACTCACCAACCCAAACCTTGAAATAATAGACTTACTAAGTACGTGGAATATAAAAATAATTATATTTTTCATAACAATAATAATCGAAAATACCCTTTTCCTGCGGTTCCGTTGCAGCTAGCTAGTTTTTAGGCTATGTATCAGGTTATTTACTATATCGGATAGTAGCGGGATATAACGTATAGGTACCCGTTTTTAAGTCCAATTAAGAGTTATCAAACAAAATACTTCAAAATCCATCTTGAAGATTTTGCAGGATGTGCGAACAAACAAACATTCAAAAATATTTTCTTGGTTCAGAGATACCCACATAATCTACTAATAGCTTTATGCAGATATTTTCTCCCAATTATCGCTTACAACTTTATAATAGTAAGTACAGATTATTTAGTAAAGAATATTATTTCACTTGGATTAAAGCGATACGTATGTATACCTACCTAGACTATATTTTCTACTTCTCTCTTTTAAATACAATTTATTCACTAAAAAGCAAAACAGACATAAATTCAATTCCAACTCCGTAATAAAATTGATACTCAAAGGACCGAGGTTGCAATTAAATGGTTCTAAGCAAAAAAACGGAAACGGTACCATTGGGCCGTCACTATGGCAACCGAACGGAAATTAAACGAACTCGACTTGTTTCAACATAACATGGCCACCTGTTTTTCTCGTAACTTTTTTATTAATATTCAGTACCCAGTAAATTGTTATGCTCAGCTTAATTTGCCAGAACTTTTAGTGGAATTTCGATGTTTTGTGAATTTATGATGCAGTTACTTATATACTTATCATCGCGCCATCTCCCTTGCGGGGTAGGTAGAGAGAAAAGAGTGCCAAAAGACTCTATTCTTGCATACATATCTCGCTTCTTCCAAATTTATAACTCTCTTCATAAACGCTCGCCGGTTTCGGAGACTCCTGACTCCACCTTACTTTAAAACATGACCGATTTGGTCTAGGTGAGTCTCGGTCTGCCCCTGTACCTACATCCTTCCTCTTTCGCATTATATATCTTCTTAGGGGTTCACCAGTCGCTCGTCTGGCATTATTTCCATATGTCCGAACCATCGGAGCATTCCATCCATCCTTCCATCAGCCTTTTGACGTCCACTGCTGGACATAGGCCTCCCCAAGAGAACGCCACAACGAGCGGTCCTGTGCCGACCGCATCCAATGGCTCCCCGCGACTTTGACCAGATCATCGGTCCATCTGGTGGGAGGCCGTCCTACGCTGCGCCATCCGATACGTGGTCGCCACTCGAGAACTCTTCTTCCCCAATGGTTGTCAGTTCGTCGAGTGATGTGGCCTGCCCATTGCCACTTCAGCATGGCAACCCGGCGGGCTATGTCGGTCACTCTCGTTCTTCTACGGATCTCCGTATTACGGATTCGATCACGTAAGAAAATACTAAGCATAGCCCGCTCCATGGCCCGCTGAGCGACTTTGAGCCTTGATACGAGGCCAACATTCAGAGACCACGTCTCTGTTACATATGTCATGTCATCGGAGCATGGATTTCAATTCAATTTTTACACCAATAGTCTCTTTCATGTCCATTTCTTTCTGTTAAGGCGGAAAAAAATGATGAAAACACATTTTTTCAATGGTTTCGGTATTATCTTCCTTCTTGCTTGCATTCTAAATACAGAACACTGTCGTGATGAATTATGAATATTGTCATGATGTTTTGATGTTCGTCATATCAATCACGCCTAAGCGACTGATTGAATTTGGAAGAAATTTGTTAGGTCGGTTAGACACTGAACTTACATTAAGTACTTATTATCCTGGGTAAGTGAATAGTTCTTATAGAATAACTATTTTTGCCATATAAACATAACAACTAAATAAATTTATGCGTAATTTGTTATACAGATAAATTATAGCCTGGATAAAGACATACTCCCTCACTAATAAACGTTGTATAACCTCTGAATAGTATTTTGTCTTTGTCACTGATATGACAGTTTGAAGTTGAAAGAACGGAACAAAAACCTGAACTACTATTCGGAGCTTAAACAATGTTTATTAGAAAGGGGGTTAGAATACTAAGACCAAACGAACTTAGAAACAAGGTCAGAACAATATCAACCGATTAACTAGCTTCATTAGGTTATAAGGATACCGAACACCTACTTTTTTGGAATGTTTATTACACACAAATTTACTATGATTATTTTTTACGTATAGAATGTTAAATAAAGTAAATAAATAATAAACTATTTTAAATAAAAAAGAAATCCGCCTTCAAAAAACACCCAGGAACTAAATAGCCACCGCCAGCCCGGGGGGGAGCCGACAGCGCAACAACCAGTCGTAACCGATGTCCCACAGGAGCGGCCCCACGACCGAACCCTGTGGGACACCGCTCCGTGCTAGACACCTACTGATATGTTTTAAGCCCGGGCAAAATCCAAAAGTAACAAAAACAATACATTTATAAATACTTAATTAACATTAAAAACATTTATTAGCACCAGCCTTTTCGAAGTCGGTTGATTACACACAAATTTACTATGATTATCTATACAAATCAAATTAATGTTAAATAAAGTAAATAAAAGCAATTAACACAATTATTGTATATCCTGGAATACCTTCCAAAATTCCAGGAGATGCTTGTTCAAATCACGCGCGTGATCGCATCTCAAATGCTCAAAATATATTAAAAATATTATAACAATTACTCGTATTATAGCTAAGTTTGTTTGCAGCCTTTAAGTTAATATTTTAATTTGTTGATTGTTGATATGCTCAGCTAGTTTAAAGAACAAATTATTTATGAAAGTGGAAATCACTATTTCCACTTTCAAAAATTATTTGTTCTTTAGGTTAATGTTTCGACATTGCATCATAGTTTTGGCTGAACACTGCCTCCCAAAATACTGGCTTTTGGATAGTTTGGGATACAGATGTACTTACACACAGTACTTATGTGTGAAATATTTGGCACTTATAAGAAAATATGTTTTACTAGTTCCAAATAAGTTCAATCTTAATTCCTATAGTGTCATCGGTATAAACCAGATTATGCTCACTACTAAAGTAACTATTTAGAAGTGCCTGCAAATTATTTTTTTAGTTTTTTATTTATTTGATTTTTTGTTGTTTTATTTTTCTGTCTGTTAGCTCTTGATTAGAGTCTGGTTTTATTTACCCCACTACTGTGTTGAAAACATTATATATAATATTAAACCTAGCTTTTTGCCTGCACTGAATCTTGTTCATAATATTAATAATTATAATGGAGAATAAGTTATAAAAGAAGAACACTATTTATAACTTAACCAGACATTAATGATATTTTTAAAGAGGGCACTCACGTTAATCTGAGCCTGCTCTACAAAATAGTTTGTTCAACCTTCCTATCTTCGTTTTAATCTATTGAGCTAAAAATATGCTGAATATATCCCGGATAAACTACTAACCCAAATATCAATAGATAAGAGGAGGAATATAATCAATCATAAGCCATCGCCTCATTTCTTACAAGGATAAAGTTCACATATCAATTCCCAAGTTTCTAAAAAAGATGGAGTCATCACTTAGAATCCGAAAACAACATTATTGATTTATGTATTCATCATAGTACTATTACAGTAGTAGAATAGGACTGAATTGGAAAAAGTTAAGTGACAAGATCAAGGACTGCAAAGGGTATTGAGTTCGATTCCCTGTACGAAGTCCAGACGTCACAAGGCTGCTCTGAATTTTAGAAATTATTTATTTACCACTGAATTCATGTCACACAGTTCCAGTCGTCTACCAGTATAGGCTGAGAGACGGCACATAGCGGGCTTATTTTGAGATTTGATGAGGACCCTACACTACGGGTGACCTGAGTCGTAAAGACATCTAAAAGCAATTGTGAAGTGTAGATTGGGAATCGCCCTCGGCGACTGCGATGGCTTAGCGGTCTAGAGCAGTTTCTCGAATTGGAAGGGACGCAGGTACGAACCCTGCTCGCAGTAAACCTCTTTTTTTCCACTTTCACAAACAATTTGCTCTTTATAAGTAGCTGAGCATGTCAAGTGCTAAAATACAGATATATATTTAAAAATATACAAGTAACACTGGCTGGTGGCTTAATTTATTCCAAACATTAAAAAGAGCAATTTAATAGCAATTTTTTACTGCTAAAATAAGCCTTCCTTATCTTAGCATTAGCGAACCGGCTCGACCTGAGAAGCCACACAAGATTAGCATGAAACAACTATAGAATCTCCTACTGTTGTGTTTCGTATAGCGAGTGAGAACAATGCAAGCCTAAACCCCTTACTCGTGCTTTCCTGGGTATTCTTCCTATCCACCTCCTATCCCTTTACTTCGAGTTTGCGTAAGAATCTACACACAGACCAAAGCACCGGTGATAGACTAAGAATACAAGTGCCACCACCCCATTCTTTCCCACGGGTGTCGTATGAGGCGACTAAGGGAAGTAAGCAATTATCATCCATTGAATGGCTGGTGGCAGAGCTAGGTACCAAGTGGGAGTACTCACTTGCTATCGGGCCCGAGCGGGTTGGTACCACCATCTCCCGTATGATCGGCCTTGAAGCACATCGTTGCGTTTTGGCTGTAGCAGCATATCTGTGAAATGAATTGGTGAGCAGCGGCTGGACAATACTCACGGTATAGTCGAGTCCATGGGCGACGGTTACCATTTACCATCAGATGGACCGTGGCTCACCTGCCTCTACATGCAATAAAAAAAAACCAACTCCGTTCTAAAGATATCTAAATGGCTAATTCATCAATACTTCCAATTAATTCCTTATTTTTCTATTCAGTATATAACGTTATAAAACTTTTGTTACAACGGTTTGATCATAATTGAAGAAGGCTATCTACAAAACAAACATACGATAGAGTAGGGTTAGTGTTAAGAATTTCTACGTTCAGAAACTTGCATTAATGTTCAAATGCTAGCTATCTTCACAAACAAAACTCCTAAACTACTGTGAAGGCTATAAACAAAGGCCTCTTGGTACGTTACCCAAAAACTTTCAATCCACCGTGATTAATGTAAGTTTAATGGCGTATTATTTGAAAGTACATTACCGCGTTTTATAAATGTTGCCAGATAAGAATTCGGACCACTTTGGTTATTAGCGGATGACTTCGTGATATGGCAACATTTTAGTAATGAAAATATTTTTTGAGAAAGTCGACGATGATCGAACTTTGTTTTTTTTTAATCAAACTAAATATTATAGAGCAGCTATAATAGTTTTATGGGATAATTTTATCAATCAGTCAATCACACTACGGCTCGACTTAGGCCATCTAGCGGCCCAACCTCCTGATCTACGTTTTTTTTTTAAGTTGTGTTGCGAGATACTTTACAAGGTTTTAGATAAACATGGCCAGCCCATTGCCACGTAAATTTTATTCTACATGCTATGACATAACATTAGTTGTCTCTGAAATATATTATTAAGTGTATTAACTCAAAGCCTCGTGTTCGTGTACCTCAGAATTGGGATCACTATAGTTTAAGTACTTTATTTTTTTATATCATATTATGTGTTAATTCAGATAATAAATTATCTTTGTGCCAAATATTATCCAAATCTGTTTATTCGTTTCTGTGTAATTGAGTAACAAACAATCAAACACCCAAACTTTCACGTATATTTACAAAAAAAAATGATAGAGATTGGATGCGCAACACGGAAAAACTAATACCTAGATATATTTCAATTAAGTTTTCTAAGTTTATTTCTTAGAATTCATTCTCTACTTGACCCATATCTAAAAAAATAATAACATACCTTTATTTAATATTAATCAAAATTCATCATTACGACTCACGCGCAGGCTTGACGACTTCCAGCCTCCCGAACAAGCCGGTTTCCGAAAAGGCTATAGTACCATAGACCACATCCATACGCTACGCCAGATTATACAGAAAACCGAGGAATATAATCGGCCTCTGTGTCTGGCGTTTGTGGACTATGAGAAAGCCTTTGATTTGATCGAAACTTGGGCGGTGCTGCAGTCCCTTCAGCGGTGCCAAATTGACTATCGGTACATCCAAGTGCTGAAATGCTTGTATAGAAACGCCACCATGTCAGTCCGTGTTCAGGACAGGAGTACGAAACCGATCCAACTGCAGAGAGGTGTTAGACAGGGAGACGTTATGTCCCCGAAACTCTTCACCGCTGCATTGGAAGATGTCTTCAAGGTCTTGAACTGGACCGGATTCGGCATCAACATCAATGGCGAATACATCACTCTTCTTCGATATGCCGACGATATTGTAGTCATGGCAGAATCGCTGGAGGACCTTGGCACCATGCTCAATGATCTCAGCAGGGTTTCCCGACTAGTAGGTCTCAAAATGAATATGGACAAGACGAAAGTCATGTTTAATGTCCATGTCATTTCAGCACCGGTCCTAGTCGGGAGTGCGCTTCTCGAAGTTGTCGACCATTATGTCTACCTGGGACAAACGGTCCAGTTAGGTAGGCACAACTTCGAGAAAGAGGTCAATCGACGAATCCAACTCGGCTGGGCAGCTTTCGGGAAGCTAAGGAAGATCTTCTGGTCCAATATTCCGCAGTGTCTGAAAACGAAGGTCTACGACCAGTGTGTGTTGCCAGTGATGACATACGGAACAGAGACGTGGTCTCTGAATGTTGGCCTCGTTTCAAGGCTCAAAGTCGCTCAGCGGGCCATGGAGCGGGCTATGCTTGGTATTTCCCTACGTGATCGAATCCGTAATACGGAGATCCGTAGGAGAACGAGAGTGACCGACATAGCCCGCCGGGCTGCCATGCTGAAGTGGCAATGGGCAGGCCACATCACTCAACGAACCGACAACCGTTGGGGAAGAAAGGTTCTCGAGTGGCGACCACGTATCGGACGGCGCAGAGTAGGACAGCCCCCCACAAGGTGGACCGACGATCTGGTCAAAGCCGCGGGGAGCCGTTGGATGCGGTCAGCACAGGACCGCTCGTTGTGGCGTTCTCTTGGGGAGGCCTATGTCCAGCAGTGGACGTTGAAAGGCTGATGGATGGATGGATGGATTTAATATAAAGTTATTAAGATAATTGATTAAATTGAATTTGTTCTGCCTCGGTGGTGTAGCGGTAGTGTATGCGACTGCTAATCATGAGGTCTCGGGTTCGATCTATTACGTGGGACTTAAACATAGCTGGCGAGTCGTGGGTGTGTAATACACCTCTGCCTACCCCTTCTGGGAATACAGGCGTGATGCTATGTATGTGTGTTTGAATTTGTTACTGAGCGGTTCTGAGGATGCCTCGTTTAGAGGCGAAACACGTGTCAAATTTGTGTTCAGATTTTTGCGGAATATTGCAACGTTGTGGTTCTGAGAGTCCTGCCGTATCGCATGGTTGTGTCGCGTTGATGAGATTTTTGGCATTATCGTGCATGCTACTCTGCTATTATCACATTCTCCTCTATCTGTCAGATAACGGATTAGCAACTTTAGGTTATTTAGTGTGTGTCCAAAGATAACCAGGATTGACAATCCGTAGGGGAGTGGTGGGCTCTCCTCCTAAAATATCCATCCTATAATAATAAAGTTATTAATGTTTTAAGAAACAACGATTTTATAACCACTGCGTGTCCAGTAATGTGCATTTTCTGTGAATATAATAAGCAACACGAACAAATCGCGGGGATCAGCTAGTAATATTAAATAGTAGGATTTGCAATCGGCGAGATATATTTGCTTTCTATGTTAGGGTCAGAAAAAGAACAGGCAAGGGTTTTTGTGTAAGTTTTACGAGCGTGTGCCTGAAAATCCTTCTCGTAGAGAATAATAAAAGTATTATATTATTCCACATGAGTTAAGAATTATTTGTTTTTCATACTACGTGAGGCACATTCGTAAACAATGTAAAAATAAGCTCTTATTTCGGATTGCGTGACCACTTGTGACACACTTTGCATGTTGTATAGTTTTTATCATTGTGTAAAAGAGAACAAAATGGAGACATAATTTTTTTTAAATATTCCAATTGTTATGCATGATGACATCTCCATGTTAATATTATATTAGAAAGGATCTTATGTACGATGCAGTGACTATTTTAAAATAATAGTTTTTTTTTTATGAAACCTCGAAACAACTGTTTTGGGTCATCAGCTAGGCTTTCAAACAGAAAATACCAGGATAATATCTCGATAAGTTATATTAAAAAGTAAAAATTTCCTAAACAATAAAGAAGAAAAATCCTTTGAGAAAAATATCCCATGACGAAAAAATCCCATAACAAAAGATATATTTTATTATAGTTACGTTATATTAGTTATTTATTAGCCGTGTGGGGCCGGCTTTAGAATTGTCCCACCCCTCTCCACCCATGGGAATCGAGCCGACTGAGGGAATACCGGGGGTGTGGGCAGCAGCACTCCTTCGAGTATTAACAACATCCACTGCGATCGCCAACCCGCCTGCCAAGCGTGGCGATTACGGCATTATCCCCCATTTTTGGGGAGGCCTATGTCCAGCAGTGGATTTTAAAAGGCTGATGGATGGACGGATGAGTTATTTATTATATTTAAGTTAGAATTTAGTGCCTTGGAATATTTTTGTCATTATGGTTGAAATATTTTTATCAGAGGATTTCTGTTTGGGATACTTAGGCCGGGGGATTTTTTCGTTTGGAATATTTTTGCGTGGTATATTACTGCTTGGGATGTTTTTCCTGAGATATTCTGATCGGGATTCTATCGGATCATATGTCCGTTCTAATCCAGGTCCAAGAGCACACAAGTCGGGGTAGGTTATGTATCGTATGCAACGGGTATGTATGCCGAACGTCGCACGAGATTTTTTTTCTTTTGGGCCCCCATAAATTTGAGCCACGGCCCACGTAGTGGCCAGTGGTAACCTCCAATTAAGAACTCAACAATACTAAGAGTACTGCCAAGCCATTGCTCACCAATTCCCCTCGCTGATAAGAAATTAATGAATAGACGGCTACCTCCGCTACAATCAAAACACACCGATGTGCTTCATGGCCGGTAACACGGGAGATGGTGGTACCAACCCGCTTGGGCCCGATAGCAAGTGAGTACTCCCACTTGGTACCCAGCCCTACCACCAGTAATGCAATGGGTGACAATTTCTTGATTCACACTTTGGTCACGCGTGTTACCGGACCCGTCCAATAAACAGTGGGTACTTCCACTTGGTATAGAATCCGTTCTTTGTTTATTTATTTTTATTAAGGTGGGAAATATACACCCCATAGTTTGCGATAGAAATAATATTTTACTAAAATTAATAATATTATTTTAATTTATTTAAAAAATAATAAATACTTAAATAAATATTCACGTACATTTCACACAATGTCCTCTGGTCCCAAACTAAGCTTAACGCTTGTGCTATGGGTACCAGATTACGGATATAATACATATATTACTTTTTTTTTGTACAAATATATATGTTCATCATACAAATAATTGTCCTGGGTGGGAATCGTATCCACGACCTCGTGCACGGAATTCGGTTCACTACCGACTATGCCACGAGGCCCGTCAAATAATATTAAAGCATCATAATATTGTCTTAGGAAGCAAATGGAATAACATTTAAGGTTATCTAAAGTATCAGAAACGAGGTCGACAAGAATAAATTTGGTTTAACATCAAGTAGTATGTTGGATGTAATACTGACACTACACAGTACTAATAAATATATTATGAGAATATGAATAAATGTATTATTTACTTTATAGTGTTATTTAATGCAATATATTATTATTAAACCGGCGAGCGTGTATGAAGAGAGTTATGAATGTTGAGGAAGCGAGAGATGTATGCAAGAATAGAGCCTCTTGGCACTCTGTTCTCTCTGCCTACCCCACAAGGTAAATGGCGTGATGATAAGTAAGTAAGTATTATTACTGCGTAAATAGAAAATAAAGATTCGTAATAACCTAGAAGATTACTACGGGAATTAGTGGATCGTACTGATAGTAATAAATTGACTAGAGCCATGCTTCTCACAACGCGCATGAGCTGGCTTGATACATTACAGTACCACATTCTAAAAGATTGGTGTCAAGCAACGGTAGGTAATATAGTCCTATTGTTTGAAATGGTGAGTGAGAATGTCATTACTCTCTTAAATCCTTGCTCTCCCACTACGGTAATCGCTTACCATCGGACGGGCCGTATGCTTGATTGCCACCTTCGTCATATAAAAATAACTACCCTAATTAGACAATAAATATGTGATGTAAATAATAATAAAATAATTTACGTAAATGCATCCAATAGATGGCCCAAGACATTGAGGAAGGAATGTGTTAGTAAAATTGATAGCCCCGAGTTAATGTCACGATAGCTTAGTTGTCCGAGTGTCAGAACAGATGGTGCAAGCTCAAACCGCTCGTGGCTATCATTTTCTATAACACATTTTCGCGCTTTGTATTCGTTTAAACGGTTGGTTCTCTAACTTATACATTATATTATATTTGAACTGCAACCATTCGATTTAGGATTGTCCCGGTAACAGAGCTACAAGAATAAGATAAATGTCCTATAATAATCTTCTATCTTGGCATTGCGTGAAACGCGAGCTAAACTCAAATCCCCACTTCAACTACAGTTAAAAGGATCACGGCAAGTTATTCAAACTGTTTTAATATACAAAATTATTCCTAAAACATTAAATTGAAATTTATTTAAAGGAATATTTTTTTAGACGGCTCAGAACTGTCTATTGTGTCCGTCATGGAGAGACATACTATATATCCAGCAGCAAACTAGAAAACGTGATAGATGTTTAATAAAATAAATAATTATTTATTTGAATATAGTAAAATAATGTAAATGGAGGTTAGTAAAAATATGTTAGCTTAAAATGCACTTATGTCAGGCATTAAAAATTTTATAAAATAAATTTAAAATTCACAAAAATACACATGTCACGCATTCAAAACAAAAAAAAATATTAAAATTTGCACAACCAAAAACTGTACCTAAAGTAATTAATAGTACACATATAGCTTCATTCTTTTTTAATATCTTGTTACCTCAAACGTTAATACACGTAGAAATTTAAGGTAAGTAGTAAAATATGTTAACGTCATAATCTTATAGCTTCCAGTTTGGTTAAAGCTTTAGTTTATCAAATATAATATACAAGATAACATGTTTAGAACCTTCGGGGTATGCTCCAAGTTTGTAATTTCTAAATTCTAATTTAATTTATTCATGATCTTATACGTAATATATTTTAGTAACTTCGACGTATTTGCCTTTTGAGATGAGTCTATTTACTTATCTCAGTACAGTATGTTTATACATATGATATGAATTAGACTTATCTGTTATTGTTATGCTTTCCAACCAGTTTGAAGTGGCTTATTCAAAATACAACGCTATTCAAATATCTTCTATACTCGTATATATAAAATCCATTCACACACAGGTGATGGTGGTATCAACTCGCTCAAGCCTGATAGCAAATGAGTATTTTGCTTTCTTCCCTTAGTCGTCTTGTACGACACCCGTGGGAAAGAATGGGGTGGTGACACTTGTATTCTTAGTCTGTCACCACACGGACATTCATTGGCAACAAGCAAGTTTCATTTAATAACCTATCAAAATCCAAATCTTTAAGCATGCAGATTGATTAGGGTTGATAATCGCTCATAAAATAAATTGTAGGTGACACGAAATTCACCGGGCCATCTAGTCACTTATAATTATAATCTTTTACATATGTAATATTTTTCCTTTTTTTACATAGGTGTAACTAAATATCGTCAACAGAAGCCTATCAAAATTCCTCAGGCACAACAAAAAGAGCCTCTTAATCATAATGTATCGATAAATTCGTACCACAACAGCTGTGGACTTCAACGAACTCATACAAATCATAAACCCTTTCGGACATTATGATCGAATTATGCTCTAAGGGTAACAACATTTTTCTCCGAATATGTATTGACAATAATATGTAGCTATTCCTAAATTAAATAAATAAATAAATATTCACGGACATTTTCACACAACGTCCTCTGGTCCCAAACTAAGCTTATCTAACGCTTGTGCTGTGGTTGTGGATTACGGATATAATACATATATCGCTTTTATTTTATGTAAATACGTACATATAATAGATAGAAAATACCCAGACGCAGTACAAATATATGTGTTCATCACACAAATAATTGCCCTGAGTGGGAATCCAACCCACAACCTCGTGCACGGAAGTTGGTTACACTACCGACTACGCCACGAGATTGTCAAACTACAAAAAATAATTAATAAACTTAATTTTTTATAGCTTTTTCCCTTAACCCCCAAAGGATAAAACAGGATCCTAATACATCCACTTATCACTTATGCAACTGTAGTATTGGCTCTTCTCTATCTATCTATTCAGCTAACGATAATTAATAAAATAGACTCAAATTCCTCATCACATTTCTGTTATTATGTCTGTCTGTATCTCCTATCTACTCGTATATATCTGTGTGGTCTATAAATACTGAGCGGTTACCGTAGCCTATAGATGCTAGCAACACCAGAGGCATTACTCGCACGTCGCCAACTCCAAGCAAAGGTGTTGGAGAGTAGTAGGCGAGAACGGAGAGTTAGGAGGGGGTTTTAAATGGTCTAATACAATTTTATCAAATATATTAAATTAGATTATGTTCGCGTGGACTTCCAACATCAGGAACATCACTGGTTCATTGCCAACCTCAGAAAAAAGGTAAAGGCTGAAGATCGATAGAGAGGACAAAAGGAGACTTTTTTTTATTGTCAACGGTAGCAGAAGAGCAAACAGCCCACCTGATGGTAAGATCTAATGAAACTTCTTTTAAACATTTTGATCTATATTTTTAGCATTTGACATGCTCAGCTACTATTAGAGTACAAATCATTATTTGTGAATGAGGAAAAAGAGAACATTAGTACGAGCGGGAATCAAACCTGCATCCCTTCCTATCCGGGGAAGTGCTCTAACCCACTGAGCTATCGTACTACCTGGTGGTCATACCCAATTTTCTCATCACATTTGTCTTAACGACCAACACTTCTTTTGTTTAGTTCTTGGTTAGCCACTAAAACGGGCATACATTTTATTTCACAACTATTTCGGGAGTCTAACCAATACATGCTTATAACTAATAACGAAAAGGTTATTTTACCATACATACAAAATCCAAGGCTTAGTCTCACGGTTGTATCCCCAAAGGGTTAGACAGAAGTGTATTACACACCCACTCGCTAACTATGTTTAAGTCCCACATAATAGGGGGCGAGCCTATTACCGTCTACCAGACGATTTTCCTAATTCCCGGCTGCTACTGAGAATTTTTCTTTTTGCGAAAAAGCTCAATAATATTCCCTGACCAGGGGATCGAGAGAAATTCAATACAATGTTTTAAAATATAACAGAAAACGCGCCCATAAAAGAATACGAACCACAAACTCTTACTTCGTTATCTATTGAAACTATAAAATACCCTAGATTTTCACCCAATCGTACCATATGTGTCGATACATCGTCAATGTGTACATTTCAAAGTACTCAAACACATTTAAGTAAATATTAAACCTCACGGGGGAGCGATTTCGCATCAGAATACGCAGTACAAAAGATATTCCACTACAATTTTCGGTACGATCTGTGCATAAATAACAAGAAGACCCTTGAATTGAATCCCCGTTGCCAATGTTTTGATAAAAATAAAACTAAATAAATAAAGGTTTTAATCAATATTTAGAGGCTTTAGTTTCGTTCTCTCAGTTGTGAATGTCAGGCCTCGGAGACGATACGGAGCATTAGGGGAATTGAATAGTACCCCTACTGCACTTAGCTTTGTATTGAAAATACTTTTTTTACTGAACCAAATTCAGGATATCAGATGAAAATCACACAATGTATAAATTAAATTATAATTATTATGATTGTTATTATGTTACTTTTAGTCCATTTACTTCTAAATTAGAAAAAAGAAGTGCTCAAACCTTTATTACCAAGCTAAGTTTTAAGCAATTTATTATTATAAATATTTTTATATCGTTCATATCGTTATTGTAGATTTTTTATGTCGTAATGAAGTTTTTTCTAACTTAGGGCCATCTTTATCGCTTCGGGTTTTAGCCAGAGCTAAGAAAATATATAATATTACAAGCCATTCGGGGATATTCCATAGTTCAGCAAAACCTAAGTGACGCTTTGTAGAAATAATCATAAAAAAGCTTTTAAAAAGTAAACAGTGTAACATTCAAAAGATAAACGGCATGATCCGGCAATTTAGAAAATCCCGGCAATTACAACTGAAAGGAAGGTTTCATTTAGATTTGGTCGAACATAGTGAGATGAAAAACGTCCTCAATCTTGTTTCCCTGCTTCTTTTAGAATTTGTAAATGACACGGACTTTTTAAAATTAGAACGTAAAAAATTCATAAACTCTCATTCGTACCTATGAGATGTTTGATGTTCGTTTGTCAAATCAAGTGTACTGAGACTTTTATTAATTTTTGATCTGTATTTTAGCACTTGACATGCTCAGCTACTTTGAACAAATTATTTGTGAATGTGGAAAAAGAGAAGTTTAGTAGTGAACCTGTGGGGTCGTAAAGACAAATGTGATGTGGAGATTAAGAGTGGCCATCGATCAGTGCGATGGCTTAGCGGTCTAGAGCACTTCTCCAGATAGAAAGGGACGTAGTTTTCTTTTTGCCACATTTACAAATAATTTGAGACTGTTATTGTTTCTTTGTAACTAAAATATATCTAAATATTACATCAAAAACTTCTATCCAATGCTGTAATAATTAAACTGTTAAATGTCGTTTCTATCATTGTATGTTAATATTATCTGTTTGTACCTGGCTTCGTTCAGGAATATTATTGTAGAATCGTGTTCTTCAGAGAAGATATTTATAATTATAGATATACCTGAAAACCTTAGATTAATAATATGTCTAGATGGAGTGTCACTCTTATAAACGTCATAAAAACAGGCAGGAACTATTATGCAAGTGTGTGTGACAGCTGTTATTACGCTTGTGCAATTTGTGTTTGTGCGTAGTGTATAGATGCAGATGCTAACCTGAATGCTAGACCATGAAAGTAAATCCAACGGCGCCCATATATCTGGTATTTAAAATATATATTCAAAGTGCATCTGGGACGGTATTCCAGGAGACGAAGGTTCAAATCCAGCTTGTGACTGTTAGTTTTGACTTCACATGTTCGCACTTTGTGTTAATTTATGTGGCTAAATATGTGAAATGTCTAAAAATATAAAGGAATATGAATTAGCATACATTAAGTTTTTTTACATTAGTAGGTAGTTTTTAACCTATATAGTAAATATACACAGTATAAATAGCATCAAATAAAATTTCTAATTTGATTGTCTATTTTGATCTTTATTTTTGGCTACTTTTAAAGTACAAATTATTTTAAACACAAAGTGAAAAATGTGAAATCGAAAATAACAGTTATAGCAACATTATTTTCGATTTCACATTTTTCACTTTGTGTTTAATGTATAGTGCTAAGCATGTCAAATGCTAAAAATATATATAAAAATATCTAAGTACAAATTATTATTTGTGAATGATTTTCCAATTAAAATTCATACTATTTGTTGTCGTGATTTTTTAGACATTTTGATCTATTTTGCAAGGGAGTACAATAGCTCAGTGGATTAGAGCACTTCCCAGGAAAGTAATTATACTAGATTTGCCTAAAAGATTTTTTTATTAAATGACTACCACGTAACCTCTCTAAGTAACTCCTTTTTACTTTTGTGTTTGTTAAGGCGGGAAAAATGTACCTACCGTACACCGCTCTTTGGGTAACCCATAAAAGAAAGTTGTGAAAGTTTTTAAAGCGGATGCCTTTCTTTTTTTTTAAGGCGGGAAAAAATGTCCCTAACCGCACACCCCGTCGTTCGGGGCAACGAACAAGGTAGTGTGGGGCCCTCACCCACTAAAGAAACCCGCCGTGTGCCGTCTCTCCGCCTTTATTGGTGGGCCACTGGAACCATCTTACATTCCTTCGGTGGTATAAAGTGGATGCCTAAGCCTATTTTGAAAGTTAGAAGCATTAATGACTAACTTGCTACAAAACTCTTTCGATAATATGATGTCCTGGCATTGATTTCTGGGTCAGACAAACGTTCATCAGGAAATTTCTATAAGATCACGAAATCTGAAACTATACATGATAGGTAACAATAGACTTACCCCTATTACGTGAAACAAAGAAACAGTATGATTTTCATAAACTCGCCTTTCACGAATAAAGCATTGAGCCTAAAGGAAATGACTAAATCTATACGAATATAATTTGAAGAGTGTATAAAACTGTGAGAAGATTTTTTTTTTTGTTTGTTTTGCCTATGTCGCAGCCGAGCCACGGCCTACCTGATGGTAAATGGTAACCGTCGCTCAAGGACTCAACTATACCGAGATTATTATCAAGCCGCTGCTCACCATTTCATATCACAGATTCATGAAAGAATTACCGGCTATCTCCTGCTACAAACAAAACACATTGATGTGCTTCATGGCCGGTCACACAGGAGATGGTGGTACCAACCCGCTGGGGTTTGATAGCAAGTGAGTACTTTCACTTGGTACCCAGACCTACCACCAGTAATGCAATGGGTGATAATTGCTTACTTCCCTTAGTCGCCTCGTACGACACCCGTGGGAAAGAAGGTTTAGTGACACCATCACTTGTATTCTTAGTCCGTCACCAGAAGGATTAAAACGAATTTTAACGCGCCAATCTCTGAATAGAGAATCAGATCTGCAAAATCTTTTTGCGTGTCATAGTCCAATTCTTATGGTAGGCTATAAATGCCATTTAACATCACGCTACCTTAATTAGGAACCTAGCAAAAAGAAAAAGCCAGAAATAACACTAAACGATGCGGTGCCCAGTGCATTGGGGGCTGAGAACCCAGTACCGACGACAACCGCACATTACTGAACTGTGCAAGCCTACGCACACAACGACCTGCCATTAGGATTCCGCATGAGTAAAACGGTGGGCTCAGCTGGTCGTAAATAAGACATGTATTTTCTTATTACTTATGACAGAAAACGAACCACGGCCAATATGATAAGTAGTGATATATTTTGATCTGTATTTTAGCACTTAGCTCTCAACTACTGGAGAATATTTTTTTTTTACAATTAATAGCGGATTTATCGCTTCGATCGCTTTCGATATTAATAATTATCTAAGTAAAATAATCTGAGCTTTACATCAAAAGAAAAAGAAAATTTTACTGCGAGCAGGATTTGAACCTGCGTCCCTTCCAATCTGGGGAAGTGCTTTAGACCGCTAAGTCATATCACATATTTTGTCTTTACTACCCACGTGATGATGATGTGGAGATTAGATATGGCCGTCGGTCACTACGATGGCTACCATTCGCGCTAATAATAAGGGAAAACTCCCAATACCCTACCCTAATATCGATGACGCTATGTTACTACCAACTTCCCCTAAAGAATGATGTGGTGACACTTCTATTAATCCATAACGGGATAGATGTAATTTAAAAAAGCACTATTCTCAAAACTAATTTATAAGTTTCCTTTCAGTCAGTTTCCAAGCTGCCGTAAAATAGTTGTATCTAGAGCAAGTGTAAGTTGACAGGCGTGTGAATAAACTATGCGCCCTTTTTCCGAACATTTTATTTCCTCAAGTGGGACATAAATGGACATTTGGAAAGGTGTTTGAAAAGTTGAAGTGACCTGTGTACTTTACTGTAACACTTTGGGTAAAAAGCTACACACGATTAAATTTGTGTCGAACGAGATCAAAATTGTCGTTTTCGCACATTCATTTATTAGCTACATTGTCGCATATTTTATAAATATATATTTTTTGATGTAAATACTTCTTTACGCACGCTTGACTGAGCTTACTCCCCAAGTAAGCTGGTAAATGCGTGACGTGGGCGTTACGAAAAGTGTGATCGGGCGAGGCGAACGGAAGTTGAGAGAGAGATATAAGTTAGTGAAGATAGAAAGAGAAAGAGTTACGTTTCGTATATCTGTAGGGGCAAGAGAGAGAGGTGCGAGGACATATTTTCTTTCTCTCTTTCTCATTATTAATAGATATTAATATTATTAATCTATACTATTATAAAGTTGTAACAGAGCTGTGTCTGTACATTTAAGATATTTGAGAAAAAATTACTGTATTAGGCTATATAGACGTGTTTGAACACAAAACAATTTTTGCTAGAATTTTTGTCTGTTTGTCTGTTTATCTGTTTGTTTGTTCGCGCGTCACGTTAAAACTACGGAACGGATTTTGATGCAAAATTTTCTATTTGATAGATCTCGATTAGACTTCACAACTGGTATACATTTTATCTCGCAACTATATCGGGAACCTGAGATACAACCTAAAAACTAGCTTTTGGTTGCGCACACTTGTTTTTTTTATAGTATTCTATTGGTACTTCTAGTGGTAGAGCCCAGCATGAATGGTCCGGCTCGATCGAGGAAGTACCACCCTCTCACAAAAATGAGCGTATAACGACGGTAGTTACTCCTACCGTTGTATTTCGTATTGTGAGTGAGAGCGCCGGAGGCCTAATCCCCCCTATCCTCTCCTTATTATCCTATCTATCCACCTCCTAGGGTCTCTAGGCTATTGTAACTGCTTACCATCAGATGGGTCGTATGCTTGTTAGCCACCCATGTAGTATAAAAAAAAATATTGTTATTAAATCAGAATCTTTGTACTAATTACGGTACACTTTCCTTTTTATTTCCCTAACATGTGGTATCGCCTTTATATAGATGCAGTTACGCTGGGTATTTATTAGAAAAGGTTAACTCAATAATCGATATGATGTTGATTCGATATCAATTTCAATTGTATCTTGACTTCGATTCTTTGGTGTTATTGACGCGAATTTAATCGCAAACACAATCGTCGTCTGGTTTGTGTATAGATTTTGGACAATATTATACATATCGCAAGATAGGGATAAGCCTAGGGAGATTATAAGTATATAATAGAAAGGTAGGACCGGGTGTGGACATTGAAAGTATCTATCAAGAATAGTGAGGGTTGATAAGAGAAATGTACAGGAACACAAAATTATGGTTTTATTCTCTCTCTGTGTTACTTAAAGTACATCTTCGAAATGAATGAACCAAAAAAAAAATGAGTTTCGCTTCTAGAAATATATGAATTATAATTTATAAAAAAAAAACCGTGTCAGGCCTTAGCATCGTCCCACCCCCCTCCACCCATGGGAGTCGTAAGAAGCGACTGAGAAAATACCGGGGGAGTGGGCAGCAGCACTCCTTCGAGTATTAACAACATCCACTGCGATCGCTAACCCGCCTGCCAAGCGTGGTGATTACGGCACTATCCCCCATTCTTGGGGAGGCCTATGTCCAGCAGTGGACTTTAAAAGGCTGATGGACGGATGGAAAATAAATGTGCTCATTTATGTGTCCACGTAGATGAGTCGCGGGTCGCGTGCGTTATTTAGTCTATAACATGAATACATAACTTTCAAGTCGAGCTTAATCATAATATTAATTAATTGCTATATTGTGGTACAGTTAAACATATGTTGGTGCTACGCCAAGTGTGTTGAGGTCGGTTCATAGCCTTCTATTACAACTTATTCGACATTATTCATGTGTGTATAAAAACATTTATTAGGTCAAAATATCACCTTTCTTTGTATAATAACATTTACAGGATACTACAAAGCGGAATCGTTCTTTAATTTTTTTTAAAATATCCATTTGAATTATGACCTAAAACTACTTTTACAAAATCAATCGCGTTTCGATTTCCTACTATCCCGACGTTTCGAATACTTTACAGCATTTATGGTCGTGAATAGACTAAGATATTAAAAGTCCGATAGTAATAAATCAAGTAAACGCGACATAGTCTGTAAAGGTCGTTTTATTTTATAATGTATAATATTCGCGCAAATATAACAAAGGTTTATTTAACAATATACGTATGGGGGCCATATTATACTATATTAGGCTTCGTGCAATGCCAAAGCGTATTTTTTTTAGATAAGAATAACTCTACAAACAAAATAATTTTACAGATTACGTTTCGGAAATGTCGATGTATCTGATATTTTATAGGATTTATGGTTTCATTGTTTATTATAATACACGTTACGTAGCCTACTGCTTCTAGAAACATCAAGCACTCTCCAATGTCATCACTTGGAAATGGATAGAAGGAAAAATGGTAACACGAAGGGGATTATAAGTGGTTTGAGCCTGTTGTGATTTTGAAAGGACTGAAACTTAAATAAAGCGCATGGTTATTAGTTCTTAGCTTATAAAATCAACTAGATAAAACTATGACAAGCGACTAAGTCTAGTAAGGAACTAACAATACAATCACGCCATCTTATCTGGTCTCCGTCGAGCTAGTTTTAAACTACACGGGTGTTGAACTTGGAGTTGTATAACGCTTTCAAACATCGTGATATCGCGTTGTTGTCAGTTTGTGACGTGCGAGCCAGCGCCATCGCTTTATATCAATTAAGTTTACTTAGTGTAGATACTTGTTTTCCGACGTAACAGTCATCGTTGTAGATTAAATTAAGTAAAAATAAAAGGATTACAAAGCCACTACTCTGTTTTTATGCCTTTAGCCTGGATTAGAACTGAATATGTAAATATACTTACACGCCAGTGATTGATATAGATTTATCAACTATAATTTATTGCACATTACATCTCTTGGTCTTAGAGAGCCGACGCTATCTAGCTGTAAGCCATCATTAGTAAAGTGCCATAGGAGGTTCCGTCTGCGACACTTGATCACGCGCGCACAAAGGGATCGGCGATTATCTTTAAACATGTTTAGCGTTTACAGACTAAACGGTGTTTGAGGGTTCTAGAATAACAGTTTAAAATGTAAATCTGCTTTTCTTTTTTATAATTCTGTGTTGATTTGCCAGGATTATTAAATAAAAATAGATTGATGAAACTAAAAATTGAATTTAACTTACTAAAAAGTAATCAGAAATCAATCAAAAAAAGTTTTTTTAGCTAAATTTTTAAATTAAAATTTAATTATTGCCCATTTTTACTAAACTCTGACCGAAATCTGTAACGGAAGGACGGACTTACTCGGCACCTAAAATTGTTTTCTACTTTAATTTCGCCACGGGTATCTCGTGACATTAAGAAATATTTAGCACATAGACTAAATACACGAGCCTAGTTCGGATTACAACAACAACACAAAACATCAAGAACAATCTTATATCTATTTCAGTTCCAAAACAGAATCTTAGTCAGAAATTAATTATTGAAAAGCCTATGCAAATCGAAATGGCGTGCAAATGTTTTAAATAGAAGGATTCCAACAACGCCTTTACCTAAAGGCAGTGCACTAAAAATAGATACGAACGAGCTTCACGATGATTTAAGTGGAAAAGAAGTTGAAAAATATTTCCTTACAATCTCTTGAAACAATTTGATATAATAAATGGCTATTAGACGATATATTAAAGATATGAGATATGAGAAATCTCATATTATTGTGACAGGTATGTGTGATAAGTTTAGAGAATAATAAAGCCTTATTCACTTTCAGAAATCCCAATTAATATAAAAGGCTCATATAAAATAAAATTTAAATATTAAATTTTGATAACCAAGAATTGAAACTAAAATATTGTAATGTTATACTGAATGTGGGATTTATTCCTTTGCCTACTGGCTGTTCAAAAGATAACTCAAAGCTTATGTAAAAATCTTATCTTTAAGAATTACGTACATACAGCAGTAGCGTTTTTGAGCTATGGCTTATTCGCAAAACGAAGAATAATACGTTTTTTTTTTGCTGAGGCAGAAAGAATATTCGCCGTATGTGGCCGGCTTTAGAATTGTCCCACCCCTCTCTACCCACGGGAGTCGTAAGAGCCGACTGAGGAAATTGCCGGGGGACTGGGCAGCAGCACTCCCTCGAGTATTAACAACATCCACTGCGATCGCCAACCCGCCTGCCAAGCGTGGCGATTACGGCATAATCCCTCATTTCTTTGGGAGGCCTATGTACAGCAGTGGACGTTAAAAGGCTGATGGATGGATGGATAGAAAGAATACTACCCCTAACCGGGGTAACAAACAGGTTAGTGTAGGGCCCTCACCCACTAAAACCCCGCCGTGCCCGTTTCTCCGCCTATGTTGCCGGACTACTGGAACTGTGTTACATTACTTCAATGGCAAGAGAGTCATACCTGAAGTCAAAAAGCAAGTGCAATAGTTAATATCACATAAGTATGGTATACATCAGTGACATTACTTAGTAATACTAATAGTTATCTAACGATTTAAATATTTCTAGCTAATGCCAAATTCTAAGCAAGCACATAGAACTCTAAGCACCTAGAGAATTGCTCTAACATTAAGCTTAATTAAGCCTAAGTTTGCAGCTGTTTATTCACTAATTTACGAGAGTTTCAGAGACAAAGAAAACTTATTTATGCCTGGCGGTACAATAATATACTTATTTGCTTTTACAGATTCATTGTAAATAAAAATCCTTACTAATATTATAAACGCGTAAGTGCGTCTGTTTGTTTGTGCATAACTCATTCAATCAACACGAAATTTACCATACATATAGTCTCGAATTAGGAGAAGGATATTAGCTATTCTATCCTGGCAAAATGGATGGCTCCAGTTTAATAATCCTTGCATAGCGATCACTGGTCTAATGGTAGGTATATGATTTCTAGATATTTCACAAGTTCAAATTACGATTTGTTCACGCCGTTTCGTATAAAGCCTCTGGGTGTCTTCTATCTAATATATTGTATGTATTTACAAAAAAGTAATATATGTATTATATCCGTAATTTGGTACCCATAGCACAAGCATTATCTAAGCATAGTTTGGGACTAGAGGTTAAAAAAAAAATTCCACCCGCCTTAATAACATAGCACTGAATTACAATCTACTTAATTAAACTACATTTCCAGCTCACATGATCACGATGATGTTTTAAATATCCCATTAGCCCATTTAGGGAAATACAATTTTACTTAAACAGAAACCGGTTTTTTCCCATCTCATAAAACATAGAAACTACAGAGTATTTCGGCCTCTCATTAATATGCAAATTTTGATGGATATTAATAATGAGTTGGATCAATAAAGGCTAGTTCAGATGTGGTTAGCCACTAACGATGTGATCCCTGACTAGTACTAATATGTGGTAGAAAATAGATTTAAATTTCTAATCAAATCACAATAATGGGAGTTTGTTTATATATTTTAGGAGTATATATATTTTAGGTGTATGAGAAAAAAATATTGTATTAGGATATTAAGCGTCTCTAACACATTTTTTTATACTGTTGTCTATTCAAACAGACATGTTTGTTTATCCAAACATAACGCAAAAACTATATATATATATATATATATATATATATATATATATATATATACTATTAAAGAATTTCGATGTAATATTTTTTTGTGTGACAGCACATTAAAAAGTATTCAGTGAGATATTAAGACACGATTACAATATTTATATAAGACTGACCTAATAGATTATAAATAATATTTTATTTATTACGAACTTAAGTTTGTATACGAAGACGACAGAAAAAGAGACGTTTTGTATATTTTAAGCAATACAAATGTTCCGCTATTATACCAGAACACCAAGTATAGTCGTTAAGAAGGAATGTGTTATCGTTATTCATAGTCCCGAGCGAATATTTTTGGCAAATTATCTAGAAGGGTTTTCAAGATGCAGGTTTAAATCCTGCTCGTGACTGTAATTTTCGACATCACATTTTCACACTTTGTACTCTGGTACTTGTGTAAGACATTTAAATATAAATATGCGCAGTTCTTAGGAGAAAAGCTTGCAAGGTAAAAACGCCTCTAACTTTTTGAAATTATATGCGTATTGATTATTGATTGCAGTTGCGGTAGTGCCTACATTGATCAGGCAAAACGGACCATCGCTGAGAGAGTTAAGGAACACATCGCGGCTGTGAAAAATTGTACGGCTAAATCAGCGATAGCAGAACATCTGCTCGACTCTTACTCCACTCACTGGATTGAGCTCCACTGCCCAAAAGTATATTTATCCACAAACAAACAAACAGCATCACGCCTGTATTCCCCGAAGGGGTAGGCAGAGGTGTATTACACACCCATGACTCGCCAGCTATGTTTAAGTCCCACGTAATAGGGGGCGAGCATATTGACGTCTACCGGGCACATTACCAAACTCCGGGCTGCTACTGAGAATTTTTCTTTTAGGAAAAAGCTCAATAACATTGCCCGACCCGGGGATCGAACCCAAGACCTCATGATTAGCAGTCGCATACACTACCGCTACACCACCGAGGCAGTATTTATCCACGAATCACAAAAGTTACCGCAGAGTGATCCGCGAAGCGATTGAGATTAAAAACACAAAATATTTTATCGGGATAAAGGATAAGGTCTAAGGCGCGTAAGTGTTGTTCGTAGGGACTTTAAAAAATATCAGAAATGTGACGATGAAGTGAGGGTAGTTACATCCAGTGCCCCCGAACGAAGCAGGCGGCGCCGCACATCGCCAGTTGACCCGTGGCCACGGCTGGTGAAACCCAGTCGAAACGTCGAGAATAAAAAGGTATTTTACCACTAAACATAATTATACGCGTTAAGTCCCGTTATGGTATTTTAAATACATGTGGTAAAGAAAAACCTTCATGCCTCAGAAATTTTCTAGTCTCATGAAGTCACAGCACTAGGCAAACATGGTGACTTATGGCCCCTCTCATTCCATGAAAAAGCCCTTGCCCAACTGTGGAATAACTATGGGTTTAGAAAAATACATCAAAACGATTCCTAATCACAAGCCCGTACTTACATCTTACTGTTAGTACTGTTGTTAATCTGTTCTTTCAAAAAACTGTTTATTTAGCCAACAATGTTCTTGCTTAATAAATATTTTGTTTGAAGTTCTCCTCTTGCTGTGACATTATCTTTAAGACGTACAATCTTCGTCAACTTTTAAGACTCCCACGGGAAGAAAATATCGCTTAAAATAAATGTATTCCATTCTGTAGTGCGTCTTAAAATAACAAATCCAAAGTTTCAACCACAATAGTAAGGGAACCAAAGAAGATCGTAGATAATAAAGCTATATCTCACAATCTTGCGAAGTATTAAAACACTTCCAACTATTCACTTCTGAACTCGCCTTAGCAAAATGCAGCAAAACTGAAACATACCACCGTACCGGAGCCTTGTTATAATAATGGCGGGATTATTAAGCACTGCTATTTCAAAATTTCGCATTTCGTGGCCTATTTAGTTTTCGGACATGCGATTTTAAGTAAAAAATTAATAGTCCCTTGTCGGTAGGAAACGGTGCAGGTTATTTAGGAAATAGTAGTTCATTTTCTTGATAATGGCTATAAATTATATATTATACAGAGAACGCGTTTTCAGGGAGCATTTTGCGCTGTTTGGGTTTGGCAAGTTTCGTATTTGAAGAAAGTTGAATTATGAATTTTAGGAAATATTATGTTTGAAATTCGTTCTACAGTCATGTCTTCCATTTATTCAAAATTGCGTGTAAAACAGTATAAGTATAACCGTTAGCTTTTTAAATTGCTTTAGAACAAAAAATCATTTTAAGGTGATTTTTGTTTTAGTACTTGGGGCAGCCTTTTTTTTTAAGGTGGGAAAAATGTACCGAACCGCATACCCCATCGTTTGAAGTAACGAACAGGGCCCTCGCCCACTAAAACCCGCTATGTGCCGTCTCTGCGCCTGTGCTGGTGGACCACACAGTTCATTTAATGGTAAGGGGTAACCGTCACTTAAGGTTAGCTACTGAACTTTTTTTTTGTTAACGGAAAAAATTTACCTAACCACACAACCAGTCGTTTGGGGCAACGAACAGGTTAGTGTGGGGCCCTCGCCCACTAAATAAACCCGCTGTGTACCGTCTCTCCGCCTGTATTAGCGGGCCAATGGAACTGTGTTACATTACTTCAGTGGTCCGCCGCCTATTGTAAAGATACATCTTTAAATATATAATTCTTCTTTACGTCTGTCACTGAACTCCTCCAAAGCCGATGGACCATCCAAGCGAAATGCCTATGGTCGGGTAAGACAATGTCTGTCGTGTCGGCTAGCCACTTATAAATGACTTTAAGAAATGGGATAAATCTTATATTCCCTTGTAAACATAACACATTAACACGCTTCACAAATATTTGAATGACAGACAACATTCGAAAATAGCAAATAACTTACTTAACGAAAAAATTCAAAATATTGTGAGTTCAAACTTCACAAATTTTTAAAACAAATTATTTATGAATGTGGAAAAAGAAAACTTTAGTACGAGCGGGAATCGAACTTGCGTCCCTACCAATCCGGGGAAGTGCTATAACCGTTAAGCTCTTAGCTGTAAGAGCGAGGATTGCCACTCGCACTAAAGTTCTCTTTTTCCACATTCATGTCAAGTGCTAAAATATAGATCAAAAATGTTCATAAGTTTATCTTTGAGTTTTGTACGTATCATATTCGTATTAACATAACAATATATAAAGCAACGATCTACCATAATACCTTATACATTTATCACGGAATATCTCAAAATATAAACGTAATAGTCTTACAAAATAAAGGCAACGTTTCCCAAATCGCGTGCCGCCATTGTACTACATTATTTATTTACGTTCGGAAACAGGTGCACTCAATGAAAAAAGGCTTAGGTGCTTGTGGACAGCACTTGTATCAATGTGTCTGACTTAGATCCTTGCGACTTCTTTGTGTATACAAATTTCAATAGGATTATACGCTACGTTTGTGGATTCCGATTCCGGAAAGGAAAACATGTTTGGCAGAATCTCATTATAAGAGGACTTGGGTTTGAGTGGTATATGTAATAAAAGTAGGTTATTTATATATTCAATGTCGATCATTTGTTTGGTGGTAAGGCTAAAATTCCGTGGACTGTGGGAATACACTGGAGATCTTTAGTAATAATCCCCCAAGTGGCGATGTTGTTCGCCAACCGACGCGTTTCCACTGGGACGGGAAATGGGTAGTGTAAGGTCGTTTTATTAATAAATGTTCTTTGTCTCTGCCTACGTCTCTAGGAAAATCTATGTATGTGTGTGTGTAAATTGAAAATGAGAGCAGCTGTCAAGATGGAGTGTATAGGAGATGTAAAAGAAGTGCGGCAACTGTATGGGCCTTCAGAAGTCATGTAAACACAATATCCATCCATCAGCCTTTTAACGTCCACTGCTGGACATAGGCCTCCCCAAGAATGGGGGATAGTGCCGTAATCGTCACGCTTGGCAGGCGGGTTGGCGATCGCAGTGGATGTTGTTAATACTCGAAGGAGTGCTGCTGCCCACTCCCCGGTATTCCCTCAGTCAGCTCTTACGACTCCCATGGGTGGAGAGGGGTGGGACAATTCTAAAGCCGGCCGCACACGGCAACACAATATACAGAGAGACAATAAGGCGGTTCCAATGTGAAGACCACATCAGAGTTAAAAATATAATAAAATATTTTAGTAATGCTCCCTTACTTCGTTAAAAAAACTATAATAAATATTTACTTACTCATCAAAAAAAAAGTAAGTTAATATCTGCTAATTTTACTTATACATAAGTATATAAAACTAGCCTTTGCCCGCAGCTCCACCATAGCCAAAAGCTAGTTTTTAATCTCGGGTTCCCGATATAGTAGCGAGATAAAACTATGCCAGTTATTTTTTAAGTGGTAATCCAATGGGCCAGCCTGTTCGTAATACCACCCTCTCACAGAAGATCAGAGTGAAACAATGGTACATACAGTTGTGTTTCGTATGGTAAGTGAGAGCGCAGAGAGAGCGGAGGCCGCCCTCCTTGTCCTCAATACTCACCTTATTATTATTCCTCTCCCCTCCTATCCCTTTCCTAAGAGTTGACGACGCGCTAGGGATGTCTCTGGTGTTGCTAGTGTCTGTCTACAACACCAGAGACATCACTAGCGCTCCTGGCTACGCTAACCGCTTAAGGTGTCATATGCGTGTTTGTCACAGTTTTTTATAAATCCATTCAAAAACCATCATCTAAATCTATTCAGTAATTATTATGATATGCGTCAATAAATAATAGACAAATAATTAGCTCTGCTACTTAGCTCTGTTACTTAAGTTTTATAACAGTATATAATCGACAACACTATCTAATTTCGTTGTAATAAATATACGAGACAAAACACTAACAGGATTTCTCTGTGCTAAGTCAGTGGGATTTCACTGTGAATTATGTATTCCGACAATTGTCTGTTCGCGTGTCCTATTGCGATAAATATGCTGTAAATGTTCTAGTTAAATCTAGAAATAAGTTTCGTATTAATTATCCTAGTTAAATATGGTTAATTTATGCATATTTTTGCAAGGTATGTCGGTATAAAATGCCGTGTACCATTTTGTAGCTGTCGTATATGAATGAATGCTAATATTTTTATTAAAACGTTGTACAGAAAGAAAGGATTATGTAAAAAGTTACTACTTTAATAAATGTTAAACATGATATAATCCAACGATAAAAACACTATGTTTTATTAAACAACATTTTTGCGGTATAACGCTATAAATTATCGAAGCCTTGCGTAGATAAGAACGCTTCTTTTAGTAGATTTTGGTAACAATGGGGCTCCGAATATTATTAAAATTCATGCTTCGAATACGAGCTTGGAGGCCATCGACCATCGCCTAATCCTCTCCTTATTATCCTTTCTCTCCTCTTGATATCGCTTAGAAGTTTGTGAAACGCAAGGGATACCTCTGGTGTTGCTAGCCTTTATAGTCTACGGTCACTGCTTACCAACAGGTGGGCTGTTGCTTGTTTGCTATCCGCGTAGAATATAAAAAATAGTACCTATATTGATATAATAGAGATTGGTGTGTAGTTAATTATTGTACATATATTTTATCAAAGAGTTTTACGTTAATCCTTTAAGCAATTTGTTTAGTATTAATATTATCCATGATTCCTAATTCTCTATTTTCAAGCTTCACACTGCGCTACAGTATAATCATAAGGATTATTAATTCATGGAAGATTTTAATAATACTATTGAAATAAAAGATTATGTAGCTTCTGTTCATTATTTCGGCTTCTGTGCAGAGTTTAAAACGAGGTCAAGTGTAATGTAAACGCTATTGGCAAATTAATAATGTTTATACAAAAATGACTATCGTACAGAAACTATTATTTCAGAATAAAATTGTCAATAGTCAATCAGTCAATAGTTTTTTTTTTATTGCGTGCAGTTGCAGACGAGCCACGGTCCATCTGATGGTAAATGGTAATCGTCGCCCATGGACTCGACTATACCGAGAGTACTGTCAAGCCACTGCTCACCATTTCATTTCACCGATATGAAATGAAAGAATAAACGGCTATCTCCTGCTACAGCCAAAACGCAAGGATGTGCTTCATGGCCGGTCACACGGGAGATGGTGGTACCAACCCGCTCGGGCCCGATACCAAGTGAGTACTCCCACCCGGTACCCAGCCCTACCACCAGTCATGCAATGGATGACAATTGCTTACTTCCCTAAGTCGCCTCATACGACACCCGTAGGAAAGGATGGGGTGGTGACACTTGTATTCTTAGTCCGTCACCACACGGAGTAAAATGTCCGTTTTTGTACTCCAGACTATATGTATTTTTTTTTATACTACGTGGGTAGTAAGTAAGCATACGGCCCACCAGGTGGTAAGTGCATGGTTACCATAGCCTATAGACGCTAGCAACACCAGAGGCATCACTCGCTCTCTAAGATAGGAAGGATAGACGGTGGAGGAGAAGGATACTAAGGAGAGGATAGGGAGGCTTTCATGACAATCAGCTAAGTAGTTATGATATAAAGATGTTATGTACTCATTTTACATACTTTCACGTCTATAAATAATAGTTAATACTAGCTTTTAATAAAAGCAATTTTTTCAGTTGTATCTCAGGTTCCCGATATAGTATATAATAAAATATATACCAGTTTTTAAGTCTAATCGAGAGCTATCAAATAAAAAAGTTGCATCAAAATCCGTTCAGTAGTTTTTGCGTGATGCGCGAACAAACAAAAAGACAAAAAATTTAAAATAAATTGTTTTGTTTAGACACGCCTATATAGCCTAATACAGTCACTTTTTCACTAATATCTTAAATGTACAGACACAGCTCTGCCGTGTGGGGCCGGCTTTAGAATTGTCCCACCCCTCTCTACCCATGGGAGTCGTAGGAACCGACTGAGGGAATACCGGGGCAGTGGGCAGCAGCACTCCCTCGAGTATTAACAACATCCACTACGATCGCCAACCCGCCTGCCAAGCGTGGCGATTACGGCACTATCCCCCATATGAGCGAAACACATGTTGTGGCGTTCTCTTGGGGAGGCCCATGTCCAGCAGTGGACATCGAAAGGCTAATGGATGCATGGACAGACACAGCTCTGTTACAGCTTCGTAATAGTAGGTATAGAAGATATGATTATAAAACTGACTCCATTTTTATTGTAAGATCGCTCACGATAGTTTCAATACAAATACAACAAACATTTTGTATAACTATACCAGGAATATGTAAGATTAATATTGGTTCCCTTTTATGTCAGAATCTGTCCAATATCGACGTATAACTGCGACCCATGGCCTCATGGTTATACCTCAAACCTTGCAGACCCTTTTGCTTTATTTATTTACATTGTAAGGCCCCATTTTATACAAATATCGAATGTTACTTCCTTATATTAAATTTCAACACCATTGGTTTTTATCATCATAGTATATCGTTAATAAGCTATTCTAATTTGTTTTATAATATTTTACGACTATAATATCTGGTTAAAAACAGTTTGAAACTTCAGGACCTTAAACACAGGTATAAATTGCACAGATGGCGGAGTGGTTTAGATACCGGTCTCCCGTCCGAGTGTTGTGGGTTCGACTCCCATACAGGCCAAAAAATTGTGTGATCCACAAATGGTTGTTCTGAATCTGGGTGTAATGTGTCCGTGAAATTTTTTGTTGGTAAAGTCCCGCGCGATACAAGGATTATACCTCAGTACAGGGTGTTGTCTTTTTAAAGTAAAGTAGCCAGCGTCACGGTGTTCTATAGGATGCAGTTTTTGTTACAGTGTGCAGAAACTATAGGTTTAAATCCTCCATCCCCTTTCCACCGTCGAACGACCAGACGAACGGCGGCTTTCCATGATTTAAAAATGTCAACTAGTGGCCAAACTAAATGATTTCGACCATCTTTGATACAGCACAGATGGACACAGCACAGCATGGAATAAGTTGCCAGCTTCGGATTACAATGTGGATGTCTTAAGGCTAAAGTGAAAAGATATTTACTAAGCTAGTGCTTCTTACTAGATTAAATTGCCACTTATCAAGAGAAGGGGGCATAGCCAAGTACGATACGAAGTAGTAAGTAGTAGAATATTACAAAAACTAATCTCAGTAAGAAAGGGAGTTGCCTAAACAGTGGCAAGTATCGAATTATATCTATCTCCAATATGCTGTTAAATTCAAAATGAATGACTTTTCGAAATGATGGGTGTGTTTAACAACAAATTACCAATCCTAGTAGTCCTAATAATCAGGCGTGCTTTTCGGAGAGGTAGGCAAAGACAACGGATTGTCATTATCTTACAAAACGACCTTCGGCTGCCCACTTTGTAAAAAGAAAAACACCGCGGAGAAATCATATATGTAATATTTGATATAATTTCTTGGCGATTTGCAAAGTCTGGCAACTCATATTTCACTAACATGGTGCGTATATACTTAATAGATATTATTCTTAGAGACTTATAATTAGACCTTGGCGCAGTTACGTTTATGATGAACTAGAAACATGTACTTTGATTAAAAACATGTTTAATAAGCGGCAACATTTTGATTAAAGATAAGCTTTGTACAAGAAGATTTTCCCTTTAAACTTGTAATATTAACATTATATTTTCCAGTACAACAGTTTTCTAAGTTATTTTTCTGCTTACCGACCGTAAAAATATAAGTTTCGGAACGAAAATATAGCAGTTTTGGGTACGAAAATTACTCGTATAAGATACTTTTAAAAACCATGCTTTTGAAGTCAATGGTCATATCTTTTTCCCTCGTGGAGTTAATATATAGATTTTACGCCCGTAAGGCAGTCCACTGCCGGATTCTTGCAATTCACATCATAATATTCAAGCCTCCGAATCCCACTCTCGCTTATCCCAAAAACTTTCATGTTTACATACTAACTAGTCAAAGGATCTTAACTATTATAAAACTGTAACAGAGCTGAGTTTGTACATTTTAGACATTTAAGAAAAAAATGCTGTATTCGGCTAATGCGCCTATATTCAGTAGTCTCAACACAAAACAACTCTTTTTTAGATTTTTTTATCTGTTTGTTGGTTTATCTGTTTGTTTGTTTCCGCACCACGCAAAAATTACGGAACGGATTTTAATGCAACTCTTTTGTTCTCTTGATTAGATTTAAAAACTGGTACACATTTTTATCCCGCTACTGTATCCCCGGAACCTGAGGTATAACCTAAAAACTAAATTGTGGCTGCGGAGGAGCCACGGGCACAGGCTAGTATTTAATGAAACAGTAGAATTGCTTTAATCTGTTCTCTTAAACTTAAATAAAGACGGCACGTCTTATTATTTCTTATTATATATGTCTTGTTATCAAATTTTGTGAGTTCCATTGCTATTTTAGACAAATATTTACGTAAAATAGTTATATTTTGTGGAGCCTCATTTACGTAAAATAGTTATATTTTGTGGAGCCTCCTGCAGTATATGTAACAATTATCACTAGTTCCTTTTTTTGTTAAGGCCGCAAAAATTGTATCTAACAGCACACCCCGTCGTTCGGGGCAACGATAAGGGTAGTGTGGGGCCCTCACCCTCTAAATAAACCCGCCGTATGCCGTCTCTCCGCCTATATTAGCGGGCCACTGGAACCGTGTATTATTACTTAGTCTTAACCAGAAGATTATGTAGGCTAAAATGAAGAATACGCGGTGATAAATGTCTTAAATACAACATTCAAGGGTATAAAGAACAGCATTATCTCTCATCGATATCTTTAAATTAAATATGTCTCACCCGTGTTCAAAATATTAGCACACTAGAATACTAATCTGATGACCTACATGCCGAGCAGCGTAATTGGGAGGCTTTGTGTGACCCCATTAAGTATCTACAATGGCAATTTATATCTATTGCCATCCCTAGAATTCGATATATATCTACACACACATAACACACATAGCATCACGCCTGTATTCCCCGAAGGGGTATGGTAGAGGTGTATTACACACCCACGGTTCGCCAGCTATGTTTAAGTCCCACGTAATAGGGGGCGAACCTATTGCCGTCTACCGGGTACATTTCCAAACTCCGGGCTGCTACTGAGAATTTTTCTTCTTACGAAAATGCTCAATAACACTGCCTAGGGATCGTACCCGAGACCTCATGATCAGCAGTCACTTACACTACCACTGCACCACAGAGGCAGTTAACAGTTACAGTTTTTAGATTTAAGAATAAATTATTAAATTCGAATCAATAAACTTATCCCATCGATGACAAACAAACAAATCCTTTCTATTTACTTATAATATTGCTAGCTGTAAGTACACCTCAGCTACACACACTATTTAATTTATAAAAAATCTGTTTTAAATCTTGAACTTTTAATGATAGTAAATAGCCTTCGATGTTTACTGATAGTAGATAGTTAAAACCCTTCCTCAAAACAAGCTATTAAATACAAAAAAAATTAGACGTCTCGCGACGTCTGGAAGATGTGATAACATCGAAATTATTTTGTAGAAATAATGCGTAGAAATAAAATTAACTTTTTCAGTGTGTGCTTGTAGAAAATTATGAGATGTGTAAAATAACGGAAATGGGTATAAAGGCAAAGAACTTATATGTAAGCGTGAATATATCCTATAATTATAATATAATAATAAATGAGAGGCTATGCCGTATGGGGCCGGCTTTGGAATTGTACCACCCCCCGCCACCCATGGGAGTCGTAAGAGCCGACTGAGGGAATACCGGGGGAGTGGGCAGCAGCACTCCTTCGAGTATTAACAACATCCACTGCGATCGCCAACCCGCCTGCCAAACGTGGCGATTACGGCACTATCCCCCATTCTTGGGGAGGCCTATGTCCAGCAGTGGAATTTAAAAGGCTGATGGATGGATGGATGGATGAATAAATGAGAGATATAATAAATGATAAATAGAGAGCTCAATTTAGAGCTATACTGTTCAGCTTTTAGTATAGGTACATTAATATAACACAAGTTGAATTGGCTGTCATTTACGACATACACATACATAGACGTAATTAGTGACTATTAAACTATTATAATGTGCTACGTCCAGCGTGAACATTCAATGCAAACTTCGCACTCAGCGTCGTATTCTTTTTGCTTAATGTATTACCGCCTTGCTTGGCTTTATGGCCATAATCTTTTGTCTTATCTTTTATAATGCGGAAAGTTTATATCAGAGATAATTTACTTCAGCGCCATTATGCCGTCTGGGTATTAGTGCTTTTTTTTTGTTTACCCCCGCGTGCATGTACAAGGGAGGTGCTAGCGAATAGTTATAAAATGTAGTAATTTATTATGGTCCTTTTATTATTTTTTATTGATTATTGTGGCAAACGAGCCACGGCCCACTTGATGTTAAATGGCAACCGTTGCTCATGGACTCAACTATACCGAGAGTATTGTCAAGCCGCTGCTCACCATTTCATTTCACATACATACCTATATGAAATGAACGAATTAACGGCTATCTTCTGCTACAATCAAAACAAACCGATGTGCTTTATGGCCGGTCATTCAGGAGGTGGTGGTACCAACCCGCTCGGGCCCGATAACAAGTGAGGACTCCCACTTGGTACCCAGTCCTACCTAACTGTAATGCAATGGGTGATAAATGCTTACTTCCCTTAGTCGCCATTTACGACACCCGTGGGAAAAGATGGGTTTGTGACACTTGTATTAATTTTACTCTCACAGGAGATCGTCGTAAAGCAACTGTAGATAATTATACTGTTGTTACATATGGCGAGTGAGAGTTCCAGAGGCAAACTCGCTCCTCATTCGCTCCTTTTTCTCCTCACTGTCCACCACATCATATTATCTTTATCATTTTCCCTGTCTGTCCACTGTCACTTCCCTTGGAGATGGCGACGCGTAAGTGATGCTTCTGGTATTGCTAGCGTCTACCGTTCACCTGATGGTAAGCGGTTACCGTAGTCTAAAGACGCTAGTGACACCAGTAGCGTCACTCGCAAGTCCCCAACTCCAAAGAAAGCGATAAGAGGTGGAAAACAAGGATAATAAAGACACGATGCGTATGAAGTATAGACTTTCAACGCTCTCACTCACCATACAAAACACAATAGTAGGAGTACATACAATTGTTTTAAGCTGATCTTCTATGAGAGAGTGGTGTTAGCCTAGTCGATGTGGTCCGGTCATCCTGTGACAAGCAAGGCCCTTATACGATAATTAAGATTTCAATAAAAAAAAATATTTCTGTGATGCTTAGAAATTTGACGGCCAAAATGGGCCGCCTAAATCTCTCATTCTAAGGGATACTAAGACAATAGCGAGTTGCGAAAAAGTACAATGTTACTTTTTTTACTCATCACGTTTGAACCAAACGCCACATTTTAAACACAAAACGACAAACAAACACACTTTCAGAACGAAAATTCGCGCCCCAGTTCCCGAACACATGTTGTTAGAGACCACAAAATAACACTTTATGTCTTTTAACTTAAGGTGTTATGTTCGTTGAAATCCTGCTGTCCTTTGACAAAAAGTGTGCCATCGCGCTTAATGAGCCATGTAGAAAAAAGTAGTTGTACTTTTCCTTCCCTTTGGGGATTCTCCTTTCTTTAAGAGAAAGGTTGATTCGATATGAGCAAGGTTAACTTAACAAACATTTGGTATTAGCTTTTTTCTATACTATTGTAAAGCTGTAACAGAGCTGTGTCTGTTCATATAACATATTTGAGAAAAAAATACTTATTAAGGTATATAGGCGTGTCTGAACACAAAACAATTTCTTTTTGGTTTTTTATCTCTTTACCTCTTTGTTCGTTCGCGCATCACACTTAAACTCCATCCATCATTCCATCAGCCTTTCAACGTCCACTGCTGGACATAGGCCTCCCCAAGAGAACGCTACAACGAGCGGTCCCGTCATGGGGGATAATGCCGTAATCGCCACGCTTGGCAGGCGGGTTGGCGATCGCAGTGGATGTTATTAATACTCGAGGGAGTGCTGCTGCCCACTCCCACGGTATTCCCTCAGTCAGCTCTTACGACTCCCGTGGGTAGAGGGGTGGGACAATCCTAAAGCCGGCCCCACACGGCTCACACATAAACTACTGAACGATATTGATGCAGCTTTTTTATTTGGTAGGTCTTGATAAGACTTAAGAACATACTTATATTTTTTCCCGCTACTAAACCGGAAACCTAAGATATAACCTTAAAACTAGCTTTTGGCTGCGGTGAAGCCCCGGGTAAAGGCATAAATAAATAATAATAATGATCACTAGAACTAATATCAGTTACGGTGACCAGTGTCAATGGATAAAAGACAGAAGTAAAAGAATAGAGATCACGCACGTACGATTATTGAAAATAGAATCGTGACAAAGATAATTTCTGTCAATATTTGTGTAAATTAGGTGATGATTTAAAAAAATAACTAGCATAGCGCTACAAGTAAATCTCTCTAAATGGTTTAAGCTTTCGGAACGAAATCCCGGCAAGTCATTCTAGTCTCACATAATACTAGTATGTATAATGTACTAACCTGATTTGGCTAATATTCGAAGAAAAAGAGATTTTTAGTAGGGGCGGGAATCGAACCACGCATCTTTTCAAATCGCGCCATCAAATAGTATGAATTTTAATTGCAAAATTAAACTTACTATATTGGATGCATGTAATGCTTGCCGGTAGATGGCGTTAGTCGTAAGACAAATGTGATTAAGAATTTGGGATGATCGAAGGATCAGTAGGGTAGCTTAGTGGTTTAGAGCACTTCCCCGGATTAGAAAAGATGCGTGGTTCGATTCCCGCCCCTACTAAAAATCTCTTTTTCTTTATTCACAAATAATTTGTACTACTATATTTATTACTAGCTCACCCGGCGAACTTCGTGCCGCCATATTTTTTTTCGTGAATATTTTGCAATGAAAATTATTCAAGTACTAATATCGCTATTAAAAAATAGGGGTAGTCAGTAGAAGGGTGAAAATCTTGGGTTGTATGTATTCTATTATACCGAATCAAAAAAAAAATTGCCCTCAAAATTAAAGGGCCTCGGTGCGTAGTCGGTAGTGTAACCGACTTCCGTGCATGAGGTCGTGGGCTCGATTCCTATTCAAGACAATTTATTTGTGTGATGAACACAGATACTAATTGTACTGCGTCTGGGTATTTTCTATCTATTATATGTAGGTATCCATAGCCCAAGCGTTAAGCTTAGCTAGCGAAAAGAGAATTAAAAAAAAAAAAAAAATCGGTCAAGCAGTTTTGGAGGAGAATGGCGACAAACACTGTGACACGAGAATATTATATATTACATTATTTCACCGGAGGAAGTATTTATGAGCGAGTATAAGCCTCTGGCACACACTCACCATGCGAAACACAACAGTACGCGTACCACCGTTGTTCACGCTGATCTCCTGTAAGAGGGTGGTACTTTCCCGGTGGACGCAAGGTTCTACCACTACAATATGGCATCAGAAGAAATTCAAAGCTAACATTAAATTACAAATCTGGCAGTTTCTTGGCATCTCAACAAGTAAATCGATAAGTCTTAACTCTGAATAGCTACGCAAACAACTTTGCACAAGTGCGCTAGATTTGTTACTAAACTGATTTTCTCGTTTGCATTGGAAGTTTTACAATTATTTCTGCTATTGGTAACGGCAGGTAATTTAGTTATCTTTTTTAATTGCCCATGTTATCAAACGAGCCACGGCCCACCTGATGGTAAATGGAAACCGTCGCTCATGGTCTTAATTATAGCGGGAGTATTGTCAAGCCGCTGCTCACAATTTAATTTCACGTATATGCAATGAAAGAATTAACTGTTATCTCCTGCTACAACCAAAACACACCGATGTCTCAATTTCGTATAAAAATAAAATTTTATAAACAGTTACTTTTTGACCACTGAAAAGAACATACGCGGTACCAGTGATCCGACGAGTACCAGCGGGTGAGGGTGCCCGATGGGTTTTTAGTGAGTGAAAACCCCACACTATCCCGTTGTCTCTCCGGGCAGTGGGGTGTACAGTAGGTACATTTTTGCCCACTTTTTTTTGTTTTATTTATTTATATTAAAAAGATACAGTTTACAGCAATACAGTTTATCGCCAAACTGCAGCACAGTTTTTAGGCGAAAAAAGAAGCACTCGCTAATTCCAAACAAAAAATATTAAGTATTAGTGATTGTTGGTGCCAGACAGTTAACCAAAATAATAATGTCAAGCAGAATTAGGCGACAATTAAGACTTTTGCTAGAAATTTTGTGTAACAATATCCAATAAAGTATTTTTAACTTTTCTTTGAAAGCAAGCACTTAAATTATTATTTACGCCAAAAACAATATTAAGTTTTGAAAATCGAAAACAATCTGGATTGTCTACAATCTAAAACTGTTCCAACTTATTTTATTTACCCACCGTGTAAGAAAGAAAAAAAAACGATAGGAATATCTGTGTGCTTGAGAGCTTTTTTTTTTTCACGGCTAGTAATCAACCGAAGATTCGATTTTGGTCTTATCAGTATTTTTTATTGCAAATGATCGCAGGCAAGCCTCAGCTCATCGAATGTTAAGTGATAACCGTCAGTCACGGACTTAGCAATAATAAGTATACTGCTAAGCCGCTGCTCACCACTTCATTTCACGTATCGCCTTGTACGACACCTGCGGGAAAGAACACGCTTGTATTCTTAGTAGAGATGGGCCGAGTGTGATTTTAACCGAATACGAACTTCGGCCGAACATTGGGTAAATATATAAAATCCCCCCCTAAACCTCTACACCCATGGGAGTCGAAAGAGCCGACTGAGGGGATACCGGAGGAGTGGGCAGCAGCACTCCCTCGAGTATTAACAACATCCACTGCGATCGCCAACCCGCCTGCCAAGCGTGGCGATTACGGCACTATCCCCCATATGAGTGAAACACATGTTGTGGCGTTGTCTTGGGGAGGCCTATGTCCAGCAGTGGACGTCGATAGGCTCATGGATGGATGGATGGATAAAATTCGGCTGAAGTTCGGCCATTATGTGTGTGCTTTCTCGGGAGTAACTTGTCGTGTTCTGTGTGTATTTTTTTATGAAAGACCACGTCGTAAAACAATAAGTGTAAGGATGGCACATTATTTCAAATTGTTGTGTTTATTGATTCATAGACTCCTGGATTGCGAAAAAAACTATTCATATATACATTTTAATTTATCTATAAAACTTATAGTTTAGCCTACCTACAACTGACCATAATTAAATTATTCTAGAGTATTGGTATATGTGACTTATTTTACAGCTGTGACAGATTTGATTTCTCTTAATTTTAGTAGAAACCATACCATTTTCTTATTCCGAGTGTTCGGCATTTAAGACCGAATGCCGAAGTTCGGTTCAAGCCACCGAAATTCGGTTAAACCGAATGTAAAACGAATTTCAGCCCATCCCTAATTCTTAGTCCTTCACCACACGGTTTCAACCAAAAGACCAAATTATCGCCATATTTTCAATAAACAGAGAATACTTCGGCAGCGCTGAAACTCAGTATTTGTGAACTGTCAACGCAAGATTCGAATTAAAAAAAAAATCAAAAATGCAAAACTTCGGTTGCCAATTTTGTACACATACATTAAACACAAAGTGAAAAATGTGAAATCAAAAATAACAGTCACAAGCAGGATTTGAACCTGCATCTCCTGGATACCGTCCAGATGCTTTGCCAATTGAAAATACTTCTGACAGATGGAGCAGGCGTCACCCAAAGACGTTAAGTAGACGTTAAGTACATATACAATGTAAAATGTGAAAGTAAGTCTTTAGAATATTGTTTAAGTCGAACAACTGTACCTTAAACTTCAAATGTAGGCCAATAGAGCACTGAGTCTTAACAGGAACGGAACAATGCCACCAGACGAAGTGCCGAGTTGTTCTATTTGCGAAAGTAGTGCCAAAAAATATGAGAACAGTACTTATTTAAAATTGTCAAGGATATCTACGGTTTTATTCAATTAAGATCGTGGTGGTAGGACTGGTGAGTTTGAATACTATTCATAGTAATTCATTTCAACTTTCATAGTTTATTCAACATTAAATTATGTCCGTTTTTTTATGTTTTTTTTAAATAAGTACCCTTCACTAAAGAATAATCCTTGTATTGCAGGGGCCTTTACAAACATACAATTTCGCGGACAAAAGGTACACCTAGACTCAGTAAAACCTTTTTTGGATCACACAAAAGAGTTATCCTGTGTGGGAATCGAACCCACAACACTCAAGCGGGAGGCCGGTATCTAAACCACTAACGCCATCTGTGCAGCCCAAATCAAAGTCCAATTAACTGTATGGCACATTAATAATCTCTATCCAATAATAGCTATTCAGTAACCGTCTATTTTATGGCATAAATGTTAACTTGTGTCCTTTCTGGGCTCCAAAATAGTTAAATGTGCAAAATTTCATGACAATTGGTTAAATAGTTAAAACGTTTTTAACTGTATTTAATACATACAAAAATTTATAGAGTATATTAAATAAAAGAGAAATTAATAAAGTATATTCCACAGCTCTTTCCTCACGAATTCTAAAAGTTTACTTACAAAATTGTTTACATACAAAAGGGCTCTTAGGTGCTAAGTTCTTAGTAATTCAGCGCTTATATTGAAGTACATTATTCTGGCGCAAGATATTTCAATAACTTTTATTTATTACTTGTTTTGTTCACTATTCATAAAAAATTATGATGAAACCTTTTTCCCTAATTGCTCTCGTAAATTACTGTAAAATTCTAAAGGTATAAATATGCGTATTTAGATGTTTTTAAAATATTTTACAGTTTAGCCAGCACATGCCTCAAATTGATGATCGCACGACATGATTAAAACCATTTAATTTCTTTACTTAAAGTAATTTAAAATGATAACAAGAGACATTGAAACTTTCCTTGAAAAATAAATAAAAGAAGAATCTATTGGGCATACAGACAGAAGTAGATAGCGAGTTTCTTTCATACTATATATAGATTATTGGATAAAATTTGTTGTATTGATATGTGAATCATATAGTGTGCCACCTTTGAACACAATATAGTCAGGGGTTATAATCGCTGACACTTGAACCTTTGTACCGTTCGTGCAATCAACACTTTTCCCCAGACCTTGGCCAAACATATTTGATTGACAGTGCAAACTTCGTCTATTGTACCTCGCGAACTATAACCGCAACCAAACAATGACATCGCACATCAATCCGGGTCTAACCGGTTGGCGTGACAGCGCCCATTAATATAGTGGCGTGGGGTAGGAGGGATACAAACATGGCGGATTTGTTTTGGCGCGATCCGAAATACGATTAATTGATATAGGACACGCGAACATGTTATCCTATTTTCGATATGCGAATTTGGATTTATTTTTATTTTATTTTTTTGGTTTTGTGTTTTTATTTTGACTTTTATGTGGTTATGAGAAAATCACGGGCCTCCTTTATGAGCCGCATACATCATTCTGACAATAGAATATTAGTTGCCATATAGAGGAGGTCAACCTCTTCTTCGTATATGGCAACTAAATTCCAGCTATTTTCATTATATTTAAATCTGTTATATTATTTCAAAGTTCATTAGCTATGTATTATTAACTTATAATGTATTAAGTTTAATTTGTATAATGTTCATATGGGTGTAACTACCTGAAATAAATAAATTTATTGTTATTAATTATTCTTCTAAGAAATGAAACCTCATATGCAAAAAAATACTCAAAAATAAATAAATAAATATTCACGGACATTTCACACAACGTCCTCTGGTCCCAAACTAAGCTTAACGCTTGTGCTATGGGTACCAGATTACGGATATAATACATATACTACTTTCTTTTTGTAAATAAATACATATAATAGATAGAAAACACCCAGACGCAGTACAAATATATGTGTTAATCACACAAATAATTGTCCTGAGTAGGGATCGAACCCACGACCTCGTGCACGGAAGTCGATTACACTACCGACCACGCCATGAGGCCCGTCAAAAAATGTTGGAAAACATAACATAAGTTCTGATAAATAGCTTATTCCCAGCACCATGACATACACCTATTTAAACACGGCTTAATTAAAGCACTTATTTCAAAAGCTAGGCGATGGCTTGTCTCTGGTCTAGTTAAAAAGCTATAAACAATAAAAAAGGCAGCCAAGAAATTACTTAATTATTTTACTGAAGGCCTTACCTTTAAATCTCAAAACTATGTCTACGGTGAATATATAACACTGGATTCGCATGAGTAAGTGCTCTCACAAATCTGTTTACATGGGTGATGTTTTGCAGAGAACGTGATAAAAGAAACACAAATTTAGTAGAAGAACATGAGTGACCAATATAATCCCAACACGCTGAAATGGTATTGGGCAGGCTACATTGATCACCAAAGTGACGCACCGTTGGAGAAGAAAGGCTTTTGAGTGGCGACCACATGTTGGACGGCTCTGTCTGAAACGGCTTCCCACCAGTTGGATCGATAACCTCATCAAGCTGACTGACACTGACAGCCGTTCTTTTGGGGAGGCTTAAGTCCAGCAGTGGACGATAGAAGGCAAATGCATGTTTAGAAATGTTGAAATTCCTGGTAATCGGTCTAGACCTCAAATAAGGTGAAAATCTTTTGTAATTTGATGAATTAACTCAAGTAGCAAACTTATTTTTCCAAAAACTTCGCTGCCTTAATATTGTAAATCTACTTTTATAGCTATGAAATGGTAGAAGACTCGTAATCACAGCTGATATACGAGTAACTCAGTTGAAATATTAATCAAAATTAAATACGACTTGTAGGTAAGTGGGATACGCACATAGATTTAATAAATGTGTTACAGTGATAGAAGTGAGAGGTGCTATTTATATACCTACATTCAATAATAACTCATTAACTAATAACAAGGTGTCATTTATTAAGTCAGTAACTGTAATTTATTATCAAATACCCACAGTTTTAATTGTTCTCGTATTATTAAAAATAGTTCTACAAAATCTCGCTAAGCTTTACAGCAGTTGACTGCAATTAATTTTATATTATCTTCATTGAAGGAGTCAAAACTTCATGCTGTATATTTTGGAATCTTTTTGTCTAGTCGCTTTACCCTTAATAATCATCCAGATTTCACAGTGTAATGTTTTTATTAAGCCTTATGTTTTATACTTGTCCTTTGTTTTTTTTTGTCAACCCTGTTGTTGTCCCACTGTCAGCCACGGGTATCCTCTACATGTTGAGAGGGATTAGACCATATTCCACTATGCTGACCCAATGCAGGTTGGCAGTCTTCACAAGCCGTCGAGAAAATCTCTCAAGCTTGCAGATTTCATCCTTCACAGAACAGTGATAAATTGTAAACAAATTCACAGAAAATTTCGTAAAATCTCAAAAAGTCAGAGGTGTGTGATTTACGAGGTCTGGACCTTGGACTGGGAATCGAACTTTATACCACTGTGGTTGCAGTCCTTGGTTTTACCGATAGGCTATCTCTACTATCCTTTTGATCGATACTCATACAAAAAATATAATTATCTTCACGATCAATAGAGCTTATAAAAATAGTTTTTTTGACAAAGAATTTGTTGACCCTGATCATTTCTTACTTGTCTGTTCAAAGCATGAATAGGTGTCATTCTATTTAGTATAGTCACGCCAATATATTTGAGTAGCTTTCGAAGCTATTATAACGGTGACACGATTGAACGACAATGTTGTATATTATAATTATGTTACGTGAGTTTTCTACTATTCGGTAAATTGTGCTTCCGTGTTCATGCTATCTATATAACTAGTTCACCCGGCGAACTTCGTACCGCCATATTTTTTTTCGTGAATATTTTTCAATGAAAATTATTAAAGTACTAATATCGCTATTAAAAATAGGGGTTGGCAGTAGAAGGGTGAAAATTTAGAGCTGTATGTATTTTTAATGCCGAATCATAAAAACATTAAAATAAAAAATGTTGTCTACAAAATAAAATAAAATGTTTGGGGTGGACCACCCTTATTACTTGGGGGTACAAAAAATAATTTACATCCTATTCTCAGACCTACTGAATATACACACAAAATTTCATAAGAATCGGTCCTGCCGTTTCGGAGGAGAATGGCGACAAACACTGTGACACGAGAATTTTATATAGGTACATATTAGATAACAATTTCAAATATCGTTATTTTTAAAATATGTATATACATTTTACTGATAAACAGATTCTGAGAACTATTATAGGTATTTAGGTATATTCAATATGACATATATGCCGGACGAGCGACTGGTTAAGTAGATATACAATGCGAAAGTGGATGGATGTAGGTACAGGGGGAGACCGAGACTCACCTACCTAGACCAAATCGGTCATGTATTGAAGGAAGGTGGAGTCAGGAGTCTCCGAAACCGGCGAGCGTGTATGAAGAGAATTATGAATGTTGATGAAGTGAGAGATGTATGCAAGAATAGAACCTCTTGGCACTCTGTTCTCTCTGTCTACCCCGCAAAGGAAATGGTGTGATGATAAGTAGTAGTAGTAGGTATATTCAACGATTTACAAATAGGTTCACGTCACCAACATGCTTTATTGGTAAAGAAACCATATCGCGATTCAGTAGCATGGCACAATGCCACCAATAGTTTTTTTGTAGTTTCATATCTACATTTGTATTATAGGTAAGTATACCGCTACCTTGGATGCGGTCGGCACAGGACCGCTCGTTGTGGCGTTCTCTTGGGGAGGCCTATGTCCAGCAGTGGACGTTGAAAGGCTGATGGATGGATGGATGATGCCGTTACCTCTTCAATTAAGGACCTATGCATTTTGGACCCAAATAAAACAATATAAAACACTTTTGAAAGTATCAAGATACAATATACATTATTTCTTTATACGTGTTAGGCTTTATTATAACGCCAAAATTATACCCTTGAACTTAACGAGGCTATTTAACGATTGAAACGAACTAAATACCTATACGTATAATAGGAATGCTACGTCACTGAGACCTAAACATGACGTGTTAAATACTTTTAAGGGTCGCAAAAATAATTGTGACCTGGGAGTTCGATGTTATTAGAATCTTGTCGCATGGCTGAAAAGGTCGATGATAATTTTGGGCAAAAATTATATTAAACGACATAGGCAAAAGCGCTTAGCTATTATCTAAAAAAATGCTAGTAACTCCAATCATTTCATGTGATTTTTAAGCAATCCGTAAAACATACCAGCATTACTACCCATTTCTAGTGATGTCAATGGTATTTTTTTTTAACAGGTAGCAACTGGCTTGCTATGCAATCTGACGAGTGCACTCTGACATAGCGCCGTAGTTAGTAGTGGAATCGATAAGTACGCAAAACAATTATTTCTGCGACTCGTGTACTTTGTGCGAATTGCTTGTCCCTCAAAACAGGATTCCCTATTGCGCAACATTGGGTGGAACATTACACTACACCAGTGAAAATAAGACGATTTATCTCCTATAGACTAAAATATAAATAAAACAATTGAAAAGATTTTTCTTCACGGGTCATAAAATTGCAGGGCAATAGAAACGAAAATGAAGCCACGCAATATAAGCCCGATGGAAACAGGAATATGTGCGAGGTTTTCGGTGACGTCATTTACTCGTAGTCCATTATCACACGAAAGAGATGATAGTTGTATGAAACTGACTAAACAGTACCTCCTATAAAACCCAGCAGCATAAATATAAAGAAAGGAAAAAGAAGAAATTTTTTTTTCATTTTCCACCCGGACAATTTTGCTTTAAGAGTTATTCGAGAATTACTCCTATCTGTATACCTACTTCTCTTTACGGCCTTCTGTGACTCCTAGGGGGATATGATGGCTTGGTGCCGTTTTGACCATCCATATTTCCTCCCGGATCATGAGGATATAATATAATATTCACGGACATTTCACACAACGTCCTCTGGTCCCAAACTAAACTTAACGCTTGTGCTATGGGTGGTACCCATAGCACAAGATTACGGATATAATACATATTATTAGATACTTTTTTTTTGTAAATATATACATATAATATATAGCAAACACCCAGATGTAGTACATATATCTGTGTTTATCACACAAATAATTGTCCTGAGTGGGAACCGAACCCACGACCTCTTGCACGGAAGTCGGTTAAATTACCGACTACGCCACGAGGCCCGTCAATATGTTTAATAAACAGCTGAAAATATGTTTAATAAACAGCTGATTTGATAAACTTTTATCCAGCAATGTATCATTAGATGAATTTTCAAATGTGATTATAACTAGGTACTACTTGTGTGACGTAGCAACACACAAGCCCAAAAAAACATGTTATCGTTATTTCTCTGTAAAACCCTTACATGTCTGATATTCTGTAACAAAACATGTTCCTATTATGAAAGAAAAAACGAAAAATATAAATCTATAAACATAATACGAGGCTTCATTAAGCGATATCTGCTCTCGAGAATAGAATGATTTCGCTTTCAGGAGCGAATGAAAGGAGCGAATGAAGCAGCTATTTTAAGCTGGTAGCTTAGATCGGCAGACCAGTGAGCGGAGCGGATGACCTTACTATATATTAAAGCTACTCTAATTGTCACGACACGTTGGTAATAATAATTAAGCAAATAAGTGCCAATTCCTGGACAATAGTCTTCGAAAAGGAAGTTTTTATCATAACAGTCTCAGGTATTCCATAGATACTTGCTAGACTTCTTATTATACTATATTTGGAAAGCATTTATCACTAGTTTCCCTAAAACTACGAACTGTGGCGCGTAACTGCCTCTGTGGTGCAGCGGTAGTGTGAGTGACTGCTGATCATGAGATCTCGGGTTCGATCCCCGGGTCGGGAAGTGTTGTTGAGCATTTTCGTAAAAAGAAAATTCTCAGTACCAGCCCGGAGTTTGGAAATGTGCCCGGTAGACGACAATAGGCTCGCCCCCTATTACATGGGACTTAAACATAGTTGTCGAATCGTGGGTGTGTAATACACCTCTGCCTACCCCTTCGGAGAATACAGGCATGATGCTATGCTAATTTTCCCTAAAATCCTTACCAATATTATAAATGCGAGGCTCGATTTGTTTGTTTGTTTGTTACGCTTTCCCGCAGTAACTTCTGAACCAATCATAATAAAATAGTTTGCATACAAATAGTCTAGAATCCAGAAAAGGACATAAATATAGGTACTACATTTCATACCGGAAAAATTAATAGTTCGCATGGGATCTATTGTTAGATAGAGATAATTACTGTACCATAGAGCGATGTATTTATATTCTGAAATCCGCGCGAATGGAGTCGCGGGCAGAAACTAGTTTACACATTTAAAAAAATACATGCGAGGCAGTCTTTGGGGACTGCCGATAGAAGTGAAAACTAATTAACTTGTGAATTGTATCGTCGAGCTATTAGATTATTATTTTTGAATTATTTTTGGTTTGTAAATAAAACAACACTTACTTACAAATGAAAAAGAATTCAAAAATAATAATCTAATAGATCAGCGATACAATTCACAAGCTACTTAGTTTTCACTTCTATCGGAGCGTTCGGTGACGATGACGCGAGTTCCGTGATTTTTGTTCACCCATAAAAAGAAGAAGTTTTCGCTTCAAAAATATTATGTGCACCCAAAACTACAGCTTTTGTGTCGCAAATAGTTTAAATTAATGTGAGTTACACTTGTTTCGGTACAATTATGAAATTAAAGACGCTAGGCGTCACTCTTTTTTGTACTAAATGAATGGCAAAGAAGCATACGGCTTACCTGATGTTAAGCGGTTACCGTAAAGACGCTAGCAACACCAGAGGCATCACTCGCGTGTTGCCATCTCCAAGAAAAGGAATAACAGGTGGACAGGAAGGTTAATAATGAAAGGGTAGGGAGGGAGTGTGGGCTTCTGAACTCTTCCCGCTTCATGCTCCGCCAATCTAAGTTATGGCCATATTACACTTTATCATATCATTTTTTGTACAAACTACAATACAGCCAATTCGTACAGTTACAAATATATTTTATACAAAAATTGGGTAAGGTTTCGGGCACAAACGGAAAGCTATATTTATTGTTAATGGTTTATGCCATCTTTTACTTATTTCCGAAATCCCAGGATTATATTAAGGACATATTTACGGTTCAAGTGGTCACAGTGAAGATGTATTTGTTATTTAACTACGTATTGTAAGACTGAAGTGATGTGGTGTGTTATCAGCTTCTAAGCATTTCAAGATAAATACTGATTATTTTAGTTATGTACCAATATCTGTAGGGTGAAATTAAATGTTTCCGAACGTGACTGAATATCACAGACAACTTTATATTCGCTTACACACTAGGATATAGAAAAAAAAACTTAAGAATGGAAATGTTCCAAAGGTGTTTGTAAAATATTTTCATTAAAAGCTTTAAGTAATAATTGCGCTGATTAGTTACTCATATCTATGTAAATTTTATTTTTAAATTATTTTAATATAATAATTGTTAATAGGAAGAGATGGATGAATGGAAATCTATCTCATTTCATGATAAACTACCACAGACAATCTACGTGAGCTCAGTTAGTTGTACTAGTACTTAGTATAAATTTAACGGAAACGCTAAAAACTTTTTTGGATTGAGGATAACCTTATAACCTTTTTTCTAGAGATCTTTACCCTTTTTTACAGCCCGTTAATGTATATTAAGCACAGGTCTTCTCTCAGAGTGAGAAAGGTTAGAAAAATATCTCAGGCATGCAGGTTCCCTCGCGATATTTTCATTTGCCGAACAGTGATAATTCGTAATTAAATACACACAAATTCTCAAAAAATCTCAAAAAGTATTCGGTACCCTTGACTTTGTCCTTGGTTTTATCGCTAGGCTATCACAGCAGTTCCACTGAAGGAATGTATTATGGTTCCGGTGGCCCGCCAAAAAAAGGCGAAGAGACGGCACACGGCGGGTTTCTTTAGTGGGTGAGGGCCCCACACTACCCTGTTCGTTGCCCCGATCGACGGGGTGTGCAGTTAGGAACATTTTTTCACGCCTAAACAAAAAGAAACTGTCACAGCAGAATACCGTAAATTGAAGTATTTATGTGATTAAATCCATAGCTGAACTCCACGCTGATCAAGTAATCTAGTATTGTATAAATTACTAGCCTTTGCCCGCGGCTCCGCCGCAGCCAAAACCTAAATTTTTGGGTTATATCTCGGGTTTCCGATATAGTAGCGGGATAAAATGTATACCAGTTGTTAAGTCTAATCAAGAGCTATCAAATAAAAAAGTTGCAATATAATCCGTTCACTAGCTTTTTCGTAATGCACGTACGAACAAAAAGACAAAAAGTATAAAAAGTATAATTTTTTTTTTGTGTTCAGACACGCCTATATAACTAATGCAGTCATTTTTTTTCTTAAATATCTTAAATGTACAGACACAGCTCAGTTACAGCTTTATAATAGTTAGAATGGTGACAAAAAAAATATTTTTGCACGGCGTGTGTCAAGCTATAAGCAAATTGCCCCGCGAGCGGAGCTAAGGGGCAGCCGCTAGTCACTACAATAAATTCAGTCTAGACTGCTTCATATCACCTCTCTACCATCTAACATAATCCAATAATACATTACAGAAGGCTTCACGTTAAGGCAATAAAACGCAGAAAGAATCGTCGCGTGCGGTTGCGTACATAAAGCCTCCTGAAGGCTATACTTAGCCTCTGATTGTCTGTTAAGTATTTTACTGCGATATTGAATCGCTTCTAATAATATGCCCTGAATTCCGATTTGAGAGACTATTTACAATTTAGGCCATTATTGGCGAGTTTTTAGTTGATTGAGTTTCGTTTGCAGATACATATTTTGAATAGTATTAAAATTATAATCTCGAACGTATTTTTTCACACTTCTTAGTTTGGTAACAAAATTTAAGCTGTCAATTAATAGTAAATCTCTCCCTACCGTAATTACGGTCGCGGAGGAAGGTCAACAGACACTAGCCATGTACGCAGGAGATATATTATATCTCCTGCGTACATAGTGCATAAATGTGTGTGCGTGTGTGTGTAAAACACAAATGCACTTTGTCCGTGTAGTGATGGACTAAGAATACAAGTGTCACCACCCCGTGCTTTCCCGCGGGTGTCGTACAAGGCACGTAATAGAAGTATGATATTATCACCCATTGTATTATTGGTACATTACTGGTTGTAGGGCTGGGTACCAAAGAGAGTACTCATTTGTTATCGGGCGCGAGCGGGTTGAAACCACCATCTCCTGCAGTGCGACCGGCCATAAAGCACGATCAAGGAGATAACCGTTTATTCTTTCATTTCATATCTGAGAAATGAAATGGTGAGCAGCGGCTTGACAGTGCTCTCGGTATAGTTGAGACCATGAGCGACGGTTACCACTTATTATCTGCCATCGGATGCCTACCGATGTTTTACACATGGTGAGTGAGAACGCCGGAGATCCAAAACCCCTCCCTATCCTCTTCTGAGTATTCCTTAGTATCCTAACAATCCTCTCCTGAATTTCCCTACTATCCATTTCCTTGGAGATGGCGACGCGTGTGTGATGCCTTTAGTGATGCTAGCTACTATAGGCTACGGTAACCGCTCACCATCAAGTGTGCGGTAAGCTTGTTTGCCACTGAAGTAGTATAAAAAAATGTAAGACAAACTTAGTTCCAAATACATATATTTACTAGCTTTTGCCCGCGGCTCCACCGCAGCCAAAAGCTCGTTTTTAGGTATATATCTCAGGATTCCGATAAAGTAGCGGGATAAAATGTGTATATAGTTGTTAAGTCTAATCAAGAGCTATCTAACAAAAAAAGTTGCATCAAAATCCGTTTAGTAGTTTTTGCGTGATGCGGGAACAAACAAACAGATAAACAGATAGAAAAAAAAACATTGTGTTTAGACACGCCTATATAGCCAAATCAGTATTTTTTTCTCAAATATCTTAAATGTACAGACATAGCTCTGTTACAGCTTTATAATAGTATAGATTAACTTTATATTTAAAAAATCCTTTCATCATTTCGTACGGTTTAAAATAACAAAGTAAATATTTAAGGTAATAAAGGCAGGCCACTTAATAATACTCATTTAAAGCCAGGAAGAAATATCCATAAGCCGGTGTTGCCAAACTCCCATAACCGAAGCTACTCATTCCGTGAAACGTTACATTAACATAAGTTACCATCTTGGGGTCGGAAGGAATAAACAAAAGCTAGAGATGTATAAAAGCGACTTTAATTACTGTTATGTTGGTATATATTAACTTAATATTACTGATTGCACCGATGGTGGAGTGGTTTGGATACCGGCCTCCCGTCCGAGTGTTGTGGGTTCGATTCCCACACAGGACTCTTTGTGTGATCTACAAACGCTTGTTCTTAGTCTGCATGTATATAGATACAAGGACTATTCCTTAGAGCAGGGTGTTGCTTTTACCAGTAAAGTAATGTCACACAGTTATATTGGTCGCCAATACGGGCGGAGAGACGGCACACGGGGGCGAGGATCTTTTAAAAAAATAGCGAAGAAAAGTATAAATATAATACGTTAGTTTCTGAAAATACAAGTTAGATTTTAAACATTATTTATATATTTAAAAACACTAGAACACTATTTAAAGACGTCTATAAGATAAGTATTTAACATAGAGCTAGATAGAGACCTTTAAGTATCAAGCAAAAAGAATCAATATTTAACATCAAATAAGATCTAACGTTATAAATCAAAATTGGACTGCGAATAAACTATTATATAGTTCTAAAAAAAATACCACAAGCCGCTTGCCGCTTATAAATAATTTATACATTTAAAAATAAATTGGATATCGCTTGGATCATAGATGTGTTGTGAAAATAATAATTTTAGATTTTCTTCATAATTTGTAACTGATTTTTCCGACTGACATCATCATCTAGATATGTTTCGGAAGTAGCGGGAGGAAGCTGTCCATTCATTCATTTCCGTCTGAAATGGTGAGCAGCGCCTTAGCAGTATTCTTAGTATTGTTGAGTCAATGAGCAGTAGTTACCACTGAGAGACGGTAAGCGATAACTCTTCTCCCACCACTTGCAATAACAAAACAGAAATCTTAAACAATAAACTTTTACTTATTCAATGAAAAACGCTGTTGTTTATTACTCCATGTCTTATCAAATCAAGAAAAATTGTTGTTTGGTTAATTTTCAATTCAATTTAATGAACTAGTAGTTTTTATTAATTTATCGAATAGATTATTACTAATATCTATTAATACTTATCTGTTATGGTCATTAGGGCGGATTCGACCAATAAGAATAAATTTTATTCCTAGAATAAAGGCTACTTACTTACTTGAGAATAAAACAATTTTATGTTTTACCAACAACAATTCGAAGAATAGCAAGCCTATTCGGGTCTAGTCACTATACCATCAATAAACATCGAATAATGATTTATTTCAAAAATAAAAATATGGCGTCATCTTTTTTTGCTGTCATTTTAATTCGAAAATTTTAAACTATCAGTGACAGTTACTTTCCCACGCTATAATACGACAAATAAGAGTTGAGATGAGTTAAGCTAAACACTGTCCCATTTGTAGAACAATTTCTTTTTTCTTGGTATTACATTCACTTCGCTATTCGCGAATAGCTATTCCAAGTATAGCTATACGTCAGATTGCGTGGAAAAACGACTGTTGATTATCCAGAGAATAAAATCGTGGAATAGATTATTCTCGGTATAGCATATCATCCCACTTAAAATCGTCTATAATACACTAATATTTAACACGAGCGCCTGAGGCGAGTACATCCGCAACAACAAAGTAGCGATTGCAATCGCCACAGGCCGGATTCCGTAGTAAAGCCTTTCATGAGAAGAGCCCGGCAAGAAACTCATGGGCCACTTTTATAATTTGCTAATTTATTACAGTTTATTATAATTCTAACTAACTAACTAACTTTCTTATCGTCACGCCATTTCCTTTGCGGGGTAGGCAGAGAGAACAGAGTGCCAAGAGGCTCTATTCTTGCATAATTATATCTCTTGCTTCCTCAACATTCATAATTCTCTTCATACACGCTCGTCGGTTTAGGAGACTCCTGACTCCACCTTCCTTCAATACATGAATGATTTGGTCTAGGTAGGTGAGTCTCGGTCTCTCCCTGTACCTACATCCTTCCACTTTCGCATTGTATATCTTCTTAACCAGTGCCGCTCGTCCGGCATTCTTTCCACATGTCCGAACCATCGGAGCATTCCCTTTCACATCTTTACACCAATACTCTTTTTCATACCTACTCGCCCTCTTACGTCGTCGTTACGAATGCGGTCAGTCAAACTCACTCCACAGATTCTTCGCAGAGATCGCATTTCGACCGCATTGATTTTACTCCCATAATCCTTTTATAACATAATTCTAAAAAAAAACATCTCATTACTAAAGTAACAAGAAAAAAAATCTGAAACATAAATAAAAACAAAAATTAGTCACTTTTCTTATAACGAAACTCGATAGTTAATTACATGATAGTCAGTAGCGCGTGGTGCTATATTCTACAGGCTGTTGACACAACCCATATCAAACCCATAATTAATACAAAACTAATAAATCCAAAATAATCAAGATATTATTATTCAGTATGCAGGAATTTCAACAACAATCTCAACTAATCACACAGATCCATCTATTTCTATACCTCGACTATCAACACTTAACCTGTGTCATAGAGTCCTACTATAGCTCATTTAGAATACTAACATATAGTAACACGCACGGCCTCTAGGTCTAATTTACACTCGACGCATTTCATTAGCGGTTTTAATCTAAGCATTGCTCATACTAACGGTTCTCGAAGTCTGGAACTTATTAGACACAGCCATGCTCGCGCTAAATCAAGAACTGGTTTAGCTGGAAAAGTTGGTATTGAATTCGATCCCCAGTCTGAGATCTAGATCTCGTGCAGCACACACCACACAATTGATTTATCAAAACTTTTGTTTTTGTTTACAAAATATCAGCATTGAAGTGAAGAAGAAGGGAGATTTCTCGACGGCTTGTTAAGTCAACACGCATTGTGCACCAACGTGATGGATTACGGCCTAATTCCTCTCACTGTGAGAGGAGACAGGTGCCCAATAGTGCGAAAAAAATTGACACATCAGTACCCCACAGCCAACACTTGTTATGTTTTCACATTTTTTAATTACAGATATTACGCATTCACATTTCGTCCCTTCCTAGGTGGCTCTTATTCATATTCACGAATTAATCTGCGCCTGTCAGGGCCTACGTCTCCCGAATTAATGAGCCATAAAATGCAAACATTTTTAACCTGACCGATACTTCCGGAAGGCTTCACCTGGAATACAGCCTCTATATAAAGAAACGTTAGACGAACGTTCGTTTCGCTTCTTAATGATTTTTCAAAAGTCCGACACGTGAGATCAATGCATGATCGCTGCGTCCAATCACAATAAAGCGAACGTTTGTCTAACGTTCTCAGAGCTTTCAAGAATGACATCAAATGTTACGGCATTTCTTATTATAAATAGTATGGCATAAAGCATCCTTATACCGCAATAATATTGTTGTACAATAGTAGGGGTAGAAAACCTAATCTACGCGGGGCTAAGTAGACTAAAACATTGCTTCGCACAGATATGAGACGTTTATATTTTGTTTGCATAATACATGAAACAGCACGATTTATATTACACGATGCAGCGTCGACGATGATATGATATTTGTACATATAATTAATCCTCCTGTAAATACAGTTAAAAAAATGTGCTAAATTAAAATCTCCTTCTAAAATACCTCTCCATTTTCGATATAGCTTAGCGTCTTTAGTCTACGGTTACCATTTATTGCTACGCCGTATAGTTGGTTGTCTTTCTGGGAGTATAAAAAAGTAATAATCGGATTCTGCTCGTAATTTCATCCGCGTGGACATCAGAATCCACCATTTAATCTATTTTACCGGGACAAAAGTTAACAGCCGACTAAAAGTTACAGCGTAATAAATAAATAAAAACTCACTTTTGCATTTATAATAGTAATGTATATCACTAGTTTTGATATAGAACAGCCGCTAGCTGCGCGACGATGGCCTTCAACTTTTAAGTAATAGACCAAACAGCTGCTCATAAGTTTATCTTATTACGTAGGTAATGTCTTGTTTGTTTCTCTCAAAGTTGGTTATAATTATTTTAAGATCCCAATGGATACCTTCTAATCCTTATGATAAAGACAATAATTAGCTTTCATTACATTCACACGTCATCTCGATAATATCTAAGAAATTGAGAAAGAGTAATAAATACACAAAGCCATAGAGAGCCGTTGGATGCAGTTAGCACAAAACCGCTCGTTGTGGCGCTCTTTTGGAGAAGCCTATCTCTAACGGTGGATGTCGAAAGACTGATGCTTGAAGACATGACCCTGCTCTAACGAATAATCCTTGTATCGCAAGGGACTTTACAAATATAAAATTTCACGGACACAAAGTACACCCAAACTCAGAACAACCATTTGTAGATCACACAAAGAGTTGTCATGTGTGGGAATCGCACCCACAACACTCGGGCGAAAGGCCGTTATCTAAATCACCCCTACACTCTACACCTACGTAATTATGAATATTATGCAACAAAACACAAATTTTATTTGTGTTATATTATGCAATAAAACATAAATTTTATTTGTGTTGTATCGCCACTAATATTAGTGATAATGATTCATTACTTCTAACAGTTTTTACGCCGAGGTCACCCTCATTATTACTAGTTTATCAAAGCTTTAGATAACTTCTGTTATCAATGTGAAAACGTTAATCTTGTAATAGTATATTTTTTTGTGTTTTATAAATAAAACAAGCTGTAGCTAGCAGTTTTATCCGCGAATATGTCTATTGAATATAAAACGCGAAAGGGTAAAAAAAATACAAAATATATGTCGTAGTCAGATCATAGAATTTGCTACCTATCCCCCATATGAGCGAAACACATGTTGTGGCGTTCTCTTGGGGAGGCCTATGTCCAGCAGTGGACTTCGAAAGGCTGATGGAGGATGGAGAATGAGGCCGACTATTCCATTAAACTCAACAAAACTCTTCGTGAAATGGTCGTCCACAACATGAAGTGGCTATTCTAAGATGTGGCCTTGACATAAATATTTAACCTAATATCCCGACCAGAGTCAGCATGATGACAAAATGCTACTTTCAAACTATTTATGTAATAATATCCTTATTGCGTTCCTATATTATTTCAAAATTCTAATAACGAAACTCGGCCGCCTTTTTGTAGCATTTAAATTGGTTCTCGAATATTCCATTATGAATAAGATATAGTCAAGAGTGCACTTACCTCATTGGTGTTCCACCTGTGTCTATGTGCAGCGAAGTGTTCAGCTCTCGGGAGGCTCTCCAAGTTCTCCGGCAATTTGATTGGCTCGCCATCTGGTGGCAATATACGTTTGAAGTTATTTATTGTAAAAGTGAAATTATTGTTTGATATATTGCACAAATAAAGTACCTACAAATTCTATTGTAAATTACTCTCCTCCTATTATTCCTTCTTTTGGGAATCAGTACAGAACTTTTTTATTTATGAATAAGGACCTAAGCACCCTCCCATTCAATCACAGTGATGAGTGGATTCTTTTTTTTCTATTTTGAGAACCGCAAATGATGGCAAATGTTTACGCTTCAATAACATGTACTAAACTTTTGCTGATTTTCTTCAAAAGCCGGGATGCTTGACGCAAAAAAAAATACATAATGAGCATTGGATATTTTTACAAGGGTTTAAAATAACATTAGGCGCTCATGTGTTACTCGCTGCGGTAACCCTGCAGGGTTACCGCAGCGAGTAACACATGAGTATCACTCACGCATTGCCTACTGAGGTTTAAGAGGAAACTTTTACTGGTGGTAGGGCTGGGTACCAAGTGGGAGTGATCATATATTATGCTATCGGGCCCGAGCGGGTTGATACCACCATTTCCCGTGTGACCGGCCATGAGTGCTTCATCATTCTTGCGTTTAGGTTGTAGCAGGGGACAACCATTTATTTTTTCATTTCATATCGGTGAAATGAAATGGTGAGCAGCGACTTGACAGTACTCTCGGTATAGTTGAGTCCATGAACGACGGTTACTATTTACCATCAGATGGGCCGTGACTGGTCTGCCACCATATGATTTTTTTAAAAATAAAAAAAAAATATAGATTTTGCATGCCTTCTCACTCACCAAACGTAACGCAATAGCCTTCATAAGATTTTCCACCTTTAATTTATTACAGCTAAAATAAAATGACGAAAATCTAACTTTGTCTATAGAACCTCTTACGACTGCTTGATAATTAAACTGGCTTAATACGGTAGATATACAAGCTACAGTTGAACACAACACCTTGTAAATATGCGAACAATGCTACGCTAACACTAAGCGGAGGTGTGGAATTCTCTGTAGACACACATAAATTGTGCCCAGCGGTGGACTTAATTTATTGACGACTATATCTTGCTGTGGTACAATCAGTCGTATACCGTTTAGTCTGTTATATACTCGTATTTAGATAACAACGACTATTCGTTGTTACTACATGTATTGGACTATAATTAAATAGTTTTGATTTGATATTAAAGAAGATTTGTATTTTCTTTTTTTCTTTTAAAGCTTAAATTATGTGTGGTTTAATATTAAAAGACAAAGTAAGAATCGATGTAGTACGAGAACGAAGGGTGTAAAAAAGATATAGTGCTAATGATAGAGTTAATAATGTTAAGATGGTTTGGGCACGTACAGAAGATGAACGAAAGAAGCATGACAAAAAATATAAATATATAGCGAGTGTGAATGGTTTCTGGATTGGAGGGAAAAGCCACGTCAAAGGTTCTCTGGGCAAATTGGAGGAGTTTTCGAGAAATTTCACGTTAAAAGTACCCTTAATCGACGTACATGAACGTCGGTGAAGGCTACTGAAGAGTGTAATGAGATTAAAAGAGGTGAGCAATGCAAGTGGAAATCTGTTTTTGGATCTACTAAATTGAATTTAGTATTTCTTTTATAATTAGGCAGCTTATTCAACATTATTCAAATATAACATAATTTATATAACGTTACGTTATAATTCACAGGGTTGAGCAGTGATTTTAATGCGGATGAAAACAGCTTGAATAAAATATAAAGTATTTTTCCGGATGAATCTGTACCAAATACAGAAAAATTAAGTAGTACTTAATATATAGGTACTGATTCACTATGCTACTGGCAATTATAAGTCAGACAGTGCAGCGTCGGAGAACCTCCCACTAGATGGTGGACAACCTAACCAAAATCACAGGGAGCTGTTGGTTAAAGGCGGCATAGATTCACTCGTTGGGTTAATGTCTTGAAGAGGCCTGTCCAGAAGTGGATGTTAAAAGGCTGATAAATGTATGTTTGATACATTAATCTATACGAGTATGTGGACATATTCAACGCCCTAGGCATGATTATTTCTTTAAGATCGTTTTACTGCCACCCCATTGAAACCTAAGCAGATCTGACGCAAATGAAGAGAATATATTTATGTATGTCCATTGGAGACATTTTCGCGATAGCTTGTCAAGACTGCTAATCAATATTGAACCGCAGACCTAGGTTCCTTTAGTATTACTTTACTTTTTGGACCTAGGTTACTTTACGGCTTAAATCAATCACTTTCTAAGATAAGACCAGAGGGGAATAAAAAAGGTTATATAAATAACAATATAAATATTCATGAACATTTTCACACAACGTCCTCTGGTCCCAAACTAAGCTTAATGCTTGTGCTATGGGTACCAGATTACGGATATAATACATATACTACTTTTTTTGTAAATACATACATATCATAGATAGAAATAACCCAGACGCATTACAAATATCTGTGTTCATCACACAAATAATTGTCGTGAGTGGGAACCGAACCCACGACCTCGTGCACGGTAGTCGGTTATAGTACCGACCACGCCACGAGGCCCGTTATATACATGAAGAATCCGCCAAATTTCAAATTAGTGCTGTCATTTATCGTGTGGACAGTAGACTAAGAATAAATTGTTACCACCCCGTTGTTTCCGATGGTTGTCGTACGAGGTGACTAATGTAATCTTTATATATACAATAGCAGGCAAACCCAGCAAGCAAATTATATTTTTAACAAGTACACATTCTTAGGCAGATGTGAACAAATGCCTCATTTTATATCATGACAGAATCTAATGTAAATTGTCAGTTTTAACAAACCAACGTACGTGTTTCAATAAACAGCGAGCAATCAGAAAATCACGTTCATTCATTTTTCAAAGTCCCCACAAAACTAAACCATCTGAAAATCCACTCGCCAACTAAAGCTCAAATAAAACAATAAACTGCTCTGTGAACGAGGTGAAAACTGCCCAGTTTTTGGCAGCATTCGTCAAGAATGTCTGCACTGCAAGCGGGCCACTGCCTTGCAAATACCCACCTAACAATCAAACATACTAAAGCCAACCTTATCCTTCTAGTTACAAAGCCTCGGATAACCGCATTTACAATCAAGTATTTTAAAGCAATCGCCCAACTTGTTGAAATTCAGTCGCCGTCCGCTTTAGCAACGGCAAATTTAAGCTTAACCTCCCTAAATTCCGTTTGTTCTCTTTTCTTAACGTGTAAGACGCATTTTTGCTTGAGTTACTCCATTTAGGAGTGTAGTTTTAAGTTGGTAGGGCGTGTAGGATGTAGGAAATTCGCTAGCCAAGCTTTTGGTCTAGTGCTCGCTAATTTTCCACCCAATCATAGCTTACGAATAACGTGGGTGACATTTCTTGTTGTTTTAGAGAGATGCTCTTATTAAAAGGGTCGTAGTTCTTTGCAGTGCAGTCAAAGTAGTACCTATATAATTCAGTTAAGACGCGGTTTAAAGGGCATTTACAAAGCAACTACTAACGAAGTCAGTTTCTAGGGAAATTATATTATAATAAGAACCGTGAAGTTAAATTAAAAACCAATGTATTCTGAATAATAGACTTACTAAGTTTAAGCTACTAACTTTTCAATTGTCGTAACTACAATCAAAATGGTTAGAAATACTATATAGAGAGAATCTTATTTAATGGTATGTTTCGATTGATCTATTTTTTTCATTATCAAACACTACATAGATTGCGGAGTGGTAAACTACGTAGATAAAACCTCCCGTGCCGAATATTATGAATTCGATTCCTACACAGGACAATTCTTAGCGCGATCCACTGACTGTTCTGTGTCTGGCTGTAGTTTGTGTCCGTTCTCTTCCACGATACAAGAATTTGAAGTGCAGGTCAGTCTTTAAAAAAAACACTACAACAGTTCTAATATAAATCTAGCATTTCATATTTACTTTTCGTATTGGCTCAAAACGATTACCACTATGTGCAAATAACAAAAACGTTTTTACAAAACTGTAGTTTAATTATAAAGCTATAATCTATGGACCAGACACATTATAGTTCTATTTGGATCCCAAGCCCCGCGTGAATATGAAATGAGATAACCTTTTAACCGCTAACTCTAATACTCTCTAAGAATCCCATCCCATCATTTCCTTTATTCAAATTTATATAGTCTAAATAATATAGAACAGGTTTTTTTATCTATCTATACTATTATGAAGCTGTAATATAAAATGTCTGCACATTTAATTTAATCGAGAAAAAAATACCTAGATATTGTATAAAGCTATTTAGGGTGTCACCAAACACAAAACAATTTGTTTTTAGAATTTTTGTCCGTCGTCGGTTTGTCCAGTGGTATGTTGGCATATCACGTAATAATACTACTAAGATACTGAATAGATTTCGATAAAACTTTGATATCTCTCAATTAGACTTAAAAACTGGTATACATTTTATCCTGCTTCTATATCCGGAATCTGAGATATAACCTAAAAAAGGTTTTGTCCGTAGCTCCCCGGGGCAAGAGCTAGTGTTCTATAATAACAGGGTAGTCTTTAAAAAAAAATTTTGATTATTATAATCTTCGTCTGCGTGGACTTCAGAATAGAGTCAAAATATACCTAAGTACACTTATCAAACAACGGCACATAAAATCTATAAACAAAAATGCTAGCAACCACTTTAGATTATAAAATAAGTACTTTAACCAAAATAAAATAAATGGACGGTCCCAGAGGAAGCGCATTTTTGTAGACTCTATAATGAGCGCCGACTCGCAATTGGCTTTAGTCGGCCTCAGGCGTTACAATGTGCGACACGCGTTTATTGGTGTACACGAAAACCAAACTTCTCTCATAAACCTGCCATTCATGTGCCTTTCCAAAATACTAAAATACTACGAAATCCCAATATGTCACATTTCATTTGTTGGTACATTTTTATCATTCTACTTATTTTAAAGTACAAATTATTTGTGAATGGGGAAAAAGAGAACTTCAGTGCGAGCGGGAATCGAACCTGTGTCCCTTCCAATCCGAGGAAGTGCTCTGGATCTAACGTTAAGTCTCGTGACTTAGCCTTATAGATATCTTTAAATAATCGCTTTGCCACATTTGTACACTTAAATACATTAATTTACTATGTTAATTTGTATTTGTAGTTGCAAAAAGCAATTTTATTTAGCGTTTTCCGTACCTACTGATAATGCTGCTAGCTAATAAAAAATTCTGCTGATAAATAGGTACCTACTAATAGCAAATTATTATGAAATAAAACTATGTTCTCGGAATCTATCGCGTTTGCTTGACTCTGCTATATTGATGATTCGAATACTTTACAGCATTCATAGTTACGGATGGATTGACCCGTGACCATTCGTACTGTCTTAGAATCAATGAATTTTGTTTTAGATTATTAGCTAAATTATATAAAATTTGACAAAACTCCGTTCTCAAAATATCATCAAAAAATTCGTTCCATACATAGTATAAGTAAGTACAAAAAAATATAAATATAGAAAAATTCTTGAATAAAAATATTCAAGAATTTTCTATTTTTTTCATAGTTGCTCTGCTATTCCGGGTACAAATCAAAGAATAACCTAATATTTAAAAAAACAAAAAATAGTGGTTTCTCCTTATAGCATCATCTATATGCCAGTGAAAGCCTTGTCCAAATCACTCCAGCTGTTCCGGAGATAAGCCAGAGCAAACAGACAGAGATACAAACAAAAAGTATAAAGATTGGTATTTTGTTACCTGTAACGTATATACGTTCATATGCATTTCGTAAAAAGCTGTTTTAATTATATAGTAGAAACAGACACTTTAATGTTATTTATGTTTATGTAATATTCGCGTAAATATTATAATAGTAAACTATTTCAAGTAATATTATTCTACTTAGACATGTTATTATTTTTAACGTTGTTATGATTAGACTATTAAAATTAGAAACACGAACGACATTTGTACTGAGTGAAAATCCGTTTCAACTGCTTATCAAATATGCCACTAAAGGTGGATAGACCAAACAAGAATAAATTTTATTCCAAGAATAAATCGCTACTTACTCGAGAGTAAACCAATTTTACGTTTAACCAACAACGATGCGAACCTATAATAAGGAATAGTCACTATACCACCGACAAGCATCGAATAAGAAACTAATCCAAGAATAAAAAATGGCGTCATCTTTTTCTTTTATTTTAATGTTGCAAGGAATTACTTTATAGTTTCAAACACATAAAATGGAACGTTTCGTTTAAATGATTTGATTCAAGATAGTGATAATGATGAGACAATTATAACTAGACATTCGAGGTAGCTAAAAGAATGGATACATTTCTTTGAATACTATGATGATCATGATTTCATTGTTTATGCATAACGTCATTCATTTTATACTGAAATTGCCTGAAAAAATCTTGCAAACCCGAAAATAATAAGAGTAGAGATGAGTTAAGCTATACACCTTCCCATTATTTGTAGAAAAACTCTTCTTGCCGGGTATTACATTCATTTCGCTATTCGCGCATAGCTAATCCGGGTGGGATCGTGTGGAAAAACGTGTGTTGATTTGTTAACGTAACAATAAGAATATTTAGTTGAACACATAATTAACGTAAGTTGGCAACACAGATCTTCTCTGTGTGTAATGGCGTAATGGCGGACGCGTATATTGAGTTTATGTTGAAACACCTAAAACAGAATTACATTGTGCAGCTCTAGAACAAATAGACTATTATTTCACAAATCCTAACAGGTTATGGGCCCAGGGCTCATAATTCTGTTGTAGGTGTGTGAAATAAGTATTGTGTGTTGGAGGAGTATAACGCTGGTGTGGCGTTGGCGTGAAAGGCGGCGTCTGAAGGAGGTCGTACGGGAAAAAGTACGGCATCAGGCTCACGCGGAGGTAAAATTAAGCGCAAAGATGGATCATCACACAATAGCAATGGCATCGACCTCAGTTATTAAGCTGGAGGGTCAAAAGAATTGGAATGTGTGGAAATTCCAAGTGGCGGTTACATTAAGAGGGGCGGATATATTTTCAGTGGTGGATGGTACCGAGACCAAAACTGAAATGAATGCTGTAACTTGGATGGCAAAAGATATCAAGGCGCAGACGATTATCGTGTCCAGGGTGACAGAGTCGGCTATGGTGCACATTTTAACATGTGAGACGGCGGCTGCTATGTTGCCTAAACAACGTTTCCTTCAGTGTAAATACGAGGAAGGTGAGCTATCAGTATTTCTAGCTAAAGTACAAGAAATGGCAAGTCAATTAAAACAGGCTGGTGAAGATATATCAGAAAAATTTCTTATGACTAAAGTTCTTCTTTCATTGCCCGAGACCAACAGTCATTTCATCTCAGCATGGGAGTCTGTAGAAACAAGCAAACAAAAGTATGACGATTTGGTGGCACGCCTGCTTGTTGAAGAGGAAAGACTGAAAGCCAGGGATAAAGATAAAGGAGAAAATATAGCATTGTACTTAAAAAGGCGAGGTAGATTTATCAAGAAATGTTTTAAATGTGGAAAACCAGGACATTTCTCAAAAGAGTGTAAAAGTACAGTAGACAATCGCAAATGTTTTGTGTGCGGTGGTATAGGACATTTGAAATATGAATGCCCAAAGCGTAATAATAATAGTGAACAAAGTGATCATCCAAAAGGAAATTCATCTGTAAAGAAAGGAAATGCATTTACAGTGACAGCAATGACAATAAGTATTGGAAACGAATGTACAAATAACCAATGGCTGATTGATAGTGGAGCAAGTGAACATATGTCTGGTGAACGTTCCGTGTTTATGAACTATCGCTTGTCTATGTCAAATCATTGTGTTGTGTTATTGTTGGAGATGGACGGAGTTTACCTGTTGTTGGGGTTGGTGATATTATAATACAAGTATTTAATGGGGATGAGTACATACATTCAACACTATACAATGTATTGCACGTTCCAGATATTAAAATTAATTTGTTCTCTATACCAAGGGTGACTAAAAGAGGCTATAAAGTGACATTGTCAGAGAAACAGTGCTTATTTTACAAAGACAATGACTTGTGTGCTATAGGCAATCTACAAGGGAACTATTATGTACTGGATGTGTTAAATGATGAACATGATTGTGTTGCTACAGTTGCAACTCTGTAAGAGTGGCATGAGAGAATGTGTCATCAAAGTGTTGAGCATGTTTAAGAAGTGTTAAAGTACAATAATATTAAGTACAAAGGAGACTATGTTAAGTGTGTTTCATGTTTGGAAGGGAAAATGCACAGACTACCTTTCAGTAAAAGTGAACAGCATACCAAGGATCCCTTAGAACTAGTGCATGCTGATGTTTGTGGCCCAATGGAAGTAGAGAGTGTTGGAGGCTCAAGATATTTCTTGCTGTTGAAAGATGACTATACTAATTATAGGGTGGTTTACTTTCTAACCGGGCCGGGCCGTGTGGGGCCGGCTTTAGAATTGTCCCACCCCTTTCTACCCACGGGAGTCGTAAGAGCCAACTGAGGGAATACCGGAGGAGTGGGCAGCAGCACTTCCTCGAGTAATAACAACATCCACTGCGATCGCCTACCCGCCTGCCAAGCGTGGTGATTACGGCATTATCCCCCATGACGAGACCGCTCGTTGTGGCGTTCTCTTGGGGAGGCCTATGTCCAGCAGTGGTCAATGAAAGGCTGATGGATGGATGGATGGATTACTTTCTAAAGTATAAAAGTGATGTTATTTTACATATTAAGCATTTTGTAAGATGGGCAGAGAGGCAAACAGGGCATAAAGTTAAAGTTATTCGTACAGATAATGGAGGAGAGTTTGTAAATAAAAAGATGCAAGAGTTTACTCAGGAGAAGGGAATACATCATCAAACTACGGTGCCTTTTACACCACAGCAAAATGGAAAAGCAGAGAGGGACATGCGCACTTTAGTTGAGTCAGCGCGGTCCATGCTTAAAGATAGAAAGAAACACTTCAAAGGAGTTATGGGCAGAGGCCGTTAACACCACAGTGAATATATACTGAAAAGGACAACAAAAAGCAACAGCAAAGGTCAAACACCTTATGAATCATTTCATAAACGTACATTTGATGTGAAGAAATTAAGAGGAATATTTGGGGAAGATGTGTATATTCACATTTCTAAGGAAAATAGGTTAAAGTGGGATGACAAAGGAGAGAAAGGAATCTTTGTTGGGTATGAGGATACAAAAGGATATAGGATATATTATAAGGACAGAAAAGAAGTTCATGTTAAGAGGGATATAGTATTTTTAGACAATTTGAAACAAAAAGAATTGGAAATAGATCAAATACACGAAATGGAAAAGGTTGTTCTATTAGAGGTACCTAAAGTGAGTAATGAAGAGGCTCATGATGACAGTGAGGATGAGTTCTATGAAACAGAGATAGGTCAAAGTCAAGAGAATGAAAGAGAACAGAGTATGACTTCAGATATGAGATGTGACAATATAGAGACGGGAGAAAATCAGGAACAAGGAACTAGAAGCAGAAGGAAGATAGTAAAACCTAAGTACTTGGAAGATTACATGTGTACTGTAACATACAAAGAAGCTATATCATCAGCAGAGGCTGACAGCTGGAAAGAAGCTATAGGGAAAGAGCTCAAGCAATTAAAGGAAAATAATACATGGACAGAAATAGATACAATACCAGAAGAAAAATAAGTAATAAGCTCAAAATGGTTTTTAACAAAAAAACGAGATTGTTACAAAGCTAGATTAGTAGCCGGAGGCTTTGAACAAGAGTGTCATGATGATGTCTACGCTCCCGCTGCAAGGCTTAATACTTTTAGAATTTTTGTGTCAGTAGCTACTAAGTTAGGACTAGAGATTAATCAAATGGATGTTTGTGGAGCTTTTTTTAAACTTTAAACTGGATGAAGATTTGTATTTAATTCTACCAGAGGGAACTAATAATAAATATGTAAAACTTAATAAATCTATCTTTGGTTTGAAAAGGTCTCCAAAGTATTGGAATTTAACTTTTAGTAATGTTATGTTGTTTTTAAATTATAAACAATCTGATAAAGATTATTGCTTGTATTCAAAATGTGAAGGAAACAAGAAAACATTTTTGTTATTATATGTTGATGACATATTGTATTTTGGAAATGATAAGTGTGAGTTGTGTAATTTGAGAGATGTATTGTGTAAAACATTTAAAATGAAAGTAATGGGACCTATCAGTAAATTTCTAGGGATTGATGTCAAACAAAATTTTGATAAGGGGATCACTGTTATATCACAAAAGGATTATTTAAAAAAATTGGTGTCACAATATAATATGTTTAAAACATTACAGTTACCTATTGATAAAAATTTTAATTTTCATATCTTAAAAGGTGAAAACTCAGAAAGTACTGAAATAGAAAATAAATGTAGAAGATTAATAGGGAGTTTGATGTATGCTGCTATGGGGACAAGGCCTGATATTTGTGCAACTGTAAACATTTTAAGTCGTTATCAAAATTGTGCATCTAAACTTTTATATAAACTTTTGTTAAATGTTTTGACATATATAAAAGGAACTTTGGATTTGTGTTTAATAAATTATAAAGAAAGTAAAAGCGATGTTCTTGGTTATGTTGATAGTGACTGGGGAGGTTGTAATGATTGTAAATCAACTTCTGGGTGTATATTTAAAGTGTTTGGATGTTCTGTAATGTGGTTTTCAAAGAAACAGCCCACTGTGGCTCTATCGTCATCAGAAGCAGAGTACATTGCTTTGTGTTCAGCAACTAGTGAGGCTTGTTGGTTAAAAGATATTATGTTAATATTTGGGTTTAATGTGAATATAATTATATATGAAGATAACCAGTCCACTATCAAGATGGCTCAGATGGCCACTGGTAATTCTAGAATTAAACATTTAGAGATAAAAGAATAATTTATTAAAGAAAAGTTAGAAAAGAATATTATTGAGTTAAGATATGTGAATACCAGTGACCAACTTGCAGATATATTTACTAAAGCACTAGGAGGGATATTGATCAAAAGTTTTAGAGATAAATTGTTTAGTATTTAGTTTTAAGGGTAAGCATATTGTTAAGGGAAAGTTTTTATGGGTTGTGTTGCTAATTAAAGTACTAGTTGTCAAAATATTTTATTGAGGGGAGGTGTTAACGTATCAATAAGAATATTTAGTTGAACACATAATTAATGTAAGTTGGCAACACAGATCTACTCTGTGTGTAATGGCGTAATGGCGGACGCGTATATTGAGTTTATGTTGAAACACCTAAAACAGAATTACATTGTGCAGCTCTAGAAGAAATAGACTATTATTTCACAAATCCTAACATGATTATCTAGAGAATAAAATCGTGGCATAGATTAATAGTTACTCTTGTGTAAATTCGAGTTTGGTTGAATCCGCCCTTAGGCACACTTAATAATGAGTTGTAAACGAAAGATACGCATGATTTACCTTGAGCTATACGCTTTAACACCTTATTAGTCTAGACAAATGTTCTTAAACGCACACCCCAAAGTCCGGGGAAACAAGTCAGTAGTGTGAGGGAGATACTAAATTTAATTATCATGTATGTCTTTCCGCCCGTACCGTGTTTTCTATATTCCCGCTCCGTTCGATACAGCAGTTTCCATGCTTTCAGGCAGTACTAGTAAAATATGCATAATCAAGACCTGGATGTAAGTAAAAAATATCACACATAGTTCAGAAAATAAGACAAATAGGTACCAATTTTTATATGTTATTTATTTAACAGCAATCAAATGTTATAATAATTATAAATTAATTATATTTAAATAATCACATCAATATCTTGTATAAATAGTTATTATTAGAAAATCAATTTGGCCGAATAAGTAATTTTGAGCGGGTATACAATGCTATATTAATATCGACTTATTGAAATTATCTCTAAATAAATTAAAAACAAATAGTTGCACGCAAATCAAAATTGACCTAAAATATTTAGCCATTAACTTTTTCTAACTAGATTAGCATAAATATATTTTGAAATAAAACTACGTTTACGGAATCTATCGCGTTTGAGAGCTAATAAAGTTTAATTTTTTTAAAAAGGCAAAGACTAATCACAACTGTGGGTTTTATCTACACAATAAGCGCTAACTGTGTCTTGCAATCTTGTGGTGTGCCTTCTTGTATTCTGTTTGGTGAGGCCTATCACAGGATTCCAGCTTGATGGTAAGACCTAGCCGTCTTCTCAAATATCGAATATATTAAATATATGTTTTTAAAAAAGGTAATCAATTCACACAATTTTTAATGTAACAACTATGTATAGTATACGGACGTCCAATGTTATCCAATATGAATAATGAAATGCTCAATTGACAACCGTATATAATGTATAGGTATTTATTATTTTCTAAAAAACATCATATTTTGCAGGTTTTCCTCACACTTAGGTATTTAATAGGGACAATTACAAATTGTCAACGTCCATCCCACAGTAAAACCCACAGTAGTGATTAGTTAGTATTTTCCGCATAAATTTAATAATCCATAACAGTTGTTGCCAACTGAGTTTTCTGGCCGGATCTTTCTCAGTCAGGCCGCGTTCCGATCCGGTGGTAGCTTTTTAGTCTTAGCTTCTATTAAAATCAATATATTTAATAATAGAAACTAATAATCAATATTGTCTTCTTAATGGTAGTTTTTTGATTACTTAAACATTTTAATTGGTAGTTTGTGGTAGAATTTTTAAGCACTAAATATAAACAAAATTTTAACACTTAAAGGAGTATTACACTAATTTTATTGTACTAGCTTAAAATCTCATACATTGTAAGCATAAAACTTAGAGTAGATATTTTTATTTGTGTTTCTAAACGAATATTATGTGGGTTGAAATAAATAAACCAAAAATTTGTAAAATTATATTACTGTGGGTAGATGAAACCGTTGAAAGAACATATCAGCTTTGGACATCTACCATCTAAGTCCACCCGTCATCATGAATGCTGTAAAGTATTCGAAACGTCGGGTAGCATAAAAATCAAGTAAACGCGATAGATTCAGTAAACGTAGTTTTATTTCAAAATGTGTGAAATTCGCGTAAATGTTAGAAAGTATTATATAAATACATTTCCTTGATTGACAATAATTTAACTTAATAGATAAGTTAATAAAAAACGTCTTTACCCAGTGTGCCAAAATACCATTATACACCACAGACAAATATTTAAAAAATAAGCGTCAAAGGACCACAACTCACTTACTCGTGCTACAGACTAACAAGCCTTAACGAACACAAAATATATATAGACCACCACCAGCTCAAATGGCTCACGCAAAATTTAAATTTGATAAAGGAATCAAATACACTTTCATGTATTTCTCTGTCACAATAGAATTTATTAGAAGACAAACACCAGTCTTCATTGAAATAGGCAATCGGATTCTTTTCCCGCCTCAGGCCAACAAGTTTTGTCTGCTAAATTCCCAGTAGCAGCCCGGAGTTAGGAAGTTAAATAATTAACCTCCGTGCCAAAGATAGCACGTAAAGCCGGTCAAGTCGGAATGCCCTTCTATCGGACTATGAGAGTGAGGGAACAGAGAGTGCACTTGTATTTACGCGCACACCCGTGCACTATAATATCTCCTACATACATGGCTAGTATCTGTTGACACTGGTCGCCGTGAGTGCCGTGACCGAAGTGACGGTTTGGAGAGCCGCTTTGGATGACGCTATTTTGACGCCAACACGGCCATTTAAAAAAACTAAAACTAATTAAATACAAATATAGATAGATATAACACAATAAAATGATAAACATTATATAAATAATTTTTATATACCTAATGCCTTTAATGTAGCAAAAAATGCCATGGCCTATGAATTTATTAAAATAGACACATTTTGACTTCCAAAGGATTAGGTAGCCATTATTATTTTAGTTCTAAAGATAATCGTATGTCAAACGCGGCGCTTTGAACCGGGAAAGACTATGCATTTTATCATGTCATTTACGTAGGATAACCGATCTAGATGCAGTACAGGCAAATGCACTTAAGTATATACAAGTTGGTACTCGTTTATATGATCGTATATACCTACCTTACCTGGTGATATGGGTTTGTAGATTAAGAACAAAAAACGCGGGAACTTTCATCAGATTCAAAATCTTCTATGTTGTGGGTGTTTTCTATCTACTATATGTAGATATGTATTTACAAAAAAAAAAGGTTATATATGTATTATATCCGTAATCTGGTACCCATAGCACAAGCATTAAGCTTAGTTTGGGAACAGAGGACGTTGTGGGCAAAAAAAAAATGTCCGTGAATATTTATTTATTATTTATTTCTATTCTACAAATACACATGCGTGGTCACGTATAGAAACAAGCAATACAAACAAACCACTCAAGCGTGTTCTGAAAGGCGACTAATTAGGACTATCGACATAAACTAATTGTACATTAGTAACACTATTCATAGTTTGTCATATATACAGAGGCCCAAGCACGAAAAACTATCGAATTCGTATCGTAAACGTATCGAGTCCACGATAATATAACAAATATTGTATGGTTTTCGAACAACATGACATTGTCGAAGGCAAGATTGTTTGTTTATGTTTTCCGAGTGACAGTGACAGTTAGGTATTCTTATGCCGTATTTTAATTTTAATGCATTTTATTGTATTATAGTTAAAATGAAAACAAAATGTATGCTGGCTCATTATATCATTTTTTATATTGACTCATTATTTATATTAGTTGACAAATCATCTATTTTAATTATTTAGTTACACCTTTATGAACACTAAAGTGTATATTATTCGTAGGTAATTATAAAGTTCCCTTTATAATGCCCTATGGTAAAATATGTGAGACTAATAGAAATATGCAAGGTTTTACATTTATATTATCCACAAATAAGCTACTTCCAAAATAGCCCGTTTTGTTATGTGAACATTGCTATTACTAGGTAGGTACGAACGGCATATTTTTATACAAATTTATTTTATTATATCTATCATCTATATCTACTTTTTCATCGTCATATATAACTGTGGGATTAATTGGCTATCGAAGTTTAGTAATTTTAAAACTTTACATACAAAACCTAAGATTTAATATGTTTCGAATCTTTTCTCACCGACAATTTCTAAGTGAAAAATGTTTCGACAGTGCTCGATACCGTACGTCAAATCAAAGTTCGCGATACGAAATCGTTCGTAGCAAAATAAGTTCATTTTACACAATTCTCATACAAATTTTATTGTTTTCGATGACGATACGAATACTTTTTCGCAAGTATTTCGTGCTCAGGCTACAGATAATAAATGATTACTTTCTCTAGTAGAATTGTCAAACAAGCCTTTAAATATAATATTCCGACATTGTTTATAGAGGTAAAATGCATACTAAAAAGATCCTTCGAAGGTTTGGGTATCAGTAATATATATATTTCCCATTATTACAATGAACTCTAATATATTATAATTCACTAACACATCTAATTGTAAAAGATTGAATCTGTTAGATACATAAATCACGCATGTTATCTTCATACATTGCCGTGTGGGGCCGGCTTTAGAATTGTCCCACCCCTTCTCCACCCGTGGGAGTCGTAAGAGCCGACTGAGGGAATTCCGGGGGAGTGGACAGCAGCACTCCTTCGAGTATTAACAACATCTACTGCTAAGCGTGGCGATTACGGCACTATCCCCCCATATGAGCGCACAAGACCGCTCGTTGTGGCGTTCTCTTGGGGAGACCTATGTCCAGCAGTGGACGTCGAAAGGCTGATGGATGGATGGATAGATGATCTTCATACAAAAATATTAAAATTTTATGAATAATCTTCGATATTGTAGTTGATCGTGTAAATAATTCTTACGAAATTCTCAAAAAAAATACTTCTGTGACATTGATCTATGCTGTGATAGTCAATTGCATGGATGTGCTCATTAAGCTGTCCATAGGTTGTTGTCACTCTAAATGTCTGTCTATACTAAAATTAGGTGGTCAACATTGTCCATCGGAGATAAGCTTATTCAGGAGAGTGCCACAAAGAGCAGTTCTGTACTGATTGCATCCATATGCTCCATTGTTCATATTGTTTACTACTACAACCTCACAATATACAAACTAGCGTATTTTGTAATAATAACAATACATTTAATTTAATCAATACCACATTCGCTCATTGATTACGATAATCACATCACTAGATGTATAATATTATATATTATGAATATGATAGTTTAAAAATGACATAGCAAAAATGTGTAAAAAAACATCCAACAAAAAAATTAAACGTCATCGTGACTATCAAGTAATCAACAGCGTACATAATTAAAGTGCCCGCCAATAATCTCGCGAGGCAACATAGTTTCTTCTCTAAGGAAGTGCATATATTATAATAATATTATATTTACAACATAAATGTAAACACTATAATCATGTACCTAATTCATTCCATTCTTAATTTCGGAGAACTAACTATACATACATAGCATATCTCTGAAGTAATGTACTTTTCTGTTAGTAAAGACAATTAGTTGAATTTTAATTCAGTACTTCCATAGATTACATCAGACAAAAGAAATTTGAGATATAACTTATTATTTTAAATTGGATATAAATTTGTTAAGGTTTTATTGAATTTTAAAGGGTTTGTTTTGCTAAAATCACGTTGCAACATAATTATTTTTAGTCAACGTACAAATTATATTAAAATAAAAAACTTGTAAAAAAGGGCGAAATTGATATTAATATTTTTAATTTTATCATCCCTAGGTATTCTTAAGTTTAGTATGAAATTTTAGATTTCACGTTTTCAAATACGAATAGAAATTAATATAAAAAAACACCTATTTTTGCTCCAAATGTAAAAAGAAAACATATTGTTAAATTAAATTGTTCGAAGCTATTAAAAACAAAATATAAATTCTTATTCTTCTATTTTGAACTAGTGTACAATGTTTTAAATTAATCGTAAAACAGAAATACAATGATATTTAAATTCCATAATAAAAACTAGTATAAAATCATTACATGTAATACATGATTTGTTCAAAAAATCTCTTTCTTGCCGATTGTTACCAAAGTATATGTCAATCTTAACCAAAGCATCACTCCTTCTTCTTTCCAACTTTTCTTGCAGGTAAGAACAAGGCTACTGTCTTCTGTAGCAGTTCTGTGAATATCATTGTACCAATAAATACTAAGAGAGTTCCGACCCAGTGTCCTACTGTAAACGGATTCCTGAAGTACATAATTGAGAATAGTAGAGATACAAATTTTCTAAGAGTAACAGTCAACGTGACTATCAGAGAAGCACATTCTGTTGTTAGAACATATACGGAACTGATGCATATCCCTTGAGTTAGAACATATAAAATAAGCCAGAGCACTTGTCTTGGCAATGAAAATCCTAGGAAATCCACAATAGGAGTTTCAGTAGCCAATTTTATATGCCCAATAAGATTCGGAGCTGTTGGTAGCCAAATAACTAGGGGCAATAAATGTGTGTAGAATAAAGCTTCCCAAGGGTGTTTACCATATTTAGAGTATAAGGATTCTTGGAAGATACCCATCCTCGCGGATACGAACAATGCGAAGGTTAAGATTGCGATACCAAGACACCACCAGAGCCAATCGATGAATTTTAATCGTTCTTCCTCTGCAGCATCTTCGTGAGTTTCTCTAGGTGCTTTGACATCGCTACTCGATACTATAGTACATATTGTGATACCAGCTGATATCATGAATACTGCAAGGTATTTTAATGGTGGGTAACTTTTTTTAAGTATCCAAACACCCATAGCCATATTTGCCATTAAAGATCCTGCTCGAAATATCATATGTAGAGGCATTGATATGTTGAAGTCGAATGCATAGTTGTTTGCCACGCTGCTCGTCCAGAAAAAGCCGACTAGTAATAAATACTGTTTGAATGGTATATTCCTTTTGGCCGTGCCCAATTTTCCAACAGTGAAGAACCCAATTGTGGCTATAAACAAGAATTGTAGGAATGTTGCCAGATTTCCTGCTCCGGGATCTTCTTTAACAACCATTTCTAAGAAAACTACGTTGGAACAACATCCAACGAAGACCATTGTAATGGCCAAAGCAGCTTTTACGTTCATTTTGGATCTGAAAATGAAATTTTAAAATCAAAAAGTTTCTAAATACATCCAAAAAGAATCTTCCGATACCGGGAATCGAACCCGAGCCTCCTGGGTGAGAGCCAGGTATCCTAGCCACTAGACCATATCGGATATTGAGAATGAGATTGAATATATAGTTCTATTAATTGTCAAACACAAAAACTAAATACAATTTTTACTGGTTTATTAGTCCATTAAATCAACATAACATTGCCCGCCAAATTCTTTATCACAACCTTATATTATCGTACACATGCGCATTACATTGAGCGGGCGAGGTTATAATACTGCTAGTAACATACGTTCGTATAGTTTACCAACAGATACACGTATAATAAGTTATAATCGATATTACTATGAAGTAATACTTACGTGTGAATATTGTTGCTATCATTAACACAAAATTATCACATAAACTACTGCATTATTTACTAAAATGTCAGACGCGTTTGACAAGGCAGACAGCTGTCGCAGCAATGTGTGTGTGATAGGATGATTGTAGTTGTGACCGTGGCCTCGAATCGTTTGCGCATGCGCGGTACAGTGCCGTCGGTAAACTGACGTCGCACGCTTTGTTAATTTTAAGAGGTGTAGATGGCGCTGTAACTAACTTATAATAATTGATAAGATTTGATATAGTCAAACTCATGTTGGGTACTGGGTTCGAGATCCAATACTCAAGAAAATTACGCAATAATTAGCTGGGTAAACAAGTTCTTTCAGACTGTCCGATAACTATCATGGTATTATTTTTATTTAAGTAATATTTTATCTGAGATATGTGATATATATTATGATGTTATTTAAACATGACATAGGTAATAATTATATCCGCGTAACAGTTTCGGTTAGTTAGTTAGTCCAAATGTAGGTAGTTACGTAATAGAACGCCTTGCAATATAAATGGTTACTATAATCATCCATCCATCCATCAGCCTTTTAAAGTCCACTGCTGGACATAGGCCTCCCCAAGAATGGGGGATAGTGCCGTAATCGCCACGCTTGGCCCATCTAAAGCCCATCCCACACGGCAAAATGGTTACTAATAGTGCCTCCATTTTACAGAACCAGGGATTCAATCCTTCGTTTAGAAGGAAATTAAAAAAACTTATAGACAATAGGAAGGTACATTTGATCAATGGGAGATTATTGAGATCTAAATTTCTTACATTGAATTCCAAGGTACAGGTTCTTTGACCGTGGCAACTAGATAATATTGGTACTGCAAGCCAATAGCAATTGAAATCTAATTAGGTACCTACCAACCTGCTTTTTGACATGATAACGTCTTATAAATCGATGAACGCCAGTTACATGCACGAAAATGACTCACGTTCCGAAAAATGTATGGCGACCAATGCATTGTTTGTGAAACTCTTAGAAAACATATAGGACGTTATCACGTAACATTATCATCCGTAAACCGACTTTACAGAGCCATAGTGATTTTTTTCAACCCTTTTTCTGTCCCACCATTGGACTTTCGTCTCATTGTGAGAGGGATTAGGCCATAGTCCACCAACACGGGTTTGCAGACTAACAAGGTTTCCTCACGATGTTTTCCTTTATCGAGCAGTCATAAAATTGTACACATTTTTCGAAATTATGGGTTTAACACAAAATTTCAAAAAATGACGAAAAAGTGAGTGATTTGTGCCTTACACTGCTTTTCTTTTATTAAGTACCTACCTACTTCGCAAAAAAATGTTACAGATAAATTTTTCGTTTAATACGTAAGTAGCTACTTCATTTTTACTTCAATTATTTTGACTTTTGTATTTAATTGCAAATATTTAAGTACCATATAGAATGTGCTATTTTATCCTCTCTGATTTTGATATAGATAAGTACTAAATATATACTTTTGTAACGTTCTCAATTAACAAATTAAATGGAATATAATTATAAACTCTGTGAATATTAAAATATTTGAAAGCAAAAGTGACTGACGTTTGTATTTTGGCTATATTGATCCTTTGCGGGTTCAACGCCCTTCATGAATGAAAGCTTTCTAGAAGCGTTACGTTGCGTTCAGATTTGTATTATTTTATCACGAAGCAAACTGTAGCCTGTGGGTAATTCAAACCGCGTTAATTTTAAAATTTTCTGTTGCTTATACAAAAAATCTATTGCAATTAGGCTACAATTGCTCTCTCACAATAATTCACTATATGGGCTGCAACTTAAAAAATGTAGTGTGGTGTTATTAGATACCTATAACCAGGTCTTTTGTTGTGATAGGAAATTACGAAAATATCGAATAATTGCTGAAAACACTGAAAAAAAATGAAAAAACATGAAAAAAGTACCCAAAAAAATTAAGTTGAAAAATACATTATGTTTGGAAAACAAGAGATTCGTACGTTGACAAATAAGTTCCATTTGAATGAACGAAATAATTTTTTTTATTGCCAACGGTGGCAGACGAGCAAACGACCCACCTGATGGTAAGTGGTAACCGCTGCTCATGGACTTGGAAACACCATGGGCACAGCCAAGCCGCCGCCTACCAAGAGAAAATTGCTCTTCTCAAACCTCGTTTAAAGAGGGACAAGTCGTAACGCTGGGGAAACACCGCAGCAGGAAGTTAATTCCAGATTTTACACGTACGTGGTAGAAAGGAACGCTGAAAACGAACCATCTTGGACGAGATCGTCTCCAGGTGGTGTGGATAAATCAAAGCACTCCCCATTGAAGAGTCGATAATTCGAACGGCACGCCTTTGCAGGGGGTAGTCAAAGTGGGTCGAGCTGGTATTTTGGTGCGCCTGGCCAGAGATGTGAGCAGTACTCCACGTGATGGCAGACTTTTATTTTATACAGCACAAGTCACTGCCTCGTTGTGAAGTACCGCTTGGCTCTGTTCAGGACGCCCAGTTTCTTGCCGCCAATTTGGCTTTGTCCTCAAAATGACTACCGAACTAGAATTTGCTGGATATGTCGATGGCGAGGATCCCAATACTCTCGGAGACCAGGACAGTTACTTCTTGGAACTGGGGCGTAACGACAAATGCGTCCTTCTTTGCAGTGAACGCGCAAACCTGTGTCTTCGTAGGGTTGAATTGAACCAAGTTCTTTTCTCCCCATTCCGAGGACCGCCCTAGAGAGCGCTCGCCTTCAGAGACAAGTTGGGTCCATCTCTCATCCAGCATGTTCCAGGGGACTTTCAGATGGCATCTGATGGATGTGCAAAATTATGGACTCACAACTTTCGAGAATTAGCATGTACCCAAAAAGAAGTGACAAACAAAAGCCTGCCTACATCTAAATCATTTCTGGATAATGCTAACCGCTTAATTTATCCCACTAATATTTCAAATATGATAGTTTGTGATGTTGTTTTGACTTTTTGTCCGTCTATCACGCCTAAAGGAATGAACGGATTTGAACGAAATCTGATAGGCATACAGATAAATTGTGGCTTGGATAAACGCATAAAATATTTCTAGGCAATAATTTCTTAAAAACACCCCATGTAAGTTACAGTAAATTAAATAACTAAATAAATATCTTAGACGTTTAGGTTATGTACTATATAATCCATCCATCCATCAGCCCCTCGACGTCCACTGCTGGACATAGGCCTCCCCAAATTGGGGGTATAGTGCCGTAATCGCCACGCTTGGCAGGCGGGTTGCAGATTGCAGTGGATATTGATAATACTCGAGGGAGTGCTGCTGCCCACTCCCCCCGGTATTCCCTCATTCGGGTGGGACAAATCTAAAGCCGGCCCCACACGGCATACTATATAATAATATGTACTGTATAATATCTAGATATAATTTGTCTTTAAGATACATTATTTTCAAGGTGGTAGGGCTGGGTACCAAGTGGGAGTACTCACTTGGTATCGGGCCCGAGCGGGGTACCACCATCTCCCGTATGACCAGCCATGAAGCACATCGTTGCGTTTTGACTTGAGCAGGAGATAGCCGTTTATTCTTTCATTTCATATCGGTGAAATGAAATGGTGAGCAGGGGCATGACAATACTCTCGGTATAGTTGAGTCTATGAGCGACTGTTACCATTTACCAAAAGATGGGCCGTGGCTCGTCTGCCACTACATGCAATAAAAAATAAAATAAAAAAGTCTTAAGCTAAAGGAGCTTGGAGATCTACTCGACTGTGAAAAAAACTATTAACAACTTATTAAAGTCCTGCTATTGTATGGGTATATGTATATGATGAAAATTATTGGAGGTTTATAGAAAGAATAATAAGGAGGGGCTGTGGCTCTCCGGTGCTCTCACTCACCATACGAAACATAACAGTAGATGTACCTATCATTGTTTCACGCTGATCTTCTGTGAGAGGGCGGTGCTTCCCGATCCAACCGGATCATCCATGCTGGGACAAGCAAAGCTCTCTCTCTTGAAGGAATTTTGGCCTTAACTTAGTGGTTCTTACCATCCTAGACTATATTTCCATTTACTATCAGGTGGGGTAGTCAAGCACTCGCTTAGAATATGTAATATAATAAAAAAAACAAATACACAGATATAAATTAAAAATACCTACTATGCCATACAGAACTCCCATTTTTGATAAAGGCTTCTTTGGAATGGCGTCAAAAAAAAATTTAATAAATTAGCTTCAAATATGTAATGACAATAGAATTGAATAGTTTTAAAAATAAATTACAAAACTTTTTAATCGATAAAACATATTATACAATTGATGACTTTTTAAATGAATATAATGTTTAAATATAACTTTAATATAAGATATTTAATTAATATTGTATGCTGAAATAGCGGGACATAGCGAGCTCTTTATATATTATCTTGTACACCTTTATGTATTTTACCTATGCCCACAATAAATGAATTTGAATTTGAACAAACAATTTCGATAAATCACAGATATGTATCTACTGAAGTCTCGATTTCAGAATGGTGAACTCGAATACCAATGTCGCTGGCATAAATAATATATACTTACTAATCCTTTTTTTCTTTTTAAGGAGAGAATACATGTACCTAACCGCACACTCCGTTGTTCGGGGCACTAAACAGGGTAGTGTGGGGCCCTCGCCCTCGCCTACTAAATAAACCTGCCGTGTGTCGTCTCTGCCTGTATTGGCGGGCTACTGGATACTTACTAATTCTAACTATTATAAAGCTGTAACAGAGCTGTATCTCTACATTTAATAAAAAAATAACTGTATTAAGCTAACTGTATAAAGGCGTCTCTGAACACAAAACAATTTTTTTTAGATTTTTGTCTGTTTATCTGTTTATTTGTTCGCACATCACGCAAAAGCTACTGAACAGATTTTCACACTCAACTATTATTTTGATGCAACTTTTTTTATTTGATAGCTCTTGATTAGACTTAAAAATGGTATACATTTTTAAAGTATAAATTATTTGAGAATAAGGAAAAAGAGTTATTACATTTGTCATTACGACGAAAAAAAAAAAAAAAAAAAAATCTCTTTTTCCTTATTCTCAAATAATTTATACTTTAAAAGTGGCGGAGCATGTCAAATGCTAAAAAATATAGATCAAAAATGGTATACATTTTATCCCGCTACTATACCGGGAACCTAAGATATACCCTTAAAGGCTAGTCTTTCTCTACAGCCTTTGCTCTAAGACTTATAAATTCATAAATACATTTGGACTTAAATAAACAATATTCTTTGAGTATAAAAATAAATGAAGTAGGTACTTATACACCAGCGCATCTATTGGCAAGCTTTCCCATACTCAAGCGAAATAATTTAATTCTCCAAGTGTATAAAGTTCATATTCCTTCGGCACCGACTTAGTTACGTAACTGGAAAGTAATTCAATTATTATGGCTCGACGCCTCCGACTAACGACCTTAAGGATCTATAGTAGTAATGTTGATATGTGTGGATGAAATTTAGCGTAATTTTATAAAACTAGCTATGGCACTTGGCTATGCTTGCGGGGATATATAATTGGATGTATAATTTAAGTAGATGAACGCAAAAGGTTAAAATATCTATGCAAATATATACGAATATGAAAGATGCGCCCGTCATCCAAGATTAAAAGTTGTGGAGATCGATAAAAGTCCTGAGCAAATGTCACGATAGCTCCGTTGTTAGAGCTTCTGGAACGATGATCCAGTACGAGTAAATACAGGTTAAAGTCTTAGATGTTAGACGTCCATATTGTTTCAACGGTTTTCATATTATATATAAGTATATTTAGTTCAATTTCTTTAATTAAGAGCTACTCATAATCGTAGCTTTGAAGGATTATACTAATTACTATTGTGATAATGATGACCAACGCCTTCATGAATTTTAATTATACTAATTATTCAAATTAATTAAGTTTAATAAGTGCAACCACCTGTAGTAAGTATCGGCGGAGATATGAGCATAGACAACTTACTAGGTATTCTTTTTTTCTTAACCCTTAATTGTCCCACTTTTCGCATGGGTCTGACTGTGACTGACCTATGACTACACTACTAAATGTAGACTGTGGTACACCATACTGGCCCTGGGTTGTCAAGACTTTACAAGCCGTCGAAAAAATCTAAACTTACGAAACGCAAAAAAATTATAACCGAGACAGCTATAATAGCAGAACCAAATATCTTCTATAGGTAGATGTAAGTAGACTATTTTTATATAAACCACAGATAAAATATTTTTACTTTTTTCTTTCTACGGAACTACATACTTCTGCAATACATATGTCTTTTTTTATCTAATCATCTACTAAAAAGTCGTGTTGAAATCCATAATTTACAAACATTCAATACTGTTTATTATTATAACTATACTCACCTAATAATACTGTAAATAAAAATACTTTATATACAATTACGAATAGCTTAAAAATATTGCAAATGAAATGAAGACCCTAAAAACATTTTATAATCTTATTATTTATTATAAAATAATATAATCCATAATTATAATATTATTAATGCGAAAGTGAGGGATTGTCACGCTGGCTGCTCTGTGTTGCAGCGGTAGTGTAACCGACTGCTGATCATGAATCATGATGTCTCGGGTTCGATTCCCGAGTCGGGCAGTATTATTGAGCTTTTTCGTAAAAAGAAAAATTCTCAGTAGCAGCCCAGAGTTTGGAAATGTGCCCGGTAGTCGGCAATAGGCTCGCCCCCTATTACGTGGGACTTCAATATAGCTGGCGAACCGTGGGTGTACAATATACCTCTGCCTACCCCTTCGGGGAATACAGGCATGATGGTACGTATCGGTACTTAGATAGATACAGATGTAACAAGCATGTGTAAACAACACTATCACATCACGAAACTTCAGTGTAGGTACTTTAAGTATTTCATAATCCGCTCGGTGAATATAAATTTGCCGAGCGTGGTGAAGTGTCTAGTTGTTAGAAGGCTAATCCTCGTTCCCAGACTAATGAGCGCTTCAGACTATAAGTAGCTTATAGACGTATTTTAGTAATGATAGCTAGTCTTTTTTTGCCTTTATAACTGACTCTGAAAGTAGACAACGTGTAAAATACCACAGCCTCACATAAGACCGGCATGAAGTGGGAGAGGTCCAAGCTCCTTATAAAATCAGCTAACTTCCAGTGAAAGTCTTGTCCAAATCAATCCAGCCGTTTCGGAGATTAGCCAAAACAACCACTGACAAAAACTTTAAAAACTTTTTTTTACAGGTGACATTAGATACGGTAGTGGTGAGGTAAAATGCTGTTATTTAGACATTCCAAACAGACACTTAAATTTTTTGTATTTGTATAGATTTTTCAGAAAAAGTCAAAAGGACTGATGGCGAATGGTTTAGATATCAACCCCCACCCGAGTATTATGGGTTCGATTCCCATAGAAGGCAACACTTCGTGAGATCAACAAAAAGTTGTTCTGGGTGTACTTTTTATCCATTAATTCAATTTCGCGATAGAAGGTTTTATTCCCTATGTAGTAAGTATTTTCTTTTTAATAAGCTATATGTTTAAAAAAGTTACTTACTTATCACCACGCCATTTCCCTTGCGGGGTAGGCAGAGAGAACAGAGTGCCAAGAGGCTCTATTCTTGCGTATATTTCTCGCTTCCTCAACATTCATAAATCTCTTCATACACGCTCGCCGGTTTTGGAGACCGGACTCCACCTTCCTTCAATACATGACCTATTTGGTCTAGGTAGGTGAGTCTCGGTCTCCCCCTGTACCTACAGTCCTACATCCTTCCAATTTCGCATTGTATATCTTCTTAACCACTCGCTCGTCCGGCATTCTTTCCACATGTCCGAACTATCGGAGCATTCCCTTTCGCATCTTTACACCAATAGCCTCTTTCATACCTACTCGCTCTCTTACGTGGTCGTTACGAATGCGGTCAGTCAGCCTCACTCCACAGATTCGCCGCAGATATCGCATTTTGACCGCATTGATTTTACTCTCATGCTTCTTTTTGCATACCCAACTCTCGCTTCCATTTAAAAAAGTTAAGGTATTCAAAAAATATGTTTTATCTAGCAAATATATACGAAACTTGTTTGATTTATGATAGGTTTGATCTAAGTAAAACCTTGAATGGCCGGTCGATATCTTCGGATAAAGTGTATTTTTGGGAGCGACGAAGCGTATTCTGAACATGATTGATGGGTGTAAGAATGATCGAGTTCATTATTATTATGTGTAATGGTAACACTGTAGATCTATTCAACACCAACTGTAAAGATAGAAGCATTGAACTCGAACCAAAGTCTGATGTCAAGACTTCGACTCTCTTGGGACCTCGAGCTTTGATCTCGCTTCTCTTTGAAAGAAAACATCGTTGGCTATGGTCTAAATGCCACTTTTATAAGGATATGGAGCCAGCAGTAGAAGTATATTTTTTCAACCCTTTTTTATGTTCCACTATTGGACACGGGTCTCTTCTAATGGTGAGAGCGATTAGATCATAATCTATGGCCTTGGGGGTCAAAGGCCTTGTGGGGTTTGACAGACTTCACAGTTGCTTTTGTAATACGAGTAAGTGCTACTGGTTCTTTGGTTAATGAATGTCTGGTTCCCAACATATTAGCGGGATATAATTTATAAGTTTACTAATTTTTAAGTCTAATAAAGAACTATGCATTAAAATTAATTTCATCAAATTCAATTTAGTGGTTTTTGCGTGATACTAGAATAGACAAAGAGACAACAATCTATATAAATAAAATGATAAAGATCTGCTGTTACCTGATAGACGCGCATCACAAAAACGCTACTGTATATATGTAAATCAAGTTTTATTTTTTAGACACTTCCCTTAGCTAAAAGCAATATTGTGATATATTTCTTTTATAAAGGAACTAAGGAATAATCCTTGTATCGCGGGGGACTTTACAAACATACAATTTCACAGACACATAGTACACCCAGACTCAGAACAATGATCTGTGGATCACACAAAGAGTTGTCATATGTGGGAATCGGGCGAGAGGCTATCATCTAAACCACCCCGTCATCCGTGCAGCATTAAGATTGATAAACAGAAAAAAAATAAGAAAATGGTAGAATTGGAATTAAAATAGTAAGTAAAGTTTTTTTGAGAAAAAGAAAAGTATAGACAGAGCTCACTGATTTATATATTAGTCCATCCATCCATCCATCAGCTTTTTAACGTCCACTGCTGGACATAGGCCTCCCTAAGAATGGGGGATAGTGCCGTAATCGTCACGTTTGGCAGGCGGGTTGGCGATCGCAGTGGATGTTGTTAATACTCGAAGGAGCGCTGCTTCCCACTCCCCCGATATTCCCTCAGTCGGCTCTTACGACTCCCATGGGGGGAGAGGGGTAGGACAATTCTAAAGCCGGTCCCACATGGCAATATATATTAGTATAGATTATAATTATTTGCTTGACTTTTGTGAAACCCCTGGCCTAGATTTAGTGCCAAGTAAAGATTCATGATTATTCTTAGAGCCTAACTGGTAGTATATTTAGTTTTAAACAGCCGTAAAACATCTTGGTTGATATTTGAACTTTCAAAAATATTATTGACCTAATCTGTTGTCCCCTTGACGGGGTTAGTCTTCATAATTAGCCTCTGACCTCCCACTTGCACGTCCACTTGCCATCGGGAAAAAACATTGTCTTTAATATACATTCACATCTAATATGATGAGAGGCCACTGGCCTGGGGATGCTTTTAGTAGAAACAGGTGCTGCATATTAATTAACTTGACTCATCAAAGTACCTCAGTTTATTCACAAAACATTTACTAAGAGACGAGATCGATGCAAATTTGTGTTGAACTTCATAACTAATTTATCTTGGAGTAAAGAAGATATTAAATATATAACACACTAGCTTCTAGAGATCGATATATTTTAGAGTATCCCACAGGAACTTCTTATCGGAATAAAACTTATTCTATTAATTGATTCAGGTCATAATGTAACAGATTTTCTTTAAATGCATCTTGTATAGACCTATATGGCAAAAATAGATACCTTAGGGGATTTTTGTTAGACAAAAAAAAGACCTAATTCTTTACTAAATTTTATCAAAAAACATTGAACCGTTTAGGAGTGATTGACGAACTAACCTCCAAATTTTTACATTTATAATATTAATAGGATGAGCAATAATAATTTGCATTTAGGTATATGGCGTAGTGGATTATATAATAATGTCCCTTGCTGTAGGTTTGTTTGTGGTAAGCGGTTACCGTAGCCTATGGACGCTAGAAAACAGCATATTCGCGCGTCGCCAACTGCAAGAAAAGGTCGAGTAACGGTATCTAAAAGGATCGTTAAGTGTACCAACCTATTTTGTAGAGATATGTTTTTTTGAAAAATACACACATAGTTTCGAAAAGGCGGAGGTAAAGTTCTTGCTCTTGTCTTGAGTTTGAACGACGGATTGAACTCGTTAACTTTGTATTAACAGTCCTCACTCACCTCACCAATGAACTATCAATCTATATATATAAATGAATCTCTATTTCCCTTAATCATTGCATCACGCGTGAACGGATGCAACAATTTCGCTCATTCTTTTTTTGTTGTGTTTATTATTATCAGGAAAAGGTTCTTATGAAAGAAAAAAAGAAAAAAGTGGAGCAGAAAATTAGAAAATTTAAGAAAACTCAGTGACAATCCATCCATCCATCCATCCATCAGCCTTTCATCGTCCACAGCTGGACATAGGCCTCTCCAAAATGGAGGTTTTACCATAATCGCCACGCTTGGCACGTGGGTTGGCGATCACAGTGGATGTTTATAGTACACAGGGGAACGGTTGCCCGGTTCCCCGGTAATCCCTTAGTCGGCTTTTACGACTCCCATAGGAAGAGACGGGGTGGAGCTATTCTTGGTGCCGGCCCCACACGGCAACAATCGTCAGTGACAATATTAATGTTTGAATTTTTTTTTTTTTATTAATTATACCAATTTGAATTCAATATTCATAGTTAAGACAGGACAAGGTCTGTCGGGTCAGCTAGTGCTTAAAGTTAATAGATACCTACAGATATAAATAAATGGATGTATAAAAAGATGGCGCCAAAAATACCCACAAAGTAGTTTTATTCGCAATTAATAACCAAGTTAAATTAGTGCCCGTCCCAATTTCCTATACAAACACTACGTAACATCGCAATATCCAGAAAGCTATCATAATTAATAAGCAAACGAATAGCTTCCATACATCATGGCGATAATTTGAAATGCCGCAAAATCGGGAACAATAACGTACATTCCTCTAACAATACGACAATACGAGAACCTCGCGGGAACTAAATACGCAATGTATTGTGAGGCTGTATTCGCACAAATACAAAATTAAATATGAACGCAGACTTGCTTCGTGATGGAACAGATGTAGTCATGATTTAAAAGTGGTTTTCGCTGCTGAATGCTATAGATTCGATTCTCGTATGTTTGTGTTTGCTGTCTAGGTAAATGTCTAGTAATTATATATACTCATATTTTTGTTCTGAGAAATGAATATATTTATCACTGTACGATCAATAAGATGCTCCAAACCTTAAACATTTAATTGTTAACACTAATAATATCTAATTGATTGAATAAGGCGACACTTGGTAGTCGTCCATTGTTATTATTATACCCACGGATTGTCAATCCCGGTTATCTTTGGACTCACAAAATATCGCATTTGTTGGCGAGCGGTCCTCAGGATGCCTTATTTGGAGGCGAAACACGTGTGTGTTAGGATCTTTGCGGAACATTGCAAGGTTTTGGTTCTGAGAGTCCTGCCGTATCGCATGGTTGTATCGCATTGGTAAACTAATAATATTGCTTATGCCCTTTAAATAACATAACTAATAAATTATAGTGGTTAATTAAATACCGCATTAAATTTTTCATTTAATGCTAAGTTTATTCATTCTTTCTGTAGTCGCATTTATTCACTAATTTCTCAACTCCTAAAAGCCAAAATATCATATTAAGCCAAAATGATTTAAGAATCATTATTATGAATCATCATTACGAAATTCAAGAAGATTTGTTATAATCTAATAACAAACCAATCAACCTTTTCATCCGTGAATCTAATGAATAGGTACTTCCATAGACTAAAGCATGTAACAAAATCTTTTTATTGAAAAAATTTAATTAATTTATTATCAATATTTTTCTTAACATGCATTTTTCCACCTTTATAAAGTCCTAGGTTAATCAACATTTTAGAGGGTACCCGAAAAGTTAAACCGCCGGTGGACCACTGAAGTAATGTCACACAGTTCTAGTGTTCCCCCAGCACCTACAGGCGAAGAGACGGCACACGGCGGATTTATTAAGTGAGTAAGGGCGCTACAATACCCTGTTCGTTGCCCTGAACGACATAGTATCTGCCAGGATCCGCCAATAAATAACTTTACACTTTAGCAAATCCTCTCTTTTTAAGGCGGTAAAAATGGTTCCTAACCGCACATCCCGTCATTCAGGGCAACGAACAGGGTAGTGTGGGCCACCGGAACCATATTTCATTCCTTCAGTACAACGTAGCAAATCCTACAATATTTCTTTCGATATATAAATAAATGCTTGTGTGTAGAGCCTATCTTATCCCAGCGTTAATTGTACGGCTCCATCGGGGAAGTACCTCTCACAGAAGATCAGTGTGAAACAACATTAGCTACTCCTACCATGGTGAGTGAAAGCTTCGGAGACCCGAACCCACTTTCTATCCTACCCTTATATCCTTCCTATCCTCTCTTTATCATCATTCCTCTCCCTCTCCTATCCATTCTCTTGGAGAGGGCGACGCGTGAGAGATGCCTCTACTGTCAAGGTGCTAACGTCTATAGGCTACGCTCCACGGTACTGAAGGAATGTAATATGGTTCCGGTGGCCCGCCAATAATAATACGGCGGGTTTCTTTAGTGGGTAAGGGCTCCACACTACCCTGTTCGTTGCCCCGAGCGACAGGGTTAGGAAAAGTTATTCTGGCGTTAACAAAAAAAAATCTGGAAAACTAGGACCTCAAAACGTCAACATCCGTTGAAAACTCGATTTTCGAAAAACAGGGTAAAATCAATAACTTCCCAACATTTGAAAATTTTCAATTTTCTTAGCGGGAAGTTAAAAAAAAAGGCTACGCCCTACGGTATCTGCATGCCATCAGGGTGATGTATGCCAATTAGCCACCCACTTACTTTAAAAAAATATATAACCATTTATCTTATCAGTTACTTTTCGAACATGCTACCTCACTATGTCCCGGGGCCAAAAGTCCCTGAATCCAATAAAAAACGCCATCCTCTGGCGAAATACAGTATTTATTGTGTTAAAGCAAAACACCACGGCAATAGTACTAGGTACCTACATAAACATTGTTGAATTAAAAAGTGCTCTGACTACAATTACAATAATTACTAGTCCAATTATTTTAGAAGCATTCATTACTCAGCTCAGCTTGTCACGACTTTTTAAATCGGGTCACCGGTGTTGCTACTTTAACGCTGTCAAATTTAAACATTTTTGATGTTTAATTTCTAAATTATTGGACCTAAATCTTACCCAACCCAAACCTTCTCTAATTTGAAGACTAAATATTTTTTTTTGTGTTAATTTTTAAAAAGTTCATAACAACCATTTGTGGATCACGCAAATAGTTGTCCTGCGTGGGAGTCGAACTCACAACATTCGGGCGGGAGGCCGGTATCTAAACCACTCCGCCATCTGTGCAGTCATGTTTGCGAGAATATAATTCAAGTCTCTATTATTAATTAAGGATATATTTCTAGAATCACCACATTCTTTCCATACATAGATACCGTCAACCGTCCTTAAAACTCATTATAGAACTTGGAAAAATGGTAAAGCAGACCATTATTTCTCCAATATAAGAAGAACTCATGACCGTCAACAAAACCTCTTCTTTGGGACCTATTTGTAAGGTCAGTCTCATTTTTTGTTCGTCGTTCGAATGTGAGTTACAAAAAAAACAAAATACCAACAATTGTTAGTTTTCAAGTGATATTTGCACTTCTAAAATTGCCTGATTATTGCTATTTCTTAAAAAAGAACTCACGGACACTTAAACTGATTTAGCTAAGTACTTTCAGGGTTTCATACAAAATACATAATATTATGTAACATATAAAGTTAAACACAAAGTGGAATAATATAGGGCTGCGTCATTATTAGGTAAAAATCTTAATTGTAAAATTAAGTTTACCTGGTCGGTATAATATATGTAAATACTTCTGACAGATGTCGCAGGCCAGCCAGGACGTTAAGTATGAATGTATTATCGAAATTAGCTGTCGAGAGCAGTTGTCACGATGGCTGAATTGACAAAGCGTCTGGACGGTCCAGATATCCAGATCCAGGAGATGCAGGTGCAAATCCTGCTCGTGACTGTTATTTTCGATTTCACATTTTCCACATTGTGTTTAATGTATATGGCTAAGCATGTCAAATGCTGAAAATATTTATATAAAAAAAAATCTAAACATATAAAGTTCCCATCTTACGAGCTGCCATACCAATCATCCTATCATTATAAAATTGTACGTACTTACTTAATTATAATCCTACAGAACAAAATATAGGCTAATAATTTATCCCGATAAAATGGATGATTCCGGTGAGATTACCTTCAATTACTCAGCTACAGCAAAGCGTAGCTGGGTTTACTTTTAAAATATATTTCATTTCTTTCTTTCTTCTATATAAAGGTGTAAGGTAGGCTGTACTAAACAAGCGTGAGGAATTGTTATCAAGTCATATTTAAATTTTTGCTGTACTGCGTTGAATGAATAAGAGAACCGCAGAGCAAACCCCCTCACCTCATAATGTCAACTTTACTCTTTACTTCTATACCATTTTCCTAATTGTAGACTAAAAACACTCATGTACCTGTTGTGCTGTGTATAGATAGATATATAGGTGCGTATCAATTAAAATAATATACTGACTGGCGTTGAGCGGAGTGGCGGGCGCGCGCGATTGATACGCGCCCGCTCCGCCTGGGTACCGCCCGTACGCCGCCACGCTGCCCGCTGCCGCTATCCGCTGCGCGCGTGCATTGCCGCTCTGCGCGCGTGCACTGGAACCCCGCACTATGCGCACTTCACTGTAACAAGACGAATATTATATTGATATTGTGTTTGCACGACTTCAAGTTTTGCCGGATATACTTTTTATCAGATACTGCAAAACCAGATAGTGTGATCACACAGCCGTGCAGTTTTATACAATCCTACAATCCTGTACACTGACTCCGCGTGAACTGCATTCGTTTTTGTCAGCTATCATTTGGTCGCGATGGACGTGAAAAATGTTTATACCCATAGATTTAGTATATACCTACTGTACTAGACTCTGTCTTTATTTTTGTTAAGGCCAGAAAAATGTACCTAACTACACACCCTGTCGTTCGGGGCAACCAACAGGGTAGTGTGGGGCCCTTACCCACTAAATAAACCCGTCATGTGCAGTCCGCCGCTCTGTGTTGGTGGGCCACTCGGCTTACCCTTTCGGTTACCTACTGGCGACGCATCCGCACACGGAGCATCTTACCTACGCAGGAGGCCTTGCGGGTGGTGGACGTTCTCCGGTTCAGTTTCAGAAAAAAAAATCTCAGTAACAGCCCGGCGTTTTGAAATGTACCCGGTAGACGGCAATAGGCTCGCCCCCTATTACATGGGACTTAAACATAGCTGGCGAACTGTGGGTGTGTAATACACCTCTGCCTACCCCTTCTGGGAATACAGGCGTGATACTATATATATTCTTCTAAATAAGTTCCATTTTTGACTGCTCGACCTTGGTTTTTATGTATTGATAGTGCGTAGTATGTTCCAAAGTGATTGGTAATATGATCCTACCGACAGTATAAGGGTTTTAAGTGTAAAATTCCATTTATTTTATGATTAATCTTTTTAGTAATATCTACCAACAACACTGCACTAAGGAATAATACAAAATAAGTACACTCAGACACAGAACCATCATTTATGGACCACACAAATAGTTATACTGTGTGAGAATCAAACCCACAACATTCGGGCGGAAGGCTGGTATATAAACCACTCCGCAATTTGTACAGTCAAAATCATTTATAATAGGTACCTACCAGTACGATAAGAGATACACCTCTTAGGTGTAATCTATACTATTATAAAGCTGTAACAGAGCTGTGTCTGTACATTTAAGATATTTGAGAAAAAAATAGTTTATTAGGCTATATAGGCGTGTCTAAACACAAAACAATTTTTTTTATAATTTTTGTCTGTCTGTTTATCTGTTTGTCTGTTTATTTGTTCGCGCATCACGCAAAAACTACTGAAAGTATTTTGATGCAACTTTTTTTATTTAAAAGTCCTTGATTTGACCTAAAAACTGGTAGACATTTTATCCCGCTACTATATCGGGAACCTGAGATATAACCGAAAAACTAGCTTTTGGCTGCGGCGAAGCCACTGGCAAAGGCTAGTCAGTAATAAAACACATTTATATTCTTACCGTGAGTACGTAAATAAAAGGCTAATTTATTTTTTACCTAAAAATAGTTGAATTAATATAACATAGTCGTGTAGTACGGCCGGTGCTCAAGTATACAAAGTTAAAGACAAAGGCTTTGCAGGCTCGTCACGTCATCTCCCTACCCGTCCCCCTTAATGTACAACTAGAAGAAACTTGTAGTTTCACTATGTGATAAGGGAAATAACAGAACAGCCATTAGATTATCGTGATCTTTTATAAAAGGAATCCTTGTAATAAGAAAAGATTGTCAAGAAAATTGACTCAATACTTCTTTTCAGTTTTTTCAAAACCATTAAGACGTAGATACTTATAACTATTTTTTTTGATCTGTATTTTAGCACTTTACATGCTCAGCTGCTTTAAAGAACAAATCATTTGTGAAAATATGGAAAAAGATAACTTTCCAATCCGGGAAAGTGCTCTAGACCGCTAAGCGATCGGAGTGAACGACGGCCATACTCAATCTCCACAAATTTTTGCTGATTTGTAATTTTCTCTTTTCGAAATTATCTGCATATTTAACTACAAATTATTAATATCCAGGAAAGAAATACATTATCAGAAAATCAACATGCATGAGATATTTTTAACAACATGCGAAGTCTGCCATTTATTTTGGCAAGCGTAGTGATTCATGGCCTAGATTCCTCATTGAGTAGAGTCACTGCCCCTCAGTGGGACTGTTACCATTTTTGAAAAGAAATTTTAAAAATTTCTCACTAAATAAATAAATATATCTACACGTATCCTTTCCTATATCCCTACTAATATTATAGATGTACTCGTAAAAGTGAGTTTGTTTGTGTATTTGTTTGTTACGCTTTAAGGCCATAACTACTAAACCAATTAAACTGAAATTTTGCAAAGTTATAGTCTAAAGCCCAGAAAATGACATAGGCTAATTTTATATCCCGGAATAAAAGATTCCTGTGGAGTAGCTATTTTTGCATAGAGATAATTAATGTGCTGTAGAGTGACGTTAATATTCTGAGGTCTACGTGGATGAAGTCGCGGGCTGAATCAAGTATTATATAAAATTCAAATTCTTGACTGACTCACTGACTGATGTATCCACGCACAGACTAAGCTGTTAGTCTTGGAGACATGAAATTTGAGTATACTCGCATTTTCTGTGAAGTGTAAGTATCCACTTAGAAAGAGTTTTAGAAATCTCACCCCTGGCTTGCGAAGTCTGCCAAATTGCACTGGCCTATCCTATCCTATCCTTTTGAAAAATGTCCCGTGTCAAATAGTAAGTAGATAAGATTATTGAAAGGAAATAAGAGTAGTTATAATGGTAATTTCTAAATTATTTCATTTAACCGGTAACGTAGACCAAGCCGCTAGCATAAGCTAGTCTTTCAATACATCCGTGTTTCTAAATAAAAGTCAAAAAATCTTACTCCCTAGTGGATGATTTGAAAAAAGTTCATTGAACTAATACTTTGTAGTCAACACGTACAAACCAATCACGTTCAAGCTACAAAACACGGTTATCTAATATGCATTTTATTGTTGACTGTACAAGGCGCGCGACGAAAACTAAAGCTTCAAGCTATGAAATTTTGTAGTACCGTTAACAAAAGTAATGTTTTTCATAAATCTAGATCCACTGGTAATAATAATAACAGTTTATAATTTAGTGTACTCTAATCTAATACAACTTAAATAATAATTCAAGTAGTTGTAGTAAGTATAGGATAAAAAATAATCTGTAACAGAATATTCATGATATATAAGTTTAAATATGTCATAGATTAATGCTTGAATAATAAAAAGAGTAATTTGATTAGAAGGATTTTCATTTAATATATATTAATTAGAGTAAAAAAATATAACTTGTTTTGCCAACCGTACGTAAGTAGCGGCGTAGCATTCGTAGACCACAGTCGCGTAGTCGCGTAGAGGCCTACGAGCTTGCAACTTTGATGAGAGTCGTAGAGGCCACATGCTACCAAGCGGCTTATTTGTTCTTTCAACTTGGCCGCCTTGGCCGTACTTAGCGCAGTTTTGTTCTTGTGTCAAGAATATTTTGTTACACAAAGACGGTCAGATGTGATACATGTGTGTTACGTGGAGAGTGCCTTACGACTGCTGATTGAAGTTACCAGCTCTTTGAAGTGACTCAATTCGACCTTTTTTTTTTAAACAGCTTCGTAAAAAGTTCGATTCAAAAAAACTAGCTATACTAGTAAACAAAACATTGTTTTTGTATGGTTCTGTACTGTACTGTCTATGATACAAAAATCTTCATTTTTTTTTTATTGTTTATGGTCGCAGACTAGCCATGGCCCTACTGATGGTATATGGTGTCTGCCACTAAAGAACTCAACTATTTAGTATATTTGAGTCCAATACTGTCAAGCCACTACTCACTATTCCAATTCACGGAAGGGAAACGAATGAACGGACGGCTCATGTTCAATGAATGTTCGCCTTATTTCTTCTTTATTTTCAGATTTATTGTATAAGTTATAGATATATATACATGTTTTTATTTTATTTTTAAATGAGAATGAACAGGCTTACGTGGTTGTTTTTTTTTTTATGAGGTCATTATAGGCTGCCGCTCTGTGTAAATACTGTAAAATCATCTAAAACGTTTAACAGATTGGAATTTGAGAATGAACTGAATAATAATAAACATATTTTTATGTAGGCTTCTCAGATTAACTAAAATATATAGATGGAGCATTACGAACAACAACAAAACCATGCCAAAATGAAGTGTCATAAACCATGAGTTTTACTAGAGTATGATTTAAAATGATCCCAAATGACTCGATGATTTCGTACGCACATTACGTACATGAATACGTCGTCCATCCATCCATCAGCCTTTCAACGTCCACTGCTGGACATAGGCCTCTCCAAGAACGCCAGAACGAGCGGTCCCGTCATGGGGGATAATGCCGTAATCGCCACGCTTGGCAGGCGGGTTGGCGATCGCAGTGGATGTTGTTACTACTCGAGGGAGTGCTGCTGCCCACTCCCCCGGTATTCCCTCAGTCGGCTCTTACGACTCCCGTGGGTAGAGAGAGGTGGGACAATTCTAAAGCCGGCCCCACACGGCTGTAGTCAGCACCATAATATTCCCTATATGATTTGCTATAAACTTATTTTATAATTTTACTTCCTTTATGTTTTAAACATAAAACTTTAATAAATTCACCCAAATTATAGAGACACACGCACACATCCTTCAAAAAGTGGCTTCACTTTTAGTCTCTATTTTTTAATTAGTCTGAGGTAGGCTTGGTCTGAGGTAGGTCTGTTTTTTGTGCTCAACTGATCTTTGTCAATACACAGTATAAATTAATTATTCATAACGTAAAAGTTACTTCGTTAATTACATTTTAGCAAAATACGGGACAGAGATCCCACGGGCGTATATAATTTATGGCCGAAAATTAAACGTCTCTGGATATACGATACGGTTGGTAACACAAACGATGATCTCAGTAAAGATCTTTTTGAAGAAATGCTAATAAATAAATACACCATTAACCTTGTTGTTAAACTGAATATTTCTTAACGCTATCGTATTGATAACGTTAAGAAATATTCAGTATTGTTCACTCAGATATCTTTAATTATATAGATTGGACTGATAACAGCTATCCGAATGTAAATAATATCTATAATGACAAAATCTCCTAATTTAGTTATTAAAAGTCAAACTATGCTCACTACATCAAATGTAACGGGGAATGACAAGCTGCTGTACTCTACCAACTACGCATTTTTTATAGGTACTTGGTAATAGACTGCCACATACTTTTAAGTTAAAGTTATTTGATACATTAGTAATGTAAGGTAGTCCATGTGGTGACGGACTAAGATTGAGGAATCATCACATCATTCTCACCATCTCTTCATTATTGATGGTAGGGTTAGGTACGGGAGTACCACCACTGAAGGAACGTAATATAGTTCCGGTGACCCGCCAATAAAGGCGGAGAGATGGCACAAGGCGGGTTTCTTTAGTGGGTGAGGGCCCCACACTACCCTGTTCGTTGCCCCGAACGATGGGGTGTGCGGATAGGTAATTTTTTTCCGCCTTAACAAAAAAAAACAAAAAAAAAGGTACGGGAGTACCAACTTATTATAAACGTAACATAATATAATATTTAACTAAAACAATATTCATCTGTTGTTGTACATTCACTAAGTTCAAGGAGAAGACCGCTAATAGAAAACAATAAAATTTACCCTGTGGTAGAGCCATGCTTATCTCAGATGTATGGGCCGGCTCGATCGGGGAAGTACCAAGCTCTCACAGAACATCAGCGCAAAGCGACGGTAAGTAATCCTACCGTTGTGTTTCATATGGTGAGTGAGAGTGCCGGAGAACCAAACCCCCTCCCTATGCTCTCCTTTTTATCCTTCCTATACTCTCGTTAGTATCCTACCTATTCTTTCCTTTTTATTCTTCCTATCCCACCTCCTATCCTGTTCCTTTTATTGAAGCTGGTGACGCGCAAGTGATGACTCTGGTGTTTCTAACTTCTATAGGCTACGGTAACCACTTACCATCAGGTGGGCCGTATGTTTTTTTGCCACTCACGTAGAATAAAAAAATAGTAATCCAAAGCTTTTTTGTACGTATTTTGTATTTTTTTATGATTTTTTATTGAGACAGTATGGTACCTATCCAAAAATTTTATTTTAATAAAACTGAAGCCGATAGAAATATTTATACTTCGTCAGCCGGCATTACAGCAACGGAAATGATGCTCTTATAAGCAAATGTTTTTTGATAATAAAAGTCACATGCATAATCTCATGCGTAATCGGTTTTACGTGTGACTTGACTGCTAACAATAATAAGTATAGATAGATATATCTAATATATAAAATTCTCTTGTCACAGTGTTTGTAGCCATTCTCCTCCGAAACGGCTTGACCGATTCTTATGAAATTTTGTATGTACATACAGTAGGTTTTTTCTTGTTTAAGTTTTTTTATGTTTCGGTATATAACTTAGTTATTTTTACGCTAGAAATTCCCTAAAAATTTTCTAGAAATAATTTATATGTCAAAACAACGTTTGCCGAGTCAGCTAGTACATATATATAGATATATGGTGGCACCATTGAATTAATATTACTCAGTTCCAATGGTCTGCCAATATAGGCCGAGAGGAAGGCACACGGTAGGTTTATTTAGTGCCCAAAATAATTAATTTAAATGTACTAAATTTCGTGTTTTTATAATGACAAAATTGTATAATTCCTAAGCGCGAGGTATCGGGTTCAAAACCTGAGCTATGCAAAAAGAGTTCTCCGGATTTTCCTGTCAGGAACACGGAAGACTATAATCTTGAGCGCAGTAAATACCAATCAATACGTTCACCTCCTGGTACTTTGGTATAAAAATAACATAGCTAGATAAAACATAGATATGTTACACAACTGCTTACCCTAAATATAAACGCGTAGTGTACTAAAAATACAAATGGCACCACCCCAGTCTATCCCGTGGGTGTCGCATGAGCCTACCAACTGAGAAAAATCACTTAGGGCCCAGCGAGTCTGTGTCTCCGTCTGCCGCGGCCGTGAAACGTCTCAATCTCGATTTGATTGCATCAGTAGATAGCCGCCCATCCAATTTGCATCTGCGTAATGGAATGGTAAATAGCGGCTTCCCAGTGTTTTTAGTGTTGATGTGTCTATGAGCGGCAGTTACCACTTACCATCAAATGAGCCGTGATTAGTCTACCATCATAAGCAATGAAAAAAAATATAAAAAATAATTAACTGAAATTTACAAACAGTTCATGTCACATTACCTAAATTCTCATAGGGCCACGATCATCACAATGATGGCAACAATTTAATAAATTTTACCGAAAGCAGCCTGGTTTATATGATACTCATCTAACACAAAAAATAATTAAAAAAACTACACTCGAACTATTCCATTAAATTTCAATTTAGCTTGTAATTATAAACTATAACATTTAAACTGTAAAAAAAAACATTTATATGTAATTTATGCGAAAGGAAAATATTTCGCGCGTTTTCTGAACATACGTCAAAATGGCGCCGACGCGTTTGCGTACTGTCACTTTGAATTTAGGTTGGTAATTACGATTCTGTCACAGATAACAAGTACTGGGTCACTGTTATCTTATTGTGAAGATAAGGCGATAATTAAACAACTGATTTCTGAGTACTGACAAATGATAAAAATATGTTTGTGATTAGAACAATTCTTATTTTATTTGAAGAATACTCTGTTGAAGGTCGCCATTACTTTAAATAAGGTTTATAGTTTTATATCAAAGAAATATTTGTGTTTCTGTATACAAAATGATTATTTATACTGCCTTTGTTAAAGAATTGTATATCTAATACCACACTCTATTTACATAAAAACGCTAGGGAAGAATTAAGAAGGATTATGTAACATTAAAATACGACCTCATCCACTGAAGCGGAAATTTTGTGAGACAGATAGGTGGAGCAGGAACGGATAGAGATAAGAAAAATTTTACACATGTGAATATGTTAGTAGTGGCTGGCCGTATAGGTCTGCTCAACCTGGGAACCCCTTACAGAAAATTGGCATTAAATATTCCTAAAGAGTTTACGTGAGAGTGGTACCCTTTCTACCTTAAATTCCGGTCTGCAAGTGATACTGATACCTCTAATTTTCCTAGTATCTATGGGCTATGGTACAGTAATCTTTTCAGCCAGAATAGTATAAATTTTAAGCCAGTTTCTACTCCATCATGGAAAAAAGTTACATCAAATCGTTCAAAGAATTTGGGCGGTCAAGAAATAAAAATTTTCGGCAAACCGTAGCCTAAAAACTCTAGCATATAGAAAGAATGATAGAATGAGATATGAAGGTGGATCACGCTCACTGACGACATATGACAGTGTTTTTTTTTTTGCAAAACATTAGTCTACAACGGTTGCGCCTCTTCTCAGAGTGAGACGGCCTTGGGCCATAGTTTACCACATTGGCCCAGTACGAGTTGGCAGACTTGACAACCCATCAGGTATGCAAGCTTCTTCACCATATTTTACTTCACAAGTACAAACATTTTGAAAAATCAGTATTCTGAGTTTTGTGTTGACCTTGGACTAGAGATCGAACTCGACACCATCGTAAAGAACAAATTATTTGTAAAAGTGGAAGAAGAGAGTTTTACTGCGAGCAGGATTCGAACCTGCGTCCCATCCAATCCGGGGAAATGCTCTGCTAAGCTATCGCAGTTACCAACCGCTAAGCTATCGCAGTTACCAACAGTGACTCCAAATCAAAAATATGTAAATGCATCCGATAGTTGGCGTGGGTCGTAAAGACAGGCTGCCCAACCCGGCGCGGCTGGACCGCCGCAGCGCATGGAGGAGGATATCGTGGTCCAATAACGGATCACGACGCTATCCTCCTCCAGGGGAATCTCGGCCATTCCGCCAGGGCGCAGGACCTCTTCCTGCAATCCATGGCGGAGCGGTCGATCGGTGTTGCCGTAGCCGCGGAGCCCTACATAGTCCCGGATCGCCCCAATTGGGCGGGTAGCGGGGATGGCTCCGTGGCGGTCGTCGGCTCGGCGGCGCCACGTTCCCCGCCCTTGTCACTCAAAGACCAGGGCACGGGATATGTGGCGGCCGAATGGGGAGGGGTCACGCTGTATGGCGTGTACTTCTCCCCTAGTCGTAGTCTGACGGCTTTCGAGGTCTTCCTGCACAACCTGGAGACCTCGATACGGCGTATAGCACCGAGCCCTGTGCTCGTGCTGGGGGACTTCAACGCCAAATCAACGGCGTGGGGGTCCCCCAGGACGGACCCCCGAGGTGCGGCGGTCCAAGAGTGGGCGGCAGCGGCGGACCTCGTGTTACTCAACCGAGGGTCCGCCCAAACGTGCGTGCGGCCCTGGGGCTGGTCGATAGTGGACCTTTCGTTCGCTAGCCCCGGTGTCGCCGCACGCGTAAGGAGCTGGCGAGTCCTGGAGGAGGTCGAGACCCTATCTGACCACAGATATATTCAGATAGAGGTCTCCCGGAACCTTCAGGGCGCCAGCAGGGGTCACGCGGCGGACAGAACTCCCGCTTTTCCGCGATGGGCTGTGGGTAGGCTCGACCGGGACCTGCTAGTGGAGGCGGCCATTTTTCAATCCTGGCTGCCTCCCCCCCTGACGGAAGACGTGGGCGCCGAGGCTGGCCGCATTCGCGGCATGCTTACGCAGATATGCGATGCGGCCATGCCCCGTGTGCGGCGCCCGCCTCGACGGAAGGGGGTCTACTGGTGGTCCCCGGAGCTGGCGGACCTCCGTGCGGCCTGTATTCGTGCCCGGAGGTCCTACACCCGCAGCCGCCGTCGCCGAATCCGCGACGAAGAGCGGGAGGGCCGGCTGTATGCGGCGTACAGCAGTGCGCGCGCCGCGTTAAAGCTGGCCATCTGTCGCGCCAAAGATGCGAAAAGGCAGGAGATGCTGGAGGGTCTCGAGCGTGACCCCTGGGGACGCCCGTACCGCGCGGCGCTTAACAAGCTCCGCGCCCAGGGCCCCCCCCTTACGGAGACCCTCCAGCCGGGCTTCCTCTCTGAGGTGGTCGAGGGACTTTTTCCTTCACGGGCGGTGCACACGCCCCCGGTCATGGCTCCGCCAGATGATGACCGGGAGGCCGACGACGTGGAGGTACCGCCCGTGACGACGACGGAAATGGGGGCGGCGGTAGCGCGTATGCGGAGAGGCGCCGCCCCCGGGCCGGACGGGGTTCCCGGCCGAGTGCTGGCCCTGGTCCTCGACCATCTCGAGCCCCGCCTCAGGGGACTGTTCGGCGCTTGCCTGGTGTCCGGACGGTTCCCTGACTGCTGGAAGGAGGGGAAGCTCGTGCTCCTGCCGAAGCCGGGACGGCCTCCGAACACAGTCTCGGCCTTCAGGCCCATCGTGTTGCTGGACGAGGTGGGCAAACTCCTCGAGCGGGTAGTCGCTGCCCGCATCGTCCGGCACCTAGGAGCAGTCGGCCCCGACCTGTCCGACGCCCAGTTTGGATTTCGGGCGGGTCGGTCTACGGTCGACGCCATTCTGCGCCTGAGGGCCGCGGCTGCGGAGGCCGTCACCTCGAGGGATGTGCTGTTGGCGGTGTCGCTTGACATCGCCAACGCCTTCAATAGTCTGCCATTCGGCTGCATCAAGGAGGCACTCCGGTACCATGGAGTGCCCCTCTACCTAAGGCGGCTGGTGGCAGACTACCTCGACGGCCGCAGCGTCCTCTTCGTAGACCGGGAAGGGGACGTTGTAAGGAGGGCTATGTCGTGCGGCGTCCCGCAGGGTTCGGTTCTTGGGCCGCTCCTGTGGGACATCGGCTACGACTGGGTCCTCCGTGGTCGGCTCCCCCCCGGGCTGGGCGTAATTTGCTACGCAGACGACACGCTCGTCACAGCCCGGGGCTGGACCCTCGAGGAGGCGGCAACGCTGGCCACCTCAGGTACCGCGGAGGTGGTCAGGCGGATTGAGGCGCTGGGGCTTAGGGTGGCCCTTGAAAAGTCGGAGGCCCTACTGTTCCATGGGCGCCGACGGGGCCCACCCTCCAGCGCCTCGATAACGGTCAATGGGGTGGGCTTACCAATCCAGGCCCACATCAAATATCTGGGCCTGGTATTGGATGGACGGTGGCACTTTGACGAGCACTTCCGCCGTCTTGCGCCAAGGCTCGTCAACACGGCGTCCGCCCTCGGGCGACTTATGCCGAATTTGGGCGGACCGAGTCTTGCGTGTCGACGACTCTACGCGGGGGTAGTACGGTCGATGGCGCTGTACGGCGCGCCCGTGTGGGCGGAGTCCCTGGCCGCTCGTAATAGGGCCCTTCTGTGGCGTCCACAGAGGGTCGTAGCGGTCAGGGCAATACGCGGGTACCGCACGGTCTCGACCGATGCAGCCTGCGCGTTGGCCGGAACCCTCCCGTGGGATCTGGAGGCGGAGGTGCTCGCCGACGTCTATCGGCGGGCGTCGACGGCGCGGGCGGGGGGCAGCCGCCCCTCGCCGAGCGTAATGTCATCGTGGCGGGAAGATGCCCGCCGCGCCACCGTCCTAAAGTGGAAGTCTCGGCTGGAGACGCCCCGAGCCGGTCTCTGGACCGTGGGGGCGCTCCGGCCGATCTTGGAAGAATGGGCAGGGCGGCAGCACGGGATCCTCACCTTCCGGTTGGTGCAGGTTTTGTCGGGGCATGGTTGCTTCGGCAAATACCTGCACACGATCGCAAGGAGGGAGACGACCCCAGGCTGTCACCACTGCGACTGCGACGAGGACTCGACGCAGCACACGCTCGAGTCGTGCCCGGCATGGGATGTGCAGCGCCGGGAACTCGTTGCAGTCATAGGCGTGGACCTGTCGCTGCCGGCCGTTGCGCGAGCGATGGTTGGCAGTGACAGGGCCTGGACCGCGGTCGCCGCCTTCTGCGAGGCTGTCATCTCGCGGAAGGAGGTGGCGGAGAGGGCCCGTGAGGAATCCTCCTTCGCGGACCCGATTCGCCGCCGGCGCGAGGGGCGGCGTGCGCGCGCTTACTTGCGCCTTATGCCGCCCTAGCCGAGGCTGCGGACGGTGGGGTCGGGGAGTACCCTGCCGTCCGCGGAAGCCTACCGCGAAGGTGCGACGCCCAAGTGCGCGAGGCGTCGCTCAAGAGAGGGTGCCCGTAGGGGCTGCCGCCTGCGGATCGCGGTCGTAACGACGCGGTACCCGTGATCCGCCGTAGCAAGGGCGGGTATAGGCGCACGGTGGGTTTTTAGTGGGTGAGAGCCCCATTCACCCCGTTGTCTCCCTGGGCAGCGGGGTGTGCGGTAGGACATTTTTGCCCACCTAAAATAAAAAAAAAAAAAAAAAAAAAGGGTCGTAAAGACATCTAACACAAATGTGAAGTGGGGATTTGGAGTCACCGTTGGTGACTGCGATAGCTTAGTGGTCCAGGCAGTTAGGTTCGAATCCTGCTCGTAGTAAAACTCTCTTTTTCCACTTTCACAAATAATTTGCTCTTTAAAGTAGCTGAGCATGTCAAGTGTTAAAATACAGATCAAAATATCGATACCACTGTGTTCTGTGTTGGTAGTGCTCGGTTTTACTGATAACAAATAATATTCAGTAAAAAATAATGTATTCAAATTCAAACTCAAATTCAAAAATATCTTTATTTCATAGGCCTATTAAATAGCACTTAAAATCGTGAAGAATACACTAATAATTAACACGAGCGCCTGAGGCGAGTGCATCCGCAATAACAAAGTGGCGATTGCAATCGCCACAAGCGGCCGGATTCCGAAGTAAAGCCTTTCATGGGAAGAACCCGGCAAGAAACTCATGTGCCACTTTTTTAAATTGCCAATTTATTACAATTTAATATAATCTTTATAACTAAAATGACATTATATCATACAAAACAATTTGAAAATTAATGAATGAGGAGCAGCTCAAGCCCATTTTGTTTTGTCCTCAAGATAATCCGAAACAGTGTAATAACCTTGATTACAAAGTCTAATTTTTATGGCTTTCTTAAACTTATTTAGTGTCATGTTTCGGACATTTCTAGGAATCTTATTGTAAAAGCATATACATTGCCCCATAAAAGATCTACTAATTCTGTGGAGACGAGTACTGTCTGCAATAAGATTGCCTTTGTTCCTAGTATTAATGTGATGAACATCGCTATACTTATCAAAACATCCGATGTTTTTCTTGACATACAACAGATTTTCGTATATAAATTGAGACACAACAGTTAGAATATTCATTTCTTTGAATTTCTTTCTAAGGGAAACTCTCGGGCCCAGGTCAGTCCAGGGCCATATTCAATGAGCACTAATCCCATAGGGATGACGATATCGTTTATGACGTGAACTTCACTCAAAGGGTAACGTACTTCGACGAGTTCAAGGTCTTTAAGAGAGCCTTCAATGTCTTTTCATAGTAATCCGCTAAATCGCTGGTAATACCAGGCGAGACCTTTAGCGATCGTAGGTGCGCTCTACTGTTTGATTATTACGTAACCCGATTATTACGTGTCTATGATCTCTAAAAAATTGATAAACCTACTTGATCGATCGGTTTTATAACGACAATGTTGGTAGATGAACCTCGATTCTTCTACGTTAAGTGCTAACTACTGGACATGAACAGAGATACCCGAGACGAAGAAAATGAAACACATCGAGATGCTTTAAGGCTGTTTAAAACGAGGAAAATGTTAGCAAATGTCCGTCCCGGTCCAGAAACAAATGAGACCCATCACTTAGTACCAAATCTAATCCATTTGAGTACTAGTAACAGCCCCTTTTTTTGTTAAAGTGGGAAAAAATGTTCCTAACCGCACACCCCGTCGTTTGGGGCAACAAACAGAGTAGTGTGGGGCTCTCGCCCACTAAAGAAACCCGCCGTGTGCCGTCTCTCCGCCTTTATTGGCAGGCCACCAGAACTATAGTACATTTCTTCCGCGGTACTTGTAACAGCCGTGGATTTACTGGGGCACTAGATAGTACCCAGAGTGGCAAATTCTCTATGGCGACATAATTCGAGGCATGAGAAAAAAAGAAGCCATAGGTGGCAGACGAGCCGGTGATCCACCTGATAGTAAGTTGTAACTGGTGGTCTCCTCTCCAACGTCGATTAAGCACATGTGATAGCTTTGGGAAAACACCGCAGCATGAATTTTCTTTCAGAGCTTACATGTGGTCGGCTTTTAAATTAAGAAGTATACTACTTACTACTTATCATCACGCAATTTTCCGTATGGTGACGGACTAAGAATACACGTGTCACCATCCCATTCTTTCCCACGGGTGTCGTATGAGGCGACTAAGGGAAGTAAGCAATTATCATCCATTGCATGACTGGTGGTAGGGCTGGGTTTCAAGTGGGAGTACTCACTTGATATCGGGCCCCGTGCGGGTTGGTACCGCCATTTCCCGTGTGACCGGCCATGAAGCACATCGTTGCATTTTGGCTGTAGCAGGAGATAGCCGTTTATTCTTTAATTTCATATATGTGAAATGAAATGATAAACAGCGGCTTGACAATACTCTCGGTATAGTTGAGTCCATAAGCAACGGTTACCATCTACCATCAGATGGGCCGTGGCTCGTCTGTTACTACATGCAATAAAAAAAATCCCCAATGGGGTAGGCAGAGAGAACAGAGTGCCAAGAGGCTCTATTCTTGTATACATTTCTCGCTTCATCGACATTCATCATTCTCTTCATACACGGTCGCCGGTTTCGGAGACTCCTGACTCCACCGATTTGGTTTAGATAGGTGAGTCTCAGTCTCTCCCTGTACCTAAATCCTTCCACTTTGTCATTGTATATCTTATTAACCAGTCATTGTAAATATTAAGTATTTAACCAGTAATTATCACTAACCATCAGAAGCTGAAGTAAAGCCACAATTAAAACATGATCGTGTTTGCAATAAAAAATATCACGTTAAATAAAAGGACTATAACCTGTCCATATAGATTGGCAATAGCCTTAATCGAAACACGCATGTTCTGACCCTAATTTTTATATAAAAATAGGAATACTCTATATTATTATCCCTTTGGTTCAAAATTAAATAACCTGAGCGAGCCAGCCGTTTCAATTTTGAGAAACATCGCGACAAAGTACGTGACAAGACTTCAGATACAAGATAACTACAATCACCAGATAATCCGGAAATTCTGAGACAAAAGTTTTGATGCACTACATACAATAAAACTAAGTATATTCGTAATATAAAAATGTACTGAAATTTGAGTGACGGACTAATAATATGTCACCACTCTATCTGCTTCCGCGGGTGCTGTACGTGGCGACTAAGGGAAGTAAGCAATTACCACCAATTGCATTACTTATAGTAGGGTTAATTGGGTACTCACTTTTGATAGTGAGCCTGAGTGAGTTGGTACCATAATTTTTATTTCTTCGCTTGACAAAACTCCGGCACAGAATCTCTATACGAAAATAGAGATCACACAGGAACTCTCCATATTGCCAGAGTAAAAAGTAAGTCTGTGTCCTTTTTTGTACTCCCCTTCAGACAATATGTGTACCGGCAGCTGGTAGTAATTCGTTACAACCGATTATAGACTAAACAACACTAAAACCAGCGTGATCAGGGATTGGCAGTCCTTTAGTCATATTTCATTACGTACTCTTTTCATGACTAGAATACATTGAATAGAACATTGGGATTATTCAATCCAACTGCTTCAAGAGCGCATGTAAATCAACGATACTGTCATATCTCGTAGATTATTTGTTAAAATTGTCTAATTATCTTTAAAATAATTGTCTAATTATCTTTCTTTAAATTAGAGTAGTGTTTTATTTCTTTTTTTAATTTAAATTATAACTTAATTATTTTATATGGCTACTCTAAAACCATGATATGATGTCCATTGTATATAAAAATGGAAATCGAACTTCACAACTAAGGGAGTACCCCTGGTGTTTTTTACAAGACTATTGCCACTTTTTCTAAGCATTTATGTTTAAAATACAATTTTTTTAAATACAAATAACCACTTACTGGAATGCAGTTAAAAATCTATATATTTATATTATGTCTATTTTAATTTAACTTAGAAAAAACTACACTTTCACTGCTTGAGTACTAGTTAGTAAAGACAACCTAATTCTAAAATATCGAAGTACAGAATTCATTAAACTGGTCATAATTGGTTTTACAGCTCAAAAAATACCAGTTATCTACTCATTTTCCTTTGTCTTTGTGACAAACGGGATGTGTAAGCAATAAAACGAGCGCGCAGCGTCGACTCCAACAAATTCCTCCTTAGTGCCGAAATTGCTCGGATTCCGCTAACTTCCGGACTTTTACGGTGTCCCGAATTCCTTAAACAACGTGTGGTCGTGGTACAACGCGCGCGCTTTAAAAAAACATACGGAATCTTTTTACGTAAGTAGACGTTTTATTGTCGTTATCTTTGGCTATATTATACTGTGGTATAACAGTATTTGCCAATGTTATTATGGTTATGAATTTTCTAGTACATCACAAATATGCATGGTTAACTTCTAAATTCCTTGGACACGATTTTACATATATATCTTAACCGTATTTTTTTTATTCCTAATGATGGCAGAAGAGCCGCGTCCCACCTGATGGTAAGTGGTAACCGTCGCTTATGGACTCAACTATACCGAGAGTATTGTCAAGCCGCTGCGCACCTATTTTTATTTTTATAAAGCATTTTTATGAGATTCCTAAGCCTATATATTAAGGAATCATAAGGAAAAGATAACCTGCGTCAAATGAGCCTTACAGTCATAATTACACTTTATTTGCAAACTCATTTGAAAACCGAATGCAGCAATTAAATTTACACATAACTGTCATAGCATTACAATAACTACAAATCATTTTAACGTTTCTAAAAAGATTAACTAAAAAGCTTTTTGGTATATTCATTAATTATGTACTTTTCACAAAATAAGTGCAGTTAATTTTAATACAACTATTTTACACTAGATTCTGCCTAATACGTCTTGTAATAAATACGCCACATATATCCATTTTTATGAAATAAAAAGTAGCTTATTCTGATTATATGTTTGCTAAGTTTCACGATGATTTGTTTAGCAGTTATGATGTGAAAGCGCAACACATACACAAATAGGGATCTTGGATAGAAATACCCTATATACAGTATATTATGCATTGGTTGATTCGATAATATCTTATGGACTAACCAGCTATGGCCGTACTTTCAAAACATACTTAGATAAGATAAAATTGTTACAAATAAGATTCAAGAAATTAATGGTAGACAAAAAGATAAAACAACATTGTAAAAGTACCGGTTATGAACAATTGTTTATAGAATGTAAAATGCTGCCAATCCATGAAAAGGTATTAATGTTGATAGCAGTTGAACAACATTGTAGCGATGAGTTTAGAAATTATTTAACACGTTATAGAACTAACAGGCGTAAAAATAATATATTAAAAATACCTCCTTGTAGCAATTATTATGGTGAAAGAAATAGGAAATGTTTAGTACCTAAGCTGTTTAACAAGCTGCCGATGGCCCTATTGAACAACAACGTACCTAGACGCATATTTTTAAAAGGAATAAGGCACTTCTTACTAAAAAACGTAGGAATTAAAATATTATAATACATAATTTATTAATCGTTTAAAGTAATATTATATGTACATGTTGTGACTATACACATATGCGCTCAAGTAAGTTGTTCGTATGTGTGGGTACCTATACATAGATCAATACTATTCTTGTATGTGGCTTCCTATATGTTATGTGTATGTATTGCTTACTTACTAGTGCTGTGTTTGATGGATTAAATTGATAATACGGGTAATAATGTAAGTAGTAAAAATCGGGAGTTGCATCTGCCAACAAACTGCTATGCAGTTTGGCAGAAGTACATTCATGTGTAACCTATTATCTTTGTTTTGAATAAATACATTTTGATTTTTTTTTTTGATTTTTGATAAACGCACTTTCGCATCCTTACTATAATATTATAAAATGCGAAATTGAGTCAGTTTGTATGTTTTTTTGTTGTTATATGTAGTGGCAGACGAGCCACGGCCCATCTGATGGTAAACCGTCACTCATGGACTCAACTATACCGAGTGTATGACAAGCCGCTACTCACCAATTCATTTCACAGATATGAAATGAAATATAAACGGATATCTCCTGCTACAGCCAAAACGCAACGATGTGCTTCATGGTCACTCACACAGCGCCCCGCCACCGCTCGGGCCTGATATCAAGTGAGTACTCCCACTTGGTAGCTAGCCCTACTACCAGTCATGCAATGGATGACAATTGCTTACTTCCCTTAGTCGCCTCATACGACGCCCGTGGGTAAGAATTGGGTGGTGACACTTGTATTCTTAGTCCTTCACCAGTGTCACGACACGGACAATTTGTTACGCTTTCTCTCTGTAAATACTAAACCAATATTAATGAAATTTTGCATACATACAGTCTAGAGTCCAGAAAAGGACATAGGCTACTTTTCATTCCGGAAAAATGGGTGGTACGTGCGGAATAGCAATTTTTATACAGAGATAATTTGCGTGCCGTAGATATGTGCTTCGCCATAACAATTATCAAGTCCCTAGGCCAGTCACTGAAAATGACTGGCATCGATTTAAGTAAGGACTGCTTTTCACATGGAGAGATTTATATTGTATGCTCCAGAGTGAGTTTTAGATGCAAAAGGAAACACTGCAAACGTCGTTTACAAAGTGGTACTTACTGTAGTAATTAAACTTTTTTTTTTGATAAGGCGGGAAGAAATGTTCCTAATCGCACATCCCGTCGTTCGGGGCAACAAACAGGGTAGTATGGGGCCCTCACCCACTAAATAAACCCGCCGTGTGCCGTCTCTCCGCCTTTATAGGCGGGCCACTGGAACTATGTCACATTCTTTCAGTGGTATAGTAATTAAACCTACAATTTTGATGAATACTAATAGTTTAATTTCATTTCCATCCATCCATCAGCCTTTCATCGTCCACTGACATAGGCCTTCCCAAAATGGGGGTTTTACCATAATCGCCACGCTTGGCAGGCGGGTTGGTGATCGCAGTGGATGTGTTTAGTACACAGGGGAATGTTGCTGCCCGGTCCCCGGGTAATCCCTTAGTCGGCTTTTACGACTCCCATAGGAAGAGACGGGGTGGAGCTATTCTTGGTGCCGGCCCCACATGGCAAAACTAATTTCATTTAGAGCCAGTATATTTCTCCCCGCAGCCTTGACCAGATCGTTGGTCCATCAAGTGGGAGGCCGTCCTACGCTGCGCCGTCCCGATACGTGTTCGCCACTCGAGAACCTTTCTTCCCCAACGGTTGTCGGTTCGTCTAGCGATATAGCCTGCCCATTGCCACTTCAGCATGGCAACCCGGCGGGCTATGTCGGTCACTCTCGTTCTCCTACGGATCTCCGTATTATTCGATCACATAGGGAAATACCAAGCATAGCCCGCTCCATGGCCCGCTGAGCGACTTTGAGCCTTGATACGAGGCCAACATTCAGAGACCATGTTTCTGTTCAATATTATTATATACTGACCAATTTTTAATTAGAATCTTAACTATTAATAATAACAATATATTATTTAAAAACTTACACACGCCGTGTCAAATTAACATGCTCCTAAAGTTAATTCAGCTCAATTGGAATTTACCGTCGAACTATCGTTAAAGGAGTTATAAATTCTACTAAAATAAGCTCATAAAAGCTTTTATGAGATCAAATAAACAAGAGTTTAATTTAAAACCTGTATATTTGTTCATTAAATTCACGTGCCAACAGGCTTTTTAATAAAGTAATTAAAAGTAATGGGTACTTTAGATTTCAGTGTAGTAAAAGTTTAAAATATTTTTTCACGCATCAATGGCTTCCGTTTAGAAAAGAAAACTCTATATACAGGATATTACAAACTTAATATTCACAACCTGTTTTAATGACTATTGAATTAAAATAGACAGTCATGACTGCTGACAAAAATTTAAAACTAAAACATAAATATTCCTAAATTATAATAGTTTTTGAAATAAAACTACGTTTACGGAATCAATCGCGTTTACTTGATTTTTATGTTATCCCGACGTTTCGAATACTTTACAGCATTCATGATCACGGGTGGACTTAGATGGTAGATGTCCAAAGCTGATATATGTTGTTTCAACGGTTTCATCTACCCACAGTAATATGATTTTACAAATTTTTGGTTTATTCTCAAGAAAGCTTCAATTAAAACCTACTATAAGCCACTCAAAAGAATTAGTCAATTTTTACCACCAGTCAAGTGCCATATACCAGGATGCAGGAGTGTACAAGCTGGATTGTGATTGTGGTCTCTCCTACATTGGGCAAACAAAGAGATCCATAAGAACTCGGATCAAAGAACACATAGCTGATGTGAAGCATCGCCGCTATACAAAGTCTGCAATTTGTGAGCACACACAGGACCACACCCGCCATTTCATCAGGTTTGACAAACCTCAAATCCTCGCAAAAGAACATCGATATCGTCCTAGAATGATGACGTGAGGCTATTGAAATTAAGAAACATCCCAATTTCAATAGAGAAGACGGCTGGGTCTTACCATCAAGCTTAAATCTGAATCCTGTGATAGGCCTCACCAAACGTAATACAAGAAGGCACACCACAAGATTGCAAGACACAGTTAGCGCTTATTATGTAGATAGGCATGGCTTTGTGCATGTATTCTGAACGGTGTTGTTAACAATTTCATGAGCACAGCGTGTCGATGACGCGAACTCATATTTAACCAGTCTAAAATTCGCCAAACACCCATTTCACTTCACAAATTTTGGCTACCGAAAACTGCTCAACGAATTTTGAAGAAACTCTTTTTTTGGGTTGTGTCTAACATTTAAGATATTTGAGAAAAAATACTGTAATGGGCTATATAGGCGTATCTAAACACAAAACAATTTTTTTTAGAATTTTTGTGTTTGTTTGTTCGTGCATCGCGCAAAAACTACTAAAAGTATTTTGATGCCACTTTTTTTATTTGATAGTTCTCGATTAGACTTAAAAACTGGTATACATTTTATCTCGCTAACATATCGCGATCCTGAGATATAACCTAAAAACTAGTTTTTAGCTGCGGCCGAGCCGCGGACGAAGACTAGTTCCTTAATAAATATAATAACACGCTACGCAAAAGATAGAATACCTACTTCTTACAGCATCTTTTACTAAGACTTCAGAGTAGTATAGAATGTTTTCTTACTAAAGTATTGTCATCTTTAAGATACACATTTGGGTACCAATTGAGCGAATTCTACCGTCCTTGTACTTCTCAAGGTGACATTTGTAGGAGGCTTAGAATAACAAATATATGAGTATGTAGTATGGTAAATACCAGGCTTATCTAGAGTGATCGTGCTAGTTTATTTAGGTATTATATAAAAAAATATGTGACACAGATTTGCAAAGAGTCAGTCCCGAATATTCATCCGTATGTTTTAAAACTACTAGAAAATATGACCGATCCGCTCCATAGCACAGACAGTTAAATACATCGTTGAATGCAAAGTATCTTTTATATTTTACTTGACGTATATTTCCCGTGAGAGAGCAACCATATATTGCGTAACTCTTCTGGTAAATTGTTTTGTGCCAGGTGTCACAGCCACCCAGGTTTTGTATCTAGCTAGGTAGCCCTTGGATGGCGGATAATGTGAATATGTTTATTTAATACTAGCCTTTGCCCACGGCTCCACCGCAGCCAAAAGCTAGTTTTTAGGTTATATCTCAGGTTCCCGATAATAATAGCAGCAGGATAAAATTATGCCAGTTTTTAAGTCTAATTAAGAGCTATCAAATAAAAATTCAGAATAAAAGTTGCATCAAAATCCGTTAAGTAGTTTTTGCGGGATGCGCAAATGAACAATCTCTCTAAAGAGACAAAAAAACTAAAAAAAAATGTTTTGTGTTTAGACACCTATGTACTCTATAATATATCTAATACAGTTTTTTTTCTCAAATATCTTAAATATACCAACACAGCTCTGTTACAGCTTTATAATAGTATAGATTCCGTACTTATGTATGAGCAGCTAGGAGTAATTTCATCCGCGTGGAATTTGATAATTTCTGATCAATATTTAAATATTTTTATGTATATTTTTAGCCGTGTGGGGCCGGCTTTAGAATTGTACCACTTCTCTCCACCCATGGGAATCGTAAGAGCCGACTGAGGGAATACCGGAGAAGTGGGCAGCAGCACTCCCTCGAGTATTAACTACATCCACTGCGATCGCTAACCCGCCTGCCAAGCGTGGCGATTACGGCACTATCCCCCATATGAGTAAAACACATGTTGTGGCGTTGTCTTGGGGAGGCTTATGTTCAGCAGTGGATGTCGAAAGGCTGATGGATGGATGATATTTTTAGCCTTTAATATGCTTAAATAAACACAAAGTGGCCTCACCCAAGACGTTAAGTATGAATGTGTTATCGAAATTAATAATCATGAGCAATTGTCACGATGGCTGGATTGGCAAAGCATCTGGGCGGTATCCAGGAGATGCAGGTTCAAATCCTGCTCGTGACTGTTATTTTTGATCTCACATTTTCCTATAATACAGTCATTTTTTTTCAAATAACTTCAATGCAGAAACACAGGTATGTTACTGCTTTATATAGATTTTTTTTTTCACACAATTTTATCATAATGTATTTTTTTGACTAATTTTCACGTTAAATTAGCACACAAAAATGCAAAATAACCTAAGGATAATAATACTAAGAGAAAACAAAATCAAAATCTCCATACAAAGACCTGGATCAGCCCATCTCGGCGATGTAGTATATAATAATCGAATAGGAATAGGAGATTGTGCAGAAAATTTTGAATAGCTTCTGTAAATATTACTTAATATTGACGATTAGATTTGATTTTTGTCACTAGCAGCAATACCATTTTCGTGCATGTTCCCTGCAGATATCGTTTCTAATATGTAAAAGATTTTATTGAAATTATTCTTAATAATTTGTATTAACGTTTATAAACCCTTCAACTCTGCTCAAAAACCCCTCAAGGTTCTTGATTCGGAGGGGTTAGAGATCGATCGCCTAACCCCTCTAAATTCCAGGGACGTCTACCTCTATTAACAGGTCATAAAGCTCTCCTGTGCATTGTTTCTTTGGAGATGTAAACGTGTAATTTATTATTATCTAAATGGTCGAAAGAGGCTAAGGTTTTTCCAATATATCTTTGGGTATTTGTCAGAACACAGTGTAGTACACTGTTATATTAGAATGGCCAAGTGTGTAGTAAGATTTCTTTTTGTAGCTACATTTTGAAGTGTCCTTTAAAAATGGCTTATTATGACATGAATATCTAAATGGAATTTAAGTCTAAAGACAATAAGATGTGTCTTTGATGCTGAAGCTGAAGCTTGTTTGTATATTTTTAGAGGAAATAAGCTCGAATAAACAGATAAAGACCATTGAAAATCATTGAGAATGAGGAGATGGGTCCAATTTGTAATTATTTTTTTTAATTTAGTAGTAAGCCCCCTAATTATCTACCAAAAAGCATTCTGTTCAGAATCATAGAGACTTACTTTTTAATGTTTTTAGCCGTTCAATCCAACAAAATGAAGAAAAAAGCCCTTTTTAAGAGACACTACACATTTTACTTTTTTGTTTGTTTTATTACCGAGTTTAGTTAATACTTTATTTGAAAGTTAAGGTAATATATTTATAGAGTTTATTTTGTCTTAATCTATTTGTTATTGTTCAATTGACTGTGCAAATGGGTATGCGAGAAATTTAGTTTATTTTTCTGCGCAGAACTCTAAATACTTTTCCAAAATAAAAGTAGCCTAAATTACTCCATATAATATCAGCTATCTGCCAGATGCAGAAAGTCGTCACTTGGACTACTGTTTTGGAGATTAGTCGGCACAAAGAGACAGACAAACAAACATTTTAAAATTGTTATTTTACTTAAGTATCGTATACGTGTTTTATTTCATATGCATTTAGTAAAATACATTAAAAAAAAACATTTCAATAATTATATTTATATGTAAAGATTTTATTGTTGAACTAGCCCGCGGCCACGAACATTCCGTATTATTTCCTAAAACACTGACATTGCGCCGACATCCAATTTTACAATCCTTACCTCGTTATAATATTAGAATAGATGTTTTTAATATTTTTTTTGTGTTGTTGTTTATGGTTCAAAGAGTTGGACATCATTTTAAGGAGTTACTAATATAAATACTAAGTTTATTGTGTTAAATTGGATCTCTTCTCGTAGGAATGAACTATAACCTAAGTATATTTTATTTATAGGCGTTTTAAGATCCACGCCCAGTAGGAAAACAATATTGTCGTGGAAAAAGAATCACTAGAAAAACGGATCGAGATAGTAGGTGGCAGTTGACATTAAAGGCTGTGGTTGCCAGCCCGTGGTTGCCGTGACAAAAGCCTAAAATGCTTAATGGTGGCACAATTAATCATATTTTCTTCAATGCCCAAAAAAACAACTTTGTCTCTGATAAAAACCACTCGCAATACTAATGATGTCACGTTGTTGTTGCTGTGACGTCACAAGAAATGTGGCGGCGGTTGTAGAAATGCGCTGTGCGTTAGTGAAGTATGTATTCATGTATATAATTTATATACACGAGTACATTAAAAAATTAACGAAGTGAAGAAGAATAATTGTTTGTAATATCTAAATAACATTTTTTTTTTATTAAATGCGTAATTATGAAATTATATACGGTAACCCGTGCCCAACAGTGGGACAGAAAAAAGGTTGAAAAATAAAATACGCCAATATTACAAAAACTAAATTTTTTTTCGTTGTCTGTCTGCTAATCTCCAAAACAGGTGGGCCGATTTGGTTAGGATTTACACTGGCAGATAGCTGATGGTATAAAGAGCAATTTAAATGCTACTTCTATTTTGGAAAGAGAATTAGAGTACCGCGCAAAAAAGTACCTAATTCAACGCAGCATCTAGTAAGTAATATAATTATAGTGCTATCGAGATTGATAATTCAATGCAATGTCATGATGGTTTAGTTGGCAAAGCATCTAAAACGATTCTCCAGAAAATCCAGGTTCAAATCCTGCTCGTGGCAATATTTCAATTTCACATTTTCGCATTGTGGGTTCAGTTAGCATAAAATAAATTAGACGTTCATAAAATACGTCATGGCTTCATGGACTGACTAATAGACTTAACATCAACGTATTTTATTTAAGGAAGCTTTTTTGCTGCGCAGACAAAAGTTAGTTTTTAGATTATATATATAACTCAGATTCCCCATATAATAGCGGGATAAAATATATACCAATTTTTACGTTTAATCAAGAGCTATCACACAATTTTTTTTTGTGAGATGTGCGACCAATCAAACAGATAAACAGACAGACAAAAAGTCTAAAAACAATTGTTTTCGGTTCACATACCTAATACAATTATGTCTTTTTCATATCCTCAATATACAGACACAGCTCTATTACAGCTTTATAGTATAAGATATAAGTCCAGATATAGATAGTTTTTATTGTGTTAATTTTATGTTTATATTTTCTGTTGGTGTACTCACAGATATAACGTCCTGCGTCTGGCCTAACCAAACCTTATCTGTACTCTAGCTAATACAACAAAACAGAACGTCTCGACAAGATGTTCCTTAGAATAATTCGCTTCAGTAATTTGTCGGCTGTTTCCATGTTATATTTTCGTTGCGATAAGGAAATGAAATTATCTTGGAGAGTTATTACAACAAGCGGTTGTGTTATTATCTTAATTAAGAAGAAAATCTTCCGTCTGCTGACGATCAAGTAATGCGTGAATTGTCGAAGAAATGACGAGCCACGGCAAATAATTATCTGTGAGCTTTGGGAAAGAAGTTAAGAGTAAAAACTAATAATCAACAAAGTTATTGCAAAAGATATATATTGTCATATGTGATGTGATAATTATGTAATGTTTATATTTAGGTAAGGTGTTTACAACGTTTACTTAATTTAGAATAGGTAATATTGCAATAAAATGAGTAATAACGTATTATTCCATAAAAAAAAATCGCTGGGAACAGATTGAACACAGCCATTAAAAAAAAATCAGTGATGAATGGGCATTTATTAATTCAAAAAAACTAGACGTCGCGGGACGTCTAGCAGATGTGAAAACATCGAAATTATTTTGTTAAAATAAAATGATCATAACTTGACAAAGTACTCCTCAAGACGAATTAAACGAGTATACACTCGATAGGGTTGCGTCGTTTGATTACAGAGTTACAATGGCCACCTTCCAGCTCCATCGTCAGACCCTGGATACCATCTAGAGACAAAGTACTCGTCAAGACAAATCATACGAGCCCAAACTTGATGGAGTTATGTCGTTTTATAACAGAGTTCCTATGGCCACCTTCTAGCTCCATCACCAGACCCTGGATACCATCTAAAGACAAAGTACTCAGCAAGACGAATCAAACGAGCCCAAACTCGATGGGGTTGCACCATTTCATTAGAGTTCCTATGTCCACCTTCCAGTTCCATCATCAGATCAGCTCCATGCCATCATAATACCGCATTGTCACGCGATATACACATGCGTGTAAAATTTCAGCTTAATCGGAAACCGGGATAAGTGTCAATTTTAACTTGCAAGATTTGAACGGGACACGTAAAATAAAAGCGTCGCCACGCTAACAGCCGATTTTAGCCTCCCTCCGCATTAGATGTTTCACATCAAAATAATAATTGTTCTTGAAATATAATTTATTGATATGAATATGCGTAAGGGACATGTGGATAGTATGCCGGACGAAGATATACAATACAAAAATAGAAGGATGTAGGTACGGCGGGAGATCGAGACTCGTCTACCTAGACCATATCGGTCATGTATTGAAAGAAGGTGGAGTCAGGAGTCTACGATAATGGCAAGCGTGTATGAAGAGAATTATGAATGTTGAAAAAGCGAGAGATGTATGCAAGAATAGAGCCTCTTGGCACTCTGTTCTCTCTACCTACCCTGCAAGGGAAATGGCGTGAAGGTAAGTAGTAGTAATATGTGATTATGTTTATTTTTTGACCTATTAATGTCCCGCTGTTGAGCACGGATCTCGTCTCAGAGTAAGAGAAATTGAGGCCACAGTGTGGGTTGGCACACTTCACAAGCCATCGAGAAAATCTTTAAGGCATGCAGGTTTCCTCACGATGTTTGCTTTCACCGAGCAGTGATAATTTGTGAACAAGTACATAGATATTCTCGAAAAGTCAGTGGCCTTGAGGATGGTAGCTACTCTCCTATGGTTGTGTTTTATGCCGGTAGCCTTACTACCTTCTCAACATCCTATTCTTTCCTTGGAGCTGGCAACACGCAACCGCTTACCATCATGGCCATGTCTGCGACCCGTCTAGTATAAAAAAATATTAACCGAAATTATTTTATTTATGTAATGTAGCATAAAAATTTATTTATAAATTTCCCTAATTATTTGAACCTTTATATATTAATTATAATGGAAATTATTAAAGAATATTTACATAATATATAAAAAAACTTAACCTTAGGTAATATATTAATGCAATAAAAAAAAAACAACATTAAATTTTATATACAATTTACAATTTACTCATGCATCAAAAAATTCCTCCGCATCGCCGACAATAGGTAACGTGCCCAGAAGGCTGACAGCATTGCCACGTTGTATGGCAATGCTTATTCTTTGTGCAACCGAAATTGGCAAAATCAAAAGTGACGAAATAACAAGTTTACAATAAGATTTATAACCTTCCACAGGGAATAGGGTCTAGAGAATTTCCTTCCAGATCGTCGAATACCTTTCAAACACATTTCGATAAGAGTTTTATTACTAAGTAGGTATTGAAACTCGTAAAAAATGTTGATGTTTTACACCGTGATCCTTGTCATATATAAAAGTACCCTAATTAAGCCATTATTCTGTGACTGGCCGGTTAATATCGAGTGAATCCCTCGGGTACTTCTAGCTTTACCTATGTGAATATAACAAAGGTTCTACACATAAATTTATGGCTTATTGCCCCTATAAAGTGTCTCCTATAATAATGTGTTTGTCTTGATATATTTGTGTGTATTTTGATCCCGCTTCTGAAACTGGAGGCTTTAATATATCATCTCTTTTGTGGCATTCGCTATGAAATTATGTGTGGTCATGAATAATGTTTTGTGTTAACCAAAATTAACGGTGTTTAATTTTGAGTATATTTTATACTGGTATACATTTTCATTTTTTTTATGGACATTTTTTATCGTCGTTCGGGGCAACGAACAACTATGTGACATTACCTACTTCAATGGTAAAATAGATATACCCATACCTACTGTAAATAGTTTTTTTATATAGTATATATAATATGTATTTAGTATTAAAATAGTAATTCTACTTGGTAACTGTTTATCATTATGAATCCGGGTAATATAGGTAATTTATACAGAAAAGGGAATCATTGCTTGAAACTCGATTAAAGAAACATTGTTAACAAAGGGTTCACAGATCATAAACCTTTGAAAATAACAACGTAAGAGTAAAATCCACCCATGCATAAGTCTAGACAAAATTACAATCCTCTTTCGTACCTCACATCATCGTTCAAAAACTATAATTCTTGCTAGTTCGTAAAATAACACGTGATGTCATGTAAAAACAAAATGGCGGCACTTTATTTCTGGGGAAAAAATTGAAGATGTCTAGACGTTTCTGATGTTTTTGTATTGATGTTAGCAGTAGGTATCATACTCGGCTACGATTGGAATAATGTAGAATATTAGAGTATAGCCCTAATTTTCCCAATGGGAAAATTCTCGGGGCTCGCTTAGCACTGTCTATATGTTTCTCGGATGTTTTTTTTATTTATTTATTCAACGAATATGTTTGTTCTCTTTTCAAAAACAACCCTCATTTCAATGTCTGCTATTTTCAATCTTTTTTATAAGTACCTACTACGTGGGGAGGCAAGCAAGGCCCTCCCGATACGACGTTAGCACTACCAGACGCATCACTCACGCGTCACCAACTCCAAGGAAAGGGATAGGAGGTGGAGATGAAAAATAATAAGAAAGGGATAAGGATAGGGTTTGGGCCTGAGGCACTCTCACTCACCATATTAAACCTACCTTTGTTTCAAGGTAATCTTCTCCGATCGGGCCGGTCCATTCATGCTGAGACAAGCAAGGCATAGAGCTAGGGGAGATCTAAGAACTATTTTGTTTTATTAGGTAAGAGAGGGAGTACGTATGAAAGAGAGTATTGGTGTAAAGATGCGAAAGGGAATGCTCCGATGGTTCGGACATGTGGAAAGAATGCCGGACGAGCGACTGGCTAAGAAGATATACAATGCAAAAGTGGAAGGATGTAGGTACAGGGGGAGACCGACACTCACCTACCTAGACCAAATCGGTCATGTATTGAAGGCAGGAGTCAGGAGTCTCCGAAACCAGCGGGCGTGTATGAGGAGAATTATGAATATTGAGGAAGCGAGCGATGTATGCAAGATAGAGCCTTTTGGCACTCTGTTCTCTCTGCCTACCCCGCAAGACATGGCGTGATGATAAGTAAAAGTTACTAGAATCCCCTATTTACCCATTATAGACTGAGTTTTTTTAAGTAACCAATATTTTTTTGAAATATATTGTTAATTGTGGTTCTACTTGATAATAACAACTAAACTACAACTATAAAGAACAAATTATTTACGAAAGTTGATAAAGAGAACTTTACTGCGAGCTTTACTGTCAGTCAGCTGAGCATGTCAAGTGCAAAAACAAAATAACTACAACTAATTATAGTTTTAGTTGTATCTCTTGAGGACTCAGCTCAGAGGTCAGCGTGTGTGACTCTTTTGACCACTTGATTATGAATAATTTAATTGCTCCACTTCAAAAAGTTAATACATACAAACATTGCTTGAAATTTTTTCAACGACATCGAAAACTGTCTCAAATTCGTTACATGGCTTAGAAAAAGGAAGCGAAAAAAAAACAGGCGTTTAAATCGACTTTTAATACTATTACTATAGATTAAATACACATGTTTTTAAAATTACCTTTCATTTTAATAACGATATACAACGACCCAATAAATTTATTTTAACACTAAACTGAAAATACTAGCAAAATAAATATATAAAAATTTGAGTTCTCAATATTTTCTGCAAAACATTATCTTTTGAAAAAGGAACACTACATAGTTTCAAAACGTACGTCATAGTCAACAAGATGGCGGGTGGTGCCATCTTGATATCATGTTGGGACGCCAAGACTACGCAACAACGAGCTTTTCCGCTGAGCACCATGCATCCGACAGTTGAACAATCTGTTTATTTTATTTTACAACGTACTAAATTTAAGATGCTCGTAAGTGCACATTTAACTAAAATATAAAGTTAAAAAAAAGGAAAAATGTAGATCCTGCTCCGCGAACCTACGATTTTCCAAACGACTAAGCACGTTGGGCCAACTACTTCATTTGGACTAACGATTTTATTCCGCTAGTTTTATTGTATTTAGGTAAATAAATAAATATTCACGGACATTTTTCACACAACGTCCTCTGGTCCCAAACTAAGCTTAACGCTTGTGCTATGAGTAACAGATTACGGATATAATACATATATTAGTTTTTTTGGAAATACGTACATATAATAGATAGAAAACACCCAGACGCATTACAAATTAATATCTGTGTTCATCACCTAAATAATTGTCCTGAGTGGGAATCGAACCCACGACCTCGTGCACGGAAGTCGGTTACACTACCGACTACGCCACGAGGCCCGGGTAGGCCCGGGAGGTATAGAATGTATATATATTATTATCACAAATATTTTATTTTTAACTAGTTTCTGCCCATACTTTGTCTATGTGAGCTTCAAAATTCAAATTATATTATAGAATGAACAAACTGTATCGGGCAAAAGTTTTGGAGTGGATAGCATTGAAAGTTAAGGAGTAGGAAATAAATTTTTAGCGCCAAATTTTTTTGCGAACGCGCGCGCGGCGCTCTGCTTTCGCCTATGCGATGCTGACCCCTAATGCAAACCCGGGAGATTCTTTCTGTATGTTGAGGGGTTAAGAAAAATAAATGTATTAGGCTCTTTAGGCGTCTCTGAAAAATTCATACTATTGCACGCCTTATAAGCGAAGCGTTGAGGTGGGTTCTACTCCCGGTTCACACGGCACAGCTGATTTTTCAAACTTAAAATGTCTCTATTTATCATATATTGCACTTGTAAAATAATATCTACACACACATATAAAAAACAAACACTATTTTTAACACTCATGATATTTTTGATGCCATTTTTGTTATTTAAACTAGTTAAAAAACTGTTTGAAAAAAATCTGGCTTGCACGTCCGTGAGTTGTAGATAATGTATGTTAACACGATAACGACCAAAATACTTAATTAATTGAGTCTTTTTTTTTCGTTTACGAATTATTATGGCTAGGTATAGAGCCCTATTACTTTTCACGTTCTGATTCAATGTGATTTAATTGTTATTAAATAAACAAAAAAATACTGAATATTTACGGCATTTGCGCTCGACGCGACACTAAAACCAGCGCCTTTCATGAGAACTAACTACCTTTTTACGTACCTACGCATAGCCACCGGTGGTTTAACTATCGTCACCAAAATAGCTAGCTACATATATTGTAATCTGTGCAACAGAACGCCGTTCGCCCGGCCGGTACATTGTTTTTTGTTAAAAGAAAGTTCTTACCTTTGCTTGACGAACTGGTGATATTTGTCAAGTATAATAACTATTTTATCCATAACAATAATTAAAAACACTAAACACACGTAAATAATAACACACCAACATTATAAAACACGAAAAAATCATATTTTACATTCCACAATTTTTTTTGCGTGGCCTTGGCGTCACGGTGTTTTCACTTAGAACAAAGTATAAAATTATAAAGCAACCAAGTTAGGAAGATAAATGGTTTAGAGATTTCTTGTTGAACTCATTGATTTTTAAATAAGTCGTATAATATTGTCCAAAGTTGCAATTTTCTATTGATAGATGTCGCTGTTTTAAAGTAAAAGAGATATTGACAAATGCAGCCCTAGATGTCGCAAGTGGCAATTTTAGATGTATTCAGTTGCTTTTGTATATACAGAACCACAATATTGCTTTTTTGTAAGGAAACTAGCGATGTCTTTTTGTTTTCTTAAATTGTTTTTGTTTACAGTTTAATCAATTATTCAATTTTACATGTTTATATATATTATATGCACTTATGCAGCTATATATGTAAACTCATGGATTGTTGTTCTTACTAATTGCCAGATGGCGCCTTGCAAAATGACAGAGCTAGACCAATATAGAAATACTTCTTAAAATTAGCGCTAGATGGCGTATAGGACATGAAACCCACATTAGTACTTTTTGAAATTAGCGCTATCTATGTGATTTATTGAAAACTACTTAGTAAAACAACATTATTAGTTACTTATCAAATAATCAATTTTATTGTCAAAAATGAAGATTATGAGGCGTCCAGTTTTGGATTTTCCAAAGTATTTGATGTCTCTATTTACTGGCGTGGGTCGTAAAGACAGCAAAAACCACTGTGAAGTGGAGATTTGGAATCGTCGTTGTGCGACTGCAATCTCTTAGCGATCTAAAGCACTTCCCCGGATTGGATGGGACGTAGGTTCGGATCCTGCTTGTAGTATAGTTCCCTTTTTCCACTTTAACAAATAATTTGTTCTTTAAAGTAGCTGAGCACGTCAAGTGCTAAAACACATATCAAAATAACAAATTAAATAAAAGAGTAATATATTTATATCTTGACTTTTTAAGACGTCATATTTTACTATAATACATAGAATATCCATATTAACATAGCTATATATATATCTTTGAAGAAAGTGAAAATGCGCAAAGTCGGTGAACAATTCTTACGGGGACTTTCAAAGTCAATCTTATGGAAGTTTTACGGTCTTGAAATGGGAGTGTGGTGTGGGGCGACAACTTTATCTTTACACCGTGTGAAAGTTGAATGGAATATAGAGGTATAAATTATTCCAAGCAAAAGTTATATTCAAATAAGGATTACTTAAGTACCTACTTTATTTTTTTTTATACAAAATTATGGAAAGTGCTCTAAAATAATCTCAAGAATCTCTCTGATTGTAGGAGCTAGGGCCGAGGCGTAGCCCGTAGTTCTTTTGATTGAAAGAAATGATACGATGCACTGATTCTAATGATAGTTTATTGACATATAGTATTATTAAGTCTATGATGATTATGATATTAATGATAGATATTATATTCGTGATAGAAGTGAGTACACGAGTTACGGATCGCTCGAAATACTTATAACGCACTGACTTGATTAAAGCCAAGCGATCATACATATTCGCGATGACCCGTATAATAAGGCTTAAGATAGGATAGCTTACTTGATATTGTGAAGGCGAAAGTACGTTTGTTTGTTTGTTACTCTGTCACGCCGTAGCTTGTCAACCAATTACCATGTACTCGTAATTAGCAGACACATAGTTCGGAGCCCATAAAACGATATAGGCTTTATCCCGAAAAACGAACGGTTCTTGAAGGGTAGCTGTCCATTAGCATTGAGTCCAGCCAATTTAAAACTCGAGCTGTACTGTCAAGTTTTAACAGAACTGTGTCTGTGCATTTAAGATATTTGAGAAAATATATGAATGTATTAGGATAAGTGTGTAAGTATTATTAACATACACATAATAGATAGAAAACAACCAGACGCAGTACAAATATCTGTGTTCATCACACAAAATAATTGTCCTGAGTAGGAATCGACCCCACTACCTCGTGCAAGGAAGTCGGTTAAACTACCGACTACGCCACGAAGCCCGTCTAAATAATAATTTAAGTATGTCCGTTAGTTTTATTACTTTATTCGTGACATCTACGATACAAAATTGGGTTTTTTACATAGAAGTACTCCCTCCACACTTTGTTACAATCATTAATTACTATTCATCGTAATATTAATTTCAGTTCAACTAACTACCTATTACCTACAGCGTGTTTTTTTTTAGATTTGTAAACTATACTTTATTGACTCAGTCACTTTACTATAGCTCAGTGGCTTAGAGCACTTCCCCGGATTGGAAAAGACGCGGGTTCGATTCCCACTAGTACAAAAAATCTCTTTTTCCTTATTCACAAATAATTTGTACTTTAAAAAGTGGCAGATCATATCAATTGCTAAAAAATATAGATCAAAAATGTTTATACTTTATTGAATTATAGTTTACAATATATGTAGATGGATGATGTATGATGCCCGATGGATTTAAAAACTTTTAAGATTTTGTAGCCTATCTGGGATACCTCGCATCCCGCTACTTACCCTTAAGAGTTACGAGTAATTTAGATAATGAGTGCATAACAAACACAAAGAAACCTGTACCTATATTTTTTTATCTAATAAAATATTTTCTTTTACAACCCTTCAAACCAATCCTTGTCACATTTTCATTATAAAATACTGGCATAAATTATATTTTTTTTTAGGCTAGGAAACTGAATAAAATTATAATTTATGCCAGTAATGAATATAGAGACCTTGGTGTCTCATAGATTATAAGGATTTAAATGAACTAGCAGACCTGACAGACGTTGACCTATCCAAACATAGACGTTTCGTTTCGATGAAGTAATTGAATAAACTGAAATCAGTTACTAAGGACATTATTTCATTAAAAAAATACTGTTGATGTGTGAAATTTTGTTTTAGGTTTTTACATTAGAATAAATTGAATAAAAAATCCTGGAAACCTATCGCGGCACCACCTACCGGGTCGAATGGTGTATCTATACCATCCCTGAATCCACTTGAACATACACAAAAAAATCATGGAAATCAGTTTAACTGTTTCGGAGGAGTTCCATTACATAGACATGGGCAAGATTTAATATATAAAGAATATAATACGTGTAGATCTTATAAAAATTGTAATCCTATACGGTTTAGTTTTAGTTAAAAGAAGGATACCGCTTAATTTAAAGCTTTGAATGCTAAAACAAAAGAAGACGGGATGACAGACGATACTAAAATTGCAAACGACACTTAAATACCACACACAAGCAACCAGCGTCTTTAAAAGCTGGTAACTCCCAAAATAAACTGTTCATTCTCTTGGCGGTTTGTTTGCAAGAAAACATTTTTTATAAGCCTAGAAACCGGGGTCATTAATTCCCTCCCGAGCACACCTGTCTGTAATCGTTCCGGGAGCCCGAGATTTTCGCGTAGCAAACACTTTCGCTAGTTATCGCGATTTCCCGGGAGGATCTCGACTTCAGATTGCGTCCACCTCGCCCGGATAACGCCCGGGACATTTGTCATTTTGTTTTTCTACTTTCTCCTTTCGTATTTATTTGAACCGTGAATTGTTTAAAGTGTTGAGTTTACTTTTTATTACCAATGTGAAGGTGAATTCGATTGAAATATATTTTATTTTTCTTTTTGTGAATCAAAATATTTTTACAAGCATATTCATAAAGTAGGCTGAATTTGCTCCCCAGCCAAAGAGCTCTATTATTACAGCTGCGAAACAGTTATTAGAATTTGGGATAAGGAGGTTTTCGAGCGTATGATGACCAGCCCATTGCCACTTCAGCTTACTGAGCCTTACTTTGATATATAAATCTATATAGTTACGTAATAATTAGTGACCCCTCTAACTTCGTAAAGTTGTTTTAGAATATTAAATTTCTTTATTTAAAACAGAATAACTATGTATTACACACATAAACCTTCCGTGGAAAATTATCTAAAAAGTTAAAACCATTTCGAAGTCCGTTTTGTAGTTAAGAAGAGAAAGCAAATAAACATACAGACGCTGATAGTGATTTTTTACTTATATAGTATGTTCTAGTGGTAGTGCCAGCTAGAATGGGAATCCTAGATTGGGAAAGTACCACCCTCTCATAGAAAATCGGCGTGAAACAACGGTAGGTGGTCCTAACGTTGTTTTTCGTATGATGAGTGAAAGCGCCAGAAGTCCAAATCATCTCCCTATCCTCTTCTTAGCATCAATCCTATTATCTCCTTATTATCCTTCCTTCCAACCTCCTTGGAGATGGCGACGTGACCGGTGGGCCGCATGCTTGTCTGCTACCCAGGAGGTTCAGACGGAATCTCATATCTCACAATCGACGTCGTATCGACTCGCTTGTGATTGGTAGAGACACCATTTCGTGATGTCGCAATAATCCATTGGCCAATCACGGTAATCTCTGAACCAATCACAGTGATCACGATACGATTGACATGTGAGATATGAGATACCGCCTAACCTCCCAGGTTATATAAAAAAAAAACAGTATTTGAAACCTTAAAGTGTAGTAGTAATAGACTAGCTGTTAAATGTAAAACAGTGCTATCGAGTTCGATCTAAAGCTCTATCCATTTTTCTTATCATCAGGTGGGTAGAGGCTCGTCTGCCACTATAAGCAATAAAAAAATAACAATCTGCAAAATCAAAATTTTGTAATGCACGTCACTTAACCCTGAGTGATTTTACGTCGTGCGTATATGATATTTATTGTTTTTGACATGCTTAACTACATAAATAAACACAAGTGCGAAAATGGGGACTCGGTGGATTTGCATACATTATTCTGACCACGTAAGCTTAAGATTCGAATCAAGACATTAAGAAGAAATGGGTTATCCAAAATCACAGGCCCGAGTGATTGCCACGATAGCTGAATTGGCAATGCATCTTTTTTTTTCTATTGCTAATGATGGCAAACGAGCCACGGCCCACCTGGTAAGTGGTAACTCATGTCACTCATGTACTGAGATTATTGTCTAGCCACTGCGCACCATTTCGTTTCTCAGATAATAAATGAAAGAATAAACGGTTATCTTCTGCTACAACCAAAACACACTGACGTACTTCATGACCGCTCGTACAGGAGACGGTGGTACCAACCCGTTCGGGCCCAGTATCAAGCGAGTACTCTCACTTGGTACCCAGCCCTACCACCAATAATGCAACAGGTGATAATTGGTTACTTCCCTTAGTCGCCTTGTACGATACCCGTGGGAAAGGATGGGGTAGAGACACTTGTATTCTTAGTTCGTCACCATCTGGAACGGTATTCCAGTAGATGCAGGTTCATATCTTGCTCGAGACTATTATTCACGATTTCACATTTTCGCACTTGTGTTTATATTATATAGTTACAGAATATAGCACTTTGATATAAATATGTTAGTAATACTTTCTGTACATATTGTTCAACGAGTTAAATCGGAGCTTCAGCTTTTTTCATTTTGTACTTAATTACTAATGCAACTTTTATAAGCCAATCTGCAATGTTTACAAGCCACCGAGAGTGGCGCGTTTCTGTTAATAATACAATACAACAATATAAACAGCTTTAATTAATAAATACGAGAACTTATTTTTGATTATAATTTGTCCTACTAATTTGCGTGCTTAACTGAAATAAACACAATGTTTATATTTTTGAACATGAGGCGTAATGACCACAACAAAAAGGTTTATAGATGATATTTTTATACAAGGGTGGTGAACAACACACAGCCTGCTTGATGGTAAGTTACTACAGTCGAGGCTGGCAACACTAGAAGCATCACTCGCAGAAAGGCAAAGGGAGGATGATAGAAAAAGGATAGGAAAAAGTAGATGACATATAGTAGAGAATGAAAGGCAAAAGGCTTTGAACCTCCGGTGCTCTCACTCACCGATTGAAATTCAACAGTAGGAATAGAGTGAGACCTAATGAGGCGTATAGTTAATTTGGAAAGATCTACATCCAATAAGCCTATTAAGTAATTTACGATACCTAATTATGATGATATTCAATGGGCGAGATGTCAAATTCCCATACATTTTAATAGTTTTCTATAGCGTTACCGATCATAGAATGCAACTTGGCTAAGCCCACAGGTCCACGAGAAAGACTAAGTATATGATAATGTTATCGCTGTTCTTATAGTGATATCATACTGTGTCAAAATTAATTCTAATATCCTGCTACTATCCCACAAACTATGCATATTATGGTACACTTTACTAAGAAACTATCACACTTTCAGATTTGCGCTTTGACATAGTTATATCAATTTATTTCTAGATCTATCATAAAACATAGTATTTTATACACATAAAAAATATGAAAAATTGTATTAATTAGAATTTTATTGTATTCCTAACGCCATCTGTCGAATGCATTCCGATAGATGGCGTTGGTCGTAAAGACAAATGTGATGAGGAAATTGGGATGACCGAAAAGTCGGTATGGTAGCTCAGTGGCTTGGAGCACTTACCCGCATTGGAAGGGACGCGGGTTCGATTCCCGCTCGTATTAAAAATCTCTTTTTCCTAATACACAAATAAATTTGTACTGTAATTGTTATCCGCACAAATAACTGGACCGTGTTGTACAGAAATGATCCAACCCCCCACAAACTGGATAAAATTAATGTTTTAAGACCAAGCAATCGAAAATTAAAAAAAAAACATAGGATCACGCCTGTATTCCCCGAAGAGGTAGGCAGAGGTGTATTACACACCCATGACTCGCCAGCTATGTTTAAATCCCACGTAATAGGGGGCGAGCCTATTGACGTCTACCGGGCACATTTCCAAACTCCGGGCTGCTACTGAGAATCTTTCTTCTTTTTTTTTTACGAAAAATCTCTATAGAAAATAATCTCTATTTTTATATTATCAAGACTCGTTTTTAGAATAAAACGAGTCTTTGTACGAGTTTGCAGAAGCCAACTACAGTTTTTTTATGATAGGTTATACTAACCTTTTTTTTTGTTTAGGCGGGAAAAAATGTTCCTAACCGCACTCCCCGTTGTTCAGGGCAATGAACAGGGTAGTGTAGGGCCTGCACCCACTAAAGAAACCCGCTGTGTGCCGTCTCTCCGCCTTTATTGGCGGGCCACTGGAACTATGTTACATTCCTTCTGTCGGGGAAAGACTACGAATAACACTGAACAAATAAAGCAGAAGTGGTTCAAATTAGTATAACTTTTATGTACTCGTAGGTTAGCACATTTCTGCACAACACGGTCCAATTTTCCTGTGGATCCATTGCGCCATATATACTGTATACCTGAAATGTTTTTCCCTCTTAGCTTTCAATGATAAATGGATTATGGATCCTTAATGTCAACACCGTGCGTACTCAAGTATACACAAGCTTTACGAAAAACTAACCCGTGCAAATTACTTACTACTTTTTTTTCTAAAATCCTCGATGATTTTGCGGTAGTGTATGCGACTGCGGATGATGAGGTCTCGGGTTCAAATCCCAAGTCGGGCCAGCAAAATGTTATCGGGTTAATCTGTCAGGAAAAAGTTAGGAAGCTGCAGCGTATAGCCTGTTTGTGGTAGAATTTTTGAGCACTAAATAAAAACAAAAAATTCTAATTTAAAGAGGAGTATTATACTCATTTTATTATACTAACTTAAAGTCTCATACTTTTTGCTTACATTAAGCATAAAAAATTTGAGGTAGATAATTTTAATTGTGTTTTTAAACGAAGATTTTAGGTGGGTTAAAATAAATAAACCAAAAAATTTTGTAAAATTATATACTGTGGGTAGATGAGACCGTTGAAATAACATATCAGCCTTGGACGTCTATCATCTAAGTCCACCCGTGATCATGAATGCTGTGAAGTATTCGAATCGTCGGGATAGTAGTAAAATCAAGTAAACGCGATAGATTCCGTAAACGTAGTTTCATTTCAAAACGTTTTGTAAAATTAAACTTATTTCGTAATATTTAACCTAATTTCTTGGTATGACGTCATACCACGACAACCCATACGAAAATAACAGTAATTGTAATCACCGACAATTATACTCTTCGGAGCCGTTCTAATTACTTAACTTGGAAATTTTAGTGGCCTTATAGTGACGTAATAGAAACACGTTTTTTAGCCACCTATGCCGTACGTGGCAACTAACAGAAGAAAGCGCTGTAAGAGACATTACACTTGAACTATAACTGCACGGGTGGTAAAGTGGTACCACGTGTAATATATCTGTGCTAAAGGTGTACAGCCCGTAATGGATTTTTATGAAATAATCACAAGAAGTAAATAATTACATTAATAATTACACAGCGCCTGAGGCGTAGATATACAACACACGCATGCGCTATACTATTCTATAGCTTTGTATCGTTGAATATACATGTTGCTCTCTTTTGAATTTATAGCTTTATTTTTCCTTCTTTTTTTAAAAAGAATTATAATTTATTGTAATTTATATAATATATTGTAATTTATTACAGCTTTTATTTATATTACTGTTTATTGGCCGCGTGGGGCTTTAGAATTGTCCCACCCCTTCTCCACCCATGGGAGTAGCCGACTGAGGGAATACCGGGGGAGTGGGCAGTAGCACTCCCTCGAGTATTAATAACATCCACTGCGATCGCCAACCCGCCTGCCAAGCGTGGCGATTACGGCACTATATAAGCGAAACAGCACAAGACCGCTCGTTATAGCATTCTCTTGGGGAGGCCTATGTCCAGCAGTGGACGTCGAAAGGCTGATGATGGATGGATGGATGGATTTATATTACATCTTTCTTCTCTCTCAAATATTACTATACTTATCATCACGCCATTTCCCTTGCGGGGTAGGCACAGAGAACAGAGTGCCAAGAAGCTCTATTTTTGCATAGATCTCTCGCTTCCTCAACATTCATAATTCTCTTCATACACGCTCACCGGTTTCGGAGACTCCTGACTCCACCTTCCTTCAATACATGCCCGATTCGGTCTAGGTAGGTGAGTCTCGGTCTCCCCCTGTACCTACATCCTTCCACTTTCGCATTGTATATCTGCTAAACCAGTCACTCTTCCGTCATTCTTTCCACATGTCCGTACCATCGGAGCATTCCCTTGTATACACCAATACTCTCTTTCATACCTACTCGCTCTTACATAAATGCGTAGACAGAAGATATTATAGACACGTTCTCAGCGTATGCAGTGTCGAGATAGCAATAGTTTGACATAATGATAGCCAAAATAATTTTAAAAGATAACTATGGTTATAACTTTGTAGACTAAAAATGTACTATCTGTTTTAGCCGGACACATTATATAAGAATAACAGGACAAAAAATATATTATTATTAGCTTAAAATGTATTAGAACGTTATATAACGTGATTAATGAAAGTTTTTTTTTCGTAAATACAAAACCAAGCTTACATACTGATGATGGGGACAGTTGGCCACCATATTATTGTTGTGACCCAGTTGATTGGGTCCCAACAAAAATAATGCATACGCGAAAAGGATAAAAAACTTATAAATGTGTCTCGCTCACTCTTGCTAAGACCTAATATGTGCATCCTTTCCTTCATTCTTAGTATTAAAATAGTAGCGAGTCTATAGTATACTTAGTCTATGACATAAACGTGACGCGTCCTTTTTACTCTGAATTTGACATCCAATTCAAAATTCTAAGACTCAGCAATTCCGAATACGTAATATTGTATATGAATACTGTAAATATGTAGTTATGTAATATCGTCATCGTTAAGATATTGTTCATACATCGAATATTTCTCTATAAATAACTTGTTATCAGACTTATCACTAAACAATGAACATTCTTCATTCACAAGTTTTATGAGGAATTCCATTAATGATTTAATGATTAGCTGTGACGCATACGCTCGTAATAAAGCACCAGGTACTAAAAGGTTTCTCTATTAACGAGGATCCCTGGTTAAAACACAATGAGTGTTTTTCCAAACTAAGAGGATTAGAGTGAAATAATTATTATTCTATGATTTAGTAGTAAACATGAAAATCGGTTCCCATATGATAATATTTAGGTATATAAAGGAGAGGATCCTATATGAGAGATATATTAAGTATTTTGATATTTTTTTTAGCATTTGACATGCTTAGCCATATAAAATAACACAAAGTGTGAAAATGTGAAATCGAAAATAACAGTCATTAGCAAAATTTGAACCTGCATCTCTTAAAATGTCCCAAATGCTTTGCCAATTCAGCAATCGTGACAGTTGATCGGTACTTAAGTGAATTGGCACAGCATCTGGGACGGTATTCTAGATGTAGGTTCAAAACCTGCTCGTGACTGTTATTTTCGATTTCATATTTTCACATTGTTTCTTAATTTAAGATAGGCATATTAAATTTTGCATTTTAAGCTAATGAAACAGTAGATATCCTTATTATTTTCAGGAGTATTCTCCACAAAAATTCTAGCACGATTTCTAACCTCTGGAAGCAGTTACACACACCGTTATTTGGTACAGTAGAAAAATCTTTGACAGCATCTTTTGAGACTGGCTCGAATGAATTTGATCACAAAGGAAAACATAAAGCATTTTGTCAGTAGCTTGTGATGTTTGCCAGTCAACATTAACTGCTGAATCTCTCTCACATTGAGAAGAGACCGTTTTCCAGTAGAGAGTTTATTCGAGGTTAACCAAAACCAAATTCTATATAAATTAAGTACGTCATTCAATGAAGGGCAATGATGCTTTGTAGTTAGGAAACAATGAATTGTTTTCTACTTATCTGAGTTTTCAACTTCGAACGTTTTACGACTTTCTCGGCACCTCGGAATTTTCAATTTCAAACTTTATTGCATGCATAATGTTTCATAAGTTTCTTAAACTATGAATATTTATCTACTTAGTTAAAAAAATGGACAATGTCATGTATTACTTAAGTTGGAGATAAGGAGTTTATTAAATAATTGATTAACCATATCTTGAACCCTCTCCGCTGTTGTTTTAATCATTTAGATACAAGTAATGGGTTTATAATTTGTTGCTAGAACAAGCAGAAAGTAATAAAATAAGTATAAGAGTATAGCCGAATAGTGAGACTAAACAATTGTATCAAATTACATCCCAGGCTGGAGGTTAATACGTCGTGAGGCACGTACTTGTAAAAAACGTCGTAAGGGAACCTAGATGCCTGTGAGATGTTTTCAACAGCTTGTGAAGTCTGCCAGCATTTATTGTGCCAACGTTATAGATAAATTCTACACCTTAACACAGAGGATTGATCCATACATAGACAACAATGGGTTGGCGCAAAATATGCTTATTAACATCATCCATCCATCCATCCATCAGCCTTTCTCGAAGGTGTCCAGCTGCCCACTCCCTCGGTATTCCCTCAGCCGGCTCTTACAACTTCCGTGGGTAGAAAGGGGTGGGACAATTCTAAAGCTAGCCCCATACGACCATTAATATACGTTACAAATATTGTAGTTACTGCTGAAGAACTCATATTCCGTGTTTTATTATTTCAATTTAAACAAACATTTATGTTTCCAAAACTCAAACTAACAATATTCTGAGGACGAATTCATGTTATACGCAATAAAATTAAAAGAATCCCAATATCGTTACATAGAAATATACAAACGCAGTATCAAAATGCGAACTTGAAAACATTTATACTCATTCCCAGCTACTTACATTCAGATAGAATGCTACCCTCGACTTAATAACATGACGATACTACGATATTGTTGAAAATGTAATTGTACGCCATTCGGGCTTGTAATCGCGGTCGTGAGCTATAATATATATTATTTACGTATAGCAGTATTTACATATATATAGCTAATAATATAATCCACACAGCTGGGTTATGTGACTCTTGGTAGAGATATAAAATGGTTTTTATAGCTGTTGGTGACCGGAATGGTTGCTATTCATTCATGCTTGATCGTACAAAATGGTGGAATCTATCCGTTTTTGTGAAAACTCTCATTCGGTTTTAGATCCATAAAAAAGTTAATGCCAATCCATACTATCCATACTAATATTATGAATAAATTTGTTGAGCAAACAGCTGTATTAATCTCAGGGTGAATGGGCCGGTCCGTCTGAAGAAGAACCGGCCTCGGTATTTCCCAAAAAAACTCTAAAATATTGCCCAATTTTCCCTACTCAAAATAGAAATGATACTCAAATCATAGGTTATATTATAATGCATATCGGAAATAAAATCTCGTCAACTCTACCCACTATATAAGTAACATCACCTTTAGTTCAGACTTACCTGACACTATTTATAAATATGACAACTGAAGTAATTCAATATAAATACAGAACTGATTATTTCAAAACATAGCATCACGCCTGTTTTCCCCTAAGGTGTAGGCAGAGGTGTATTGCACACCCACGGTTCGCCAGCTAGTCTTAAGGCCCACGTTATAGGGGGTGAGCCTATTGCCGTCTACCGGGCACATTTCCAAACTCCGGGCTGCTACTGAGAATTTTTCTTTTTACGAAAAAGCTCAATAACACTGCCTGACCCGGTGATCGAACCCAATACCTCATGATCAGCAGTCGCTTACACTACCACTGCACCACAGTGATATTTCATTTATACGCATTTTTTGTGAGTCTTAGCTGATGCAGATTTCTTTGGTCAGTTTTACCTTTTAATGTAATATAGGATACTTCATCCTTTAACAATTAGCTAATATAATTATCATATTTAATTACGTATTTTTTTACAACTTATTGCTGCCCCACTGTTTGGCACGCGTATAGCCGTAAAATGTTAGATACACGAGCGAATATAACCCAGTGCGCTGGCATAAAGCAGGTAGGCAGATTTAAGAGCAAACACTTTGATTAAAGCGTCAGTCCTTGGGAGGCCGTTAGACCCTGTGTCATGCGATACGAGGTCGCTACTCAAGAACCCTTAATCAACAGGTCTTCATCGAGCAATGTGGTCTGCCCAGTCCCACTTCAATGTGCTAACCCAAAAGGTGGGTCATATAGCATATAGTTAGTATCCCTTATACGGCCGTATTACGGTTGTGATCACGTAGATAGATTTCGTTCCGCTTTGCACCACTTTAAGGTTGTTCATAAGGCCAATGTTAGTAGGTATATATATATGGATTTATATTTAACAGGTCTTCTAGAAAGTTTTTCAGGCATGCAATATCGCTAATAACTTATGAACAAATACGCATATCAATTTTAAAAGACAAAGGTATTTTTGAGACTAATAAAATACATGTGTTTAAGCCTTCTGCTTTATCAGTAAGCTATCGTAATCAAATATACTAAAATAAAAAATGATAAATACCACACGATATTATATTTCATTAAAAAATTACAAGGTAAAATGTCTGTAATTAGAGAGAAATGTTTTTAAAAGACCCTGTTTATGTAAAATACACTTCAAAGGCTCCATGCGTGTTTACACTCTAAAGAAGAGAGGGAATAATTAATTAAATTTTTGACGAAAATGTAGCGAAAATTGTATTTAATTTGTAATTCTATACCAATTTTGTTGTAATTAATTAAATCATTCATCCATCCATCAGCCTTTCATCATCCACTGCTGGACATAGGCCTCCCCAAGGGAACGCCACAGCGAACGGTCCTGTGCCGGCTGCATCCAACGAATGCCTGCGGCTCTGACCGGGTCATCGGTCCACCTGGTGGGAGGCCGTCCTACACTGCGCCGTCCAATACGCGGCCGCCACTCGAGAACCTTTCTTCCCCAACAGTTGTCGGTTCGTCGAGCGATGTGGCCTGCCCATTGCCACTTCAGTATGGTGACCCGGCAATTAATTAAATATTACAGCATTAAATATTACAACATCGATCGGAAATTTATTAGAAGAAATCCATTTTGATATAACGTATTTTATGTTTATATAATTCTCTTTGAATTTTATTTTCATTCAAATAATTACAAATTAATATTTTCAGTATAATTTTACTTGCTGATATGACTTCGTTCACGTGGTATTCGGTTGTACGTCGCTCCAAATGACGGGTATCCTAACTATTATAAAACTGCAACAGAGCTACGTCTGTACATTCAAGATATTTCAGAAAAAAATACTGTATCTATTAGGCTATATAGGCGTGTCTGACCACAAAAACATTATTATTAGGTTTTTGGTTTGTCTGTTTGTCAGTTTGTCTGTTTGTTCGTACGCGCATCACGCAAAAACTATTGAACAGATTTTGATGCAATTTATTTTTATTTGACAGCACTTGATTAGACTTAAAAACTGGTATAAATTTTATCCATAACTTGAGATATAACCTAAAAACTAGCTTTTAGCTGCGGCAGAACCACGGGCAAGTGCTAGTACGGTAAATACTTACATTTAATAATATATTATTTTTTTCCCGTCTTAAAAAAAATAATAATAAAAAAAACAGTGGTGCGTGATTTGATCTCTGTCATACTGTTACACCAATTTAGGGGAAGAGATGGGAGCGAGTTTATTTAGTGGGTGATTCATTGCCCCAAACTACGGGTTGTGAGATTAGCTGCATTTTTTCTCGCCTTCACAAGGCCTTAAGAAGTCTCGACTCTTGTAGGAACCGAACTTGATACCTAAAATAAGTAATAACGCATAGGAACAAATCCAAACACAAAATGGAATTGTTTCAAAACTCACATTCTATCGCAAAGGAATCACTGACGCGGGCAAATTATTCCAGTACTTTGTACAAAACTTCTTCCTCAAACTATCAATCACTGCGATTACGAACTCATTATTATTCCTCTGTGGGGTTCATCCTCGAGAAAGCAGAAAGTGATAGTAAAGTGTTATGTAGCCATTCCGTTATGCGGGTTCTTAAACTTGATATGGCTTATAAACTTTCAGAAGAAACTTCTGTACAAGGTTTCTGAGTCAAATATTAGCTGTCTATATAGTAGTTTGAATAAAGCTAAGCTAAAAAATGTTCTTTTAGATATTCTGAGGTCAGATACGTTTTGAACTTTTCCGTTAAATTTAATACAATTGAAAGTTCGAATCATCGATCTTCTTGGACTACTTTTACGTAAATTTTTAGTATATTGCTATTTTATAATTAGCTTATCTCGCAAGTACAAAAAAAATATATTAGAAAAACTACAATTCAGGTCTTAGTTTATACTCCGGTCTTCTCGGTAATGGATGCGTGCTACTCCGATAATCTATATAAAAGAATTGATAGAGGTCTGCCGTTGTCCGCTCATCACGGAAAACTACAGGATCAATTTCAAATATGTTTTCTAAGTAAGAAATAATCTTAGTCACAACCTTAGCCAAAAAAAATATATTGCGAGATCTCCTAACATAAAGTTAATAAAGTTTTAAGAAGATTTAGATAACGGCTACGTGTTCAGTAACGTGTGTTTTCTGTTAGTATAATAACCAACGCAGACGAAGCCACGGGTATTACCTAGTCAGTTACAAGATTAAAAAATACATAGTACCTACCTATATCATGTAAAACGTACGACTCGCATGCAAAACGCGTATTATCAAAGTACTATCGATTACTTTACTATGCATAAATCCTACAGGAGAGGATTTATGCATAGTAAAGTAATCGATAGTTTCGTAGGAATCTCCAAATACAAACGTTTATGTGCAACTGCACAGCTGTTGGCGGAGTTTTTTAGGTACCGGCCTCCCGCCCGAGTGTTGTGGGTTCGATTCCCACACAGGATATCACTTTGTGTGATCTACAAATGGTTGTTCTGAGTCTGAGTATACTTGGTGTCTGTGAAATTGTACTTTTGTAAAGCCCCCCGCTATACAAGATTTACTTACTAGTGCTGGGTGTTATCTGTAAAAAAAAGGGTATTACGACAATGGTCATTGAAATTTCATCTTAATTCAGCAATCTTAATTCCGAAAAATTAAACGTTGAACACCGCACTGGCTTGGCAGTATTTTTAGTATTGCTGTGCTGACTTTATGAGCGGTGGAAACCACTTGCCATCACGGGCCGTGTCTTTTCTGACGTAATCAATCTGAAAGGTAGCGAATAATATAAAAACCTACGATAAATTTCAATTGCAATTTCCCTGTTTCGAACCTAACTGTTACTTAATAACGTAATTATGTAAAAAACAACTTCTAATAATGCCCGTAATGACTTAAACTACACATTCGTGCTCTTTGTCGTTATGAAGTGCCGTGCCAATATGAGACCACGTTACTACACCCAACATGAAAATCATCAAAATAAATAGTTATACACAAAAACTTGCTTGGCCATCATAAATAACAACGTTCATTACTATTCGAAAACTTCTTGTTGAAATCGATTAGTAGTAAATACTATTGCTCGTTTAGTTTATAAATATGATAATACTTCTTTATAAAAGTGTAAAGCAAATGTAATAAAAAATATAATACATATTTCTGGCTTGTTTTAATTATACATATACCTACTATTTGTCCCCGGCTCCACCGCAGCCAAAAACTAGCTAATTAATTACTTCCCTAACATCACCTCAAGTAATGAGCTAGAATACTTCTCCTTGCTAATGCGTACTAATACGAAGAGTATTACTTATTTATGTAATATTATAAATGTGAGAGTTTGTTTGTTTTCTTCGACGCTTAACCGATGGTCATGAAATTTGGCCGAAATAGAAGGACACAGTTATTTTTGTAGTAGAAAAATGAAGGATTCCTATGGGGTGGCGATGAATGACGTAATTACATTACAGCACTGTGCTAGCTTTTGTTAAACGCTAGCAAACGAAAAGGTTTAGCTAATTAATATATAATTGAATATTGATATATTTAGATGATTAACTTCTCATTATACCCACATAATATTTGTTTCACTAACAAATTTTATCGGTGTTCTGTCTGTCAGACTGAAAGTGATTAATGAGGAATAATTGAGAAATTTTCGCAAGCATACATTTTAATACAAATGTTTGACTAGAACTTATCTAGATATTTTTATTCACAGGTAAGACTCGAAGAAATAAAGTAAAAATAAAATAAGTACCTACCCCTAGAGCTGACGGATGCTACGTCGTCGTTATCAAAGAGAGACAGCAGTTCGTTGCCAAAACCAAGAACGTGCAATAGATTATCAAACAGTTGAAAAATAACTTTATTTATTTCGGTAAAAATTCAAAGCACACGAGATATCTTGCTGCTTCGAGGAACATTTAGAGGACTGAACTGGTGTTAGTTATTGCTTATTATATTTTTCTTTGTAGTTGTATTTTTATACTTGGGGTGGATTTTTTTCATCACCATGCAAACTATGTACATCAGTGGAATACTTCATTAGCCTTATATATTTCTGTAACTTTCAGTAAATAAAAAAAAATCTGGAATATGTAATAAGAAAACCGCCAAGAGACGGCACACGGCGGGTTTCTTTTGTGGGTGAGGCCCTCCCAATATCCTGTTCGTTGCCCCGAATGACGGGGTGTGCGGTTAGGTATTTTTTTCCCGCCTAAACAAAAAAAAGAAGGATTCCATCCGCTCGCCATGACGTCCCTCCAAAAACTCCTATTATTATTTTTGCGTGTGATGACAGACTAATAATATCAGTATCACCACTCTAATCTTTCCCGCGGGTATCGTACGAGGTGACTAAGGGAAATAAGGACATATCACCAATTGCATTACTGGTGGTAGAGTTAGGTATGAAGTGGGTATTCCGGGCGATCCGAACGCCCGGCGAGTCCTACATACCCCCTGTTTCTCATCGGGGCGGATGCGTAGGGGCATTTCCGCAGTGACAAAAAAAAAGGTTACGAAGTGGTGATACTCATTTATAAGCGGGCCCTTGGGGTTTAGTTTTGGTTGTAGTGAAAGATTCCGTTCATTCATTCTTTCTCCATACGCGGAATGAAATGGTGAGTATGAGCGTGGCAGTATTGTTAAGTCCATGAATGGAGGTTACACTTACCATCAGATCGGCAATGGTTTGTCATCCACCATAAGCAATAAAAAAGCTATTAATTTTTAAGCATTAGTCTGTTTTATGTCTGCATATCCGTCACTCGCTTCATACAAAAATACAATAAATAGGCTTGAGGTATCTTTCCCCCTGATCCTTGAAACACAGTTTATGCCAGTTTAGTTTCTGTACAATACCTTTTAAATGTAAAAGTAAACATATGCAAAAATTAATAATCCTGCACTTAACAACCCTAGTCGGCTTACAAATTCGGCTTTGACGGCATGGTTCAAAAATTCAACTCGTACCGATAGACACCTGTTCGCTTTGACTTGTTACTTGAAAGGATTTCAGCCGTGTCGAATCCCGGATTAGTTCGGCATGTCAATTTTGAAACATGGACTTTTTGATTTAATGGTGTCTTTGAATTCAATGGAACAAGAGGGCGTGCTAAAAGAATAATTCTAAGTTACGTTCCTTCCTTTTCCGCAACTTCGTTTTTATTCGAAATTTAAATTATCATATGAAAATGTTATTTTTTCTCCAAGTATATAAAATCAATTATTTGTTCCTTCACAAATAGTCGATCTACTTTAGATCCATTGACTTAATATTTGTCGCCGGCAACACAGGTATAGTAACGTTGCAATAACACAATCAAATTCCCTTTTCCACTTTTCCCTTTTTCATCAGTTCTTACAATCCACAATATAATACTTCCTGATATTTACTGGTAGTTATTTTGTTTACTAATTTTAATTGGTAGTTGTGGTAGAATTTTGGAGCACTAAATTAAAAACAATATTTTTTTCAATATAAAGAGTATTATTCTATTATTATACTCATTTTAATATACTAGCTTAAAATCTCATACATTGTAAGTCTCAAAATTTAAAGTAGATATTTTAATTGTGTTTCTAAACGAATATTAGGTGGGTTAAAATAAATAAACTAGTAGTAAACTACTAGTAGTTTTGTAAAATCATATAACTGTGGGCAGATGAAACCGTTGAATAATAATAATGTTTATTTCTCATCAAGTAAACACGATAGATTCCGTAAACCTAGTTTTATTTATTTCCACAATAATTAAATCCATCCATCCATCCATCCATCAGCCTTTCGACGTCCACTGCTGGACATAGGCCTCCCCAAGAGAACGCCACAACGAGCGGTCCAGGGGGGTTAGGCAGAATGTCATATCTCACATGTCGATCGTATCGTGATCACTGTGATTAGATACGATCGACACGTGAAATATGAGATTCTGCCTAACCCCTCTGTGCTGTTTCGCTCATATGGGGAGTAGTGCCTTAATCGCCACGCTTGGCAGGTGGGTTGGCGATCGCAGTGGATGTTGTTAATACTCGAGGGAGTGCTTCTGCCCACTCCCCCGGTAATCCCTCAGTTGGCTCTTACGACTCCCAAGGGTGAAGAAGTGGTGGGACAATTCTAAAGCCGGCCCCACACGGCCAATAATTAAAAGTAAATATTAAATTAATACTTACAGTAAAGTCTACATAAAATACGAAATATTGTTTAAAATTGCGCGCAGCCGAGTCTATGCCAATGTACACAGCTTCATTTCTACACGCTATGAAAATGTTATTAACCTCTAGAACCACTCTAAAATACGTACAATGATCGTAACAGTATAAAAATATTATTAAGGCACATTTACAAACTCTTAGCGTGATAGAATCGGCAGCGAGCGCGCTCTTATTGAGCTGTACAACATATTTGTGCGTCCCAACGTATATGTGTAAATTGTAATATTCTGGGAACTAACCACTATATAGTACACTTCACTAAATTCAGCTATATTAGTTCACAGATTATGTTATATGTGTTTAATTTATATACGTACACCATGGCTTTAATCATGTTTTAAATAAATGACCAAAAATCTATATAAAGCTGTAACAGAGCTGTGTCTGTACATTTAAAACTAAACAAACTAACTTATCATCACGCCATTTCCCTTGCGGGGTAGGCAGAGAGAACAGAGTGCCAAGAGGCTCTATTCTTGCATACATCTCTCGCTTCCTCAACATTCATAACTCTCTTCATACACGCTCGCCGGTTTCGGAGACTCCTGACTCCATCCATCCATTCATACATCAGCCTTTTAACGTCCACTGCTGGACATAGGCCTCCCCAAGAGAACGCCACAACGAGCGGTCCTGTGCTGAACGCATCCAACGGCTCCCCGCGGATTTGACCAGATCGTCGGTCCACCTGGTGGAGGGCCGTCCTACGCTGCGCCGTCCGATACGTAGTTGCCATTCGACAACCTTTCTTCCCCAACGGTTGTCGGTTCGTCGAGCGATGTGGCCTGCCCATTGCCACTTCAGCATGGCAACCCGGCGGGCTATGTCGGTCACTCTCGTTCTCCTACGGATCTCCGTATTACGGATTCGATCACGTAGGGAAATACCAAGCATAGCCCGCTCTGTGGCCCGCTGAGCGATTTTGAGCCTTGATACGAGGCCAACATTCAGAGACCACGTCTCTGTTCCGTATGTGATCACCGGTAACACACACTGGTCGTAGACCTTCGTTTTCAGACACTGCAGAATATTGGACGAGAAGATCTTCCTTAGCTGCTCAGCCGAGTTGGATTCGTCGATTGACCTCTTTCTCGAAGTTGTGCCTACCTAACTGGACTGTTTTCTCCAGGTAGACATAGTGGTTGACAACTTCGAGAAGCGCACTCCCGACTAGGACCGGTGCTGAAATGACATGGACATTAGACATGACTTTCGTCTTGTCCATGTTCATTTTGAGAGCCACTAGTCGGGAAACCCTGCTGAGATCATTGAGCATGGTGCCAAGGTCCTCCAGCGATTCTGCCATTACTACGATGTCGTCGGCATATCGAAGGTGAGTGATGTATTCGCCATTAATGTTGATGCCGTATCCGGTCCAGTTCAAGAGCTTGAAGACATCTTCCAATGCAGCGGTGAAGAGTTTCGGGGACATTACGTCTCCCTGTCTAACACCTCTCTGCAGTTGGATTGGTTTTGTACTCCTGTCCCGAACACGGACTGACACGGTGGCGTTTCTATACAAGCACTTCAGCACTTCGATGTACCGATGGTCAATTTGGCACCGCTGAAGGGACTGCAGCACCGCCGAAGTTTCGATCGAAACGAAGGCTTTCTCATAGTCCACAAACGCCAGACACAGAGGCCGATTATATTCCTCGGTTTTCTGTATAATCTAGCGTAGCGTATGGATGTGGTCTATGGTACTATAGCCTTTTTGGAAACCGGATTGTTCGGGAGACTGGAAGTCGTCAAGCCTACGCGTGAGTCGATTTGTAATGACCCTCGAAAACAACTTATAGACCTGGCTCAAGAGCGAGATGGGTCTATAGTTCTTCAAGAGGGTTTTGTCACCTTTCTTGAAGAACAGCACCACCACGCTTCTGGTCCACGACTCTGGATCGTCGCCCCCGAGAACGACGGAATTGAACAGCCTCTGAAGAGCTTTTAAGACCGGCTTTCCGCCTGCTCTCAGAAGCTCCGTAGTGATTCCATCGTCTCCCAGTGCCTTTCCGTTCTTTAGTTGTTTGAGAGCCATTCTGATCTCGTAAAGGCTGACGTCCAGGATATCTTCGGTAAAGTGCCGAGTTAGCTTGGATCTGGGATCTTGGGCCAAACCGACAACTGGACTCTGGGATCTGTACAACTGTCCATAGAACTGGTGGACCTCTCTCAAGATCTCATCTCGGGATGAAATGACAGTGCCGTCGTTGGTCCTCAGCTTAGTCAACTGGCTTTAGCTGACAGACAGATCTCTTGCAAACACTTTCGAGCCTTGATTCCGCTCTATCACCTCTTTAATGCGGATGGCATTAAATTGGCGAGTATCGTGTCGCACGGCCTTGGAGATCTGTCTGTTTAACCGCCTCAGGCAGGACCAATCGGCTGAAGACTGGACTGTCATTTCTCTTCTCCTTTCCATGAGCTTGAGAGTATGGTCCGAGAGTTTGGCAGGCGGGTTGGCGATCGCAGTGGATGTTGTTAATACTCGAGGGAGTGCTGCTGCCCACTCCCCTGGTATTCCCTCAGTCGGCTCTTACGACTCCCGTGGGTAGAGAGGGGTGGGTCAATTCTAAAGCCGGCCCCACACGGCTAGCCGGCCCCACTCGGCTTCAATACATGACCGATTTGGTCTAGGTAGGTAAGTCTTGGCCTCCCCCTGTACCTACATCCTTCCACTTTCCCATTGTATATCTTCTTAGCCAGTGGCTCGTCCGGCATTCTTTCCACATGTCTGAACCATCGGAGCATTCCCTTTTGCATCTTTAAACCAATACTCTCTTTCATACCTACTCGTTACTACTAATATTTAAGAAAAAATTACTGTATTAGGCTCTATAGGTGTGTCTAAGCACAAAACATTTTTTTTTAGATTTTTGTCTGTTTGACTGTTTATCTGTTTGTTCGTTTGTGTATCACACAAAAACTACTGAACGGATTTTGATGCAACTTTAGTTAATAGCTCTTGATTATACTTAAAAACTGGTATATATATCGGGAATGTGAGATATAACCTAAAAACTAGCTTCTGGCAAAGGTTAGTGTATTATAAAATAAAATTAAAAGTAATTTTGTATATACTCGTATTTTTTAATATCTGTAAGCAAGGTTTAACATGCGTCTTATCCTTATTCAGGAGAAACGCTTTAACGGCTAGCATAACATCTAAAACATCACAGACTCTACCCAGAAACTCCAATTGATTGAGACACATCTATCGAAGATGTATTTTCATACATTTTTTTTTATTGCATGGAGTAGAAGACGTGCCACGGCCCATCTGATGGTTTACCATTTACCATCGTCGCTCATGGACTCGACTATACCGAGAGTATTGTCAAGCCGCTGCTCACCATTTCATTTCACCGATATGAAATGAAAGAATAAACGGCTATGTCCTGCTACAGCCAAAACGCAACTCGATACCAAGTGAGTACTCCCACTTAGTACCCGGTGGTTACCGTTGCTTATAGCAGCCAACACTAGAGGCATCTTGTATCTCCAACTCCAAAGAAAACGATAGGAGGTCAAAAGAACGAGAGAGAGGATGATGAAGGGGTATAGGCTTCCGACGCTCTCACTCACCATACGATGTACAAAAATAGGAGTACCCATCGTTATTTCACTCTGATCTCCTGTGAGATAGTGGTACTTCCCCGATCAAGTGAGCCATCAATGCTCAGATCGATATTGCAACCCAGTTAAAACGTCGAGAACAAAAATATATTTTACCTCTAGAACTATTATATACTAAAAGTGTTGAGTTCAGTTTATTGGATTTTATATAATTACTAGCCTTTGCCGGCGGCTCCACCGCAGCCAAAAGCTAGTTTTTAGGTTATATCTCAGGTTCTCGATATAGTAGCGGGATAAAATTTATACCAGTTGTTAAGTCTACTCAAGAACTATCAAACAAAAAAAAATGCACCAAAATCCGTTCAGTAGTTTATGCGTGATGCGCTAACAAACAAACAGACAAACAGATAGACAGACAAAAATTCTAAAAAAATTGTTTTGTGTTTAGAAACGCCTATACGAGTATAGTCTATTACAGTAATTTTTTCAAATATCTCAAATATATAGACACAGTTCTGTTACAGCTTTTACTAATACTGTAAATGTAAATATTATCACTCCAACAACAATCTCGACGAGCTATCACTTGACTCACTAACTGTTTTGGCCCTAAAAATTGCAGTCTCATCAATACCCTTGTAGGGACCATGTAAGTACGAATGAGGTTAGTCATGTCAGCAGTTTAGCGTGCAAGCGAGAAGTATGTTAGGCGCTCGACCAGTTACTGCGCACTGGCCAGCCCGTAAACTTGTGTGTTAGATTTGGGGAATTTAATTAATAAGTTACTGAATAAATTAGTTGGTTTTTTGGGACTTATTGGTTTTCTTTATTCGCGTAGGGCCAGGTGCAGTAGCTCACAGTGCAATTAGGATCCCCACGCTCACTACAGTCAGGAGAACACGCACATTACATTCCACGTCACATACGTAGGTTATTAGGAACTAGGTTGTGACGTGAGGCATCTTACAGTATAATCACACATAGAGACTGCGGGGTATAGGCAGAGATAGTACGCACCCCACAGTTAGAGAGCACACGTACCCCCCGCGTACAGTGGTGACCCGCGTTTTTAAGTGAGGCTGTTTTGAGTGCGGGGATTGCTAGGACAGTTGCACTGGCTAGATTAAGGAGTAATTTAAGTGGTGAATAAGGACACTAAGTGTTTATTTATAGTGATGTTCCAAACGCCGCAAAAAGTAAATATAAGTGATTTGACATCGTCGGCTGCAGGTATGTCTAATCCTAGTGTAGAACTGGCTGCAATTAGTGTGCATTCGCGTCTACCTGACTTTTGGGCGGAAATGCCGCGATTATGGTTCGCTCAGATAGAGAGCATACTCGGTCCTCAGATGCAAAGTGACGAGACCAAGTTCAATCTGGTGGTGGCAAAGTTAGGTCGCGACGCTCTGCAACAAGTGAGCGATATTTTAATCACACCTCCCGAGTGTGATAAATATAAAGCGATAAAGGAGCGACTACTGCACGTATATGAAGAAAGCGCGGAAAGGCAGTTCCAGAAATTAGTGAGTGAGATGGAATTGGGAACGGAAAAACCATCTCAGCTTCTGCGGCGGATGCGTGACCTGGGGAGGAACGCACAGATATCCGAGCAGACTCTGCACAACTTGTGGCTCGCCCGTTTGCCAGCATCAGTTAGATCGGTGCTGCTTGTCAGCCAAGACCAGACGCTGGAGAATTTGGCCAATATAGCGGATAAAATCATCGAGAATATCCGGGGAGGTGAAGTAGCGGAGGTCAGCACGGCGGCGGCCAGTGGTACCCAACTGCCGGTGAGCGAGATGTTGGTGCAGATGCACAAGCTGAGCCTCGAAGTAGCGGCACTGCGCGAGGAGGTTAGTGAGCAGCGTCGCAGCGCTTCCCGGGGCCGAGGCCGTACACCATCAAGAGGGCGCTCGAGAACAAGATCAAGAACATCGGCGGACCCGGACTGGCTATGCAGGTGGCATTTTCGATACCGGGCTAGAGCGACAAAGTGTGAGAAACCCTGCGCATGGAAGACGGAAAACTAGACGCGGTACAAAATACGGCGGCGGTGAGTTTTGTGCCGGGGATTAATCACCGTCTCAGCGTTTATGATAGAGAAAATGGTTTTAAATTTTTGGTGGATACAGGCGCGAACATATCAGTTATTCCTGCCACGAAGAAGCAGAAGTTATCAGCAGCACATACGGACTTTAAGTTATTTGCGGCAAATAGTAGTGAAATCAAAACTTACGGTTCAAAAACATTACATGTAAATTTAGGCCTACGGCGGCCATATAGGTGGACTTTTGTGGTCGCGGACGTTAACCAACCGATATTAGGTGCGGATTTTTTGGAGCATCACACCTTAGTAGTAGATCTAAGTGCGCGTAAATTAGTCGATAAGGAGACGAATTTACTAACGCTGGGCAGTATAGCCACGTGTGATCAGGTGTCAATTACAACCATAGATAGGAACCACCCCTTTGTAGATTTATTAGCAGAATTTCCAGAGATAACTAAGCCGGTGTCATTTAAAAATATGGACCGTGATTTCAAGAATGATGTATATCATCATATTGAAACCACGGGACCTCCAGTTCATGCGAGAGCGCGGCCATTACCGCCAGATAGGTACCATAAGGTTAAAAAGGAATTTCAGTTGATGCAGGAAATGGGGATTTGTAGTCCATCGAAAAGCGAGTGGGCCAGCCCGTTACATGTTGTGGTGAAAAAAAATGGGGACATCCGACCCGTGGGTGACTACAGGCGATTGAACGCGATCACCAAGCCGGATCGCTACCCCGTACCGAGGCTACACGACTTCACATACATACTGTCAGGTAAGAAAATTTTTTCAAAGCTAGATATTAATAAAGCGTATTATTTTGTCAAAATTGCACCTGAAGACATTGAGAAAACTGCGGTAATAACACCTTTTGGACTCTTTGAATTTTTAAGATTAAATTTTGGTTTAAGAACAGCTAGTCAAACCTTTCAGAGATTTATGAGTAATACGGTTCTGGAAGGCCTAGATTTTTTATTTAATTTTATAGATGACGTCATCATTGCAAGTGACTCAATGGAAAGCCACAGAATGCATTTACGAAAAGTATTTGACCGATTTTCAAAGTTTGGTATAACAATAAATTTAGCGAAGTGTGAATTTGGTAAAGAACATATAGAGTTTCTAGGATATCAGGTTTCGACCGACGGCATACGACCACTTGACCATAAGGTCAAGGCTATAACAGAGTACCCTCGGCCAGAAACCATTGAACAGCTCCGAAGATTTTTAGGGATGATAAATTTTTACAGGGCTAGTATACCCCATGCAGCAGAACATCAATCACTATTAAACGAATTTTTAAAAGGTGCAAAGAAGAGAGATAAAACCAAAATCGCATGGACATCAGAGTCGATTAAAGCTTTTGAACAGTGTAAGATGAAATTGAAAGACGCTGTAATGTTATCTCACCCAGTTAGTAACGTACCCCTATCGCTGTTTTCAGATGCTTCTGACAACTTTGCCGGGGCGGCATTGCACCAATTGGTAGATGGTAAGTGGTTACCTTTAGGATACTTTTCGAAGAAGTTTACCAAAGCTCAACAAAAGTATTCTACATATGACAGAGAGCTTACGGCAATATTTTTGGCTATGAAACATTTTAGGTACATGTATGAGGGAAGAGAATTAATAGTTTTTACGGATCATAAACCCTTGACTTTTGCATTCAATAAAATTGAAACAAGTAGCGAAACGCCAAGGCGCACTAGACAGTTATTATTCATCAGTGAATTCACAACGGACATTCGATATGTTAAGGCGGATAGCAATACAGTAGCAGATGCACTTTCGAGAATTGAAACCATACACAGCCCTACAGTAATTGATTACGCGGAATTAGCTTCAGCTCAGGAATGTGATAGCGAGTTAGCAGAATTATTAAACGGGAACAATAATAATATTTCGTTACAGAAAGTTTTTATGCCGAATTATGATAAACCAATTTATTGTGAAAATAGGTTAAATATGTGTAGACCGTATTTACCTAAAAGTTTCAGGCAAATAGGTTTTCATTCAGTCCATGATGTAAGTCACCCAGGTACTAGATCAACGCGAAAATTAATGGCAAAGCGATTCTTTTGGCCAGGTTTAAATCGCGACGTTGGCCAATGGGTGAAAACATGTATTAAGTGCCAGAAAGCGAAAGTAGGTAGACACACAGTATCAGAGTTACAACAATTTCCGAATGCAGAACGATTAAGCCATGTGCATATAGATATTGTAGGCCCGCTACAGACTTGTAAAGATGGGCATAGGTACTTAGTCACGATGATAGATCGATTTACGAGGTGGCCAGAAGCTGTACCAGTGACGGAAATAACAGCAGAGGTAGTTGCTAAGGTATTCTATGAGTCGTGGATATGTAGATTTGGGAACTCTTTCAAAATAACCACCGACCAAGGGAGGCAGTTTGAAAGTAATCTTTTTGAGCAACTATTAAAGTTAATGGGTATAAAAAGGATACGCTGTTGTTCGTACCATCCACAATCTAATGGTATCCTGGAACGCTGGCATAGATCCTTAAAACAGGCATTAATGGCACGTCTAGAGAAAAACGGCGCATGGTGTGACGAACTACCAACAGTCTTGTTAGGACTACGTGCGGCAGGTAGGAGCGATAATGGCGTGAGTCCCGCGGAATATATGTACGGTCAAGCAATTCGCTTACCTGGAGACTTTTATGACGTCTCAGATAAGCGATTCAGCGAAGGAAATGCGTTTTTGGAGCAGTTAAGATACAATATAGAAAAGTTGAAACCAGTATCGGCAGTACCACGGAGCTCACGCGCATTATTTGTTCACCGTGAATTATCTAAGTGCGAACAAGTATTTATTCGAAATGACGCAGTTCGTAAACCGCTAGTACCGCCCTATGAAGGTCCTTATCGTGTTATAAATAGGAGAAATAAAGTGTATACAATTCAATTGCCCAATAGAACAGTAAATGTGTCGATTGACAGGTTAAAACCAGCTTTTCTTATTAACGACGATAGTGTCGATGATAAAAACAGTGGACATGACGCCAGCGTTGGTAAAAATACGTCTTTAGAAAGTAAGTCTAAGGATTCGTGTGTTAAGACAACCAAGAGTGGCCGGGTTGTTAAGCCACCAGTTAGATTTAATTTGTAGAATTATATGTTATGGTAATCAATAGATTAACGACGGTTAGGATATGGTGCAACCGTGTTTTGTTCAGCTCAAAATAATTTACATAACTGTAACATGTTAAGTTAAACAGCAGATTAACATTGGTTAATGTATGGTATAACCGTGCCTTAGTCCATTCAATATATGTTTACAGAATATTATTTTGCTAGATTGCAAAAGTATAAGAATTCAGTTCTAAGCATTGCAACATAATTGTTTTGCTAAACTGCAGATAATAAATATTTGTAATTAATAATGAACAACCTACTCTTGGATTGTGAAATTGCAAAAGCGCATTTTGTTATTGTGATGTAAAAGTAAGAAGTTTAGGTATGGTCACATTCTATCATTACATCTCAATTGAGTATAAAATATAGGTAATTTTTTTAGTATAACTTGTAATAAAATTCAGTCAAGATTATTGTAACAATGGGAAAATCATATAGTAAAGATAAAGAGATTGTAATAGCTCAGAATGGTGCGAATTAAATGGATTTTTCGAATATTGAAAGTCACATGAAATGTATCGAATATTGTTGTTAATTATTGATTTACTACTTTTGGTAATGATCGTGAGTAGCTAGCCACGACGCCTGTCGCCATCCACGCGACAACATCGCGGCTACCTACGACGAGCTAGATGTAATAGGATACGCGAGAACTTTGTTGATAGTGATTGCTTCGGTGTAATCAGTAGCTTGTATTAAATATTGTTTATACGTATGTAATGATAGGGTGACCATACGTTTTATGCAAATGAAACTTACATGTAGTAATAATTATTTTTGAAATTTTTGTAATGAGTATTTTTAAAGTAAAAAAATTAAGAGGTATTTATTAAGGTTTTTAATAATAAGTATTTTTAAAATTTTTGTAAAAATTTGGGGGGTGTAGTGTAGGGACCATGTAAGTACGAATGAGGTTAGTCATGTCAGCAGTTTAGCGTGCAAGCGAGAAGTATGTTAGGCGCTCGACCAGTTACTGCGCACTGGCCAGCCCGTAAACTTGTGTGTTAGATTTGGGGAATTTAATTAATAAGTTACTGAATAACAGTCAGGAGCAAGGGTCACGATGGCTGAATTGGCAAAGCATCTGGACGGTATCCAGGAGATGCAGGTTCGAATCCTGCTCGTGACTGTTATTTTCGATATCACATTTTTCACTTTGTGTTTAATTCCACCCAAATTGTTTCGTAAAAGTTCTACCGGAACCTACGTAATATGTGAAACATCAAATATTATTTTTTCTATAAATATTCAGTTGTAGTAATAAAGAATGTGAGTTATCATCTGGGCCTTATTCTTTTATCATTATAAAATGCATATTTTAGGAGGAGAGCCCACCACTCACCTACGGATTGTCAATCCCGGTTATCTTTGGACACACACAAAATAACCTAAGATTGCCAATCCGCACTCTCACAGATAGAGGAGAATATGACAATAGCACAACGACAAAAAAATCTCACCAACGCGACACAACCATGTGATACAGCAGGACTCTCAGAACCACAACGTTGCAATATTCCGCAAAAATCCGAACACAAATTCAACAAATGTTTCGCCTCTACACAAGGTATCCTCAGGACCGCTTAACAACAAATGAGCCAATAACAATAGACTTAATTAAAATTATTTTAATTAACGCACAGCCCAAATTTCTGGGGCTAGGACCATGAAAATTTACATATATGGATTTATTTGATACTGTAGGTGAGCACTAAGTAAGAGTTTTAGGTAAATCCTGTCCAAAATGGATTTATTGTCTATCGCTATGATGCGGGCAAAGCCGTGGGTAATACGCTTGTACAAAACAAAACGATACTATTTATGATATTATTATACTGCTGCGATTCTTCGAGTCATAATTAAAAAGTTTAATATTCGAAAATCAAATGTAAAACGGATTCAAAATCACGATAAATCAGTTTTTATTTTCCAAACGGACGCCACAAATGGCGCTACTTCCCTTTTCCGGAATTTTGGTAAAAATATACCCCACGCTTTATATGATGCGTATCCGGGAATTCACTATTGAAAATTTGTGCTTTGAAGTCCTGCCCTTTTTAGACGAAAAAAACGTGATGTAATTGATCTGCCTATTATAGAAACGTGCATAATCACGTATGTATGTATAATAAGTTAAATATTTATAAATGTACTAGTACATTACCCGCGGCGTTGCTTGCTTCATAAGTAATAATTCCCTTTTTGGATAGGATTTGCATTAAATTCTTTTTGTGCTCACCTACAGTAGGTATCAAAGAAACCTATATATAAATTGAAATAATGTACCTATGTGCATCCGACATATAGCGTGGGTTGTAAAGACATCTATAAAAAATGTGAAGTGGAGATTGTGGGTCACCGTCAGATAACTACGATAGCTTATTGGTCCAGAATACTTCTACGGAATGGATGGGACACAGGTTCAGAATCCTGCTCGCAGTAAACTCTCTTTTTCCACATTCAATCGAACCCACCACACTCGGGTGGGAGGCCGGTATTTAAACCACTCCGCCATCTGTGCAGCGAAATTCCAATTCACTCATTTTTTTAATTTATGTCTGTCTGTCTGTCTATCTATATGTCCTTTAACAACACGAACGACTGAACCGATCTTGATTAAAATTGGTATAAAGTAAGAACATGTAATCGGTAACATGATAGGCTATATATAATATAATCCTTCTTGTCCTTTCCTTATCATCATGTCATCTCCTTAGGATCCTTCCCACCACTTCCTTGTTATCCTAACTCTCCACCCCCTATCCCTTTTCTCGGAAATGGTGACGCCCGAGTGATACCTCTGGTGTTGCTAGCGTCTAAAGGCTACGGTAACCACTTACCATCAGGTAGGCCGTATGCTTTTTTGCCACCCGCGCAGTATACAAAAAAAAATAACAAAGCCTACATTAAACATTTTTGATCTATATTTTTTAGCATTTGACATGCTCTGCCACTTTTTAAAGTACAAATTATTTGTGAATAAGGAAAAAGAGATTTTTTGTACTAGCGGGAATCGAACCCGCGTCTTTTCCAATCCGGGTAAGTGCTCTAAGCCACTGAGCTATAGTACAGATCTTTCGATCATCCCAATCTCCTGATCACATTTGTCTTTACGACCAACGCCATCTATCGGAAGCATTTCCATGCATTAAACCAATATAGTTAGTTTAATTTTGCAATTAAAATTCATACTATTTGATCTGTACTATAGCTCAGTAGCTTAGAGCACTTCCCCGGATTGGAAAAGACGCGGGTTCGATTCCCACTAGTACAAAAAATCTCTTTTTCCTTATTCACAAATAATTTGTACTTTAAAAGGCCTACATTACTTTGTAAAAAACCATCAATTAGATATCATATTATAGCGTCATACAATCACTTGATAAGTGCCGTCGTTATAATTACATCGAGTTCCTTCGCTAATTACAGCATGAGTCGATAGGAAGTTCCAGCGAGAACAAATTAAGGAGAGTGATTGATTAACTACAGGTTGTGTAATATCTTGTACAGTGGTTATGGGAGTAATGTCGCTTATCTCAAATACCTCAAAAACCACACACTTTTTATAATACACGAACTTCAGGCCAATTTTCAATGTAATACGTACGGTTATATACTTGTTTTTGAAGTGAAAACTTCTTTAGCCGCGTTGAGCGATTTTTGGTAAAAACACCGATGACTGCGACATACTCATGACGTATTTACGGCAGACCAGCGAAGTGTACCTACATATATGTATATATACACTAATACATTGTAAGTATACACTCGACTGTATCATATGCGTGTTTGACTTTTTGGATGGGTAAAATCTTGTGATTCACTTGTTGATAAAATATTGGAAGCTTGCTTCCTGACGATCGGCAAGCATTGTGACTGCTTGATGAATATAGCAATGAAAATTTGTCAACACATACACACATATTTTATATTATAAGATAATCTCTAAAAATTTGAGGCGTCTAAATTGCGTCCTCTCTATCTCAAACTGGGGATCAATCTTGATACTACTTCTACGCTTAATAATCTTAACTAAGCTAAACTATCTACCTTCGTTAAGATATCTAGACTTAGATATCGTGATAATAAACTGAAGTACCGCTAAGTACTTGACTATTGAACAGATCCGCTGGTGACCCAGACAAGTTTTATTATTAACGTACGAGTATATCGTCGTAGTCGGTAGTGTAACCGACTTCCGTGCACGAGGTCGTGGGTTCAATTCCCACTCAGGACAATTATTTGTGTGATGAACACAGATATTTGTACTGCGTCTGGGTGTTTTCTATCTATCATATGTATGTATTTACAAAAAAAGTAGTATATGTATTATATCCGTAATCTGGTACCCATAGCACAAGCGTTCAGCTTAGTTTGGGACCAGAGGATGTTGTGTGAAAATGTCCGTAAACATTTATTTATTTATTTATTACTATTCAAAATTATGCTTTACCAATAAAAGTCCTCGAATAAATCTGTTTTTACATTAAATCTTTTAATATTGAGAGAACACACGTCATTCATCGGATGTATTTACATAGGTTATAATGATCAATGAAGATTAAAAAGTATAATTAAGATGATTTATCTTAAATAAATTCACATCAAATTGTACTTTTTTGTAGGTATCAAAATTATAATAACTAGGGTATCTGTGCAGTCAATTGTCTATTTAATATATAATTTAGTTATTAGGTACTTAATCAAACAGTCTATATATCTAACTGTTATGTCTATGATACATTAATTATTTTTAGGCAACATGGCTATCCCATAGGAGCCTAATATTTTCCGGGATAAAAAGCCCTATGTATTAATCCCAGTAATAAACTATGTAAACCAAATATCATTCAAAACTGTTCAACCGCTTGTTGCATTATTGAGTAACATATATTCAAATATAAAAACTTTCACATTTATAATATTAGTAAGACTGGTAAGGCAAGCGAAAATTTGAGCAAACTTCGTGACCAACAAAAATCTACAATGTCTACATCGCTCTTTATTAACGACTGCAGACAACACAAAAAATGTTAAAATAGGTTATTGTTAATATTTTCTCGGGTCAATTTCGCATAATTTATTACTTAAACATGACTTAACATAGATTATAAACGCTTGACAATGCACGACCAACAACTAAGAAACATTAAAAAAGGTAGAATACTTTGTTTAAGGTATTTCTAAACAAAGGGATTTGGGATTTAAATGTGTCGGACGACCTGCCCCTACTAGCAGTTATATAAACTTCAAAAATAGAATTTCGCCGTCGTTGGTTTACGACTTGGCTCGTAAAAGGGGGTGGAACGGGTGGTGTGTAAAGGGAACAGCATATTTTCACCTTTATTCATAAAGGAAATTCGGTCAAGTTTGACTGATATTCATTAAAATATATTTTCAGACAAGCATAAACTAGCATTTTGCAGAAACTAGTTATTTCATACACTCTATGAAATAACTAGTTTCTGCAAAATGCTTTAAAAATTCAAATCCATAAATTTGATTTGGTGGTCTACAAAAGCTTATGAGGGTATAATATTATATTATATCCAGCCCATTATAATATTACGTATACCAATTTCGTTAAAATCCGTTAGGTTAGGTTGAAAATAACTATCCTACGGAAACTATTATTTATTCCCCTGACCTTCATGATGCTGTAAAGTATTCAAAACGTCGAGATACTAGAAAATCGAGTAAATGCGATAGTTCCGTAAACGTAATACTATTTAATAAAATAAAAGCATTAATATATATTTTTTTATTGCATGTAGTTGCAGACGAATCGTGGCTCGTCTGATGGTAAATGGTAACCGTCGCCCATGGACTCGACTATACCGAGAGTATTGTCAAGCCGCTATTCAATTCATTTCACAGATGAAATTAAATATAAACGGCTACCTCCTGCTACACCAAAACGCAACGATGTGCTTCATGGCCGGTCACACGGGAGATGGTAGTACCAACCCGCTTGAGCCGGATACCAAGTGAGTACTCCCACTTGGTGCCCAGCCCTACCACCAGTCATGCAATGGATGATAATTGCTTACTTCTCTTAGTCGCCTCATACGACACCCGTGGGAAAGAATGGGGTGGTGACACTTGTATTCTTAATCCGTCACCACACGTAATAATAATTTAGTCAAAATTCTGCGAGTTTGTTACGTAATCAGTTATGCACAAACTTGTAAGGATTTACACACGTTAGTGAGAACACAGGCGAAGAGATGTGAATTACGTATGATCAATGAAATAAAATATATATAACGATATAACTTAGTTATAATTTTGTCGGTATATTTTCTTACTGGGAGCAATAAAAGTTACTCTCTCCCGAGAGACAACCGAATCACTTATGTCAGTGTCTCGTAATATTTTCTGATAGCGTTTTATGGATTCGACAGAAGAATACCTATGACCAATCAGCGTGCGATCAGAGAAATAACTTCTGAAGCAGCCTATCGCATAAAAATGAGTGACGAATATGTGTAGGCAGCAGCACTCCCTCGAGTATTTACAACATCCACTGCGATCGCCAACCCGCCTGCCAAGCGTGGCGATTACGGCTCATTGTGGCGTTCTTTTGGGGAGGCCTATGTCCAGCAGTAGATGTTGAAAAGCTAAAGAATGGATGATGTGTGTCTTTAAAATTGTGCAATCAAAAATCGCATTATTTTGCATGAATTTTAATTGTATAAGGCTAACTTGATGTTAACGCAAATACATGTTACATATATAGAGTGAGCGAACCTCCTAACAAGACAGTAAAGAAAGTGGTATATAAATTGATCACTGCGGGTACCTGCGATAGCTTAGGTATCAAGCATTTGTCGTACATGGCGACTAAGGGAAGTAAGCAATTATTACCCATTGCATTACTGGTGGTAGGGCTGTGTAAGTGGGAGTACTCACTTAGCATCAGGCCTGAGTGGGTTGGTACCACCATCTCCTGTGTAGCTGGCCATGAAGCACATTGGTGTGTTTTGGTTGTAGCAGGAGATAGCCGTTAATTTTTTCATTTTATATATGTGAAATGAAATGGTGAGCTGCGGCTTGACAATACTCTCTGTATAGTTGAGTCCATGAGTGACGGTTACCGTGGCTCGACTGCCAACATCAGTAATAAAAAAAAGCCCGGACGCGGGCTTTTGCTTTTCTTTTCGTAATAATGTATACTAAAAAAAATAACAAACTTTCGTTTGACAAAGACATCTGATTTTTTTATACTAGAAGGGTAACAAACGAGATTAGTAGATTATAAAGAGATGCTATTAACTCGCAGGGTATCTCTTGCACAGTACCAACCTCTTCGAGCATAGGAGGTGAAAAGGAAGTGTGATATAGAGAGGTGATGTGGATGTAGGTAGTAAAATAAACGTTTGAACACGTAGTATTCTGTGAGAGTGCGTTACTTACCCTTTTAAGCGGACCCATTCTTCCTGAGATCAGCAATTTTACTATTTCTACAATTATATATGGGATACTGTGCCTTTTTTCTTTTTTTTTAGGCGGGAAAAAATGTTTCTAACCGCACACCCCGTCGTTCGGGGCAACGAACAGGGTAGTGTGGGGCCTGCACCCACTAAAGAAACCCGCCGTGTGCCGTCTCTCCGCCTTTATTGGCGGGCCACTGGAACTATGTTACATTCCTTCGATGGTCCGCCGGCGGGTAATGGGATACTGTGCCTTGTGAGGAGTTTACAAATAATAAATCGATACAAATTACACCCAAACACACAACAAGTAGATCACACAAATATTTGTCCTCTATAGGAAGCAAGGCAACAACACTCAGCTAGGAAACTCGTCCCATAAAGCACTACACTGTTTTGAGATGAATTATTACAAAAACAGAATCTTAGAAGTTTTCAGTGCCAAGTTTTGCTGTAAAAGCAATGTGACTATCTCTTGTAAGACTTTACAAAGTCTCTCTGGAGACAGCTAAGAAGCGAAATATATGGGTAAAGTGCAACAGTATGTAAAAACGACAAAATATTTTACTATTATAATATTGTTTGAGAAGAAATAATAACGTTATTGTTTTTTAAATTTAACATTTTATATTAACTTACTTGATGTGTACACATAGAAAATAATGATTAACATAACGACCTACCGTGTTCAGTAAAACGGGTTCAATTTCCACACACGACAAATATTTGTGTGGTTCACTAATACTCGTATCGGTCTAGAGTTTAAATGTACTGTCTCCTATAAATTATCTGTTTGTAAAGTTTCTCACGACAAATTAATTATTTCATAATTTGGGATGATGATGAAATATATAAAGATGAAGAAAGAGCTAGCTATTTACGCCTACGCTACTATAAATACGCTAGCGTCCCTAGATAGGTAGAGCTATCACTCTATAGATATAGAGCTAAACAGCAATAATTATTTATATTTATTACCACTGGGTACCCGGGGCCCCACGATCCTTATTCTTATCAAAACAGGATCTTGTAACAGATATTTTACAAAAATCAAACTATATTAAAATTTATTGGTTATAAAAGCTTTTCTGTATCCATCCATCCATCCATCAGACTTTCAAAGTCCACTGCTGGACATAGGCCTCCCCAAGAGAACGCCACGAGCGGTCCCGTTATGGGGGACAATGCCGTAATCGCCACGCTTGGCAGGCGGGTTGGCGATCGCAGTGGATGTTGTTAATACTCAAGGGAGTGCTGCTGCCCAATCCCCCGGTATTCCTCCTTTTTCTGTATGTATGGCAATAAATATTACTATAATTGTAATTTTCCTTGTTATGGTCCTTGAAAAAAATCATATTGTATTTTATTTTGCTAATATAATGAGAACTGAAGATGTAAACATAAAAGACTAGTTTGGGAATAAAATGACGCTATTCCTCTGAACCCAAAACATATTTTATTTTAGAATTTTTTGCAGAAGTGTTTGTACGTGCATAACGTTTTATTTGACTATAATATAACCAAAAAAAACTGGCTTAAGCAAATAAATTATTTTGGTAACGACGTATTTATCAAAATTATTTTATTTTGATTCCGTTCTCCAACCTTTTTTTTATTAAGGCAGGAAAAAAAAATCCTAACCGCACACCCCGTCGTTCGGGGCAACGAACAGCGTAGTGTGAGGCCTGCACCCACTGAAGAAACGTGCTGTGTGCCGTGTCTCCGCCTTTATTGGCGGGCCACTGGAACTATGTTACATTCCTTCAGTGGTATCCGTTCTCTAACTTTTTGATATTAGTCTTTGTCTTTGATATTTGTCTTTTTGTTATTAGTCAAAATATAATTATTTGGTAATTACGAACACATACAGATACGCTAGATGTGTTATATATGATGTTATATAACACGGATAAGTCAAAAAGTAATATGAAAAGTAGATTTTCTTTAGTGTAGTATTTACACTTCAAATTTCTACTTGTTACGTTAGTTGCTGCCTGTATTCGCTAAAGACATACCATTTATACGCGGTGCTCTGAGCTCTATACAAGAAAAGTTTTAGCCAAATTTAACTACAAACGTTGAAAGCAGAAACTATTAAAGCTTTTGAAGCGAAATGAATTTGTTTATAAAGAAGCGTTTTGAGAATACTATGGTTAATTTAGCTGATTAAAAAATAGGGGATTTTAAATCGGCGTGTTTTTTCGCAACTCTGTCGCACTGTTAGACAAAGACTAGTGGATCATCACGATGGCTCAGTGCAGAAAGGTAGACCTCACAAGCCATCGAAAAAATCTCTCAAGCATGATGTTTCCACACGAAGTTTTCCTTCGCCAAGAAGTAATTAGTCATTATGAACAAATAAATTCACAAAAGAATAGATTTACCACTGCTTTTTACATAGTTCGTATGTTAGTTGTTTGCGTTCCCTCTCTCTTTCCCTGGGAAAGTTGTTTTATTTTAACATAAAGATCATGCCGTTGAGTGACATTCTCGTATTTATTTTATACTGACCCAATTCTGAAGCACACACGGAAAGCATCGTGGGCAGAATCTAATAGGTAGACTAGCGTATTACCCGCAGCTTTGCTCTCATCATAGCGATAAATACATTTTTTGATAGGATTTGCGTAAAATTATTTCTTAGTTAACTCACCTATAGTATCAAAGAAACCCATATGTAATACTTTCTGATATTTACGCGAATGTTACACATTTTGAAATAAAACTTCGTTTACGGAATCTGGCTTGTATCAGCCATGGACGTCTATCATCTAAGTCCACCCGTGATCATGAATGCTGTAAAGTATTCGAAACGTCGGGATAGTAGTAAAATCAAGTAAACGCGATAGATTCCGTAAACGAAGTTTTATTTCAAAAACCCATATGTGTAAATTTATAAGGTCTTAGCCCAGGAGTTTTAGCTGTTCGTTTATCAGTCAGTCAGCTGTTCATATACAGTATTTTTTTTGCGTGATACGCGATCGAACAAACAGTTAAACAAATAGACAGACGAACAGACAAAAAAACTAAAAAATATTCTTTTGTGTTCAGATACGCCTATGTAGCCTAATACAGTCATTTTTTCTCAAATATTTTAAATGTACAGACAGCTGTTACAGGTCATAATAATTAGGATCCCTGCGTGCATGGAGAGATATTGCGTTGATATCTCAGTTAGTCAGTTGTTCTTATATCTAATATAATAAAATTCTCGTGTCACAATGTTTTTCGCCATTCTCCTCCGAAAAGGCTTGACCGATTCATACAAAACATATGAAATTTTACCTATAAGTGCAAAAGTTTTTTTGGGGTGGACTACCCAAAATATAAGGGTATATAAGGGTGGTCCACCCCAAAAATGTATTTGGGGTGGACTTAGCCATCATGCCATCTCTCCGCCTTTATTGGCGAGCCACTGAAACTATGTTACATTTGGTCCGCCGGCGGCTTACCCTTTCGGGTGCCCTCTAAGGGTGGACCACGCTTATATTTTATTTTGTGGACAAAACTTTTTATTGTAATTTTTTTTATAATTTGGCATTAAAAGTTACATACAACCCTAAATTTTCACCCTTCTACTGCTAACCCCTATTTTTAATAGTGATATTATTACTTTAATAATTTTCATTGCAAAATATTCACGCAAAAAAAAATATGGCGGTACGAAGTTCGCCGGATGAGCTAGTATATATATATATAAATAACTGCGTGCGTTGAGAGATATGTCCCATACACGTAAATTAATATTGCCTGCCTTCAATGGCGCGAGCGCCCACAATTCCCCGTAACTAGCTTAGTTTGATTATAAAAAGAAGCGCAGCCTACATTCCAATCCTTCCAATACCAAGTCAAGGCCGCTCTATAATTCCGTCTAAATATATCTGCTTCCTTCCTTAATATCAAAGGCATCATTTATCAAGTTGCTAATGTCCTGATACGACACCCCCTTAGGGGGCACAACTTTAACTTATACGTAAGCAATCTAAATTGATGTTACAATTTGTACACTTATTATGAATGTGTTATAAGTTATTAAGCGTTTGTATCATCAATATCTTCACTAAATCATTTTACGACTCCCAACTAAGCTACCGCAGGCGATACTGGTGGTACACCCTTTTTTTTAGGCGGTAATAAATGTGTGTAACCGCTAATCCATTGTTCGGGGCAACGAACAGGGTAGTGTGGGGCCCTCACCCACTAAATAAACCCACCGTGTGCAGTCTCTCCGCCTTTATTGGCGGGCCACCGGAACTATATTACATTCCTTCAGTGGTTCACCGTCTACACCCACGGCATTGTCTCTGGACTTACATTAATAATTCCTTCCTAATATAAAAACATTGAATTTATCTACTACTACGTGGATGACAACCAATCATATGGTCCACTTGATGCTAAGCTGTTAACGTAGTATATAGGCGCTAGGGGCCGGCTTTAGAATCGTCCCACCAGCCACAAGAGTCGTAAGAGCCGACTGAGTGAATACCGGGGAAGTGGGCAGCAGCACTCCCTCGATTATTAATAACATCCACTGCGATCGCCAACCCGCCTGCCAAGCGTGGCGATTACGGCATTATCCCCCATGACGAGCGCAGGACCGCTGGTTGTGGCATTCTCTTGGGGAGGCCTATGTCCAGCAGTAGACGTTGAATGGCCGATGGATGGATGGATGGATGGAGGAAGGATAATAAGGATAAGATAGAATGAGGAGAGGACAGGGAAGAGATTTGGGCCTCAAACTAACTAAGACAACACATTCTTTCTCAATGTCACCCAAGAGACATTGAGAATGCTCGGGTCTGCGAATTCACGCAGACCCGAGCAATTGTTACGATTGCTGAATTGGCAAAGTATCTGGGACGGTATTCCAGGAGATGCTGTTTCAAATCCTGCTCGTGACTGTTATTTTCGATTTCACACTTTGTGTTAATTTGTATGAGAATAAGCATGTCAGATGCTAAAAAAATATATAAAAATATCATAATATTATCACTACCTCCCGAGTAGAAATAAATATCTACATGCCTGAGAGATTTGCTCGACAGGTTTTGTTGTCTGCCTAGCCACATTGGAACTTTTGTCGTCTGCCTAGCCACATTGGAACTTTTGTCGTCTGCCTAGCCACATTGGAACTTTTGTCGTCTGCCTAGCCACATTGGAACTTTTGTCGTCTGCCTAGCCTCATTGGAACTTTTGTCGTCTGCCTAGCCACATTGGAACTTTTGTCGTCTGCCTAGCCACATTGGAACTTTTGTCGTCTGCCTAGCCACGTTGAAATATAGCCTGACTCTCGCATTCTGTTTTAATCCCGCGCTCAAAATTACCTATGCATGATGATAATGGTAATAGGATTTCTTTAACTAAAAAAATAATATATATTTCTTTTTTAAAGACAACCCTTTTGTTTTTTTTTTATGGTGGGCAAAATGTACCTACCGCACACCCCGCGGTCCGGGGAGACAGTGGGGTAGTTTGGTCCAGTACCTATCGCCGCCAACCATCGATCGGACGACAGCCAGCAGTGACAGGTCCTCTCCGATGACTGCAGCGAGAAAGACAACACCCTGCACTAAGAATAACCCTTGCATCGCGGGGGACTTTTACAAACTTACGATTTCACGGGCACAAAGTACACCCAGATTCAGAACAACTATTTGCAGATCACACGAAGAGTACAGTAAACACAAAGTGAAAAAATGTAAAATGTATGTTGCTAAGCATGTCAAATGCTAAAAATATATATAAAAATATCTAAATACACGAAGAGTAGTTCTGTGTGGGAATCGAACACAAAACACTGGGGCGACAGGCCGGTATTTGAACCACTCCACCATCTGTGCAGTCTCCCATTCTTGTTATTTTTGCTTACTCCTGTCTAATAAATTCAAATTCCAATAAAAAAATATATTGTCTCACTCTTCAAAGAAGGCAACAAGCTGTAAATCTCTATTAAGCCAAAAACAGTACACCGTAAACAAAATAACAAGCCCAAATAGCATCATAAAACACTCTCAACATACACACACAATCGGCAAATAAATACATTCAAAACATTTTTACTTTTCGCAAAATGGCGGGAACCACGGCTAACCTCAGTTACATACTATGTTTCTCATTTCAAAAAAGGGGAAACTAAAAAGTCTCAATTACATTAGCGTTCGTTCTCATTTCGCGAAATAAGAATCTGAGCTGGCTGAATGGTGGACTGAGTTGAGGTTATGTTATACAAAATTAATTTTATTTAGAATTTAATATATACTAGGTATATGGAAACATTTAATAATTGTTAATGTCAGCTTAGTATTTGTCCGTCTACCTCAGTTGTCAAGCGGTAGTATATGTGACTAACTGACTACAGAGATCATGAGCTCTCAGGTTCGATCCCCAGTCGGGCCACCAAAACCTTACTGGGTTTTTCCGTTAACAAATTGTCAATAGCAGATCGGTGTTTGGGAGTTTTATGAAACTAATATACCTATATTTAAAGTAGCATAAACGGGTCTTTTTTCGCGTATAAAATAGGTGAAATTATTAACTACCTTTTACCCGACGTTTCAACTGCGTTGCAGCAGCCGTGTTCACGGGACAACACATAAATATACCTAATTTAAAAAGTTAATTTAAGAAGTTATCTGGTTAGTGTTAGAATATAATGTTTTCATCCACTCTAGGAGCCAGTGTTAAAATAAGTGTATTTTTACTTAAGATACCCGTAGTAAGTGTCAATTTCTTCTTTGGCGGTAAAGCGGATTAACTGAGCTAAATCCTTGCTCTCGGCTCAGTGCTAAATGTATGTATAAAATCAGTAATTACTGTATTTTGCACAAGCTTTTAATAAATAAATATAATCTGTCGTCGTTATACTCGTAAACGAAATTTAAATTCATTTGCCTCAAATTTCCGGCTGACGTTTTGTGTTTAACCTATTTTCAAGGCTGTGAGAAAAGTAATAAAAAAATCTTGTTTGGCCATTAAAATCTTTATTATCAAATTATTAGGGTTTTAACTGAATAGATTTGAATGAGACTTGGTAGATGGATAGATGAGAAATTGACTAATTTAATATATTACTAGCTATAGCTAGGATTCGAAGCAGAGTCCCATCCAATCCGGGGAAGTTCAGTAACATTTTATACCTACATATAAATCATAGCCTAGATAATCACACAACATATTTTTATAATCCCGATCAAGAGTTCTTGTGGCATGCATTATTATGAATAACATTCATCCGCTAACAAGTTAGGGATTATAATTTTGAAATTAAAGTTATTGTTCGTAGTGGTCAGACATATCATGAAGGGATCAATTCTATGATTCAGCCACGACATAGTCTAAGGGTCCCGTAAATTTCAATTTTTTAGGTAACAACGTGAATCAGTGAAAGTATTTGTGAGATTTTATAAGATTTGTGTTATTCTTTTATAATGGCAATTTTAACTTCTTCAGTCGAATCTTACGAGTGCGGAATGGGATTTGAGGTAACAGAACCGATTTTCTGTTCGTCACATACGTTTTAAGGAATATAGAGTTACATTTATAAGAAGTATATCCGACACGAGAATGGCAAACATTTCACGATATTTCACGAAAATCCACAGTACTGAGGTGTTCATTTCGGCGATAAAATCTCACTCAGAGCGCAAGGAGTAGCAAATGAAAAATTTTACTGTTTAAGCAACTTCAGTGTGCAGTGCACTTCGCTTTGTATCATTTTCATCCTTCTTACTGACTAGAATGCGTTGATATGTGAGTGCACAGATAGCGAAGGAGATTTCCTCTTTACGTTTGCAATGAGTGTTGTTCAAAGTTTTCCTATTTTACTTAGAGAAACTAAAATAATTCTAAATGATTCCCGGAAATAGTTACTAGTTCTCGTTAGCTAATAACCTTATTCCTTGGGTATGGTACCACTGAAGTAATGCAACACAGCTCCCACACACAGCCCCGAACGACGGGGTTACATATTTTTTCGCCTTAACAAAAGAAAAGGGTATCAAACATGGTCCATGTTCATTTTTATACCCACTAATTGAGAAACCCTGCCGAATTAATTGATCATGGTAACAAGGTTTGCTAGTTTAAGCAAAACCACATAGCTTCAATTGGTTTATTACTTCCAATTAACTTGATTACAAAAATGCTAACCAAAATATTAGTATGCAATAATTATGTTGTTGTAACTCGGTCATCGTCAGAATACCACAATTCGAATGCCGAGACGTTCACCTGTTGTGTGTGTTGACAGTCAGATCAAATATGGATATTATTACCATTTAATTAGTAGATTAATCGAATAAGAAATATAGATGGGTTGGAATCGTTTTAACCTAACACTAGCTAATCTGCCATGACCACTATATCATCTTCAAATCGAAGGTGAGTTATGAGATATATTCACTATTGAAGGAATTGAAACCTCCTGGTTTATCAAATTTAAAGAGACATAATATATAATAATACTAGTATATAAAATTGCACAAAATTCTTTACTTCTATTGACGAGATGGCACTCATAATCCATTTTCTTTTAATAAATGTTTTTTTTTTTTAATGCTTGCTGATAAAGTTACAATCCAGGCAATAGAAGATACATTTTCAAAGAGATTTTAGGGGGAGGTCATGTTCGAGCGATTGAAATCCTATTAGAGACTATAGGAAATTTAGAAATGTATAAAATACTAGCTGACCCAGCAAACGTTGTTTAGCCGTATAAATTATTTCTGCATCGGCAGTAGAAGGGTGAAAATTTAGGGGTTTTTAATGCCGAATCATAATAAAATAAATGAAAAATGTTATAATGTATCTAGATATTTTTATATACTTTTTTAGCATTTGACATACTTAGGCATATACATTAAACACAAAGTGAAAAATGTGAAATCAAAAATAACAGCCAGTCCAGATGCTTTGCCAATTCAGCAATCGTGACACTTGCTCCCGACTGCTAATCTCGATAACACATTCATTCCCAACGTCCTGGGTGACGCCTGCGCCATCTGTCGGAAGTATTTTCATACATTATAGCGACCAGGTAAACTTAATTTTACAATCAAGTTTTTTACCAAATAATAACGCAGCCCTAGAAATATCTAAATATTTTAATATACTTTTTTAGCATTTGACATGCTTAGGCATATACATTAAACACAAAGTGAAAAATGTGAAATCTAAAATAACAGCCACGAGCAGGATTCGAACCTGCATCTCCTGGATACCGTCCAGGTGCTTTACCAATTCAGCAATCGTGACACTTGCTCCCGACTGCTAATCTCGATAACACATTCATTCCCAACGTCTTGGGTGACGCCTGCGCCATCTGTTGGAAGTATTTTCATACATTATAGCGACCAGGTAAACTTAATTTTACAATTAAGATTTTTACCAAATAATGACGCAGCCCTAGAAATATCTAAATATTTTAATATACTTTTTTAGCATTTGACATGCTTAGGCATATACATTAAACACAAAGTGAAAAATGTGAAATCGAAAATCGAAACAGTCACGAGCAGGATTCGAACCTGCATCTCCTGGATACCGTCCAGATGCTTTGCCAATTAAGCAGCTTTATGTTTAATAAAAAATGTTGTCCAAAAAATAAAAAATAAAATATTTAGGGGTGGGTCACCCTTACCATTTAGGGGTATGAAAAATAGATGTTAGCCGATTCTCAGACCTACCCGATATGCACACAAATTTCATACAAATCGGTCCAACCGTTTCGGAGGAGTTTGTCAATAGGAAGGGACGCAGGTTCGATTCCCGCTCGTACTAAAATACTCTTTTTCCTTATTCCCAAAATATAATTTGTACTTTACTAACAAACATTCAAGCATCCAAACATATCAGCTTTCACAATTATAATATTAGTAAGATATATACGAAACTTGCGTTTGTTATAAATTATTTCTAAGTTTTTCCTTCAAATCTAAGAAACAATGGCGGGCATGAAAATGATTTTTGACTATATTTAATACATCATTCCAAAACATGCACTGCTAAGCCTTATATACAAAACTCTTATAATTATTAGAAAACTAGCATCTCAGTGAAGTCTTTATAACTATTAAACATAACACGCAAAACACCTATTCGGCGGTCAGGGCTGGGTCATATACGACCAGCTTCTTGACCTGTGACTGCCAAACAAATGCTCTCCGGTAAGTTCTTTTTATAGTGGATATTTTACCTAAGCATTACAAAAAATATATTCTTATAGAAAAAATGAACTGTATTATAATAGGGTTATAGTTGAAAAATGTTATTTATTAGACAGGCAACGTTTGAAATTATAGAGTTCTGCTTCGCGGGATGTGTTGAGTAAATTATTGTTATTAGGAAACGATTTTTATTAAAATCGTCCGTAGAAATAACACGATTTATGACCAAAACTAATGAGCCTCACGCAAGTCCATGTAGTGACGGACTAAGAATACAAGTGTCACCACCCCATTCTTTCCCACGGGTGTCGTACGAGGTGACTAAGGGAAGTAAGCAATTACCATCCATTGCATGACTGGTGGTAGGGCTGGGTACCAAGTGGGAGCACTCACTTGGTATCGGGCCCGAGCGGGTTGGTACCGTGTGACCGGTCATGAAGCACATCGTTGCATTTTGGCTGTAGCAGGAGATAGCCGTTTATTCTTTCATTTCATATCGGTGAAATGAAATGGTGAACACCGGCTTGACTATACTCTCGGTATAGTTGAGTCTATGAGTGACGGTTACCATTTATCATCATATGGGCCGTGGTTCGTCTGCCACTACATGCAATTAAAAAAAACTGGGGGGAGGCCGTCCTACGCTGCACTGTCCGATACGCGGTCGCCACATGAGAACCTTTCTTCCCCAATGGTTGTCGGTTCGTCGAGCGATGTGGCCTACCCATTGCCACTTCAGCATGCTGACCCGGTAGGCTATGTCGGTTACTCCCGTTCTCCTACGTATTTCCATATTACGGATCTTATCACGTAGAGAGATTCCAAGCACAGCCCGCTCCATGGCACGCTGAGCGACTTTGAGCCTTGATATAAGGCCAACATTCAGAGACCACGCCTCTGTTCCGTAAGTCATCACCGGTAACACACACTGGTCATAGACCTTCGTCTTCAGACACTGTGGAATAATGGACAAGAAGACCTTCCTGAGAAATAAAAAAATAAAATATATTATATATAATATATTAAAAATAATTTTAAACTCACATTATTTCAGTAGTATCTTTAAAGATTCGCGATTTGTACACATATCAGTTGTCCCGTGACCACGGCTGCTATAACGCAGTTAAAACGTCGGGCTAAAAGGTAGTTAAAATATAACCTAATTTTACGCGAACCATAAAGACCTGTTTGTCACATTCTTTCATTGGTATATAAACAATGACTAAATGGCGGCTAGAATTTTTTGTTATCTATTTCACGTTTTGATAGTGTGAATCTGAGATTTACAAATAGTGCCACTATATTATCTCCCCTTTCCCTCTCATAATCCGATATCAACGCAATCCGACACGGCCGGAAACTAGTTTTATAAAAGCTCTAAGTACTCTACATACCGTTGCCACTAGTTTATATGTGTAGTCCTCATTTCTTCTGAGAGAACAGTGGATTGAGGTGGGTGGTGGCTTGGCTGTTACTCAGCAGCAAAACATTTAATTTCACTAGCACAAATAACAGCGTTGGTAGCGCCGTAGTTTAGATACCGACCTGCCGTTCCAGGTGTTATGGGTTCGTTTCCTAAACAGGACAATTCTTTATGTGATTCACAAATGATTGTTCTGAGTGTGTGTACTTGGTGTATGTTACATTGTATGTTTGTAAAGTTCTATTCGATACAAAAAATATTAATTGGTGGCACGCTGTTTGTTGTCTTTACAAATCATGTTTGGATATTTTTTAATTTTTATAACCATTTGAGCTTAACCATATATTAACACAAAGTGCGAAAATATTAAATCTAAAATAACAGTCACGGGCAGGATTTGAAACTGCATCTCTTGGAATACCATCGCGTCACCCAAGAGACTAAAAAGGAATATTTTATTGAAAATCGGATTTATGGATGGACAATAAATTCCTTGACCCAACTACCTTTTTTTTTAAGGAGATGAATTGTACCTAACCGCACACCTCGTCGTTCGGGGCAACGAACAGGGTAGTGTGGGGCCCTCACCCACTAAATCAACCCGTCGTGTGCTGTCTCTCCGCTTGTATTGGCAGACCACTGGCCAACTACCCTAACTCTATCATACAAACCTATCAATTGGGAACATTCCACTAAGCCCAAACAAAATATTTTGTGCTGTTAGTTGATGAGGCAGCTGATTATTCTAAATCTGGGTGATGCTGCACCATTTTCAAGGTTACTATGTATGCTTCTATGATCTAGTGGCAGTGTATTTTTGCGGATCATGAGGTTTTGGGTTCGAATACCGAGTCGGGACAACAAATTGTTAATACAAACATTCACCAAAAAATTCTTAGTTCCTTCTGCGAGGAGGTTATCTCGCGGAAGAAAGCAGCGGAGAGGTGGCACACGGCGAGTTTCTTTAGTGGGTGCTGGCCCCACACTACCCTGTTCATTGCCTCGAACGACTGGGTGTGCGGTAATAGTAAGTTGAAGCTAGGAAGTTGTCTGTCAGTGTTTCACCCCCGTGCCTCAAAAAGTAGGTAAATCCGTTGCTCCTGCACCTAATATCTCCGGTTGTACCTATCTGCCTCCCCATCGGACTTTGACAATAAAATAATAGATAGTGCACTTGTGTCGGCAACACACTCGTGCATAAAATAACAATATTTTTATTCACACTAGGTGCCGAGACCGAATTCGGTCTGAAGTACATCATCATATCATTGAAGTAACAGAATAACAAATTTCGACTCAATTAGACTTGTAAAAGGTACTCATATCCAACAACTAGAAAATTCTTCAAACGGCTGAACAGATTTTAAATTTTAGCTAGGAACACTCAAGGAACACTCAAGCCACATTTTAAACATACAAAACCTTTGGAATTTATGTTTTTTTTTATAAAGTGATCACCCTTTTTCTTTTGTTAATGTGGGGAAAATGTACCTAACCGCACACCCCGTCGTTCGGGGCAACAGGAAGAACAGGGTAGTGTGGGGCCTTCACCCACTAAATAAACCCGACGTGTGGCATTTCTCCGCCTGTATTGGGGGGCACTGGAGCTGCGTTACACTACTTCAGTGATCCGCCGGATAAAGACTTTATCCTGCACTAAGGAATAATCCTTTTATTGCGGGGGACTTTGCAAACATACAATTTCACAGACACAAAGTACACCCAGACTCAGAACAACCATTTGTGGATCACACAAAGAGTCATCCTGTGTGGGAATCGAACCCACAACACTCGGGCGTGAGGCCGGTATCTAAAGCCGCCATCTGTGATGCCACTAACAGACCCTTTCTTTTTTCTTTTTTTTGTTAAAGGCGGGAAACATGTAAAAGTGACAAGACATCCATGTTTATGTCGGTGGTTAAAAATAGGTTGCTATGTTCGCAGAAATACAAATTATCTTCATTTAATAATGTAATACAATACTGTTGTTTATACAAAAACCCATTATTTACCCAAAAATATGATTGGTCCACTCTATCTGCTAAAAGGAAATTAATCCGAAAAACAAACCTATCGCTTACAAGTTGTATTACTGAACTCGATACCTCAATTACTACGTCAGCCTTTCAAACGTAGGCCTATGAGGGGATATCTTACACGCCCACGAAGATTTTGTAAGACTTTTAAAGATATTGTATTACATTTAACTCTAATCAAATCTTTTATGGTATAATGAAAGTCTTTCGAGATTAATATCGATATTATTAAAGAGCAAATTATTTTTGAAAATGTGGAATAATAGAATTTTACTGCGAGCGGGATTCGAACCCAAAATTCTGAATCAAATCTGGTGTAAATTCTTAACAGCTTGGACACCCCACCAGGGTAAAAGTAATACCTACGATGAACAATTACTGCTATGCTAAGGAGTTTGCGCAATAGAATGCAACGATAACAGTTTGATTCTCAAGAAATTACTATTATTTTTTATTGCTTATTGTGGCAGACGAGCCGCGGCCCACCTGATGGTAAGTAGTAACCGTCGCTCATGGACTCAACTATACCGAGAGTAGTCAAGCCGATGGGCACCATTTCATTTCTCAGATGTGCAATGAAAGAATAAACGGCTATCTTCTGCTACAGCCAAGGTGTGTCTTGGCTGTAGCAGAAGATAGCCGTTCTCACGCTCTCTTCTTCTGTGCTTCATAATCGGTCACACAGGAGACGGTGGTACCGACACGTTTGGGCCTGATAGCAAGTCAGTACTCTCACTTAGCACCCAGCCCTACCGCCAGTAATGCAATGGGTGATAATTGCTTACTTCCCTTAGTCGCCTGATACGACACCCTCGGGAATGGATGGGGTGGTGACACTTGTATTCTTAGTCCGTTACCACACGGACATAATTCTCAAGAATTTAATATTTTTGATGCAGGACTTGAACACTAAAGTATTTTATATGTTTTTTATTTAGATGCTAGAATAAATATAGAATGTACGAGAGTGTCTCTATACAATTCACAAGTGTACGATATACTGATGCAAAGTACACGTAGAAAATAAAACAATTGTTTTCGCTTTTTTTAAATTTGTGCTCTATGAAAACTAAACTAATGACACAGAATGTTAAGTACTATCTAAATCACTACGACATCAGAAGAAATATTGAAAAAAAAACATCACCGCGGTTATCTACATCTGTACTAAAAAATAAAATTAAAGTGTCTGTCTGTGATGTCAAACTAACAACGTTTTTCTTAACGGGACTAGTTTTATTTTTTTTGTTTATTCCAGACAATCTCCAAAATGCCTGCGCCTAGTCTAACGGAACTTTCAATGGCAGATAGCTTTTTTATATGGAATCACTTAGGCTACTTTAATTTTAGAAGAATAATTAGGACTTTTCGCTAAAGACAAACTAAAGTAACAGAGCAAACGCCACGCAGAGGGCGTCGCGAATAGCAGCTAGCTGGTACTAAAATTGCTCGCGTCGATTACAAATATTTACAAATACATCCTATGAGATATTTTACGACTCTTCCGTTGTATACAAAGTTGAATACCGAGATATCCTGTATTGCCTTTGAAGTGCGACACAAATATTCTAGATTTAGACTGCCATCTTTGTGAACCGCTCTTGTGTTTAACTTATAGAGGAACACATATATTTATATTACCTATATAATAATATATCTATCTATAGCAGTCATAACGGATCTTTATGTCTCTGAAGTTAGGCACAGAGCAAGAGGTGTGGATTCTGGCGCAAATTTTACGATTAATGCTGACCAATTCAAATGTTATTACTTGATTAACAAAACAATCGAATGAGATCATAATGTTTTCATATCTAATTGTTTAAGTTCTATTTATTACTTCTTTACTCAATAAAAATAGATATACGTGCTATTTAAGTGAATAAGTTTCAATCCAGATATAGAAGACTCCACATCTTTTAGTATGATCGATAAATAATATGATTATCGATTACAATTGTTAAATTATAATCGAACATTTTTCGGTTAAGGTAAACTGTAGAAGAAGCCTGCGACATAAAAATGGCTACTGCGTAGCGTCTTGCAGCCAACTTCAGAGACACAAAGATCCGTTGTGACTACTGTACACGTAATATAAAATAAAGTCCCCGCTGCGTCTGTGTGTGTACGTGTAAACGCATTAAAAAAATATCAAACGGATTTTCACGCGGTTTTCAGCAATGGACGGAGTAATTTACAAAGAATGTTTAGATATAAAATTCATTAAGGTTTTATGTTAATTTTATGTAAATTGACGATGGTTGTTGAATATACCGAAACAGCCTTTTATCATATATATAATGATATATGTTCGTTAACAATCTTTATGATTTCAAAACAAAAACACTATCGGAATATTATTTAAACTTGTATGTACTAATTGTATCGATAAGAAAATACAGTATAATTATTGTAAGTACTTTTTTTTAAGTTAATTAGATGTATTAGATGTTGTTATGGGAGAGTCCGCCAACGCGAACTTCTTTCCCTACAAATCCGAAGATGTTACTCTGATGTCTAATTGTATCATGTATGCTATTAAGCACTGTAAGAACTATGTAGAAAATTATGATCGCCTTTTTTTTATTTTTTTTTATTTAGGCGGTAAAAAGGGTAGATAGTCTAACGGTAAAACCTAGGAGTGCAAAGACAATGGTAACGAATTTGATCCGCAGTCCAAGGACCAGACCTCCTACGGCACACAATTTTGACATTTTGAGAATATTTTTATGTATGTATTTGTTTACAAATTTATCATTGGTGAAGTAAAACATCGTGCGGAAACCTGCATGCTTGAGAGATTTTCTCAACGCCTTGTGAAGTCTGCCAACCCCCACTCGTCGAGTGTGGTGGCCTATGGCCTAATCCCTCTTACGATTAGAGGATACCCGTTTCTAATATTGGGACAGAAATAAGGGTTAAAAAAATACATTTTTTTTAAAGACAAGCTCTGCACTAAGTAATAATCCTTGTATCGCGGGGGACTTCACAAACATATATTTTCACGGACACAAAGTACACCCAGACTCAGAACAACTATTTGTGGATCACATCAAAAGTTGTCCTGTGTGGGAATCGAACCCACAACACTCGGACAGGAGGCCGGTATCTAAACCACTTCGCCATCTGTGCAGTAGGTACTTTAATGCTAAAAAAAAGTTGTCCTAAAGATTTAACTTCTTTTTGAGTAAACTTTGTAAATGCGAAGCAAGGTCGCTAGTTCACAGTATTATCAAAAAAAAATATCAAACACAAGACGAAAATTGTGATAAGAACGATTAACAGTAATAAACATATAATTACACGTCTGATAAAATAAAATATCTTTTACACGTATACATGACGTTATATCTTCAATGTTTATATAAATGAATTATTTGCACATGCAACACAAATATACATGCCCGAGAGAATTGCTCGACAGCTTGTAAAGTCTGCCAACCAATACTCGACCAGAGTGGTGCACTATGGCCTAAATCCTCTTACACTGAGAGGAGTCGCGTGCCCAAAAAAAAACAATCCACCAAATGAAATACTAATTACACAGCGTTGACGCGGAGATCTAAAACGCACGCATGCGTCACACTATTCTATCGCTTGGTATTTTTTTTTATACTACGTGGATGTCAAATAAGCTTCCATCCATCCATCATCCATCAGCCTTTCAACGTCCACTGCTGGACATAGGCCTCCCCAAGGGAACGCCACAACGAGCGGTCCCGTCATGGGGGATAATGCTGTAATCACCACGCTTGGCAGGCGGGTTGGCGATCGGCGAGTCGGCTCTTACGACTCCCGTGGGTAGAGAGGGGTGGGACAATTCTAAAGCCGGCCTCACACAGCCACAAATAAGCTTACGGCCCACCAATAGTAAGTGGTTACCGTAGCCTATATAGACGCTAGCAACACCAGAGGCATTACTAATCAACTTCAAGGAAGGGAATAGTGGTAAGGGAAGACATTAAGGAATGGAATAAGGATGGGGTTTGGGCCTCCGGCGTCCTCACTCACCATATAAAACACCTTTGTTTCACGCTGATCTTCTCTGATAGGGTGGTACTGCCCCGATCGAGCTGGCTCATTCATGCTGTATCGTTCATATATACATCTCCCTCTTTCGAATGTATTAAAATATATCTTTCTTCTCTCTCGTGTAACGAAATGTGCCTAAACGTAATTTTCAGTCTCAGCTCTCGTTCAGTCAATCATCACATCGGTGCCTAACTAGAAGTTAAGTAAGTGCACTATACTAAAATGTTTGTCTTTGATGCTTTCCTAGGCTTTTTATTGTTTGTGATGGCAGACGAGCTACGGCCCACCTGATGATAAGTGGTAACCGTCGCTCATGGACTCGACTATCCCGAGAGTATTGTCAAGCTGCTGTGTACCATTTCATTTCTCAGATATGAAATATAAGAATAAACGGCTATCTTCTGCTACAACCAAAACACACCGACGTCCTTCATGACCGGTCACACAGAAGACGGTGGTATCGACACGTTCGAGCCCGATAGCAAGTGAGTACTCTCACTTGGTACCCAGCCCTACCACCAGTAATGCAATGGGTGGTCATTGCTTACTTCCCTTAGTCGCCTCATACGACACCCGTGGGAAAGAATGGGGTGGTGACACTTGTATTCTTAGTCCGTCACCACACGGAAAGTTAACTCTAGACTATTAAATACATTATTATCAGTTTCATATTTAACAATTTTAATCATTTTAAATCTAGATAATATTAATGACTCTCTTTTTTTGGCAAATAATGAAAATCTCAGTATAATCCTTTTTATAGTTGTTGCGAGATAAATAAACAAAAGTAAGTTAGGTTTCTTTTTATATATTAACAGCTGACGAAACAAAGATTCTAATGTTGGTGAGGAATTTGATGACGGGCCTCGTGGCGTAGTCGGTAGTGTAACCGACTTCCGTGCACAAGGTCATGGGTTCGATTCCCACTCGTCTGGGTGTTTTCTATCTATTATAATATATGTATGTATTTATAAAAAAAGTAATATATGTATTATATCCGTAATCTGGTACTCATAGCATTAAGCTTAGTTTGGGAACAGAGGACGTTGTGTGAAATGTCCGTAAATATATATTTATTTATTACTATTTTATAATAGTGAGAGGATGGCATGTAAGTGGTGAAGGTAAATGGTTACTGTAGCCTATAGAAGAATTGTCATGGGAAAGGGATTTGGATACAGAGGCAGACAGTACGGATAGTAGGAAGGGTTGAGGAATAATTTTGGACCACCGGCGCTTTCACTAAATAGTACCTACCGTTGCTTCACGGTAATCTTCTCTGAGAAGGTGGTACTTCCCTGGCCCTGAATGGGCTGGCATTCAGTCTTGGATAAGGACAGAAGTGGTAGCACTTCATAAGAGTAACTAGTCTGAACCGGTGTAATATGTAAAATTACATAAGGATCCAATTTAAAGTTGCTTAGATATTTATCATGGATTTCCTCTGCGAAGGAAAACAGTCCTAAGTCCCTCACTGCTCTCAATACCACGTTCAGGGAAGTAGTCTGGAATAGGAATATTGTTCTTCAACCTAAATATTATTTTTAATTCAAGACCATAACAATATGCCACTGGTACTTGCAAATTCTGTCTGTGGTAAAGGCAGTCGGTAATTTAGTTTTATACTAAGGTCTCTGTAGTGGGTTTGATAACCAGAAAATATTTGTACTATTTGTACATATTTTTGTACGAAAATATCGTATTTGTAATAAAACCCACTTGTGTATTGTACTAGTTAATACTGATTAGACATTTCCCACAGGAATTTCTTATCAGGTTAAAACATATTCTATGTTATTATCCGACCCATAATTGATCTGTAGGTTTATTTTCGTTCAAATAGGATTTTGTAGCTGTTTATATTTTGTAATATTGTACGATAACCCGAAAGTGATTCATTATAATACATTTAGTGTTTCGTATATGCCAAATGTTCCATAATTATATTGATAAACATTTGTCTAAAATTCAGACTAAAACACTATCGTCAATAAATACACAACATATTTTAACGAGTAAAAGGACTCTAATAATCAAACCCTTATAACTGGTAACATTTAATACTTAATCGAGTTGTCAATAATAAGAATTCTCATAAATAAAATTCTATTGCAGAATTTACAACATAACCTAACATGAAAATTTACGTTAGTTAAAAATACGGTTATATTTATAGTCGAGCCAAGCATGAAATAGCTCAGTTCAATACCATGTTTCAGTTTACAGAAATATACGAACTAATAACCATAAGCGTCGTTAAAATGTTTGCAATTTCAACTTAATCAAAAGTTGTTATATTAACGCGGAGATTTCGTCTAATCTATTTCTATAAAAATATGTTAATATCTAAAAACAATAGTAAACGTGAATGATATACCAAGTCAATTTCCTCAAACGATCGTTCACAGGCAAACAAACGTCAGACAATTCTAGCAAAATGCAAGCGAAATGCCCCGACTCATCCAATTTTATGAATGCACTGTCTGAAGCTTCGTGAACCAGTACTAGATGGTACGTGTTCAAGCGTCCCTCTGACGTTTATTTCCCTGCCACGTGGAACAACAGTACCAACATCATGAATAAATCTAATACAGTACACAAGGCAGTTTTCACACAGTGTAATACCCTTATCTAGTCAAGGAAACCTATAAAGTACATAACATGGAATACTTACCAGAAATGTTGTTAGTGGAGGTGTTGGAGTGTTGTTTTGTGGGACTACCTTTGGCTGTTATATCCAGGACACGGAATATTGTAAACAAAACGCATGGGGAGTATGTCTGTGTGTATCTTTGAGTGTTTAGTTGACGAGAGAGTACGCGGCACGGAGGTACAGACGATAGCTCGGATCGCGGCGCGGTAGCTCACTGGTCTTTGAGCCGACGGGAGGCTCTCTCCTCGCGCATGCGTCGGTCGATCGCCCACACTCGGTCACTGGGCCGGCATTGTCTTCCCTCGTGTTCGACAACAAACCTTTGTCTAGGGGGAGAGACCGCTAGGCGCCGGTGGGCACTCGCTAAAATTATTCGCACCTGTTGGTTAATCATGTAATTGGGTACTGCAAGTCAGATGCAAATGGATTACCTGAGGCAACGACTTTGGACTTCACTAAATCTTCAACTCCAAATGAAAAATTTAACGCTCGCTTGTTGAAGCCGACTGAAACTTATATATTGTGATTGTTTCACCAACCAGACTAGTCGGTCTAGTTTTTATTTATTTTTCATGATGTTTTAACAATAATTAGATAGCATATTTGACGCTGCATTAGCGATCTATTTTTATATTGATTGCACATACATATTATACTAGCCTTTGCCATCGGCTTCGCCGCAGCCAAAAGCTAGTTTTTCGGTTATATCTCAGGTTCCCGATATAGTCGCGGGATAAAATTTCTACCAGTTTTTAAGTCAAATCAAGGCCTTTCAAATAAAAAAAGTTGCATCAAAATTCATCTAGTAGTTATTTTAAATAAATTCTAAAACAAAATCTAGTTTAAATTATTTTCTAGTTTTTCGGTTATATCTCAGGTTCAAAATTCACTCCTCTTGCATTATATTTATTACTAGCCTTTGACTGCGGCGAAGTTGTTTTTGCGTGATGCGCTAACAAATAAACAGACAAAATTCTAAAAAAATTGTTTTGGGTTTAGAATCGTCTATATAGCCTATTACAGCCATTTTTTCTCAAATATCTTGAATGTGCAGACACAGCTCTGTTACAGCTTTATAATAGTTAGTATAGATAACATCCGTAGAATACGATAAGTTAGGGATAATATAGGTGTTACCTATGCACTATATTAATTCTTAATCCATTATGAGTCGGAAAACGTAAATAGGATTCTAATGAGTTTAGTTATAACTCCATTAAAATACAATAATCCACCTACACAACTTCAACTCAAAGAGAACCTTAGACTAAGATAATAGCCCTCTATATTAAATGTCAGAAATCGATATATTATACCTTAAATCATTGAAATCGCGGCTGCTCAAACCACACAAAGAAGACCGAATTGGTTCAATAATTTCCACAAAAGTAGAATCACGGAACAACATAACCCAACATTACACAAACAAGGAAAAATGTTTCTTTCATGAAAAATATTGCGAGAAATTCATATCAAAATAGCTTTTTACCTTTTGTGTATGGGAATTTAGCAAGTATAGACCTTTATAATAACAGGTTTAGTAAATATTTAAATATGTTTCTTCACGTACGGCTTTTATCACTGGATTAGGACTGGCGGATAGGTATCACTGGATTTCTGAATCTGAATCTGCAGACGTGTAAACGGCCATGCAAATAGACTTGACGGAAATTGGTAATCATCGCTCAAGTACTATGGCAACACTAGGGGTACAGCTATGGAACTGCCTGCCGTAAGGAAGATCTTCCAGGTGATATGAATGAACTCTATTGCGGCGTCCCGTAGTATGGTAGCAAAAAGGCGATATTGACACCATCTCAAACAGCTCCCTTTTTTTTTTTTTTTTTTTTTTTTTTTTTTTTTTTTTTTTTTTTTTTTTTTTTTTTTTGTTTAGGCGGGAAAAAATGTACCTAACCGCACACCCCGTCGTTCGGGGCAACGAACAGGGTAGTGTGGGGCCCTCACCCACTAAAGAAACCCGCCGTGTGCCGTCTCTCCGCCTTTATTGGCGGGCCACTGGAACTATGTTACATTCCTTCGGTGGTCCGCCGACGGCTTACCCTTTCGGGTACCCTCTACTGAGCGACGCACCCACACACGGAGCATCGCACCTTCGCGGGAGGCCTTGCGGGTGGCGGACGTTCCCCGGTCCAACCACCCGCAGCCTCAGCTAGGGCGGCATTAGGCGCAAATACTCACGCCTGCGCCGCCCCAGTCGCTGGCGGCGGTTCGGGTCTGCGGAAGGATCAGCCTCCCTGGCCCTTTCCGCCGCTTCCTTCCGCGAGATGACCTCGTCGCAGAAGGCAGCGACCGCGGCCCAATTCCTGTCACTGCCAAGCATCGCTCTAACGACGCTCGGCAGCGAGAGGTCCCCCCCTATTGCCGCGACGAGTTCACGGCGCTGCCCGCCCCAAGCCGGGCACGACTCGAGCGTGTGCTGCGCCGTGTCCTCGTCGCAGCCACAATGGTGACAGCCCGGAGTCGCTTCCCTCCTTGCAACTATGTGCAGATATCTGCCGAAGCAACCGTGCCCCGACAGCACCTGCACCAGTCGGAAGGTAAGGACTCCGTGCCGTCGCCCCGCCCACTCCTCCAGCACAGGCTGGAGCGCCCCTACGGTCCAGAGACCGGCTCGGGGCGCTTCCAGCCGTGTCTTCCATCTGGCCATGGCAGCACGGCGGGCATCGCCATGCCACCTGGCCACCTCCCTGGGTGGGGGACGACCACCCACCTCTCGCTCTTGCGACGTCCGCCGATACACTTCGGCGAGCACCTCCGCCTCCAAGTCCCACGGGGGGGTTCCGGCCAACGCGCAGGCCGCTTCCGTCGACACCGTGCGGTATCCACGTATGAGCCTGGACGCGACGACTCTTTGTGGTCTCCACAGAAGAGCCCTGTTCGGCACGTCCAGGCACTCCGCCCACACAGGTGCACCGTACAGCGCCATCGACCGGACTACCCCCGCATAAAGCCGTCGGCACGCATTGTTGGGTCCGCCCATATTCGGCAGAAGCCGTGCAAGGGCGGACGCTGCGCCGACTAGCCTCGGGGACAGTTGGCGGAAGTGCTCGCGAAAGCGCCACCGCCCATCCAGCACCAGGCCCAGATACTTGATCTGGGCCTTCACCCCAATTTGGACCCCGTCCACCGTGATTGAGGCGCCAGCAGGTGGCCGACGTCGGGGCCCATGGAAAAGTAGGGCCTCCGACTTGTCCAGGGCCACCCTAAGCCCCAGCGCCCCGATCCTCCTGACCACCTCCGAGGTCCCTAAGGTGGCCAGGAACGCCGCTTCCTCGAAGTTTCCGCCCCGGGCCACGACCAGCGTGTCATCCGCATAGCAGATGACCGCCAGCCCAGGGGGGAGCCGACATCGTAGCACCCAGTCGTAACCGATGTCCCACAGGAGCGGTCCTAGAACCGAACCCTGCGGGACACCGCACGACATGGGTCTCCTCACAACGTCCCCTATGCGGCTCTCATAGAGAACGCTGCGGCCCTCAAGATAGTCCGCCACCAGCCGCCTCAGGTATGCAGGCACCCCGTGATACTGGAGCGCCTCCCTGATGCAGCTGAATGGCAGACTATTGAATGCGTTGGCGATGTCGAGCGACACCGCCAACAGCACTCCACCGCCAGCGACGACCGCCGCGGACGCGGCCCTCAGGCGCATAATCGCGCCGACCGTCGAACGACCAGCCCGAAAGCCGAACTGGGCATCCGACAAGTCGGGTCCGACGTCGCGCAGGTGCTGGACAATGCGGGCAGCGAGGATTCTCTCCAGCAGCTTACCCGCCTCGTCCAGCAGCACGATGGGCCTGAAGGCCCCGACCGAATCCGGCGTTCGCCCCGGCTTCGGCAGGAGTACCAGCCTCCCCTCCTTCCAGCAGTCAGGGAACCGTCCGGACGCCAGGCACGCGTTGAACAGTCCCCTGAGGCGGGGCTCCAGGTGGTCCAGAGCCAGGGCAAGCACCCGGGCGGGTATCCCGTCCGGGCCGGGGGCGGTGTTCTTCGAACGAATTCGCGAAACAGCCGCCCCCATTTCCGACGCAGTGACGGGCGGTACACTGAGGTTGGCCTCCCGATCGCTACCTGGCGATGCCATGACCGGGGGCGTGTGCTCCGCCCGTCGTGGGAATAGGCCCTCGACCACCTCGGTGAGGAGGCTGGGCTGAAGGGTCTGCGTGAGGGGGGGGCCCTGAGTGCGGAGCTTATTCAGCGCCACACGGTACGGGCGACCCCAGGGGTCACGGTTGAGACCATCCAGCATCTCCTGCCTTTTCTCAGTTTTGGCGCGGCAGATGGCCAACTTGAACGCGGCTCGCGAAGTGCGGTACGCCTCGTACAGCTGGCCCTCCCGCTCCCCATCGCGGTTGCGCCGCCGACTGCGGGTGTAGGACCTCCGGGCACGAATGCACGCCGCACGGAGGTCCGCCAGCTCCTGGGACCACCAGTAGAGCCCCTTCCTCGGAGGAGGACGTTGCACTCGGGGCATGGCCGAGTCACACACCTGCGTAATCGCAGCGCGAAATCGGCCAGCCTCAACGTCCAACCCCTCAGTTAGGGCTGGTGAGGACAGCCACGACTGAACGATAGCTGCCTCCACCAGTAGGTCCCTATCCAGCCTGCCCACAGCCCACCGCGGGAACGCGGTAGATCTGCGCGCCGTGTGACCCCTACTGGAGCCCTGAAGGGACCGGGAGACCTCAATCCGGATGTACCGATGATCGGACAAGGTCTCAACCTCCTCCAGGACACGCCAGTTCCTCACTCGTGCTGCGACGTCGGGGCTAGCGAACGAAAGGTCCACTATCGACCCGCCCCGTTGCCGCACGCACGTGTTGACGGAGCCTCTGTTTAGCAAACAGAGGCCCGTTGACGCCGCCCACTCCCTACGAAGTCGATAGAGCACGCAGTCATATCCAGTCTTTCCACTATTTGGCGTTGGACTCGGTAGTTGGTGCTGCAATCGTGTATTAAGAATTTTTATTTAAGTTTGACGGAAATTTGTGCTAAATTGTGAGAAATAATGAACTAAAATTCTACATGAAGAACTTTATTTATTTAAGATATTATTTTCATAAGTAAATAAAAACTGCACAAACGAGAGCGTGTCATGGGTCGCTAAAACTTTCAACTCGTTGTATCTGCTACGAGTAGAGATGTGGTACTCCATCGTATTTCAATTAAACTGGCCAATGCCGACAATCTGCGTGGTACACAAGTATACTAATGCACGTACATTCTCTATTCTCTGATAGACCGGACATGATCTGACGAGAAACACGTCGAAAACCAGAAGCGTTATACACTGAACGTGAAATAACGATAAGTAGTTCTACCATTGTGTTACGTATGGTGAGTGAGAGCACCGGAGGCTTAAACCCTGTCCTTATACTATCCACACTATCCTCTCCATATTATCTTTCATCTCCACCTCCTATACCTTTCCTTGCAGATTGTGACACGCGTGTGATGCCTCTATTGTTACTAGCGTCTATAGGCTACGGTAACCGCTTACTATCAGGCGTGCTTTATGCTTGTTTCATAACACCCAACCACCTTTTTTCTTTGGTTAAGGCGGTAAAAAATGTTCCTAACCGCACACCTCGTCGTTCGGGGCAACGAGCAGGGTAGTGTGAGGCCCTCACCCACTAAAGAAATCTATCGTGTGCAGTCTCTACGCCTTTATTGGCGGGCCACCAGAACCATAATATATTCCTTCAGTGGTAACACCCATCCACCTAGAATAAAAAAAGCTTTATGTGCCCGAAGCACAAAAATGTTCAGTTTGAACATTATATATTATCAAAATGTCTTTACAGTGGGCCTAGCCAAGTTGCATTCTATGATCGCTGAGGCTAATAGAAAACTATTTAAATGTATGGGAATTTGACATCTTTAAGCATAGATCAAAAACCTATATTTATCTAAGTCTTTAACAATATCTATAACACTAAGTCACGTGACTTAACGTTAGAGATGTCAAATTTCCATACATTCAGCAGAAGCTCGCATTCACTCACTTTAAATAAGCTAAATGTAAGTGTGTCATGCCTCTTCGGATAGAGTCTTAAGTCTACATTAAATGTACTCAAAATAGTCTCAAAGAATTATTTATCAAAAGCAGTCGGTAAAAGATTATAATCCTCTACTGAACACGCTACGAAGACGCCTACGACGCCTGCTACGCGGCTTTGTAGTATATGGTATTATAGCAATGAATTTCAAACACATCAAATTCATTTTATTTTAGCAGGTTACAAAGGCTGTTTATTCATATAGGCCTATGTAATCACTACCATAGCTCATGGTAAATACAGTTACGGTCCTACTTACCTAGATGATTCACTGTTTTATACTCGACGGCCTCGTGGCGTAGTCGGTAGTGTAACCGGCTTGCACGGGCACGAGGTCATGGGTTCTATTCCCACTCAGGACAATTATTTCTGAGATGAACACAGATATTTGTACTGCGTCTGAGTGTTTTCTATTTATAATATGTATGTATTTACAAAAAAAAAGTAATATATGTATTATATCCGTAATCTAGTACCCATAGCACAAGCGTTAAGCTTAGTTTGGGACCAGAGGACGTTTTTATTTATTTATTTATTTTATTAATACTACTATCTCTGGTATGATAGCTGCTGTAAAGGAGTTAGCAATAACGTTTGGGGTTGGCAAAAAAACGCAAGTAATATTAACTCTTGGCAAGAGAAAGGGGGTTGAAAGGAAGGATTAAAGTGTGGGAATGGCCTTGGGTCTCTTTTTTTTAAGGCCGGAAGCAGTGTTCCTAACCGCACACCCCGTCGTTCGGGGCAACGAACAGGGTAGTGTGGGGCCCTCACCCACTAAATAAACCCGCCGTGTGCCGTCTTTCCGCCTTTGTTGGCGGGCCACTGGAACCATATAACATTCCTTCAGTGGTGTCTCCTGCGTTCTTTATCATTGAACAAATACAACAGTAGGAAAACTTACCGTTATAATATGTTGATATTTTATGTGGGTACTATTACCCATTCATGCTGAATAAACAAGCTACTAAGAATACTGCACTCGCGATTAAGGATAGCATTACTGAGTACACAGATGGCGTAGTTACTAAGTTGACGACCGTGCTGTTCTTACACAGGACAATACTTTGTGTGGACAAATGATTGCATGGACTTTTTGTTCATAAATTGTATGTTTATAAATTCCCTACTAACTGCCTCTGTGGTGTAGCGGTAGTGTGACCGTGGGTGTGTAATACACCTCTGCCTGCCCCTTCGGGGAATACAGGTGTAATGCAATGTTTTTTTTTAATTCCCGCAATATAGCGTCCCTAGGTAGGATGTTTGTCATAACAAAAAAAAGAAAATATTACCACATTGTGCTCGCCTGAGAGGGAGCACAATAAAGTGTTCCCCTTGACTTACAAATAAAGATCAAAGAAGATATTTTTAAGCGAAATTGTTAAGAACGTACTATATAGGTCAAAGATATAAGACAATATCTTTTTTATTTTTTGTTAAGGCGGGAAGAAATGTTTCTAACCGCACACCCCGTCATTCGGGGCAATGAACAGGGTAGTGTGGGGCCTTCACCCACTAAAGAAACCGGCCGTGTGCCGTCTCTCCGCTTTTATTAGCGGGCCACTGGAACTATATTACATACCTTCGGTGGCTTAAGACAATACCCTGCTCTAAGGAGTAATCCTCGCATCGCAGAGGACTTTACAAACATACAAGTTCATGGACACAAAGTACACCTGGACTCAGAATAACCATTTTTGGATCACACAATGAGTTGTCCTGAGTGGGAATTGAAACCACAATACTCGAGACCGTACCTAAACTACTCTTCTATCTGTGCAATCAGTATTCTTTACTGATAAACTTGTCACGTTACAACAGCGCTCATGGCTCTGCAGCTATATAGACTGACAGACTGCCCTGGGCCAGTCAAACATAAATATTATCTCAAAAAAATCCATTTCACATAGTCGGACATTCGTAATTATAATTAACACTAATATCATTTTAATCCCTTTTAGCTTAAGCCTCGTTCTCTATTTGATTAATGTTCACAAAAAAAACCTTCAACCTTCCACATGAGCCTAGGAGACCTATTGTTAAAAAATAAAAGCCAGCAGTACTAATGTCATGATGTATACTCATATTATTAATAATCACAATAACATTTTATATACAATAAGCTCTATGAATTTTTTAATGTATATTTTAGCAATTGGCATGCTCAGCTACTTTAAGAAATAAATTATTTGTGAAAGTGGAAAAAGGGAACTTTACTGCAAGCAGGATCAGTTCAAAATATTGATAAATGATGACGCGAATTAATCATATAGTATGAATTATAATTGCAAAATTAAACTAAAAATTAAATTTTCGATTTCACATTTTTCACTTTGTGTTTAATGTATATTGCTAAGCATGTCAAATGCTAAAAACATATATAAAAATATCTAAATATTTATAGGGTTTGCGTCATTATTAGGTAAAATCTTAATTGTAAAATTAAGTTTACCTGGTCGGTATAATGTATGAAAATACTTCCGACAGATGGTGCAGGCGTCACCCAAAGACGTTAAGTATGAATGTGTTATCGAGATTAGCAGTCAGGAGCAAGTGTCACGATGGCTGAATTGGCCAAGCATCTGGACGGTATCCAGGAGATGCAGGTTCGAATCCTGCTCGTGACTGTTATTTTCGATTTCACATTTTTCACTTTGTGTTTAATGTATGTTGCTAAGCATGTCAAATGCTAAAAATATATATAAAAATATCTAAAAATTAAACTTACTTATAATAAAATTAATTAAACTTACGTTTTAGTAAGTTTAATTTTACACATAAACTTATAGTAGTTGGAATAATGTATGCATCCGATAGGTGACGTGGTTCGTAGTGAATGAATTGGAATCGTCGATTACTGCAATAGCTTAGTGGTCTAGAGCACATCCCAGGATTGGATGGGACGCAAGTTCGTATCTTGCTTGCAGTAAAGTTCCCTTTTTCCACTTTCACACATAAAATTAGTTTTTTAAATTCTAGTAAGACCAGCGTTTTTCCACTGCGCTGATCATATGACACATATGACGTCACACAATAAAGTTGCAATTGAAGTGATTGTCATATTTTTCTTCAAGTTTATAGTGAGAGAGCAGTGCCGCAACCCAAAAATACAAATAGTCCACAGAGTTGCGTCCACATGAAAAAGATCATGTCGTCCCTCTGCTTTATATTCTTAAACTTGTGTTATTTCAAGTATTAATGTTTAAAAGTGGAGCCCTTTTGCTTATTAACTATTTGTGTATGCGTATAAATGTTGGCAAGTGATGTAATATGGCATAACTTGTTTTTTCGACTTGCCTCCAAAACTCCATAGAAGCTTCAGTAAAGTCGCCACCGCTTTACTGAGGCATGACTTTGACTATACTACGGCCAATTTAATATGACTTTGATTTTGAGTACAACTTATTTTATTAATTAAATTTACCTGTGAAGAAGAATTAATATATCCTAAGAAAGTTACTGGCAAATATTCATACCGAGTAGCCATCATTAAAAAAAAAGTCAACAAAAACGGTTTGTTTTTGTTCAAATGAATCTTAATAGAAAAATATGTTTACGACATCACAAACGAGAGAGACGACGAGAGTCCAAAGAGCAATAAAATGTTTTTAATTCTTACAAAAGAATGACGATGTAATCACAGAATAGGATAAAGATTGATCTGTTGTTCAGAAAATATCTAACTTTTGTATAACTTTATTAACACAAGCACTATCGTATATTCAATGACAATGCATACGATCATTATTTGTCTATTTTAAGTCTCATCGTTTTAGTAGGACTTACTATAAACGTTAAAAAGGTTTACTTCAATCGTGCGTGATAAACACGTCTCAAAGGCACAGCTAATTACTTTATATGGCCTTCAGTGTTTATTTCAAATATAAACAAGGAACATTCAGCCGCGTGGATTTCAGAATATATTTAGTTATATCACTGTATGGTAAATTAAGCCGTGTGGGGCCGGCACCAAGAATAGCTCCACCCCATCTCTTCCTATGGGAGTCGTATAAACCGGCTAAGGGATTACCAGGGGACCGGGCAGCAGCGTTCCCCTGTGTACTAAAAATATCCACTGCGATCGCCAATCCGTGGCGATTATGGTAAAACCCCCATTTTGGGGAGGCCTATGTCCAGCAGTGGACGCTGAAAGGCTGATGGATGAATGGATGGATGGATGGTAAATTAATTAGTATCTTTAGGTAAAAATAATAATTGATTCAATAATTAGGGCGTGAAATCATAACAAAACATACAAACTCACTGTCGCAGTTTTAATATTAGTAAGAATTAGATCAATATTGGGCTCTTTCTTAAAACAAGAAGCATAGGCAACAATCCAACTCGTTGATAGAATGTACAATGGTAGACTCCATAATTGGTAAACTGAGCGATTAAACATCTAATATTTGAATATATGATTGATATCGATAACTATCGGATCATCAATCAACTTAAAAACATGATAACATCGCTTAGCAAGCGTTTCTAGGTCTTTAATAATCGTAGTGAGGTGCATCGGACGTGCGGGGCCGGTGCAAAGCTCACTCGAGTGCAAATAAGTCAATGAGAGTGGCAGAGGGCTCTTAACAGGTGTTCAATCATCGTATTGATCCTGATAGATGGCTCTAGTGATGGGATATATCGATAATTGTAGTGATCACAAAGTTACTTTAGCTTAGTATAAATCTTCTATACATGTGTATGTCACAGAAATCCACCTAAGCTTAGACCGATTTTGACAAGTGTTTGGTGGGTGTTTAGAATTAGTGTTAGTAGATGGGACTGTGATTATGTACCAGCATTATTATTTTATTTTTTTACGGAAATGTGGATTTTTTCTTTTATGTGTGTAAAACTTTTTTATACTTCTAGGCAAACAAGCATACGTCCCATCTGATGGTAACCAGTTACCGTAGCATATCGATGCTAGGAACACCAGAGATATCACTCGCGCGTCATCAACTCCAAAGGCATAGGAGTTCGACAGGAAGGAGGCTAAGTATCCCTCCTTGGAGTTTGGGCCTGCCATCATTTTACGCTGATCTTCTGTGAGAGGATGATACTTTCCTAGACTCTACTATTTCTAAAAAGTTCAGTTTTTTTTATTTGTTGTTCAAATCCGTCCAGCTATTTCGAAAATTAACCGAAACAAAATCAGACAAAAATACATACTTTCATATGCATTTAGTAAAAAAACTGTTAGTTAGCGGCTATAGCCGACGGCTCAGCGCAGGTCACGCTAGGATCGGTAACAGAGCTCGTCGACAAGATGAGCAAGCTGGCTGTGGAAGTAGCATTGCTGCGCAACGAACTAAGAGATCGATGGCGCGCGCGTAGCGGGAGTCAGCAGGAATACAGGAGTCGTTCGGCGTCAAGGAGGAAGTCACCCGGCGACGCGGACTGGCTATGCAGGTTCCACTTCCGATATAAGAAAAATGCGAGGCGGTGCGAGCAGCCATGCGCCTGGTCTAACAAGGCCACGGGAAGCTAGGCGCGGTACATTCGGCAGCGGTGGACGGGTGTACCCAAGGACAGGTAGCGGAAAACCATCGTATTAGTTAAGGATAGTGTAACTAGGTATACTTTTTTAATAGATACTGGCGCGAACATGTCTGTCATGCCTAAAAGTTACCTTAGGAGACACAGTATGGAGAGGTGTGATTTTAAGTTGTACGCCGCTAATAATAGTGTAAGATAGGATGTCACACGGTGTCTAAGCTTAACCATTTTGAGATAGGCGACCGTTACGAGCATTTACATGTAGGTTAAGAAATAATGTAGATTGATTCACGGAATTGCCCACAGTAATGTTAGGATTGAGAGCTGCGTGTCAAGCGGATAGCGATTTTATAAGCGCCGCGGAATTTACGCATCGTTTAAGGTTACCTGGTGAATTTTGTAATGAGACTACGATAGATAATCCACAAGCGTACATACTTAGGCTTAAGGATACGTTAGATAGAATTAGACTTAAAAGTAGGAACGCCAGTCGTAGTAATAATAATATGTTTAAACACGCTGATTTAAATTCCTGTTCACATGTGTTCCTGAGAAAAGACGCTGTGAGAAAACCCTTGACGCCACCATATAGTAGTCCTTACAAAGTTGTGGAAAGAGACAAAAAGGTGTTCACCATTTTGGTAAATGGTAAGGAGTGTAAGGTCTCTATCGACAGGGTTAAGCCAGCATACATTCTAGAGGATTCCAACAGCGCGTGTAATAGTAATTTGAATCAGCGTAAGAATGATCTAAACACGCCCTTAATAAAAAAAACGCAAAGTGGCAGAATTGTTAAAAGGCCCGTAAGGTTTATTGACTTGCAATAAGTTAATAAGTAGGTAAATGCAGTTAGCAAATAATATTATTGGTTTTGTTGTATTTTGTGATGGTTAATGATAGTAATCATTTTTTTTTTTAGAAGTGGTTGTATGTGGTGATTATGCGAATTGCATATTGTAATGTCGCAATCACTTATGTATATAAGCAGGCTGGTATGTAAGGAGGTCAGTCGGCCACAGAACGCTGTGTAAAGTAATATACGAATATAACCAGTGCTCACCGACGTTTCATTATCATCCCCACAAGGAGCACCACAGTTATAATATTCTTTTACAATATAATATTCTTTAATATTCATATTTAAATTTACACATGTGACATATTTATATCATTGGACCCCACACTAGGATGCCCTGTGTCGTGAGGCCCAGTCCCTTTCATCTTTTGCTAAATATTACAAAATAAAAATTTGTTTGTTAACAGTTTACCCAATCTAAGTGCACTTTATATAAAACTAAAGAAAAAATATAATAATGAATATTGTGTGGTTGTGGAAGATTATGGTGTAGTGAGTGATTATGTTGGGTGTGTAGTGAGTGAATGTGTTGTGTGTGTAGTGAGTGAATGTGTTGTGTGTGTAGTGAGTGAATTAGCAGTGTAGTCGTGTACGTTAGTGTATGCAATAATATTTTTGATTGTGTTATGTATAATTCAGTTATATTTTGGTGAAATTAATGTATCAGAAATTTATGTGATTCTTGAAATACCTATGACCTGTTCTGTACACAGGTGATCCAGATCAAATAACCAGTTTATGACGTATTTTTTGCAATTGTACCTTAAAAATGTTCAGATTTTTATTAATTTTGGAGTATAATGTGGTCCCATAAAATCAAAAGCTGTATAGCCGAAACTTAGTCTACACACAGCCCTATTCCACTTTTGTCTAGTAGTTACACATTACAAATAGACACTTCCATTTTATTTATATGTGTAAATTTAATTAACTAACCTCAATTTCACATGAATTACAAGTAATGAAATGGAAAGAAATTGACTGTGACATTCTCTAAATAGAGCCTGTAATCCGTAAAGATAAGATAGTAAAAGCCACATAATTTATGATCATACTTTAAAATGCGCTAAGCAACAGAGAATAAAAGGTGAGATTTAATAGGCGGGATTTTGACTACAATTACGACCATTCCAATATGTGTCTATACACGATACCACGACTTTAGCTTGATGAAAAAAGCATACGCAGTGGTATCGAGTTCGATCCCAAGTCCTATCGAGAACTCGCAAGGCACAGGCTTCTGATATTTAGAAAGTATACGTGAGTACTCGAAAGTATGCGAATACTCTGCCCTTTGACTTCGTCCACGTGGATTTCAAGATATAAATACGTCACTCTACGGCATGTTAATGATTTCTGTCCAAAAATTGATGTCCCATGGGTACTATCCATTTTTCCAGAATAAAAACTAGCCTGTGTCCTTCGCTGGGTTCTAGGCTATGTATGCTGACCACTGAAGCAATGTAACATAGTTCCAGTGGCCCGTCAATAAAGCGGAAAACGGCACACGGCGGGTTTATTTAGCGGGTGAAGGCCCCACACTACCCTGTTCGTTGCCCCGAACGTCGAGGTCTGCGGTTAGGAAAATAACTATCCCACGGGAAATATATTTTTCTGGGATGAAATATAGCTTATTCTGTACTCCGAGCTATATGTATTCATATATGAATACAGAACTTCGTGATGAGAAGTAATTTCGGCGTAAACACGTACTAAACGAAGAAATAAAATACCAGTCACTTATCATATTTTTTTACCATAATGAAAAAAAATGTTATGTGGGATTGGTATCAAACACAAAGTGAAAAATGTGAAATCGAAAATAACAGTCACGAGCAGGAATTGAACCTGCATCTCCTGGATACCGTCCAGATGCTTTGCCAATTCAGCGGAGCACCTGGACGGTACCCAGGAGATGCAGGTTCAAATCCTGCTCGTGACTGTTAATTTCGATTTCACATTTTTCACTTTGTGTTTGATGTATAATGTAAAGCATGTCAAATGCTAAAAATATATATAAAAATATCTAAATATGAGATTGGTATTTTGTACACAACCCGTCAGCAATGAACGAACCCGCCATGTACCGTCTCTCCGCCTGTGTTGGCGGGCCACATTACTTCAGTGGTTTAAGACAACACCCTGCACTACGAAATAATCCTTGTATCGCGGGGTACTATACAAACATACATTTTCACGACACAAAGGACACTCAGACTCAAAACAACCATTCGTTAATTACACAAAGAGTTATCCTGTGTGGGAATCGAACCCACAACACTAGGGCGAGAGTCCGGTATCTAAACCACTACGCCATCTGTGCAGTCGATATTAATTAAGTTTTTGTTATTATTACCTATGCTAAGATATTAAGGCACCTTATAAAAGTAGGTTACTATAGATAATTAGCCTTTTCCAGCGGCTTCGCCGCAGCCAAGAGAGAAGAGTTCTTCTGTTATATCTCAAGTTCCCGATATAGTAGGGGGATAAAATGTATACCAGATTTTAAGTCTAATCAAGGCCTTTCAAATAAAATAAAGTTGCATGAAAATCCGTTCAGTAGTTTTTGTGTGATGCGCGAACAAACAAGCAGACAAACAGACAAAAATTCTAAAAAAATTGTTTTGTGTTTAGACACGCCTATATAGCCTATTACAGTCATTTTTTCTCAAATATCTTGAATTTACAGACACAGCTCTGTTACAGTTTTATAATAGTATATATAGAGGTACGGAGGGACTTTTGCTGTTCCTTATAAGATATTAAATAAGACAAAGGCAAATGTCTGATAATTACTCATCACTGTCCCACAGCGAGCAGTCTTTACTCAGAATGAAAGACGCTTAAGCCGTAATCCACTGCAATAGTCCCTTGTGAGTTCGTGCTTCACCCACCGTCGAGATAGTCTATTGGACATTCAATTTTGCTTTTATGCTACACCATTCATAGAGATACTTTATTACAATTGTTTTAAAAATAATCGAGTAACACTTTGTGTGAAAATGTGAAGATCTATAAAAGTAATTGCATATAATATTAGGCGTCACAATGTGTTATCAAAATTCGCAGTCCCGAGCAATTGTCACGATAGCTGAATTAGCAAAGCATCTGGGACGGTATTCCAGGAGATGCAGGTTCAAATCCTGCTCGTGACTGTAATTTTCTATTTGATGCTTTGTGTTAATTTATATGGGTAGGCATGACAAATGCTAAAAAAATATATAAAAATATCAAAATAATAGAGTATTTTCACTATAGATAATTTTGGAGATGTTCTCGGACTTACTGTTTTTACAGCGTTATGTGCACACATACCCACACATTACTTTTTTTTTGAAGATGAGGCAAATATGGTTATTTAGGCATAACTATAACACGAATACCTAAAATTGTCCTGTATAAATGAAATTATTCTGAGGTCAGTTGTAACATTAGATTATATAAGGGATATAGGAATAATTACCCGCCGGCCGCGAAGGTCACATTGTTATTATTCCGTGTAAATAGTGGTGATCAGCTAAAAAGGGACAGATTGGAAACTGACCCCAATAAAAAAATTGGGACTTTTCATAAATTATGATAAATTCCGTTCTTACTATAGATCACGGGATCCAAGGGAGTGGGCCCCCTACCGTCTATCCACCCGTCATAAAACCTGGATCACCTCAAAAAAAATAACTAAGTACGAATCACGCGTTACTTTGGCCCTCCCCGTCCCCTCACGTCACATTTCATCACGCCAAGTAATACTTCCCCTTGTCCCTCTCCCTTGTTTGCGAACGTATTTTAAGAATGGCCCCTCCGGAATAAGGCTAAGGAGGCGATGATGATAGATAAAATAAATATAAACTAACACTAAGTTCTGCTAATAACTATATAATAACTATCGATACCAGGAACTAAACGTGACTAGCCGGTACTAAAGATGGCCACGTCAGCTTCCCGGAGCCGATCGACTCAGACCGAAAATTAAAACAGATCCTATTATTGTGGAGATTGCAGCATCATGCCACATCGCATTGCATATTATTTTTAGGGTACCCCAGATCAGGGTCATACAATATTGAAAAAATTGCGCCGTCAATTAGTATACATTTTAAATGAAAAATTAAACTTGCTATACTGGAATAAAATGTATTCAAATACATCAATAGGGGGCGTGCGTCTTAAAGGCATCTAAAACAAATGTGAATTGCGGATTATTTTATTTTAAAGCTCTCTTTTCCCACTTTCACAAACAATTTGTTCTTCAAAGTAACCTATGTTCTTTCTCGGGGATGCTTGCTTCGCACCAAATGCCACCTAAACCTGTCTAGTGGTTTAACTGCGAAGCCTTAACAAACTGACATAATTACTTTCGCTTATAATATACTATGAGTAGTATTTAGTATGTACACATCGTACCCAAAATTGCTACCATGAATTCAGTAATCGATTCTGAACCCCCAGATGGTGGAAAATCGATATTTACATGAAAATTGCAATTTCTTTTTCATTTGTCATTATTGAATGCGAGATAAACTCATTATATTGTTCTATCTACAATCGATTTTAGGTAATAACACCATAAACCACCGATTTACTCCTAAAACTACAATGGATTAAAACCTTCGTCATGTTTTTTAGTCGCGTTGTTAATGATTTGATGGCGGCTAAAAAAAAGAGTAAAACTTAAGAATAAATATATATATTACTAATAATGTTAATATCTATAATAATGAGAAAGAGAGAAAGAAAATGTGTGCTCGCACCTCTCTCTCTTGCCCCTACAGTAATATACGAAACGTAACTCTCTCTCTCTCTTTCTATCATCACTATCACACTTTTCGTAACGCTCACGTCACGCATTCACCAGCTTACTCCCCAAGTCAAGCGTGCGTAAAGAAGTATTAACTTCAAAAATTTTACTTTGACGAAGGATTACCTTCGTTGTCAGCGAAAATGATATGGGCATATTGTGGTAGTCATCGGTATGATGTCTTTTGCACCCGGTAGATATATTACAATACACATTGAGATTAATTATAATATTTAAAACTATATCAACCCAAGCTTTTTATTTAAAAACTTACATTCATAATATCGCAGAAATAACCATGTACCTCATCATGTAAAATAAATGCGTAACGCTTATCGATCATGCAAGAATAGGAATGTATTCTGAGTGTGATGCGTGAAGGTTTAAATATGAACAGAATCATAAAATAATATCCAACATAAGTCATTCCGCTTTACATAATGTATGTACGGAACCCGTGATAATATTTACAATTCAACTGAGTCACAAATCTCAAGAATTCCAAGAGCTTTTTTATCTATGTTCCCGTTGAAAGTTGCCGTTGCATTGGCGAGCAATTTCTAGATTTATTTGTTGAGAAAAAAACTAAAATGAATTTATATTTTCATTTTCTTACTTCATTACTTTCATTTGGAGTTCGAAGATTTGAAATTGAGTTTCCTGTTAGAATTTTTAGCTATAATAGATTTAAAAGCTTATTGTTTGTATGATGTTAATATTTCTTTGAGCATTTGACATACTTAGCCGTATAACTGCCTCGGTGGTGTAGCGGTAGTGTATGCGACTGCTAATCATAAGGTCTCGGGTTTGATCCCCGGGTCGGACAATGTTATTGAGCTTTTTCGTAAAAAGAAATATTTTCAGTATCAGCCCGGAGTATGGAAATGTGCCCGGTAGACGGCAATAGAATCGCCTATTACGTGGAACTTAATCATAGTTGGCGAATCGTGGGTGTGTAATACACCTCTGCCTACCCCTTCGGGGAATACAGGCGCGATGTTGTGTTTTAGCCATATAAACAAACAGAAAGTGGGAAAATGTGAAATGGAAAATAACAGTGATGACCAGGAATTGATCCTGCATCTCCTGGAAATACATCCAACAGATGGCACAGTGTTATCTAAATTCGCAGTCTCAAACAATTGTCAAGATGGCCGGAACGGCAATATTTTTATCCGTGTGGTGACGGATAAGAATACAAGTGTCACCACCCCATTCTTTCCCACGGTTGTCGTATGAGGCGACTAAGGGAAGTAAGCAGTCATCATCCATTGCATGACTGGTGGCAGGGCTGAGTACCAAGTGGGAGTACTCACTTGGTAACCGAGCGGGTTGGTACCACCATCTCCCTTGTGACCGGCCATGAAGCACATCGTTGCGTTTTGGCTGTAGCAGGAGATAGCCGTTTATTCTTTCATTTCATATCGGTGAAATGAAATGGTGAGCAGCGGCTTGACAATACTCTCGGTATAGTTGAGTCCATGAGCGACGGTTAACATTTACCATCAGACGGGCCGTGGCGCGTCTGTTACTACATCAATCAATCAGCCTATTGCTATCCACTGCTGGACATAGACCTCTCCTAACACGCGCCATTGCACACGGTCCTCCGCCTTCCGCATCCAGTCTGTCCCAGCGACCTTTTTGAGGTCGTCGGTCCACATAGCTGGGGGCCGTCCTACCTTACGCTTACCAAGTCGCGGTCTCCACTCAAGGACACGCTTGCTCCATCGGCCGTCGGTCCTTCTGCAGATGTGTGCGAGCATAGCCCGCACCATAGCCCGCTGCGCGACTTTCAATTTGTGGACTAGTCCCACTGTGAGTGTCCACATCTCAGCCCCGTAAGTCATGACAGGTAGGACACATTGGTTATAGACTTTAATCTTCAGGCATTGCTACTACATGTAATAAAAAAAAATTAGGCACAGGAGTAAAATTTATTTATTACTAACTAAAGCCACCCTAATCACCTCTCTCTCGCTCTGACACAAAAATAATCTTTAACTTTTTAATGTTCCAGGATAAACAGTAGCCCATGTCCTCCGGACTACACGTATGCTAAATTTGGTGATGATCTGTTTAGTAATTACGGCGTTAAGAGATAACAAAGAAACAAACAAACAAATTCACTTTCACAGCCATCTATATTCTAATATACTACGAGTATTATAAAGCTGTAACAGTACTTATGTCTGTATATCCTTACATCTTCTATCTATGCTATTATAAAGCTGTAACAGAGCTGTGTCTGTACATTTAAGATATTTGGGAAAAAATTACTGTAGGTAATAGTCTATATAGGCGTGTCTAAATACAAAACAATTTTTTTTTTAATTTTGTCTGTTTGTCTGTTCGCGCATCACGCAAACACTACTGAACGGATATTGATGCAACTTTTTGTATTTGAGAGCTCTTGATTAGACTTAACAACTGGTATACAATTATTATTATTATTCCCGATATAGTATCCCGCTACTATATCGGGAACCTGAGATATAACCCAAAAACTAGCTTTTGGCTGCGGTGAAGCCACGGGCAAAGGCTATTTAGTTATAAATGTGAAAGTGAGTTGGTTTGTATGTCTGTTTATTACGCTTTCATGTCGTAACTACTGAACTAATCATCAGAAGATTTTGTATACATATAGTAGAACATGGACTGCTTTTCATCCCGGATTACAATAAATAGTTCCAGGGGATAATTATATTTACATACTTATGTAGAGTATATATTAGGTAGGGTTACGTAGAGTATATTATAATTAATAGTGTTTTGAGACATTTAAGAAAAAAATACGGTTAAGGGTTATTTAGGCGTCTCTGAACACAAAACACTTTAAATGTATGTTTGTTTGTTTGCACATCACTCAAAAACACCGACCAATTTTTGATGAGACTTTTTTTTATTATCTCTTGGTTAGACTTAAAAATCGCGCGTTGCCATCTTCAAGGATGTGGGTAGGAAGGATATTAAGAAGAGGATAGGAAGGAAAACAAGGAGACGCTAGGAACTCGCACTTACCTTATGAAACACAACGGTAAGGGTACCTAATGTTGTTTCACGCTGGTCTTCTGTGAGGGGGTGGTACTTTCCCGATCGAGGCGGTCCATTCATGCTGGGGTAAGAAAGGCTTTACTACTAGACTAATATACCTCCACAAACGTATTAGGAACCTATACCAACTTATATGTACGCACACTCGTCTCGTCAACTTGAAAACACTAGATTAATTTAAAACTAATTTTTTTAAATGAATTCATTTAAATTGAAGTTTTTCATGAAATTATATTATCTTTCAGTTTAACGCACAGTCTTTCTGTAGACCATACAGCCTTTTGTAAAGCTGGGACTTACATTAGTCAGGTCATAAAGACACCATTTAGATAGGAATCTTCATAGCGTTCCCTAGTTCGTGACAGTCTGAATCTAGTAAACTTTAATGTCCTTTATTACTTAAATTTATGTTTTGTTTTAGAGACAACCATAAACCTTATTATTACAAGAAAGTTTCTAATAATTATTGATATTGTGTTACATGTTGAATATTTATGGTATATTTAGATCTAAGCATTTGGTTGCCATTACGTTTTTGTCGTTTACTGGCTTCTGCCCGCGGGTCCACCGCAAAATCTAGTTTTTTGTCTACCACCTCAGGTTCACACAGCCGAAAACAAAACAAACAAACAAAAATTTAAGAAGAAATTCCGACATGGCAAAACGAACTTATCATCACGCCATTTCCCTTGCGGGATAGGCAGAGAGAACAGAGTGCCAAGAGGCTCTATTCTTGCATACATCTCTCGCTTCCTCAACATTCATAATTCTCTTCATACACGCTCGCCGGTTTTGGAGACTCCTGACTCCACCTTCCTTCAATACATGACTGATTTGGTCTAGGTAGGTGAGTCTCGGTCTCCCCCTGTACCTACATCCTTCCACTTTCGCATTGTATATCTTCTTAACCAGTCGTTCGTCCGGCATTCTATTCACATGTCCGAACCATCGGAGCGTTCCCTTTCCAGTCAGATTCTTCGCAGAGATCGCATTTTGACCGCATTGATTTTACTCTCATACTCCTTTTTCATACCCAACTCTCGCTTCCATATAGTAACGTTGGGACAAGCACTGCATTGTGTATTGCGACCCGTGCCTTCTGGCTGAGGTGGTGGCTGTCGAGAAGTTGTCCCAATGCTCCATCCACTCTATTTTCCGCATTTACTCCTCTCTATATCAGTGGTGTATCTTCCATCCGTTTCTTTTTGTGAAAGCGGGAAAAATTTATCTAACCGCACACCCCATCGTTTGGGGCAACCTTCTTGGTAGACAATATATTTAAAAAAAGTGGCTCATGAGTTTCTTGCCAGGTTCTTTTCATGAAAAGCCTTAATACGATAGCCGCTTGTGGCGATTGCAATCGCGACTTTAGTGCTACAAATGTACTTTTTTTAAGGTTAAAAATGTACCTACCGCGCACCCCGCTGCCCGGGGAGACAGCGGAATAGTTTGGGGCTCTCACCCACTAAAAACCCACCGTGTGCCCTCACCCGCCTGTAGTCGGTGGACCACTAGTACCGCGTACGTATATTCACTTGAGTGGTCCGCGCGGCGGCTATCCCCATCAGACTTCTCTCTGAGCGACGTCCCCACGCACCTAGGACGTCACACCTTCGCGGTAGTCTCTACGCGAGCGGAAGACAATCCCCGGTCCAACTACACGCGGCCTCGTCTAGTGCGGCATCAGGCGCAGATATTTGCGCCCACGCCTACACCCGCACCGGCGGCGGGACAAGCCAGAGGGATGCACTTGCCGCAAGCACTCGTATTAATTATTATTAATCTTTGACAATTCTAAGTGCTATGTAACACTCCACGTCTCGAGCGTGATTTATGGGTAGGTGTGCTCATAGCCCGCCGGCGGACCACCGAAGGAATGTAACATAGTTCCAGTGGCTCGCCAATAAAGGCGGAGAGACGGTACACGGCGGGTTTCTTTAGTGGGTGAAGGCCCCACACTACCCTGTTCGTTGCCCCGAGCGACGGGGTGTGCGGTTAGGAACATTTTTTCCCGCCTAAACAAAAAAAAAAAACAAAAAAAAAAAGGTGTGCTCATAGCGCGGTACAAAACCGTATCGGGGACGCTCTAAGGTTTAATGAGTACAAGCTTTGTCCCTCAGAGCCAAAGCAAGGTCATAGGTAGGTTACCTTTTTCATTTTTTTGTTTAGGCGGTAAAAAATGTATCTAACCGCACGCCATGTCATTTGGGGCAACGAACAGGGTAGTGTGGGGCCCTCACCCACTAAATAAACCCGCCGTGTGCCGTCTCTCCGCCTGTATTGGCGGACCACTGGAACTATGTTACATTGCCTCACTTTCACGTTAAATTATATTAGCCATAGCGTTTCCTTTTAAATGTTCTTACTCTTACAATAATATTGTGGTCTACCTTCCTTTTAGGGAGCTTAATTAGCACCTTCTGTCGTTCGGAACAACGAAGGTAGTGTGGGGCCCGCACCCACTAAAATATCACACCATACGCCGTCTCATAGATTGTACTAGAGACGCCGTCTCTCTGGACGACTGGGGTCATAGAGTCGTCTGACATTTTACCTTTTCTACCTATATCTAAGTCTCAGACTAAGTACATAACCTACTTATACATATACACAGTTGTCAAGGTTTTTTAATCTGTCGCTACTAGATAATGTATCTGTAAAGGTTTTTTAGTCCATCGCTATACAAGTGTGTGTGTGTGAAGACTAAATAATAAATACATCACTCTACGATACATTAATTATCGCTATATAAAAATAGCCCACAGAACACATTCATTTCTCCGGGATAAAAAGTAGTGTATATTCTTTCCAGGGCTTCAGACGATATGAATGTAAAATTTCATGATGATTGCTTCAGAAGTCACAGCGTGAATACGTGAAAAAAAAAACTAACTTTCACTTTTATAACATTTATTAGTAAGGATTTATTTTAAAAAAAGATAGAGAAGCTAATATAATGACTAAGTATTTCTTGCTTTCACACCCTTTAATAGTAGTTAACTAAAAAACAAAATGGTGACTACTAAACGGTTTTTAAATTATTTTACATTAAAAACAAAGTGTGAAAATGTGAAATCGAAAATAACAGTCACGAGCAGGATTTGAGCCTGCATCTCCTGGATACTGTCCAGATGCTTAGTCCAAACAGATGGTGCCAAAAGAACCAGGCCTGCCACCATAACAGACCTGTGTTATAAATTGACAGCACCTTAAAAATGTATAAAAAAATATATGTATGTATGCTAAATCATTTGTTCATATCTGCCTCTTGGACTAATGTTCAGAGACATCTTCAAAACGAGGAACATCGAAGAGGCGGATGTCCAGCCCTCTGACTTTTTAAGTAATTAATTTTTAAAGTATATGAAATGTTCACTTGGCAGACCCGAACTGTTCGATTAATGACGATTATAAAGAACCACAGAAAAATAGTCTGCCACTATGGTAGTGCTGCGTTTTCAATCGACAGCGCTTCAAAAGTGTAAAAAAAAAGTCTGCTAAATCATTTGTTCGTGTCCGATTTTTAGCCTGATGGTCAGAATCATCCTCAAAACAGACGTCCAGACCTCTGATTTTCCAAGGGCAGACCATTTTTATACAAATTCTTTCTCGAAAGTTTGCCTTTCTTGCTTTCTTTCCTTCTTAGAGAGAAGAGAGTGGCAACGGTATAATTCCCCTACCTATGGGGCATTTCCCTAATAATTTAATACTTTTATTTTATTTTATTTTTTTCATAACAGACTTAAAACAATACACTACTAAGTGAATTGTCAGTAATAATAATAATTAACCGTAATACCCGCTATACCTTCCTTCCTAAAAAAACTTTAACAAATCGTACATAAAAAAATCAGCGATTAAGATGTCTGCCAAACTTTTTTCCTATTCTGGGAGTCCTAATGAATCAAATGGATGCAACAAGAACGACGAACAAATTATTTAGTTTAGCTTTTTTGTTTTACATTTTTGTACCTACGTCCCGTGATAAAACAGAGCCCTGCATTCTAAACGTTTTTACGGGATTTGTACCATGTAAATTTTTACTTACGAGTTTCCGATATTTCGGCACTGTTGCAAGCGCCATGATCACGGAGCAACTTGCAACAGTGCCGAAATATCGGAAACTCGTAAGTAAAAAAATTTACATGGTATAAATCCCGTAAAAACGTTTAGAATTATAAGTGACCATGAAAGTTTGAAAGAGCCCTGCATGTCTGCCTCTTGGATGTTTATCATTTTAAGGATGGTTTTGACCATCAGTCCAAAAGGCAGACGCGAACAAATGATTTAGTATCTTTTTTTTACATTTTTGAAGCGCTGTAACTCAAAAACGCAGGGACCTTCATTTATAGGACCAAATCGATTTGCATTGGCATAAACCTTCATCCCTATTAATATGAAAGACAAACAAATCATATACCAAAATCGCACCCAGCTCCCTAACCATAAACGGATTGCTTCAGGACGAGAGTCCTATATAAAGCTAGGGATTTTTAACTCTTAAGAAAAGAGGCATTATAAACTAGTTATTTGTATGTTTGTATAATCTAATTCGACACATTTATCTCCTAATGATTGTGTATCTAGTTGTATGAAAGTATAAGTAAAATATTTGCTAACAAACATCTAAAGAGAAAATATATTCACTGTATTTTTAATTAGTACTCTTGGGAAAATCAGAAGTACGAAAAGAGCAAAATACTTAATATTAAACAGCGCCGCTCAGAAATAATTCACGATTCTCTTGATAGTAATTTTGTGAGTTTAAAATTTTGTTTAGATTCCAAAATTATTATTTAATTTGTTTTTATGGCACACGCCTGTATATTGGCATGGGTAAGCATAAGTATAACAGATCAAAAATAGTCTCAACCTGGTGCTAATTTTAAGTCGGTAGAAATCTCTTTTTCCGTACTCCGTTGTAGACATACCTATACGAGCTTATTGTTTTTTAATTGTACCGCAAGCGTTCCTATATCATCCTATTACGATAAAAACAGCGTTTTTGTATATTAACAACGATTTTTTAAATTAAGAATCTCCTTTTTCAATAGTTAGAAAACCGATAACATGTTTCATTCTTGAAATTAATTTAGTTTGCTAAGGGACAACTCCGCCTCTAAATGTTGACCTCGTATCAAGTCTCAAAGTCACTCAGCGGGCCATGGAGCGGACTATGCTTGGTATTTCCCTACGTGATCGAATCCGTAATACGGATATCTGTACGGGAACGAAAGTGACCGACATAGTCCGCCGGGTTGCCGTGCTGAAGTGGCAATGGACAGGCCACATCGCTCGACGAACTGACAACCGTTGGGGAAGAAAGGTTCTCGAGTGGCGACCACCGGATGGCGCAGCGTAGGACGGCCCCCCACCAGATGGACCGATGATCTGGACAAAGCTGCGGGGAGTCGATACGGTCGGCACAGGACCGCTCGTTGTGGCGTTCTCTTGGGGAGGCCTACGTCCAGCAGTGGACGTCGAAAGGCTGATGGATGGATCGATTGAAGGGACAACTCCGAAAAACACAAAACTAACGTCATCTGACGGTAGAACGTTGCTTGTCCCAGTATTTGAAGAGATCTAGCGGAAGTATATTCGACTGCGAATCATGAGATCCCGGTTTCGAATCCCGGGTCAAAACAAAGTAGGTACCACTGAAATAATGTAACATAGTTCCAGTGACTCGCGAATACAGGCGCAGAGACGGCACGCGGCGGGTTTATTTAGTGGGTGAGGGCCCCACAATATCCTGTTCATTGCCCCATTGACGGGGTGTGCGGTTAGGTTAGGTTTATTTAGTCCGTTTGGTGATGGACTAGGAATATAAGTATCACCACCCCATCCTTTCCCGCGGGTGTCGTCTAAGGGAAATAAGCAATTATCACCCATTGCATTACTGGTGGTAGGGCTGGGTACCAAGTGAGAGTACTCACTTGCTATCAGGTCCGAACGGGTCGGTACCACCGTCTTCTGTGAGACCGGTCATGAAGCGCGTCAGTGTGTTTTGGCTGTAGCAGAAGATAGCCGTTTATTCTCTTATTTCATATCTGAGAATTTAAACGGTGCGCAGCGGCTTGAAAATACTCTCAGTATATAATAGTCGAGTCCATGAGAGACGGTTACCACTTACCATCAGGACCGTGGCTCGTCTGTCATCATTAGCGATAAAAAAAAAAGTACATTTATACCGACCTTAACAAAAAAAAAGCGTCTACACAAAGTGATTAAGATTTTCTTTCAAAGAAATTCTCAGTAGCAGCTCGGAGTTAGGAAACTGGCGGTATTTCATCCCTGTGCATCAGAAAACACGTAAGGCCCGGTCTTGAACCTAATCTCTCTCCGGTCTTCCTGTCGGAATGCCGTCCCCTCGGACTATAAGAGTGAGTCATCATCTTCATTACTTACAGGCACACCGGGATTTACTTTTTTAATCTATGTTGATGAGGACATTAGAGACATTTGAGAGATAATTATAACAGCTTTTTATTAGGCCTGGTTTATACAAATTTGTTCGTTTGCTCAGTGTTGGCACATTAACTATACCTATACGCTATTGTATCTAGCGGGCAACAGCTGAGAGGAGGGCGAGAAAGCGACACGAGTGCCACCACTCACAATTAAACCAAAACACTCATTTAAAATTTCCTTAACGATCGTACGCGCACTGTCATATTCGCAATTGTATAAAATACCCAAAAGGCTTTGTAACTGCAAGTAAACGTAGGTATACGCAGCACATCGAATTTCATTCCACATCAGCCAGTACACACACACTGTCTTAGGTTAGTAGTAAATAGTTGTCTGGAAACAGTCCAGCAAAGAAATTCACTCCCCTGACACATTTATTTTACGTTAACTTATAACGTAAATAATCTTTAAGGTCCAGAGAAGACAACTTAATCGTGAATCCAGTTCCGAAATCATCAGGGGATTCACCGCCAAGAATCTTTGTAGAGAAATTATAAATCCTTTAAAGTTTCCGCTCTGACCGAGCTGCTGCTATAAAGTCCTAAAACAAATAACGCTGCGAGCAACAGCCGTAATTAATTAATATGAAACTTGAGCGCACTTGGCCTCTCAGGAGCGAACCCCGTAATTGTACTTCTGTAAACAAACGTTTATCACCTTATTCTAAGAGTTATGTAAAATTATATTAATTACGTAATTAAATGTGGGATCTTGCATATTTTATTTTCGTTTTCAATGTCCCACAGCTAGGCCAATGATCCCAGCCCAGAGTTTAAAATAACTAGTTTTTTTACAGCTTACTACAACATGAATGGGCCGGATCGATCGGGGAAGTACATGCCCTATGTAAGAGGGTGGTACTTCGGAATATTAGGAAATAGGGCTGTTTCCTATGCTCTCCTTAATATCCTTCCGACCCTCTCTTTATTAACCTTCCTATCTTTTCCTTATTATAGTTACTCTCCACCTCTCATCCCTCTTCTTGAAAATGGCGACCCGCGAGTGATGCCTCTGGTGTTGTTAGTATCTATAGGCTACAGTAACGGCTTACCATCATATGGACCGTATGCTTGTCACTCACATACTTAGCTATTTTTTTATTGCTTATGATGGCAGACGAGCCACGGCCCACCTGATGGGTAAGTGGTAACCGTCGCTTATGGACTCAACTATACCGAGAATGTAGTCAAGCCTCCGCGCACCATGTCATTTCTCAGATGTGAAATGAAAGAATAAACGGCTATCTTAGTATAAAAATACTAGGGGCTAAATTCCGTGGCATGGGTAAAAGAAGGGTTTAGATGCAAGAAGCGATAATTTCCAATACTAGGGATAAATTCGCCCCAACTCGGGGTCTTTTTTGTACTACGTGGATAACAACAACACCCTTTTTTTATGTTAAACGGGAAAAATGTACCTGGCCGCACATCCCGTCGCTCAGGGTAGTGCGAGGCCCATCCATCCATCCATCAGCCTTTCATCGTCCACTGCTGGACATAGGCCTCCCCTAAGGGGGGTATTGCCATAATCGCCACGCTTGGCAGGCGGGTTGGCGATCGCAGTGGATATTTTTAGTACATAGGGGAACGCTGCTGCCCGGTCCCCCGGTAATCCCTTAGTCGGCTTATACGACTCCCATAGAAAGAGAAGGGGTGGAGCAATTCTTGATGCCGGCCCCACACAGGTGCGAGGCCCGCTACCACTAAATAAACCGTGCCATCTCTCCGCCTTAGGCGGACAACTGGAATTGTGTGACATTACTTCAGCTTAATGTTGGGTACCCTTCTTTTGAGCGACGCATCCGTACGCCGGAGCGAGAGGCCTTGTGGGTGGCGGACGTTCCCCGGTCCTCCTGCCTGCAGCCTAATCTACCGTAATGTGGCACAACACCCCTTTTTTACGCGAAATACGCAAATCTTTGATGGATACCTGCCGCGGAGCTTGCGAAGTTATGCCGGACTCCCGATTTAATAACCGGTATACCTGCTAAAACCCCGCGGTGTTCCTCCAGGCTGCCTTTAGCCAGGGGCGAAGTATAAGCTCTACGCATGGGTTCCACCACCCCGGGCAGGTCTAGGCCTCCATTCCTGGTGGCCTCGACTGATTCCCTCATCCTCCCTCATCGAGAAGTGCTTGCGAAACACGTGCGCCGCCATCTCGGGCCTTCTTCTGCTAGGGCGAGAGACTGCCCTGGAGATCGACTAGCGATGTGCCGACTGCACTAATATTGATTCGCAAGGGACTTACAATTTAACAGACACAGAGCACATCTAGACTCAGAACATCCATTTGTAGTTCACACAAACCAAGAATTGTCCTGTGTGGGAATCGATCACACAACACACGGCACGGGAGGTCATTATTTCAACCACTCCACCATAGGTGCAATTCTTAGAAGAATAATGAAATAACAAGGTGAACATTTTATTAATTTATTGTACATTATTTTCATAACACGATACATTATAAGCATTACATTTAACGACATGGATTTACGTATATGTATTTTCGCTGGCAATGCAAAATATAAGCTAATACTGACTTTACTGACAATATCAGTAAATTTCGTTGTAAATATAAAACTTATAACCACAGAAATTATAAACTGTATATGTACTAGAAACGATTATAAAGATAATTTCTAATCGTAAATGCTGTATCCGCATTTAAAGGATCAAAATGAATTGTATGTACAATTCCAACTTTATGTGGAAAGCACAAGGTTTGTTTTAATACAGCACTATTGTATTGCAAGCGATAACACTTTGGTTTCTAATGTAAATAGTAACGTATTATATGTACCGGTAAAACTAAGATTCCTATTTTACCATACAAATAAAATCTAAATGTTGAGGGCCCATCCATAAATTATGCAAAACAAACTATGTTTATGCAATACGAGTACTCTGTTAGATTTATGGTGGTGTACTGATTTTATAATAGTCTCAATAAAAAACCTTGGGCAATCACTTTTAGTATATCGGTAAAAGAATAGTTTTCCAGCTCCAGCTTGAATGATCTTCGGTACATAAACCTATAAAAACTGATTCTTCAAGAGCCAAACTACGATTGTAAGGCTCGCAATGCAGTGCATTAATTTTATACACGCATTCTCGCCGAGATATGAAATTTCTTCGTTATTTGGATATACTATAGTTATATTTTATTACTTTGTTAGGAGTTAGTTTTCGGACCATTATGTTATAATGTAGAATAACTTTTTCCGACAACCGTTGGGCTTACATTGATTACTAAAATATAAGCATCATGAGTAAAACATATATTACAAAAAATAATCAAACTTATAAAATGTTTCAAAACTGTTAATTTAAACAATTGCCAATTCTCTAAAAAAAAATGCTGAAATATTATTGAAATTTTAGTAGTATTTTAACTGCCATGCCAACCTCAACTAAGAAACGACATAGACGAAAGCACTTACTGAGACGAGACAATATCTATAAATAAACTTTTGCACTTTTACTATGAATACTCAACTTAATATAAGGAGCACTGTCATAATGTTTCAAACATAAATATTTAGTGGAATTTTACTGAAAATTCTTACATAATATATGGGCAACCCCTAACCTCTAATTCTAACGTTAAATACTATATACCTAATATTACATAACTTGATATTATTATTATTATTACATTCTATGTGTAGAATACATAATACATATAATTACTAAATATACAAATATGTTAAAACAAAGCATAATATATAGGAATGGATATAAAACTCTCTTGCGTACTTATGAAATACCAGATTATACCCGCGACTCCGTCCGCGTAGACTCTATGCGCCACACTAATTATCTCTGCGAAAATACCTATACCACAGGAACTTTTAATTTTTCCGGGATAAAAGCTTAGCAGACTATATGTGTGCAAAATTTTATGATGATTAGTTCAGTATTTACAGCGTGAAAATGAATCTTACATTCTCGATGTCGATTGATTTCGATTGATCACCGACGAGTACCCTTGTCGCTTTTTATATTGCTTGTGCACATTTATAATTACATATAGATTTGTGAATGAGGAAAAAGAGATTTTTAGTACGAGCGGGAATCAAACCCGCGTCCCTTCCGATCCGAGGCAGTGCTCTAAGCCCAGTGGCTTAGCTCAGTAGCTACCGTACCGACCTTTCGGTCATCCCAATCTCCTCATCACATGTCTTTACGACCAAAAATACCTTGAAAGTAGCTGAGCATGTCAAATGCTAAAAATATATCTCAATAATACATATAGATACCTACGATTGAACCAACTTTAGTTGTATTAGGACCGATATAATGATAAATATTTTTACATTTAACTCATTTCCCATGTGTGTCAAATAAAACCGGTTTTCTTTCTTTCTTTCTTTCTAAGAAATAAACTTACTTTCGCATTTATAATATTAGCAAGGATATTGTATGGCACTTACTCCCTGATGTTATTGTCTCGATTTAAGAGAACTTAAAGACAATATTTCGTACCATGCCAATATACATGTCACGAAGTGTATTCAAAAACATAGTATTGGAAAATCTTGTGTGGGAATTGAACTCGGAACTACAAATGATTGGTACTCCAACCTTGACATATGAGATACCTAAAACCACCATGCTGCTGATAAAAATGATTATATTATTAGTTTTTAAAGGAATATAATAATGTTTCATTATGCACCTAAAATAATTACGTACAATAATAATCAAACGAACGCATCTATTATATTATATATCTAACAAAAAATATTTTGCGGTGATGCCATAGTTGTTATAATACTCATCAGTACGCAAGAGATTAGCGCAGCTTCAAATCATACAAGCGACAATGTAAAATTTACATGAGATTCTTAAAAACATGTACATATCCGTGAATATTTATTTATTTTTATTTATGTACTGATATTGCAAATTATTATTAAGTAAAATTACATTTCGTTTAGAAGATGAATTAAATATAATTCATCAATTTACTTCATGTAAAACTATTATGTATTTTTATTAATATTACATAGAGACATAATTATATTAATATATAGCCTGCCGTGTATGGGTCCTCATACTCTTGGAGAATAATAAAATCTTTTAATCGCTGGAAATACCAGTCAGATAATTCGTCATCACGCTAAGACCCTTATTCAACCGCGAGAACGCGACGCGAGGTATTCGTATAAAGGTATAACAGTTTTGTTTCATTGTAACAGATTGTAAACTGTAATTACCACTCATGGATTTAGCAGTCCCAGGTGCAGCATTAAAGGTGGTAGGGTATTTTCCTTTTTCACACAAATTTCTGTTTTTTTTTTTAATAGAAATGTATATTATATTGAAGCTTGTATGTCTCTGCTTACATAGCTTATTTAACTAAAATGAAACATAAGTATATATTATTGAAACGAATCGTGATCTGTTGAAATTATATACAAAATATATTATGTAACACGGCATTTCTGATTCGTTTTTGCGTTGCCTGACCCACTGTGCATTTCTGTGAAGAAAGAAAATAATAATATTTAAAAGAAACTTACAGATTAAAAATAAAATACTTAATACAGTAGAATCCGTTTATTATGACTCCGTTGAATTGATACATATTAGATTTATTATAATACTGACAGTAACTCACGTTTAGGATCGATTACACAGTGCACGGCGGGAGCTCGCAGACGCCGCTGCGCACTCGTCCTGATGATGAGCATCGGATATGCTCGAAACCCGGGTCGACGTAATCGATCCTAAACGTGAGTTACTACCGCCTATATTGACCAACCGCTTATTATGAAGTATATACACAGCGAAGTTTGGTTTTCATATAAAATTCTTTATAACTAAATCAGATATAATGACTTCGCTTATAGTGACATGTCGCTTATAGTGACTCATTTTTAATAAATTGCGTCCAGTTATAGTGACCGACATGATTCCTAACACCTTCGGCCGTGTTCGGGAGTCATTTGATACCCGACGACGTTCGGCGCGTGCATGGCTTTTTTTGTTTTGAGTCTCAGTGGTTGATAATTGAAGGTCACGCCTTGTTCGTTAGTGATTTGTGAAAAAAAATGACATCTCAACCTCGTCGTAAAAGATTGAAGAGAAAGGTCAAAGAGTGGTAATACTAAGGGAAAGAAAGGTGCAATAATGCTATGTATGACGTCCGCTTAGTATGACGTATTTGTTATGTCCCTGCGATGTCATTATAAACGGATTCTACTGTATTAATTTAAAGTGAATGAATCACTTGATGATAATCTCATAATCGTGATTCACCACCCGACTTGACTCGGGTACCATTGAATTAATTTAACACAGTTCCAGTAGCTCGCCAATATAGGCGGAGAGACGGCACACGGCGGGTTTATTTAGTGAGTGCGGGCCCCACACTACCCTGTTCGTTGCCCCGAACGACGGGGTGTGAGCTAAAAATCGGAGTCAAATCGGGTGCATACTTACTTATCATCACGCCTCTCCTTTGCAGGGTAGGCAGAGAGAACAGAGTGCCAAAGGCTATTTTCTTGTATGCATCTCTTGCTTCCTCAACTTTCATAATTCTCTTCAGACACGCTCGCCGGTTTCGGAGACTCCTGACTCCACCTTCCTTGAATACATGACCGATTTGGTCTAGGTAGGTTAGTCTCGAACTCCCCCTGTATCTGCACCCTTCCACTTTCGTATTCTATATCTTCTTAACCAATCGCTCGTCCAGCATTCTTTCAACATGTTCGAACCATCGGAGCATTTTCTTTCGCATCTTTACACGGCGTACTTTTCGTTATAGTGTTGCCAAAGTCCATGAGCGGAGGTTACCACTTACCATCAGGTGAGCCTCTTGCTCATATGCCACCATTACCAATGAAAAATAATCTGAAACGCTCCTTAACATCAATCATGATGTCCGCAAATGATATTTAGACAGTGATCTGATCCCCTAGTCCTCTAGTCTTTCTGCCTCGGTGGTGTTGCGGTAGTGTATGCGACTGCTGATCATAAGGTCTCGGGTTCGATCCCCGGAGCAATGTTATTGAGCTTTTTTGTAAAAGAAAAATTCTCAGTAGCAGTCCGGAGTTTGGAAATATGCCCGGTAGACGGCAATAGACTCGCCCCCTATTACGTGGGACTCAAATATAGCAGGCGAATCGTGAGTGTGTAATATACCTCTGCCAACCCAGATACAGGCGTGATGCTATGTTTACAATTTATCACTCCACGACGAAGTAAAACATTGTGAGGAATCTTACATGTCTTTTTTTTTTGTTAAGGCGGGAATAAATATAACCGCACACGCCGTCGTTCGAGGCAACGAACAGTGTAATGTGCCCTCACCTACTAAATAAACCCGCCGTGTATCGTCTCTCCGCCTGTATTGGTGGGCCACTGGAACTGTGTATACTTCAGTGATCGAATCTTAAATGCCTCTCCATCTTAGATGCCCTCTTTAATGCCTTAATTCTCTCGACAGTTTATGAAGTCTGCCAACCCACAGTTAGTTTCTTTTTAATATTCACGGACATTTTCACACAACGTCCTCTGGTCCCAAACTAAGCTTAACGCTTGTGCTATGGGTACCAGATTATGGATATAAAACATTATTACTTTTTTGTAAATACTTACATATAATATAAAACACCCAGATACAGTACAAATATCTGTGCACATCACACCAATACTTGTCCTGAGTGGGATTCGAACCCACGACCCCGTGCACGGAAGTCGGTTACAGTACCGACTACGCCACGAGGCCCGTCGATATAGTAGTATTGGTATGAAGTTGTAACAATGATACTCACGATTTCGATTTCACATTTTTCACTTTGTGTTTAATGTATGTTGCTAAGCATGTCAAATGCTAAAAATATATATAAATATATCTAAATATTTATAGGGTTTGCGTCATTATTAGGTAAAATCTTAATTGTAAAGTTAAGTTTACCTGGTCGGTATAATGTATGAAAATACTTCCGACAGATGGTGCAGGCGTCACCCAAAGACGTTAAGTATGAATGTGTTACCGAGATTAGCAGTCAGGAGCAAGGGTCACGATGGCTGAATTGGCAAAGCATCTGGACGGTATCCAGGAGATGCAGGTTCGAATCCTGCTCGTGACTGTTATTTTCGATTTCACATTTTTCACTTTGTGTTTAATGAATGATACTCACATTAGAACCAATGAACGTTTAGCATCTAGTCTCGTAAAGCCCCGAGCGTCCGATGTATCGCACCCATTTGATCACATCATGGTCCGAGTAGTTCAGTTTGGGTTCAAACACTTTCAAGTAGCGCACCTGTAAACAAATTGTTCAAGCCTCTCTCTCTAAAGGAAAATGTGAATCATCAGTCATAGTGTAAAAGAGCCGAAAATACCGCGAAGCCTATGGAACAGCCATAAATCGCCAGTACGATTCCAACTTTCGGTAATCTTTTTCTATTTACAGTACAATTTATTCTAGAAAGAAGGTGACATGTCAAATGCTTAAAAACAACGTCTTAGTAGGGTTCATCCACGTGTCCCAGCCTCAAGCGCTCTTTTCTCCAAACGCTGTGACATTTCCTTCTTTATAAGAGGTTTGAGAAGAGCACTTTACTCACAGTAGGTGGTGGCATGGCTGGCACCAGGGGTGTTGCCAAATTCCATGAACAGCGCTTATCACTTACCATCAGGTGGCCGTATGCTCGTTTGCCGCCGCTGGCAATAAAAAAAAACAAAAAATACGAGGGCACATCTATAAATTATGTAATACTAAATTCTGTTTTCTTACCCTGCTTCCTCACTCTACTTCTCAATTTTCGTAACGGCCTATAAATATCCCAATAATTTATTACCTTATACATTATTCATTACATTAACAAAAATTGAAGAAATGTATGATGAAATGCGAGCGGCACAGCTTCTTAGAACGTCAGCTTACCTCATTCCCCTTGTCACAATCTGTCTCACCAAGTGATAACCTTTATATTTGACGTATTTCTTGAACACCCTTATAACAACTCACCTTAAACCCGGAGGGAGCAAAAGGTACTTCGAATCCCATAGAGATGGGGGGTCTGGTCCATTTCTTTTTAGTGTCCGTCTCTAAAAGCTCAATCTCGGCTGACAGCTGAGTCTCTTTCATTCCAGCCATGCGCTTGATTCTAGAAATATAGCTCACATGTGATATTTACGCAAATATTAGACATTATTAAATAAAACTACTTTTACGAAACCTTTAGCGTTTACTCGATTTTTTTGATCCGTATTTTAGCATTTAACATGCTCTGCTACTTTAATTAAAGAACAAATTATTTGTGAAAATGTGGAAAACAAGTGTAAAGACAAATGTGATGTGGAGATTAGGTATAGCCGTCAGTCACTGCGTGGCTTAGCGGTCTAGAGCCCTTCCCCGGATTGGAAGGGACGCAGGTTCGATTCCCGCTCGCAGTAAAATTCTCTTTTTCCATATTTTCACAAATAATTTTTTCTTAACTCGATTGTCTACTATGCTGATGTTTCGAATACTTTACAGCATTCATGGTCCAGTTATATCCTGTAAATATACTTAACAATAAATCATGTGTCTACATTAATAGTACATTGTTACCCTAGGGATGAAAGCAACTTATTTAGTCTCAAGACGGGGTTTGGCGCCCGAGCGTAGCGAGTTAGTTCGAGGGACTAAATAAGTCTTTATCCCGAAGTAAGCACTGTGCTTTTCATTAGGAATACGAGGAAACTAAAAATAAAAATCATGAATTAGCCAAAGAAAAAATGGGACTTTAAAAAATTTAATTTGGAATCGCCGTTTTCCCACCGATTTTGTTTTTTTTCTGTGGCCTGTCAGCTATTCAGCCATTATTTTTCATTTTAATCATTGAAAAAATATAAATCTTCGTTATTTTAAAGATATTTAGTTGCAACTATATTAAAATAAAGTCATATAAAAAACAAATTCTTTAATAAATACTTAACATTATGTTATTTCAATTTTACATCGCGCTGTACAGAAAATAGAACTGGTTTTTTTTTTATAATTACTCAGCTGTCAGTTGAAAGTAATTCTCCCTAGGGCTGAAAAGTAATACTTTTAACCCGCTCCTCAGGCAACTTCAGGCCTACTTTCAGAGTATGAGTAATGAAAAAGTCTTTTCTCAATGAGTGTATTTACTAAGAAATAATCCTTGTATCGCGGAGAATTCACAAACATACAATTTCACGGACACAAAGTACACCCAGACTCAGAACAACCATTTATGGGACACACAAAGAGTTGTCCTGTTTGGGAATCGAACCCACAACACTTGATACTCCTGAACTCCCGCTCCGGTATCTAAACCACTCCGCCATCTGTGCAGTTTTGTCTGGTAGTAGAGCAGATTTCAGCATCAATAAGTAACCTGGACGTTGAGGGTGGTACCACATGCACCTAATTTTAAAGGCCTATTGCACGCCTCATAAGCAAAGCGTTAAGGTGGGTATTACCCTCGTTTCACGCAGAACAACTGATTTTTCAAACTTAAAATGTCTCTATTTATCATATATTGCATTTGTAAAATAATATATACACACACATATCAAGAACAAACACTACTTTTAATACTCATGATATTTTTGATGCCATTTTTGTTATTTAAACTAGTTAAAAATGTTCTGTCTTGGACGTCCGTGTGTTGTAGGTATGTTCGGATAATGTATGTTAACACGATAACGACCGAAATACTTTACTAATCGAGTTTTTTTTTTCTTTTGCGATTCAGTATAAGTACGAATAGAGCCCTATCACTTTTCACGGTCTGATTCGATGTGGTTTAATTGTTATTAAATAAACAAAAAAATAGTGAATATTTACGCTCGACTCGACACTTTAGTGTCCAGCGCTATCCTTATTTTGTGAGAACTACTTCTATAGACCTATATAGAAGTACTTCTTAAAATTAGCGCTAGATGGCGTATAAGACATGAAAACCACAGAACTATTTGAAATTAGCGCTATCTATGTGATTTTTTGAAAACTACTTAGTACATCAATACATTATTAGTTACTTATCAAATAATCAATTTTATTGTGAAAAATGAAGTTTATGAGGGGTGAACTTTTGGATTTTCCAAAGTATTTTTGAAATAGCCCCGATAAATAAAGAAATAGAAGACTCACTTCCACACAATAGCATTCTCCGAAGCCTTGTATTTAGCTTTGCCCTTCAGACAGACGAGCTGAACCCCGCTAGTATTGAGTGGGGTGGGTATCTTCACTTCTATCTTCTGCCCCAGCAGCGACGGCTTGAAGTTACTCTTAAGCACCACTTTTACTTCCATCTTGGTACGCCCCACCTCACGGACGAGTGGAATCACACGGAATGGTAGCGAAATGTCTTTTGTTGTACGATATCTATAACAAATATAGTATATGAGAATTACTAGACTACATCCTGCCCTAGGAAAATATCCTTGTCGTGTGGGACGTAACAATTATATGTATAACTTTTTTATACTAATGGCAAACAAGCATACGGCCCACCTGATGGTAAGCGGTTACCAGTCTATAGACGCTACCAACACCAGAGGCATCTCACGCGCGTCGCCACCTCCAAGGAATGGGATAAGAGGTGGATAGGAAGTGTATTAAGGAGAGGATAGAAAGGATAACAAGGAGAGGATAGGGAGGGGGCTCGGGCTACGGCACTCTCACTCACCATAAGAAACACAATGGTAGGTACTTCTACTGTTGGTTTACGCTTTTTTGTGAGAAGGTGGTACTTCCCCGATTGAGGCGGCCATCCATGCTGGGATAAGCAAGGCCTACCACTAATGAGTATATAAAATTCTAAAGTACAGCAAAGTATACCCAGATACAACAATCATTTTATGAATTACAAAAGGAATTGTCCTCTGTGGGAAAAAATGGAGATTGGTGTCTCAATCACTACGACATCTGTGATATTCTATAAGTCTTCTTCAAACTGAAGGCTAAATTAATATTATACATCTACACCATACCACTGAGGCGCGTTCACATTCTGTTTTGTTTGATCCCACAAGTTAATAACAACGCGCGGTCAGCTGAGTACTGACACAGATACGGCGCACGGCGGATACTTTAGTGAGAGCCTTAGAATAAGGTCACCGTTTGTCTTCCTGGACACGTTATTTTGTTTTTTTTTTTTGTTTTGCGTATGGTAGCAGACCAGCCACGGTCCACCTGATGGTAAATGGTAACCGTCGCTCATGGACTTAACTATACCGAGAGTATTGTCACGCCGCTGCTCACCATTTCATTTCACAGATATGAAATGGGAGAATAAACACCTATCTCCTGCTATAACCAAAACACACTGATGTGCTTCATGGCCGGTCACACGGGAGAAAGAATGGGGTGGTGAATCTTGTATTCTTAGTCCGTCACCACACGGACGCGATACAGCATACATAAAATTATCAAGATAAGACATCACTAATGTGTCAATTAAGCAAAACGTTCACAAATGCTTCTCCTTGAAATACTTACTTCATTAACTCAAACTCCCCATCGGGTGGTATGAAGGAGATAGAGTGTTCTGTCTCGAACTTGCTGAGCTTGACGCACTGGTGGAACTGACAGTCATCGATCACTACCACCGGCTTGCCTGAACGGGCCGGGTCGCTGTCTGTGTTGCCGCTGATACCACCTACCACGCAAAAACCATATTATATTCAGTGCTTGATTTTTAAACTGTTAGAACTCATTTACAATTATTTCTTTCTTTAAACATAATGTGTGCAAATGTGAAATCGAAAATAATAGTCACGAGCAGGATTTAAACCTACATCTCCTGGAAAACCGTTCCAGATGCTCTATCAATTCAGCCATCGTGACATCTGATCGGGACTACTAATTTCGACAACACATTCTTAAAGCCTGCGCCATCTGTCGGATGTATTTGCACGCATTGCTCCGGCAGATAGATATGAATTTTAAATCATGTATTAAGTTATAAAGTATCACTTTCCCTGAGCATCAAAAAGCATTGCAAACCAGAGTGGTACATCCTAAAATATCTTGTTTCTCTAACCACACAACATGAATGGTAGTTACTTTATATAAAAAAACTAGCCTTTGCCAGCGGCTTCGCCGCAGCCAAAAGCTAGTTTTTCGGTTATATCTCAGGTTCCCGATATAGTAGCGGGATAAAATGTCTACCAGTTTTTAAGTCAAATCAAGGCCTTTAAAATAAAAAAAGTTGCATCAAAATCCATCAAATAGTGCTTTTAAATAAATTCTACAAAAAAATCTAGTATAAATAATGTTATAGTCTGTGAATAAGGAAAAAGAGTATTTTAGTACGAGCGGGAATCGAACCTGCGTCCCTTCCTTTCCGGGGAAGTGCTCTAATCCCTTGAGCTATCGTACCATTTCTAGAAATACCGAATTTCCTTATCACATTTGTCTTAACGACTAACGCCATCTATCGGCAAAGCATTTACATGCATTCATCCAATGTAGTAAGTATAATTTTGCAATTAAAATTCATACTACTTGATGGCGTGATTTTTCAAACATTTTGATGTATATTTTAGCACTTGACATGCTCAGCTACTCTTAAAGTACAAATTATAATTTGTGAATAAGGAAAAAGAGTATTTTAGTACGAGCGGGAATCGAACCTGCGTAGGGACGCAGGAAGGGTCCTTTCCGGGGAAGTGCTCTAATCCATTGAGCTATCGTACCATTTCTAGAAATACCGAATTTCCTTATCACATTTGTCTTAACGACTAACGCCATCTATCGGCAAAGCATTAACATGCATTCATGCAATATAGTAAGTTTAATTTTGCAATTAAAATTCATACTACTCTTGATGGCGTGATTTTTCAAACATTTTGATCTATATTTTAGCACTTGACATGCTCAGCTACTCTTAAAGTACAAATTATAATTTGGAATAAGGAAAAAGAGTATTTTAGTACGAGCGGGAATCGAACCCGCGTCCCTTCCTTTCCGGGGAAGTGCTGGATGTTAATGCTTTGCCGATAGATGGCGTTAGTCGTTAAGACAAATGTGATAAGGAAATTCGGTATTTCTAGAAATGGTACGATAGCTCAATGGATTAGAGCACTTCCCCGGAAAGGAAGGGACGCAGGTTCGATACCCTCTCGTACTAAAATACTCTTTTTCCTTATTTACAAATTATAATTTGTACTTTAAGAGTAGCTGAGCATGTCAAGTGCTAAAATATAGATCTAAAAATGTTATGGTCTTTCGGTTATATCTCAGGTTCCCGATATAGTAGCGGGATAAAATGTAACCAGTTTTTAAGTCTAATCAAGGCCTTTCAAATAAAAAAAGTTGCATCAAAATCCGTTCAGTAGTTTTTGTGTGATGCGCGAACAAACAAACAGATAAACAGACAAACACAAAAATTCTAAAAAAAAACGTTTTTTGTTTAGACACGCCTATATAGCCTATTAAAGTCATTTTTTCTCAAATATCTTGAATGTACAGACACAGCTCTGTTACAGTTTTATAATAGTATAGAAGAAGACTAACTTCTTGCGGCGATTTTATTTATGTGAACTTTAGAACTAGAACAATATAATATAAATACGTTATTTTACAGTACAATTACAATCTCTATGCAAAAATTTGCCCTCACCGAGAACTATCTATTTTTTTGGGATATACCAGTAGGCTATGTTTTATACTATTTATGCAAAATTTAATGACAATTGTTTAAGTAGTTATGGCAACGTAAGAAACAAGCTCTTTCCTAATTTTTTTTTTCTCATCCTACACTAAAAAATAATCCTTGCATCACGGAGAATTTTACAAACATACAATTTCACGGACACAAAGTACCTACACGCACACTCATAACAACAATTTATGTATGACACAAGGAGTTGTCCTGTGTGGGAATCGAACCCACAACACTCGGGCGGGAGGATGGTATCTAAACCACTCCACCATCAATATTAAATAGGATTTACACTGTTTTGGTTACATTCAACAGATATTTCTACATAATTGTAGTTCTATTGGGAATGTTTAGTAATATTTGTGGTTGGAAAAGTTTGACGTCTGAACTTACCATTACCTTTGCCTTTGGCCTCCATAACAATTTTATCGTTGATACCAAACTTGCATTCCGGCATGCCAGACAAGTAAGACTTCATCACCACTTTGCCCGCTACGTGAGCAGATAATACTTGACCTGGAATATATACATTTATAAAATATAGCATCACGCCTTTATTCCCCGAAGGGGTAGGCAGAGGTGTATTACACACCCACGATTCGCCAGCTTTTTTTAAGTCCCACGTAATAGGAGGCGAGCCTTGCCGTCTACCGGGCACATTTCCAAACTCCATGCTGATACTGAGAATTTTTCTTTTTACGAAAAATCTCAATAACACTGCCCGACCAGGGGATCGAACCCGAGACCTCATAATCAGCAGTCGCTCACACTACCGCTGCACCACAGGGGTAGTATACATTTTTATTATGACATAAATGTCAGTCAATGGGCTCAAACGCATAATAAATACTATACTGCATATCATGAAGATGACAAACTAAAGTCACAGGATTATACACAAAGGACATGGCTAAATAAAAATAAAGCTCAGAATCCTTTCATATTGTTACCCACAATCCTGAACATAAAATCGTAGAAGCTCCTACATCAATACATAGATACATAAACTTGTAAAAAAGCTTTATTATCAGTCAATTATAGCATTATTATTATTAAATTATACGTGGATCAAACCCGTGTGGCCGAAATAGTAGTAGCCGTGTGAGGCCGGCTAGCCGTGTGGGGCCGGCTTTAGAATTGTCCCACCCCTCTCCACCTATGGGAGTTGTAAGAGCCGACTGAGGGAATACCGAGGGAAGTGGGCAGCAGCACTCCCTCGAGTATTAACAACATCTACTGCGATCGCCAACCCGCCTGCCAAGGTGGGCGTCGAAGGGCTGATGGATGGATGGATGGATGGATCAAACCACGGGGCACAGCTAGTATAGAAATATAATAACAACAATTACATTTCTTAAGAATATTCACTTATTATCGAGCATAGCATCATCACGCCTGTATTCCCCGGAGGGGTAGGCAGAGGTGTATTACACACCCACGACTCGCCAGCTATGTTTAAGTCCCACGTAATAGGGGGCGAGCCCTTTGACGTCTACCGGGCACATTTCCAAACTCCGGGCTGCTACCGAGTTTATTTTTTTTTCTTACGAAAAATCTCAACAGCACTGCCCAACACGGGGCTCGAACCCGAGACCTCATGATCAACAGTCACTTACACTACCGCTGCACCACAGAGGCAGTTATATACATTCACTTATTATGGAACAAAAGTAATAAATAGATAATAAATATTGCATAATTGCGGCACTATTTAAGTGCTTTGCAGATTTCGACAATGATTTCTATAAAAATGATAAAAAAAATCAACGTTTTGAGACGTATTTCAATACAATTATAAATAATATAATAATTAACACTGATAATTTCAGCTTACGCAAATATCTTTAAAAGTATCGTGAATGGAACGACATATTATTGTCTTATGTTCCTCTTGTAAAAAAAAAAATGAAAACACTTAATAATGATTAGATACACTGTTGTTCTCCAGTGTTTTTAGACAAAATCAGGATACGCGACTCATCTTTATGTGAATGTGGCTTGGACGAGGGTAATTTGGAGCACATCTTCTTTAGTTGCCCCAGACTACAGACTATACTACTAAAGATAACTTTTTTTTTGTTTAGGCGGGAAAAAATGTGCCTAACCGCACACCCCGTCGTTCGGGGCAACGAACAGGGTAGTGTGGGGCCCTCATCCACTAAATAAACCCGCCGTGTGCTGTTCACCGGAACCATATTACATTCCTTCAGTGAGCCCAGAAATCACCCTAGCCTAGATCTGTATGCTCAAATCACTAAATTGAAAATTCGAATACCTAACAATCTTCCCTCTTCCTGTTTTAACAACAAAACATCTGACGTTGTCTCCTACTGCAGCCGAATCGCTCCTTAGGCAATGTGTTCCGATATGTAATACTTCCTTTAAATTCTCGGATGTCAATGTAAACAGTGTTATAAATTCTTTTAAAAGTCTTAATATTAAAAAAACTGCGGATTTATGGGGTATGTCTGTTAAGTTAGTTAACTCAATTATTCATATTATTGCTCCCCAATTGACATCTGTGTTTAACGGTTGTTTTGTTAATGGTGTATTCCCCGACCTTATGAAGTTTAGTAGAGTAATTCCTTTGTTTAAATCTGGCAGTACCTCAGACCTTAATAGTTTTCGTCCAATTTCTGTTCTACCGACACTAAGTAAAGTATTTGAGAAGCTTATTCTCAAACAAATGGTTGATCATTTTGACAATCATAAATTTTTTCACAAAAACCAGTTCGGCTTCACTAAGAATCGCTCTACTACTGATGCAGGTCTAGAATTGTTAAAAACCATATTTAAAGCTTGGGAAGATTCGCACGATGCGTTAGGCGTATTTTGCGATTTGTCTAAAGCATTTGACTGTGTACATCATGAAACCCTCATTAAAAAGTTATACCATTACGGAATCAGGAACAGGGCTCTCGAGCTTTTGACTTCTTATTTGAGCAATAGAATTCAAAGGGTCGATGTTAATGGCACGTTATCACATGGGTCTGTCATGACAATGGGTGTGCCGCAGGGGTCCATCTTGGGGCCATTTATGTTCTTAGTCTATATTAATGACCTACCATACTACGTAGGAGATAATCAAAATATTGTGTTGTTCGCAGATGATACATCTTTATTATTTAAAATAAGAAGGCAACAACTTAATTATGACGATGTGAACAACACACTATCTAAAGTTGTTCATTGGTTCAATACTAATAACCTAGTTTTAAGTGAAAATAAAACTAAATGTATAAAATTTACTACACCCAATGTAAGGCATGTAGAAACCAATGTACAATTGAATGGCGTCGAACTGGACCTTGTGGAGTCCACGGTTTTCCTAGGTATCACTATAGATAACAAACTCCAATGGGGTCCCCATATTAAAAAATTGTCAGGTAGGCTTAGCTCAGCGGCATATGCGGTAAAAAAAATTAGATTATTGACTGATGTTGAAACGGCTAGAATAGTTTATTTCAGTTACTTTCATAGTATTATGTCCTATGGCATACTGCTATGGGGATGCTCCGCCGATTTAAATTCTATATTTGTACTTCAGAAAAGGGCCGTTCGTGCAATCTATAATCTGGGCCCGAGAGTTTCCCTTAGACAGAAATTTAAAGAAATAAATATTCTAACTGTCGTGTCTCAATTTATATATGAAAATCTGTTGTATGTCAAGAAAAACATCAGAAGCTTTGATAAGTATAGCGACGTTCATCACATTAATACAAGGAACAAAGGCAATCTTGTTGCTCACAGTACTCGTCTCCACAGAATCAGTAGATCTTTCATGGGGCAATGTATATGCTTCTACAATAAAATTCGTGAAAATGTCCGAAACATGCCACTAAATAAGTTTAAGAAAGCCGTAAAAATTAGACTTTGTAATCAAGGTTATTACACTGTTTCGGATTATCTTGAGGATAAAACTAAATGGGCTTGAGCTGCTCCTCATTCATTAATTTTCAAAATTGTTTTATAAGATATAATGTAATTTTAGTTATAAAGATTATATTAAATTGTAATAAATTGGCAATTTAAAAAAAGTGGCCCATGAGTTTCTTGCCGGGTTCTTCTCATGAAAGGCTTTACTACGGAATCCGGCCGCTTGTGGCGATTGCAATCGCCACTTTGTTATTGCGGTTGCACTCGCCTCAGGCGCTCGTGTTAATTATTTTAATTATTAGTGTATTATTGACGATTTTAAGTGCTACTTAATAGGCCTATGAAATAAAGATATTTTTGAATTTGAATTTGAATTTGAATCTTTGTTAACTTTCTCTTCCCCAGAGCTCCTTAAAATTCGCTTCAATTCCATTCACTTGTAAGTCTGGGACCTCCACATACTAATCACTTCCCGTACTAATTATATTTATTATTCCTCATTAGATCAATTAATTATTTGTGATTGTCCTTTTGTTTTAGCCTCAAAATCGTTCACATATAGTTCCAATGTGATTTAAAGACCTTTTTTAATTAAAAAGTATACACACGTGGCTCCACTGCGACCATCATTGGCAGAATTGTCGGCAACGGCACGTACTTGCCATCAACAAAGACTTAACTGAACTGAATTATTTGATTAGTTCGTAAAAGTTCTAGGAGAATAATAAACAGTAGCACAGAATAGGTACCAGTCCTACGGACAGAAACGTCACTTCCATTAAAACTTGTCCAAAATCTCTCTATAATAGCCTACAAAATCTTAATAATAATACTAATTGTTCGTAGCGAGAAGAAATGTACCTTATGAACACAGAAATACAGTTGTGATTGTTTTGCCCGCCGCATAATCCTCGGGCAACCGCGTCATTCAACAAATGCGCTAGGGTTGCACCTATGATGATTTTACTACATCACGCCATCTCCCTTGCGGGGTGGGCAGAGTGAACAGAGTGACATAAGGCTCTGTTCTTGCATACATCTCTCGCTTCCTCAACATTCATAATTCTCTTCATACACTCTCCGGTTTCCGCTCGCCGGTTTCGGAGACTCCTGACCCCACCGACAGCAGCAAAGCTGTCGTTTATAAAAACTTAAAATTTATTTTTCTAGTAGATTCTATTTAATTACTTTTTATATCATTTTAAATGTTATTTTCAAGTCGGATTATTTTTTATACAATGTTTTTTTTTTGTTGATCATATGCGTTTAGAAATTTAGCTCTGAATTTTCGGTTATGAAATTTTATTTTCGAAATACCCTAAATCGCGTAAATATTTTATTTTAATCAATACAACAAGCGCGGGCGCATAAGCGCGCGTGTGACAGTCTTGTGTCGGTTGTACGGTGGTCGGTACGCGAAGTGGTAGGCATATAAGCTAGGTAGTAGGCTCGGGGCCTTTAGCGATTGATGTAGGCCTGACCGTAGACCGTAGTACAGTAGTAATTAATTAATAAACATCGTAATTAAAAAAAAAAAAAAAAAATTTGACAAGCTGTTTCCCTAAGCATTATTTAATATGCTTAGGGAAATATTTTAGATATTTTTATATATATTTTTAGCATTTGACATGCTTAGCACTATACATTAAACACAAAGTGAAAAATGTGAAATCGAAAATAACAGTCAGGAGCAGGATTTGAACCTGCATCTTCTGGATACCGTCCAGATGCTTTACCAATTCAGCCATCCTGACAATTGCTCCTGACTGCTAATTTCGATACCACATCATACTTAACGTCTTTGGGTGACGCCTGCGCCATCTGTCGGACGTATTTTCATACATTATACCGACCAGGTAAACTTAATTTTACAATTAAGATTTTACCTAATAATGACGCAAACCCTTTAAATATTTTAGATATTTTTATATATATTTTTAGCATTTGACATGCTTAGCACTATACATTAAACACAAAGTGAAAAATGTGAAATCGAAAATAACAGTCAGGAGCAGGATTTGAACCTGCATCTTCTGGATACCGTCCAGATGCTTTACCAATTCAGCCATCCTGACAATTGCTCCTGCTCAATTAGGTAAAATCTTAATTGTAAAATTAAGTTTATCTGGTCGGTATAATGTATGAAAATACGTCCGACAGATGGCGCAGGCGTCACCCAAAGACGTTAAGTATGATGTGGTATCGAAATTAGCAGTCAGGAGCAATTGTCAGGATGGCTGAATTGGTAAAGCATCTGGACGGTATCCAGAAGATGCAGGTTCAAATCCTGCTCCTGACTGTTATTTTCGATTTCACATTTTTCACTTTGTGTTTAATGTATAGTGCTAAGCATGTCAAATGCTAAAAATATATATAAAAATATCTAAAATATTTAAAGGGTTTGCGTCATTATTAGGTAAAATCTTAATTGTAAAATTAAGTTTACCTGGTCGGTATAATGTATGAAAATACGTCCGACAGATGGCGCAGGCGTCACCCAAAGACGTTAAGTATGATGTGGTATCGAAATTAGCAGTCAGGAGCAATTGTCAGGATGGCTGAATTGGTAAAGCATCTGGACGGTATCCAGAAGATGCAGGTTCAAATCCTGCTCCTGACTGTTATTTTCGATTTCACATTTTTCACTTTGTGTTTAATGTATAGTGCTAAGCATGTCAAATGCTAAAAATATATATAAAAATATCTAAAATATTTAAAGGGTTTGCGTCATTATTAGGTAAAATCTTAATTGTAAAATTAAGTTTACCTGGTCGGTATAATGTATGAAAATACGTCCGACAGATGGCGCAGGCGTCACCCAAAGACGTTAAGTATGATGTGGTATCGAAATTAGCAGTCAGGAGCAATTGTCAGGATGGCTGAATTGGTAAAGCATCTGGACGGTATCCAGAAGATGCAGGTTCAAATCCTGCTCCTGACTGTTATTTTCGATTTCACATTTTTCACTTTGTGTTTAATGCTTAGGGAAGTCGTTTAGCCATGTCCTTTATTTGATGGTAGTGGCATCCTATCAGAAACAACATGAATGTACTGGACTTGACCAGAGAAATACCACCTTCACAGAATACCAGCATAAAGAAACGATTAATATCCTTCAACTCCACCTCCTATTCCTTTCCTTGAAATTTACTAAGCACGACTGTCATTCTAGAAGTTGCTAGCGTCTATAAGCTAACCACTTACTATCACGCGAGCCATATGGTTGTTTGCCACATGCAAGCAGTATAAAAAAAATTCACAGTCACTAAACTATCGACACGCTATGATGGCCGTTTTGACGTTTGTCCACTCATGAAGTTTTGGTATAAATTAATAATTAAATTTGAAGGAGCAAATTGATGTTCTTTATTGAGCAATTACATCATAAAATTTATTGAATGTATAATTTTTTGACACAAAATTTATTACATTGATTTCTAAACTATATATATTAGGGTCACGCGAACATTTATTGCACGCCTCATAAGCGAAGCGTTGAGGTGTGTTCTACTCCCGTTTTACACGAAACAACTGATTTTTCATACTTAAAATGTCTCTATTTATCATATATGCACTTGTAAAATAATATCTACACACACATATAAAGAACAAACACTATTTTTAACACTCATGATATTTTTGATGCCATTTTTGTTATTTAAACTAGTTAAAAAACTGTTTGAAAAAAATCTGGCTTGGACGTCCGTGAGTTGTAGGTAATGTATGTTAACACGATAACGACCAAAATACTTTACTAATCGAGTCTTTTTTTTTCGTTTACGAATTATTATGACTAGGAATAGAGCCCTATTACTTTTCACGTTCTGATTAGATGATATTGATACTGCATTACTGTTGACCCTTGCTCGTTAATTTGAAATCTGTTTTTCGCCTTTTATTGTGGTTTTCGTCGATATGGCTGAACGCACACACACACATCACTATTGCAATATGTCAAAACGGCCATCATAGCGTGCCGCAACTATAGATTAGTGGGAAAATAGATAGTGCATTATTTTCGTGTTGACAAGCTCTTCAGTTAGATGACTACACACAGTAGTCGTAATGTTTTACGTCAGTCATCCTATTAGTATAAGCCCATGAGGCTGCCATAAATAAAAATGCACCCAAGCCTCCAAAAAAAATGTTATGAACAAAAAAAATCCTGAAAGGCTGCTGGTTTGAATCCCCAAAACTGATGATGTTTTCATGAATCCAGACAAGGACAAGAAGCAAAGCCAGGGAGGTTTATTGTAAAATGCTGGCCTAACGCGGATTGGCAGACTTTACAGGCAGTTAAAAAAACATTTTTTTTATAATAAATAAATACTTTTTTTATAATTACCTTGCGGTGACATGAGCAGGTTGACGTATTCCAGCACATCTAGGAATAGCTCATTGCGTCTGTACTTGATGCCTTCACGACGCCATCCGATTTGTCCTGTCACCTACATACAGTAAAAAATAAGTTTTCCATAATGATTTTTGGCCTTCGTCCCCGTTGAATTTAGATATTTTCTTTTGTGTGCACACTTGTCAAAACGAATCAAATGATTCCAAAGTTCCGGCTCCATCATCAGACCCTGAGTATCGTCTGGGACTGTGGTACTATTCAAGATAATTCAAACTAGCTACTATTCAAGATAACTAACTAAATCGCTGGGTCTCCTGGTGGTCTGCGACGTTTAATTAAAGAGTACCCCTGGCCACCTTCCAGCTCCATCATCAGACCCTGGATACTATCTAAAAACAAAGTACACGTCGAGACAAATCAAACGAGTATAAACTCGATGGGGTTGTGTCCTTTCATTACAGAGTTACTGTGGTCACCTTCCAGCTCCATCATCAGACCCTGGATACCATTTAGAGACAAAGTACTCGTCAAGACGAATCATACGAGCCCAAACTCGATGGGGTTATGTCGTTTTATAACGGAGTTCCTATGGCCACCTTCTAGCTCCATCGTCAGACCCTGAATACCATCTAAAGATAAAGTACTCGTCATGACGAATCTAACGATTCCAAACTCGATGGGGTTATGTCGTTTTACAACGGAGTTCCTATAACCTTCTAGCTCCATCGTCAGACCCTGGATAACATCTAGAGACAGAGGTACTTTTCAAGACAAATCATACGAGCCCAAACTCAATGGGGTTATGTCGTTTTTTAACGTAGTCCTTTGGCCACCTTCCAGCTCCATCATTAGACCCTGGATATTATCTAGGACTGGAGTACTAGTCAAGACAATTCAAACGAGCCCTAACTCGATGGAGTTGCGCCATCAAATCATACGAGCCCAAACTCGATGGGGTTGCGCCGTTTTATCTTAGTTTCTATGGCCGCCTTCTAGCTCCATCAGTTGCGCCGTTTAATTATAGAGCTCCTAAGTCCACCTTCCAGCTCCATCATCAGATCAACTCCATATCATCATATTGCATTGTCACGCGATAAACATATGCGTATAAAATTTCAGCTCAATCGGAAACCGGGAAGTGTTTCAAATGTAACTTGCAAAATTTGAACGGAACAAGTAAAATAAAAGCGTCGCCACGCTAACAGCCGGTTTTACACTCCCTCCGCAAAAAAAAGATGTGGCCGACCATGAACCTAATGAAAATGGACGTCGTGTCTAGTACAAATTTCACGAGAAAAGTGTCTCTAGTCAATACTCTACAATCAATAGACAGTCTAAATTAATAAATAAACTTGAACATTCTAATTTGAAACCTTGTACCATTATAATAGGGTTGAGTTTTCATTACAATAATTTAATAGATTATGTAGCTTCTACCAATAGGTTGCACCACATGATCATCTTATGCAGCATATAGTAAATATTATTGGTTGACGACTTCTTTTTACAAATATCCAAAACTAAAAACAAATTGTTAGTGTTTATGCAAAATAATACTTGCAAATGATATAACAAGTCTACTTACTGAAAATATTCTTTTTTCACTTTATTTGAGTAGATTTTACACATTTTCACAATACACTATTGTATATTGAACGTAAAGTTAAATTCGTCAAGCAAACATGCACGATTGTTTCTCTTTTGGTTCAGACTTTTGAGCATAGACACAAGGTTCATTTGTTGGTAGGTCAATGTGGCTGACCATTGCATAAAACAAAACCTAACATACGACATATCATACATATATATAACCATGACCTTTAATTCTCCAGTTCAAATTAGTCTGGACATTGTTGTTATTACAACTATAGTAGTAGTCCATGAACCAGCCTCACCTGAGATGTGATTTGTGCTTGCTCCTCTTTTGATGCAGACTTTATGCCTTGCTGAGTGATGAATGTCTTCAGAACACCAGTATCAGAGTTCTGTGGGTAACCAAAATCCAGGATTTCTGAAAATTAAAAACAATGTTAGATCATTTGGTACATAGCACTTGACAAACAGCATGAGTTGTAGAACGACAATATTATTATGCCTTTCTTTTTAATGCTGTTTTCATTGTAAACAAGTTTCTGTGTGTAAATTCATCTGAATATCTTGTCCTAGTGGTGACGGACTATGAATACAAGTGTCACATCACACCCCATTGTTATTCCCACAGGTGTCGTACAAGGCGACTTAGGGAAGTAAGCAATTATCACCCATTGCATGACTGGTGGTAGGGCTGGGTACCAAGTGGGAGTACTCGCTTGCTATCGGGCCCAAGGGGGACGGTACCACCATCTCCCGTGTGACCAGCCATGAAGCACATAGGTGTGTTTAGGTTTTAGCAGGAGGTAGCTTTTACTTCTTTCATTTTATATCTGTGAAATGAAATGGTATAGTTGAGTTCATGAGTTACCATCAGGTGGGTTGTGGCTTGTCTGTTACCAAACGTAATAAAAAATATATATACTTCAAGACTTGAAGTAATATAATTAACAAACATATATTAAAAAAAAAACTCTTATTTTTTTACAGTTCCATTGTGTGTTCAAAGAGCAAGGTATTGAAACTATTTGCAATTTAAAACAAAATATTTGAACCACAATATAGATTAAAACAAGCAACCCACCCTACACATGAATGTGTTAGCAATGATTATGTTGCCATAATCAAGTTTAATGAAGATACATTCCTTTTTCCTTAAATTAGAAAAAAAAAGAGTTCACAACTTACCATCAAGAAGTTCGTAGATGAGGACAAAGTTATTTTTAATATTTTCCTCTGAGATTTTGCCAAAGTATGATTGCATCACATCTATGATTTTGAGCAAGAACTCAAACACCATGGCCGCATTCACATTTTGTTTAGTGACTGCAGCTAGCCAGATGTTTGCTCTCTGTTCAAAACAAGAAAATATAATTCAGGATTTTATTGCCTTTCAATAATGTCAGTGAAAATTATATTTTAAGTAGACTGATCAAGAACTCTGTCTACTAACTAATTTGAAAATGGAATGCTGCTGGGCTGACTGATATTCCATTGTTATAAAATAGCAATTTACCAATTTCTCTAGTTTTGATTATTAAATAACTTTATTATATAATTCATACCACAAAAAAAAAACATAGCATCATGCCTGTATTCCCCGAAGGGGTAGACAGAGGTGTATTGCAATACCCACAACTCGCCAGCTATGTTTAAGTCCCACGTAATAGGGGGCGAGCCTATTGATGTCTACCGGGCACATTTTCAAACTCCGGGCTGCTACTGAGAATTTTTCTTTTTAGGAAAAAGCTCAATAACTTTTACTTTCTAGTTAATTTTAAAAGTTTGTTTTGGATCAATATTTGCCAAAATCTAAGATACGTAACTAAAACAATTCGTAATTTATTTATGACTACTTATGTCCCACTATTGAGCATGAAGCTACTCCCAAGTTAAAGGAATATAAGCCTACTATGGCATCCAGGTCAAATGGCATAATTTCAAGTCTTGTCCTTTTCAATAAATGTGCTATAATTCTTAAAGGACTCTTGGAGCTACGGAGAGGAATAGAATATTCAGACATCGTTCACTAAACACAGAATAAGTTTTTCTAATATTTATTGTAAGTTGAGTTAAGATTTGTTCAACCTCGCTGTATCTTAACATCAATGACATGCAGCCTAACAAAAATTTAAGACGATACCTTGATGTGGAAGAAAGAAGTCCTCGCTATGTTCGTTACCGGTGAGCGCACTTGCTGCCTAGCGTGGATCACATTAACTCTGAACGCGTCGACGGCGTTCCGTCCTATATCGTCACGGTATACTCGCGAGATAAGGACTTCGCCCTTGTGATTATACACAAACAGGCCCCCAATCATCTTGATTTAAGCCTGAAAAATTAAAACAACAAATACTCTTGTTTCATCTTTCAGAATTGTTTTTACTAACCTACCTACAAATATGATTATTGTAAAAAAAATCAAAAAAGAGCTTTATTTTTCCTATTGTATATTTAATAGATTTAACATAAATGAGCTTATAAAAACAGTTACAGTGGGCCGATCACGAATCAATAAGACAGGATACGACCAATATAACACTTCGGTTTCAGTGATAAAAATATAGCCATCATACAATAAATGGGGTACTCACCAGTTTTATATTACAAATAAAATCATTAGCTATTCAAATTGCTAACGAAGATGTAATATAGATAGATCGAATTTATCTCATTTTTTTCGCTAAAATCCGCTAGTTTGTGACGAGTGACGACAGCGATACCGCCCCCAAATTGGAACGTCAATATCAGTGTAGTGTTGCGATTGCGACGCGCCAACTCACGCCAACTCGACTAACACAAAATGAATATTATGACAGACAACTATGCTATTTCAAAATAACTATCGGTTTTAAATGCCCTTGGGTAGATCACTTATGTTATTGCTAATGTTAGACGTATGTAAGCTCTCGAACATACACATGACGAGTGTCGAGAAAAAAATTGCTAGGGAAGTGGTCACTAGACAGAGGGTTACTCGTCATGCCTCTCGTCTTGCCACTCCGTCCAGCCGGCAATGTTACATGCATCTTTAGTCGTTTTTTACCGGCCACAAACTCACATTGAACGTTTCATACGTATTACTCTTTGAACGAACGCATTCCACTGTTTCTTAAATTTAAAAAAACGATAAATATATTTATTAATCTATTAGCTGCTGAGCCAGTGATATGGAGTGCAACAGCAGTATTGTATTGTAAACGCGGGCTATTTGTTTTCCGCAACTCGACGTCGTAAGTGCGCCTATTTTGCGTGACGGGTTGCTGGCACTACTCTTGCCAACCCAGCATCACCAGAAAGCCTAGCAGACCCTTGACGTTTGCCGACGACTTCTGGGAGCGACCTCGGAGAACCAAGGTATAGTGCCCGGTATTCTGCCACCCCCGGACATTCAAGGATGACGTGGGCGGCCGCTTCGTCTGCCTCCATGCAAGCTCTGCAAAGAGGGCTGTCTGTAACACCTAGAGTAAATAAGTGTTTAATCCATAAAGCATGTCCAGTAATGGCTCCCCTTAGGAGCCGGAGCTGAGGCCTCTTCAAACACCGTATCTTTAGTGACAATCCGGGGTAGATTGTCGGAAGGGCCTGTCTGGCTTGCCTGCATGTGCCTAAGTTAGACCAGTATTCTTGGTATTCTACCTTGGTGTTTTGTCGTAGTGTGTTCCGGAGCCAAGTGAACGGCAGGGGTAGAATGGGCTCTGGTCTTCCACTATCATCTCCGAAACCCCCCTTGCCAATTCATCGGAAGCGTCATTATCGCGTGAGTTGCTGTGTCCTTTGATCCACTGTATTAAACTTAACTATATTGAATTAAATGCGTTCTGATAGAGGGCGTTGGTCGTTAAGATAAATGTGATAAGGAGATTGGGTATGTCTAAAAGATAGTACTGTAGCTCAGTGGATTAGAGCACTTCCTCGGATAGGAAGGGGCGCAGGTTCGATTCCCGCCTGTACTAAAATACCCTTTTTCCTTATTCACAAATTATAATTTGTAATTTAAGAGTAGCTGAGCATGTCAAGTGCTAAAATATAGATCAAAAATGTTTAAAAAATCACGCCATCAAATAGTATGAATTTTAATTGCAAAATTAAACTTACTATATTGGATGCATGTAAATGCGTTCCGATAGAGGGCGTTGGTCGTTAAGACAAATGTGATAAGGAGATTGGGTATGTCTAAAAGATAGTACTGTAGCTCAGTGGATTAGAGCACTTCCCCGGATAGGAAGGGACGCAGGTTCGATTCCCGCCTGTACTAAAATACTCTTTTTCCTTATTCACAAATTATAATTTGTACTTTAAGTTAAAATGCAGATTTGTCAGAATATTGTATTGATGTGTCAGAAGTTTCTGGTTATACCTCTCCATCTACCTCTTTCTCTCTCTCGGTCGTATTTAGTCTGAGGGTTATACCATTGAGCTCTAATAAAGAGGGAGGTGCCCTAATCTTCATATACCTAGTAAAAGTGACTTACTTCGGCTGTCGTCCGCCATCTTAATAGTTACGATGACAGCGTAATTTGGGTGTGTTCCGATATACACTGCGAGCACTGTAAGGTGTGATGTCAATTTAGTATACTGTGAAGTCATTCCTTTATAGTTTTACTGTATATAACGGAATGCAGTCCAGTATACTGATCTGTCATTACTTTCATTTCATACAAAGTATTGGTTTTACTCTGCAATAAACACAATTTCTTTACTTTTGCCATGTTCGGGTATCTTTGATTTGCAATATTCAACAATAATAATAATATTCCATAGTGCGTTGTTATATTTATGGAAGCTGTTGATCACGTGATATCACAGTGCTCGCAGTGTATATCGGAACAAGGCCTTTATCTGTTGTTTGTCAGCTGTCAATTAGGAATGCAGGAAGAACCAACAACTATCGATATATTGATGTTTTAAAAAATATTGATATATTAAATATTCTTTATTTCAAAATATTTAATGTGCGCTATTTAGGTTCTAACCTAGCATTCACCACTAATAATTTGTGATTTTTATTCGTCACAAATTTTCATATAGTGGAAAGAAGCCGACCATTTATTCATTTTGTGTGCTCGGAACGAAGTGGTGGTGTGTGCTTGGAATGAAGTGGTGGTGGCTTAGCAGCAGACCATTAAATAAATTAATTTTTATTAATTTATCGAATTGATTAATCATTTTAATTGTATTATTATTAGCATTCAAAGCAAGTAAATACTTTTGTTACACAAGATAAGAAAAACAAAATAAAAAGGAACAACTACAAAATATCAATAGTAGGTAGCCCGCTCAGTTTTTGTAGTGCTAATTGCAAAACACTGATTTTCAGCTGGCCCAACAATAAACCTTCAACTTAACTTATTATTATCCTTCCAGACAATTTTACAGCGAGCATAATCCTGTAAAATTCTTCAATCTAAATACGTCCCTCTCTAGCATAAAAATAATCTACACAAAATAGCTATCCCAGCCAGGAGACCTTCTCCACTTAAACAATAGTTAGTAGTCTTTGTCCTAATCTGTAATCCAGAGTTTTAAATAAGTGACAATTCGTGATGATTGGCTAAGTAGTTACGGTGTCAAGAAATAGCAAATAAATGAACTTACTTTAACATTTATAAAAACAGTTAAACTGTCATCGCCGTAAGATTGCTGGAATTCAGTCATAAGAAAGGCCTCGAAATTGTAAGAATTTCACCGATATATCGATATTTATTCTACAAGCCTATTGCCAATATGTTCCGTGCTGTCAACAATATATTTATAATAACGATTTTTGCCTAAAATCTGCGGAAATACTGCGATTTTTACAGAGATAAAAGATAAAACAGATGACAACATGCCTTCATGTTCAGTACTTCAATGCAGCACGTAGAAAAGTAATACCCGATTATCCATCCATCGTACTCGTCAAGAGTCATACGAGCCCAAAATCGATGGGGTTATGTCGTTTTATAACGGAGTTCTTATAGCCACTTTTTAGCTTCATCATCAGAACCTGGAAACAATCTAAAGAGAAATTACTCGTCAAGACGAATCAAACGAGTCTAAACTCGATAGGGTTGCACCGTTTCATTATAGAATTCTTATGTCCACCTTCCAGCTCCATCGTCAGACCAGCCATGTCATCAATAGAGTGTAACGCCCTTAATTTTCTGTTTGTTTAAAAAGAAGACATACCTGATTGATCTATCAACCACTAGCTCATATGACTGAATGGATTGGGTTGCAATTTGACACATAGATATAATTATAGGTACAGGTAGATAAATATTTACGCAATTAAAAAACCCTTTGTCCACCCAAAAATTTATAGATCGCTTGAAGGACTGAAGTATCGATATCGATATTTTTTACGCGCTTCCCTAGCGGAAATTCCGCCATTTTTGGATTTCAAAGACTTGGCTCGGTAAATTTGTAGTAATTTCCTCTCCCCCTTTATTAGAGCTCAATGGGGTTATACGGTACTACTCTTTGGTCAGAAGGTATCATTTACAAACATAGATAATTAACTATACTGGGAAATTAACAAACATAGATATCTAAATAACTTTTACAAAGTTAATACTGCAGCCAGTTATATTCTTAAATGAAAAAGAGGTACACAAAAAATACATTGCAAACAACGTTTTCGAAGAACTTGGGTGTAGCGTTTTGAGACATTGAGTCCATTGAGTCTAGTGATAGATGAGTGATAGCGACAGCGGGGACACAAATACTCGTATTCCAAGCACGCCTTAGACGAAGAATATTAAAGCACGCCGTCGCTCTGCATTATCTTCTTGGACTTGTGTTATTTCAAGTATTAATGTGCATAGGTACTTATATTATATATGTTGCAAAAGATGTAATGCGGCATAGAACTTCTAACATATTTTTCGTGTTGCCTCCAAAGCTCCATAGAAGCTTCAGTAAAGTCACCACGCTAAACAAAAATAACACATACGTGAAAAGGATAAAAAACTTATAATCTTTCTCGCTCACTCTTGCTATGACCTAATATGTGCATCCTTTTCTTTATCCTTAGTATTAACAGTAGTGAGTCTATTATATCCTCCGTCTACGGTAGGCAAGCTTGCTAGTGATGTAACTATGGTAGGTACTTATAGTGCTTCGTATGGTGAATGAGAGTGCCGTAGACCTAAACCACTCCATATCCTCTCCTTAATATCCTTCATATCCACCTCCATCGCTGTCCTAAGGAGTGGGTGACGCGCCAATGATGCTCCTGGTGTTGTTTGCGTCTATAAGTTAGTTTTAAAAAATGAAAAAACTGTTTATGATAAGTTTCTAGTAAGTAGTCAATTGACTTTAGCGATGCTTTTTTCGGGGAATTTGTACTAGACCCGAAGTCCATTTTAATTAGGTCAATGGAAAATGTATACGAAAAATCTACCAAACAAATTACATACCTATTCAAACCCAGAACATAAAATGTAAATATTTAATAGATAAAACATTTTTTTAAAAAAGAAAACCGGCTTCAAATGCACCCAGGAACTAAAAAGCAATAAATAATTGGTATTTAGATACGATTTCCGTGCTAGACACCTACTGATGTGTTTGAAGCCGGTGCCAAGTCATCGATGTAAATATTTTTTTTAGATTTTTGTTGATTTTTTAAAAACTACTGCACCAATTCCGATAAAATTTGAGTGGGACCATTTCGGAATATACCCCTTTCCAACAAAAAAAGAATTTTACAAATCCGTCAACATATGACGGAGTTATGCCCGAACATACATAAAAAAAAAACATCCGAATTGATAACCTCCTCCTTTTCTTAACGTCGGTTAAAAATAATGTAGGTTTACAATGGGGGATTGAACCTGCGTCTTTTGTGATGCCAGTCCAGACGCTTTGCCGCTTCATCTATCGAAGCAGTTTCTCGGAGCTACCGATTTCTATATCACATTCTTTCTTACTGTCTCGGGCGATGGCCACGCTTCTGTCTAAGGTAAGCTTAATTTTTCAATCAAGAATCATACCAATTGATAGCACAGCCAAGAAATCCCATGATCTACACTAATTTTATTACAAAACAGATAAAAAGCTGTGTCACTCGTTCCAAATATTTGAGAAAAAGTAGCTAAAGTAGTAAGATATTTAGACGTGTCTGAACTCAAAACTATTTTATATAAATTATTGTCTATTTGGCTCATCACACAAAAAAAACTAGACATTGCGGGACGTCTAGCAGATGTGCAAACATCGAAATTACTTTGTAGAAATAAAATGATCATAACTTGACAAATTACTCCTCAAGACGAATCAAACGAGTATAAACTCGATAGGGTTGCGTAGTTTCATTACAGAGTTACTGTGGCCACCTTTCAGCTCCATCGTCAGACCCTGGATACCATCTAGAGACAAAGTACTCGTCAAGACAAATTATGCGAGCCCAAACTCGATGGAGTTATGTCGTTTTATAACGGAGTTCCTATGGCCACCTTCTAGCTCCTTCATAAGATCCTGGATACCATCTAAATACATAATATTGCATTGTCACTTGATATACACATGCGTGTAAAATTTCAGCTCAATCGGAAACCGGGAAGTGTGTCAAATTTAACTTGCAAAATTTGAATGGCATAAGTACAATAAAAGCGTCGCCACGCTAACAGCCGATTTTACCCTCCCTCCGCATTAGATGTTTCACATCAAAAACTGCCTAAGTACCTAATCCTATTTTGTAAAACCTCTTTTTTATTTATTTTTTATAACGGGAAAAATTGTACCTAAGCGCCCACCCCGTCGTTCGGGCTAACAAACAGGGTAGTGTGAGGCCCTCACCCACTAAATAAACCCGCCGTATGCTGTCCCTCCGCCTGTAATAGTGGGCCACTGGAACTGTGCCTACAACTAGTACCTACCTATAAATTTTTTCTCGCTAATACATCTGGAATCTCGTATCTCACATTTGTATAACCTCACAAGAAATTAACAACTAAGAATAATAAATCATTATGTAGAATAAAATTTATACAATTGAGTTAAATAAATGTTAGACTTTAGTTATGAAAACATTGAAAACAGGGTAAAATATTTATGTTTAATACATAAGTCTTATCAATCTATGGCCGCTAGCAATGTCATTATAAATAACAGTTTACACCCGACAGTCAGTTGGACGGTACTATAATTTAATATACCGCGAAAATGCTACGGCATATTTTAATTTTTAACGCGTTTTGCGTAATTTTAGTGGCCAGTATTGAACCTGGACCATTATATCCGCCAACGAAAGGAGAAGTATGGCCAAAACCTCAAGAACAAAGAAAACACAATAAATATTACAGATTAATTCCATCCGCTTTTAAATTTACTGTGAGTATTAACAATATAACAAAACGTAATTTAAATATTTGTTATAAACATACTTATGAATGCATTCTCTTTTTAAAAGTGTCACATCTTTTTGTCGGAATTATCGATTTTTCACATCGCTTCGTCTCGTGCTGTCGGTAGAGAGTAGTTTATTCCTTGCGTGTAATAATATTCAGGCGTTTTTCACGAATTTTCTAATTAATATAATTTTTTTTATCATCTTACAAATATTATATCTACCTAAAAATAATTTTCACTGGTAAAATAGCTAGGTGTAATTAAGCATAACAACTTGCTTAAATAGTAATTACTTAATTACTAGTGGTATAGGCAGATACAAATTATGATATGTAACGGCATTTCGCTGCCCTTTTTTTGCCCCCATGGGAACAAGACGTGATGGATAGTGAATCCCTTGCCGCCATTAGGATGCTTGATCATTCATAACTTAATATGCAACAAAATAATTAAGTATTAAATAAAAAATAATATAAAAAATAAAAAATTATATTCTGCCAATTCTCATTACACAGCCAGAAATCCACCAACCTCACTACGCAATACAAAAGATAAGCACTAGGATGTTGATAATTTCATGGTACTGTAAAACTGGCCGTGTGGGGCCGGCTTTAAAATTGTCCCACCCCTCTCTACCCATGGGAGTCGTAAGAGCCGACTGAGGGAATTCCGAGGGAGTGGGCAGCAGCACTCCCTCGAGTATTGACAACATCCACTGCGATCGCCAACCCGCCTGCCAAGCGTGGCGATTACGGCATTATCCCCCATGGTGGGACTGCTCGTTGTGGTATTCTCTTGGAGGCCTATGTCCAGCAGTGGACATTGAAAGGCTGATGGATGGATGGATGGACTGTAAAACTACGGCAGATGCACTTGTCGCTAGGCCATGTGGGGCCGGCTTTAGAATTGTCCCACCCCTCTCTACCCACGGGCGTCGTAAGAGCCGACTGAGGGAGTAACGGGGGAGTGGGCAGCAGCACTCCCTCAAGTATTAACAACATCCACTGCGATCGCCAACCGGCCTGCCAAGCGTGGCGATTACGGCATTATTATTAATAAGCTCAATAACACTGTTGCCCGGTCCGGGGACCGAAGCCCGAGACCTCATGATCAGATGTCGCTCACACTACCGCTGCACCACGGAGGCTGTTTACTTATGCTTGTTAGAAGTGTTGCCACCTGCATAGTAAAATAAAACCCAAGAACTCATGATCCACAATCGCATATACTATGTAAGCAAACGCTTGTGTGCAGGAAGATGAAAGTTCGTATGCAAGCTTTACAAATTTATAATTGAAACTCAAATGCCAATCCTTCAAAGTCACTTCGATATGTCATCATAAAAAAATAGCTGAACAATGTTTTTGAGAGAAAGCCCAAACCTCCTCCTAATTTGATTGATTTAGATACCAGCCTCCCTCCTGAGTGTTGTGAGTTCGATTCCCATAGGTACAGGACAATTCTTTATGTGATCAACAAATGGTTGTTCTACTCGTCTGTGTGTACTGTGTGTTCGTGAAATTGTATGTTTGTAAAGTCCCCTACGATACAAGGATTATGGCTTAGTACAAGGCGGCTGTGTGGGGCCGGCTTTAGAATTGTCCCACCCCTCTCTACCCACGGGAGTTGTAAGAGCCGACTGAGGGAATACCGGGGGAGTGGCCAGCAGCAATCCCTCGAGTATTAACAACATCCACTGCGATCGCCAACCCGCCTGCCAAGCGTGGCGATTACGGCATTATCCCCCATGACGGGACCGCTCGTTGTGGCGTTCTCTTGGGGAGGCCTGTGTCCAGCAGTGGACATTGAAAGGCCGAAGGATGGACAGGGTATTGTCTTAAAAAAAAAATCTTCCTATTATCAATACTGTCCACCTTCTTATTTCCTCTCTATCATCCGACTTCTCCACCTATCTCTATCCATGGGGTTGGCGCGTAAGTGATGCCTCTGGTGTAGCTATAAACCACGGTAAGTCTCTAAAGTAAAACCAGAGAGAGAGCGAAGCCTCGGATTCACCTTGTGTAAGGAAGGCTAGGTGACATAATGACATTCTAAATATTATTGTAATAGTTTAAACAATTAGCATAGATATTTCAAAACTACAACTATTAATAAAATGTGTTTAGGAAAATTACAGGGAACACAAAGGAGTTTACTCGTATTATGTTCTTTTTGAAGTTATACTTCTTTTGGCGCGTTAGGGAAAAATTATGAGAGTACATTTTTACGATGCGCGCGCACACCGTCAAGACAAACAGACACCCTGAAGTTAGACACCCTGAAGTTAGCTATAGTCAACATTTTATTTTTTAAACATTTTTGATCTATATTTTTTAGCATTTGACATGCTCCGCCACTTTTATAAACTACAAATTCTTTAATAATAAGGAAAAAGAGATTTTTTGTACTAGCGGGAATCGAACCCGCGTCTTTTCCAATCCGGGGAAGTGCTCTAAGCCACTGAGCTATAGTACAGGTCTTTCTTTATAAAACCTCTTTCTTTTTTCTATCTATATATTGGTATAAGAAGTATAGGTACTGCCACAGTGGTGGTCTATGTTGAACATTAAAGCAAAAGTCTTGCAAGCAAGCGGTAAGTCATATTCGCCACTCATAATAGCCTTAAAATAGGAGCACAGTAGCAGAATCACTTCAATCAGTAAGCACGTTGCTGTCCATAACTTTTTTCAGATCAACCCGCCCGAGAAGGCCGAGGTCTCCTTAGATTTGGAAATTATGTAACCACTCAAAGACCTTTTTGCTCCAGCAACTATCGATCAACCGACAGACCAGACCATTGCACTTTATTGCAAAAAAAATAACGTAATGGTTGACATTACGTTATTCAAACAACACATTCGATAATATGTACCTAGATATTTTTTTGTCTACAGGAAAAAGGCGAAACATGTCACATATTGAGAGGAGCCATCGAGCGATACTCTCACATTTTAAGGACTACGTATCGCCTCGCCTGGAAACATTCTAAGCGAATTAGCCATATTGACGGTGTTGCCAACCACTTGCTGCGAAATGTCGATAATTTGGAAGAACTCCAAATAAATCTCAGCTCACCATGCGAGAATCATCCGCAGATGGGTATGGATGAAAGATGTGAGTATGTTACTACTACAGTTGACACTACACTTTATGTTTAATAGTACAGTTGAATTGTAAAGATAGCGATACGAGCTACATATATATATGCAACATATATGCTATACTATCTGTTCTTTCTGCCTACCCCGCAAGGGAAATGGCGTGATGATAAGACAACTAACTAATATGACAAAATAATGCAATTCGCTTCTAGGTTCATCTAATATGACAAAATAATGCAATCCGCATCTATTTCTTCCCAATTTGAGTGTAGGTATTTTTATGTAAAATGTAGAACTTATCGGTAATACTATTGTAGATATAGTACTACTATAAAATTATAACCGATAATAACAGAAGCTGTAATTACAGATATTTAAAAGAAATTACGATATTAAGCTAATTAGACGTTGACTGTTTATTTTGTAATATTTGTTCATTTGTTTATCTGTTTGTTTGTTCGCCTATATCTACTGCTCTAGGGCCTGAGTTCAAAGTCAGTGCTAATAACAAACATAACATAACAACATTTTTTTATATTACTGACGCAACACACTGACTATTCGGGAATATAAGTGCCAACATCCCATTCTTTATCGCAGGTGTCGTACAAGGCGACTAGGCAATAAAATGAATAGGAGATGGATAGGAAACATAGGTATATATATATAGGAGTATAGGTTTGATACTAGGGAGAGGTTAGGAAGCATAATAAGCAGAGGATAGGAAGGTACGGTAACGTAGGAGTCCATCCATCAGCCTTTTAACGTCCACTGCTGGACATAGGCTTCCCCAAGAATGGGGGTAGTGCCGTAATCGCCACGCTTGGCAGGCGGGTTGGCGATCGCAGTGGATATTGTTAATACTCGAAGGAATGCTGCTGCCCACTCACCCGGTATTCCCTCAATCGGCTCTTACGACTCCCTTGAGTGGAGAGGGTTCGGACAATTCTAAAGCTTATCCTTCCTTGGACTTATCCTTCAAGAAATTCTTAATAACAGCTCGGGAAATTTGTCGGTTTTTCACCTCCATGCCAGTTAAATACTTAGTCGTCGGTCGTGCGCATGATCTCTCTCGGGTCATGTGCCTTCCTATCAGATTAAGAGGATGTGGGAAGAGAGAGTGCACTTATATTTGCCCTCACACTCGTGCACTAATATCTTTTGTGTAGTTTGCTTGTGTCCGTAGACAACAAAATCGCTCTGGAGATAACTATCATCTTTAGATATTGAGATTCAGTTATTGAGTAGATATTGCAACATTATTATTGTATTTTTCGTCAATGATTGTCTATGACTTTTCACACATACACAATATTCAATTATACTAATTATGATTACTGTGCACTAGGGGTACAATACCTACCATTGATAAAAATTGAGATAACAATAGAGTTCATGACATCGTTCAAGTAAAATTCTTAGAATTATTGCAATAAGAATAACGAAACACTCTATATATTTAAATATTGAAATAGGAATTTAAGATATTATTTTTCAAATACAAGTAAAGTAGGAAAAACAAAATTTTCTGACACACACAGTATAAAGAATTTAACATATACGCTGTGTTGTTAGTGGTTTTGTAGATTACAATTGACGTACACTCAAACTCACGGATCTTCTCTTTGTATATAACATTACCAGACTCTTCCAGTGAGTTCGACCGCATGTACTTCAGTATTATAAATAGATCACTCAACGACACATCAATAATCTTTCTGCAAAAATTGCTGTCCCACAGAACTTTTTTCGAGATAATAATTAGCCTGCATCCTTTTCTGAGTTCTCAACTACGTGTATGTTCAATTTCATGATAATCGATTGAGTAGTTATGGCAAGAAAGTGTAACAGATAAACAAACACACTTTACTTACTTACTTATCATCACGCCATCTCCCTTGTGTCAGCAATCAGCGCTATCCTTATTTCGAGAGAACTATTTCTATAAACCAATATAGAAGTACTTCTTAAAATTAGCGCTAGATGGCGTATAAGACATGAAAACCACAGTACTTTTTGAAATTAGCGCTATCTATGTGGTTTATTGAAAACTACTTGTGGTCTTGGTCTTACACCAATACATTATTAGTTACTTATCAAATAATTGATTTTATTGTGAAAAATAATTAATTATGAGGCGTGCACTTTTGGATTTTACAAAGTATTTTTTTTATACCTGTCAACACAAACAAATGCAATTTTGTGTTTATAATATTAATTATTTGTAATGATTATAGATAGGGATGGCTCCAATTTACAGGGCATTTTATTTTATGCTTTCCTTCCAGACACGCTGAATGTCTCTGGAATATCAACTCTTCATAGTGACTCCATTTGGGGTATACTAAGAGGAATGGAAAGTTTCGCTCAACTCTTCTATATCTCGGATGACTTCAAGGTAAGTTATTCTTCTATAAAGAGGGTCTAGTTTTGTTAAATTACAATCCAATTCAGAATAGGTAATGCTATTTCAATAGCAAATAATTGGGCTCAAGTGTAAAAACTAAAAAAGCTGGTTGTTTGTACAGCTCAAAACGTTCCCATTGATTGCGATGGTCTGCGCTGTAGACAGACCAGTGTTAGTGTACCCGCGCTGGCCTGAAAATGATAATCACAATGATATAATGACTTCACATCTCGTGAACAAAATCGGTTTCGTCGCAATATTTTTTTCGCCGGGCGTTCATAAATTATGAACTACTAAAAATAAGTCCGACCCCACGATGCTGTGAAAAAGAAGCCACCGCACACTCACGGATTGACAATCTCTGCTATCTTAGTGAGCTTCACCTTCCTCAAAGATTGAAAGTAATAATGATAGCAAGCGATGACAGGATACGCTGTAGTAAGATCCCAAAATGCATTACTTAAAAAATGTTTTATACTACGTGGGAAGCAAACAAGCATAGGGCCCACCTGATGGTAAGCGGCTTCCAGAGCTTATAGGCGCTAGAAATACTAGAGGCATCACTAGTGCCGCGTGGAGGTCAGATAGATAATCGCTCCGTATAAATACTCTTGGCCAGGTGAAATTTAACAGCTTGGAAGCCGGGGAATGAATTTTGGAATAAGACAGGGAATATTCCCAGCCTTATTCCAAAATCCATTGGCCATTCCAATCTTCCTACTCGTCATCTGATGAATTGGTTGATTGATTGAGTGGATATGTTGGATTCTCCTCCTAAATATCTATTCAACAATAGGCTACTGTAATTATCTGCAATTCCAGTTATTACAAATGTAGTAAACAAGTTAGCAAGCTTATCAATAACTACAGTTCTACTCAATCACACAAAGTCATAAGCAAAAGTATATCCGATCCACATTTTATTATTGTACTTTGTTAAATATTTTTAGGATGTATTTATCAACGCAACGGAAATGGTGGACTATCCGAGATATCCACACCGTGGTCTGCTCATAGATACGTCCCGCCATTATATTTCTATGTCAAATATATTGAAGACCCTGGACGCGATGGAGATGAACAAAATGAACGTGCTGCATTGGCATATTGTTGATGATCAGAGCTTTCCGTATGTCAGCGAGAAGTTTCCACAGTTGAGGTACTGGAAGTTTAAGGGTTAGGTATATTTTTAGTTTTTTCTACTGACCTCTTGATGGTAAGTGGTAACCGCCACTCATGAACTCATCAATACTAAGAATACTGTCACACGTATGTACAGCTGGAACCCTGCCCAGTAGCGGCGGTATGAGAGACGGTGCAGGTGCGTAAGGACGGGAGTCAACTCAGGGGCGCACGTTCGAAGAACCACCGCAGGGATGCTATCCGGTCCACTTGACTTAAGGACGTCTACCACCAGTAAATATATGCTTTGGTAGTACGTTGAACTTGAACGATGCCGAATTGATCTCTTGGACTTCACCGTTAATAGCGGTGCAGATTACTATTATGAGGCAAAAATTACTTAATTATTGCCAAAATTGCTAATGACCAATCCAAATATAAGTAACAGCACGTGTACTTAGCAGTTTCATGTAGCCAATCCACTAGATATGATGGCGATCCATTATTAAGAAAAGGTTGGGGCCAGCCCATTCATACTGGGTGGAGCAAAGTTATTTTTTCTTGCGGTGATTGATCACACAGATCCCTTTATTTTGTACAAGGCTGGCAGGCAAACAAGCAAACTTTCCAACTGATTGTAAATAGTTACCTATCTGCAACACTAGAGGCAGCACTCACGCATTGCCACCTCATACTCGTAGAAAGGGATAGAAGTTAGAGAGATGCGGACGTAGACAGCCAGGATAATAGGTAGGAATGACAGGCTCAAACCCTCCAGCCGGCCTTTCAGGAGATTAGACTTCCAGTATCTATGAAACCATATGCTAGAAACGTCTATCTATACGTTATAAACTCCCTCTAGTGTTGGTTTAAAAACTATTTCTTCATTTCACAGCGAGAAAGGAGCATACGACCCCACGATGGTCTACACTAAGGGTAACATCGCACATATCGTGAACTACGCTCGAGACAGAGGCATCCGTGTTTTACCAGAGTTTGATGTTCCAGGTAAATTATATTTATTCAGCCAAGATCCAAATCTAAGGATGAGGAACGAATTGCTTGCAATAAAATTCTGATATTTTGTAATTATTTGCGTAAGTCTTACATCACTGCCCAGTAAAGGAAAATAGGTGTATAAGGGAATGAAGTCTCAAAATAAATTAAAACAAAAATAATTTGTCAATGGACATTCCGTTTTGTTTCATAAAAGAAAATCAGTAAAATCGTAGATATTAAGACGTATCTAAGCAATCCATGTTATCAAACGATGAGCTCTTAAGAAAAAGGTCGGCAGTATACCTACTCAGTAGACTGATAAAGTATAGAATTATCTGCAATACAAATAAATACTTGTGTTTTATCGTAACAAATCGATACGCTAGAGTTTAATTTTATTATAGTAACTTTAAAAATCTTCAGCACATACAATAGATTGTTGTGTAAAGACAGAAGAACTATATTACTCGAATGGGATTCAAATTCATGACTTGGAAATGTCTTCCATTAAAATTCAATAAAATCTTTATATCATAGGCCTGATAAGTAAACTGCACTTAAAATTGTGAAAAAAATTACAAATGTGGTGTTCTTATTGGTTTAGGTACTATTATTAGATGCGTGTATGATGGAGTATTCACCAACTGCTGGCTGGCCGTACCTACTACATCGCTATATGCCTGCGTTAAATAGTGCATTCAGCAAAAATCTTTGTGTCCCTACACAAATAACTAATACAGATGCTTGAGGCGAGTGTACAGCACTAATGTCGAGTCACGATTGCAATCTCTCTCATGTAACAAAAACATACCCCGCGTCTTTGAAATTTAGTCTTAATTTTCGTCCAACTGTTAACGATCGAATATCCCCTTATAAAGTCGCACTTCAAAAATCTCTTCTGCTGTACAGCCCATGTGTCCAGCTCCCACTGTTTAGGCACCGGTCGCAATCACGGTTGGAGAATATATACCTTAGTACCTATGGTTAATTTCAATGCTTTATTCTATTACAACGACCGCCCAATGCATTGCAAATTATTTATACTCATCGCTTATGTGTGAAGTGCCAATCAGCAGGCCACATCACTCGAGGAACTGATTACCACTGAATCAGTAAGATACTTGAGACCAGCTGATGGACAGATGACCTGCTCAAAGCCACAAGGATCCATTGAATACACGTGGCGCGACACAAGACAGTATTCATGTATAAAAATAATAACCCATACCCTTTTACAGGCCATACCAGATCCTGGGGAGAAGCTTACCCAAATGTTTTAACAAAATGCCACTGCCCTTTTACAGGCCATACCAGATCCTGGGGAGAAGCTTACCCAAATGTTTTAACAAAATGCCACTGCCCTTTTACAGGCCATACCAGATCCTGGGGAGAAGCTTACCCAAATGTTTTAACAAAATGCCACTATCCGTCTCAAGACCTAGGTCGGATATCAGTTGATCACTCCGAAAATTACACCGATAAAATAAGTTTGGGCCCAATGGATCCAACGAAAAATATCACATACAAGCTGATAAGCGAATTGTTTAAGGAAGTAAATGAAAGATTCCCTGAAAATTATTTACATGTTGGCGGTGACGAGGTTGATTTGCGTTGTTGGTAGGAATGCTTTTATACTATTTTTTTTATTTCGATCGTAACAGGATTTGTAACCAAAACCGGCACTTAACATTTTGATCGAAACTAGCCGAATTTTCGGTCAATACCTTTTTTTAGATACATAAATTATGCTCAAGTAAAACCGCATTTGATGATAAGATACAAGGCTGTGTCTGCATGTTGTAATCGATGATTGAATCAATGAATCTGACGTTGTGTCACGTTTTCTTTTACTTTTTTTTTGTTTAGGCGGGAAAAAATGTACCTAATCACACACCGTCGTTCGGGGGCAACGAACAGGGTAGTGTGGGGCCCTCACCCACTAAAGAAACCCGCCGTGTGCCGTCTCTCCGCCTGTGTTGACGTACCACTGGTACTATGTTGAATCACCTCAGAGGTTGACGATGTGCGACCTGCGTCAACGAGTTGGTTGTATTAGTAACAGATCTTTGAGGAAGAGACCCAAGGTTTTGGACATGCTGCAATGGAAGGCATTAAAGATGGCGCTAAATGTTTGATACAAAAAGTATACCTATCAAAGCGTTTATATGTAACTTAGGATGTACTTTTCAGGCAATCCAACCCCAATCTTCAAGAGTTTATGAGACAACATAACATGACGGACCCGAGTGATCTACATTCTTACTTCATGAATCGAGTTATTCCACTATTGGGTCATACCAAAGCCATCGTGTGGCAGGTGTGTATATTACCTATGTGATTTTAACACGCTAAAATTAGCCTATTTGTAACTAACAATGGAATCTTCAACTTATCTTATATATTATTACTCTAGCCTATGTTTCTGTCGCTTTTTTCTTTATCAAATTCCATAATTTACCTACTTACCCCTCATTTTAAAGCTTATCGTGCCGAAACGAAAACTAGATCCACGGTCTTGACATGACATGTAACGCTTCGCTTAAATTTGAGAAATAAAATTATTAAAGAAGAGGTTCTTTAATGAATGCGTCGATTTTTCGATAGATATCGAATCGGATTCGATAAATATCAAACTGTGGAGGTATTCCATTTGCATGGGTCGACTAGTTTACTTTAAACATGAAATCGTTTCGCGGTGTTTAAAATGTATGTTAAAGTAGATAAATAGGTACACATTTGGCTCCGGCTACAAGAGAGAATTCTCACCTATAATTTCTTACTACTTGGTGGCAGGTGAGCCCACTGGATGGTAGTGGTAACCGCCGCTCATAGGCCCAGCAATACTAAGAATACCAAACTCCTACTCAATATTTCATTTGGCGGACATTTAACTGACGGCTAACTCCCGCTACAACCAAAGCACGATGAGGTGTTTCATGGTCGGTATCACAGAAGATGGTGGTGCCAACCCGCTCCGGCTCCATTTCAAGTAGTGCCATTGGTACCCCAGCACCAGTAATGCAATGGGTCAAATGAGTGATAATTTCTTACTGCCCCTAGTCATCTCGTATGACAACTGTGAGAAATAATGAAGTGATGACACTAAGATTCTTAGTCTCCATTACTACTACTGGTGGTAGGGCTGGGTACCAAGTGGGAGTACTCACTCGATATTGGGCCGGAGCGGGTTGGTACCACGATCTCCTGTGTGACCGGCCATGAAGCACGTAGGTGTGTTTTGGTTGTAGCAGGAGATAGTCGTCAAGTCTTTCATTACATATACCTAAATGTGAAATGAAACGGCGTGTCTCAACACAAAACATTTTTTTTATTTTCTGTAAGCTAAGTAATATAATTTTGATGCGACCTTTTTTATTTGATAGCTTTTTTTTTTTTTTTTATTGCATGTAGTTGCAGACGAGCCACGGTCCATCTGATGGTAAATGGTAACCGTCGCCCATGGACTCGACTATACCGAGAGTATTGTCAAGCCACATCTCACCACTTCATTTCACAGATGAAATGAAATATACACGGCTATCTCCTGCTACAGCCAAAACGCAACGATGTGCTTCATGGCTGGTCACACGGGAGATGGTGGTACCAACCCGCTCGGGCCCGATACCAAGTGAGTACTCCCACTTGGTACCCAGCCCTACCACCAGTCACGCAATGGATGATAATTGCTTACTTCCCTTAGTCGCCTCATACGACACCCGTGGGAGAGAATGGGGTGGTGACACTTGTATTCTTAATCCGTCACCACACGGACAAAAGCTCTTGATTAGATTTAAAAACTGGTATATATTTTATCCCGCTACCATATCGGGAACCTGAGATATAACCCAAAAACTAGCTTTTGACTGCGGCGGAGCCGCGGGCAAAAACTAGTGACAATATAAATAGGTTGATTTATTGAATTTTACATATTTACAGGAAGTTTTCGATGAGGGTGTCCCATTACATAATGATACCATAATCCAAGTGTGGAAGCAAGACAATGCAAATGAAATGGTCAGAGTAAGTAACTTTATCACAATGAGTTCTCTATTCATACCCCCAACCCCTTTTTTATACAACCTGGATGGCCAGCAAGTATACGGCCCAGCTGATGGTAAGTGGTTACCATAACCTATAAACGAAAGCTACACCAGAAGCGTCACTCGTGCGTCGCCATCTTCAAGAAGGGATAATTAGGACAGGATAGGAAGGATAATAGAGAGGGGGCTTGGCTTGGGCATCCGGCGCTCTCACTCACCCTACGAAATACAACAGTGGGAGTGCCTACCATTGTTTAAAGCTGATCTTCTGTGAAAGGGTCGTACTTCCCCGATGGAGCTGTCCCATTCATACTGGGATAAGCAAGGCTCTATCACTGCGAAAGGCTGTCCTTTTTTTTTTGTTAAGACGGGAAAAAATTTACCTTATCGCACACCCCATCTTTCGGGGCAACGAACAGGGTAATGTGGGGTCCTCACCCACTAAATAAACCCGCCGTGTGCTCTTTGCCTGTGTTGGTAGGCCTGGAACTATGTTGCATTACTTCAGTGGTGCGAAAGGATGCCCTAGGGCATCTGAAGGTGAATTTAAAAAAAAAGTAAATGTAGTCCTCAAATAGGTAGTGATTGAGTCTAGCTCTTATATCTAAACTTGAGCATGAACGAATATCTTTAAAAGTCAAATATAACAAAAATAATGATAATAGCGGTGTGGGGCCGGCTTTAGAATTGTCCCATCCCTCTCCACCCATGGGAATCGTAAGAGCCGACTGAGGGAATGCCGGGGGAGTGGGCAGCAACACTCCTTCGAGTATTAACAACATCCACTGCGATCGCCAACCCGCCTGCCAAACGTGGCGATTACGGCACTTTCCACCATTCTTGAGGAGGCCTATGTCCAGCAGTGGACGTTAAAAGGCTGATGGATAAACAAAAATAAAGTCGCGAGTAAAGTCTAGTTTAATATATTTTATCTTTTATTCACAGTAAATACTTTATTTATTTCGAAAATCTAACCTATCATATTTGAAGGAGTTTTTGGGTAAATTGTGGTAGGTACAAAAAGTTTGAGGCTACCTTATTGAAGACGTATGCTTGGCAACATTTTGTATATAGGTACTTTCCCAATTTGAGCAGGCCAGTATTATTGGTACCACTGAAGTAATGTAACATAGTTCCATTAAATTGGTCCGCCAATACAGGCGGAGAGATAGCACATGGCGGGTTTATTTAATGGGTGAGGGCTTCACACTACCCTGTTTGTTGCCCCGAACGAAGAGGAGTGTGGTTAGGTACATTTTTTATTGCCTTATAAAAAAAGGCCAGTATTATTGGGCCATGCTACTACTCATACTAACACACGACACTTTAACTCTTTGCGCAATATGCCAGGAGAAAATGGAACAGTGACATTTTGTATCCTTCTTTATTTCCACATAGAAAACTGAATTTAATAACATTGTTTTTTCTAGATCCTGAACGCAAATCACAAACTCATTTACTCAGCATCATGGTACTTAGACCATTTAGCAAGTGGCGGGGACTGGGTAGAGTATTATAAGGCCGACCCACGTCAAATGATACCTAAAAATATGAATACGCGTCTTAATCTAGAAAATATTGTTGGCGGTGAAGCGTGTATGTGGGGAGAGGTGGTCGATGACAGAAACTTTATTAGCAGGTATATCTCCAACATTTTTGGTTTATTTTTGCTCATTCTTAATTCTAATTCTCTAAGCTTATAAGGAAAAGGAGATATTAGTATCAATAATTAAAAAAATAAATATCTCTAAAGCACAAATTATTTTGTGAAAGTGTAAAAAGATACCTTTAAACGAGCGGGATTCGAACCTGCGTCTCCTCCAATGCGGGGTGTGCTCTAGACTGCTAAGCCATCACAGTCACTGGTGGTGACACCCAATCTCCACTTCACAATTGCTTTTTGATGTCTGACGCAGGTTTGAACCCACTCGCAGTAAGGCTCTTTTTCCACTTTCACTAATAATTTGTTCTATAACTTATCTGAGCATGTCAAGTGCTAAAATACAAATCAAAATATTGTAGCTCTTTTAGTTCTGACTAAGCGAATAGCAAAGTAGTCTAGATACTAATTTCTGGAGCAGAACATTGCAGGCTAATTTATCGCCTAAAATGTTAGTGAGATAATGTAGGTAACTAACAGACATTTTACCCTGTGTGCTGTTAAAGGAAGTCATAATCCAGTTATGCACTTGCTACTAGACCGATTGGCAATCAGCAAGTAAGACACTTATTTATAAACATCTGACCTACACTGTGTTTCGGAAGGTAGATTAAACAAGAGGCTGTCAAATAATACCCTGGCAGATGTTAAAAGTTGTTAGAATCGGAACTAGCTCCGTGTAAATACTGGTAATTAGTTAAAAATGAAAACATTATGAGCATTTATTACTGATAAAGCCATGCTTGTCCCAACATGAATTTACTGACTCAACCGGGGAAGTACCGCCATCTCACAGAAGATCAGCGTAAAACCTTAGTAGATGCTCCTACTCGTGTTTCGTAAGGTGAGTGAGAGCTCCCGAGGGCCTAACCGCCTCCTTATCCTCTTTTTATTATCCATCCTCTGCATCTCCTTAGAGTTGGCGACGCGCAAGTGATGTTGCTGGCGTCTATGAACTACGGTAACCGCTTACCATCAGGTTTTTGATGTAAAACATCTAATGCGGAGGGAGGGTAAAATCGGCTGTTAGCGTGGCGACGCTTTTTTACTTGTTCCGTTCAAATCTTGTAAGTTAAATTAGACACATTTCCCGATTTCCTATTGAGCTGAAATTTTACAAGCATATTTATATTGCGAAATTTTTTTTTATTATTTTTTATTGCATTTAGTGGCAGACGAGCCACGGTCCATCTGATGGTAAATGGTAACCGCCGCCCATGGACTCAACTATACCGAGAGTATTGTCAAGCCGCTGTTCACCAATTCATTTCACAGATGAAATGAAATATAAACGGCTATCTCCTGCTACAGCCAAAACGCAACGATGTGCTTCATGGCCGGTCACACGGGAGATGGTGGTACCAACCCGCTCGGGCCGGATACCAAGTGAGTACTCCCACTTAGTACCCAGCCCTACCACCAGTAAATAATGCAATATTATGATGACATGGAGCTGATTTGATGATGGAGCTGGAAGGTGGATATAGGAACTTCATAATGAAACGGCGCAACACTATCGAGTTTGGACTCGTTTGATTCGTCTTGATTAGTACTTTGTCTTTTGATGGTCCAGGGTCTGGTGATGGAGCTAGAAGGTGGCCATAGGAACTCCGTCATAAAATGACATAACTCCATCGAATTTGGGCTCATATGATTCGTCTTGACGAGTACTTTGTCTCTAGATAGTATCCAGAGTCTGACGATGGAGCTAGAAGATTGCCACAGTAATTCTGTAATGAAACGACGCAACCCTATCGTGTTTATACTCGTTTGATTAGTCTTGACGAATACTATGTCTCTAGATAGTATCCAGGGTCTGATGATGGAGCTGGAAAGTGGCCACAGTAATTCTGTAATGAAACGACTCAACCTTATCGAGTTTGGAATTATTTGTTTCGTCTTGACGAGTACTTTGGTCCTAGATGATTTCCAGGGCCTGATGATGTCCATTTCCGCTATCTTACACATGTCATAATATTATGCAAGCACACATTGAAAAAGTTATGATAATTTTATTTCTACTCATTATTCCTACAAAATAATGTCGATGTTTCACATCTGGTAGACGTCCCGCGACTACTATTATTTTTTTTTTATTACGTATGGTGGCAGACGAGCCACGGCCTACCTGATGGTAAATGGTAGCCATTGCTCATCAACTATAGCGAGGTTATTGCCACTGCTTACCATTTAATTTCCCAGATAAGAAAGTATTAACGGCTACGGTAGCAAGTGATTACCTACTCTCACTTGGTACCCAGCCCTACCACCAGTATAATGCAATGGGTGATATTTACTTCCCTTAGTTGCCTCGTACGACACCCGTGGAAAAGAATGGGCTGGTGACACTTGTATTCTTAGTCCGTCACCACTTCGAACTGTTTCCCAAATGCGTAGTATTAAAAACAACAAGACCCCATTAAAGTTTAGCTAGTTAGCTATATTTGTAAGTCCCCTCAGATATATTTATTATTTCCTTCTACGAAAACAAAAGCAAAAAAAATGAATTTATACCTATTATTAATAATTTATAGAACTACATACAAATAAATAATAAAGTGTTTGTTATTATGATTAATTATATTTATTTCAATTAATTTCAGAGTATGGCCACGCTCTAGTGCTGTTGCAGAAAAACTATGGAGCGCTGAATCCCCTCGTTATAGTTACTACTACCGTAATCCACCTCATGATGTTTACCATCGTCTTGAAGAACACACCTGTCGCATGAACCGCCGTGGTGTCTATGCGCAGCCACCCAATGGGCCAGGATTTTGTATCGCTCGTTGAAATTCATTAGATACTTCTTATACCTGAGTTTAAGAAATATTTATACTTGTAAAACTTACATTTAGAATAAATTATTTTTCTTTTAATATCTTTTTCTATTGCCCATATAATTGAAATATTTTTTTATACTATGGGGATGACAAATAAGCGTAGGGCCCACCTGGTTTAGCGATTACTGTAGTTTACGCTAGCAACACCAGAAGCATTGCTTGCGAGTCGCCTACTCGATAGCAAAGGATAGTGAGGTGGAGTGGAAAGATAATAAGGAGACCATCGCTCTCATTCATCATACGAAACAGAACAGAAGGAGTATCTACCGATGTTTCACACTGATTTCTATGAGAGATATATTTTAGTCCGTGTGGTGAAGGACTAAGAATACAAGTGTCACCACCCACATTATTTCCCACGTGTGTCTTATGAGGTGACTAAGGAAAGTAAGCAATTATCATCAATTGCATGACTGGTGGTAGGGCTGGGTACTAAGTGGGAGTACTCACTTGGTATCGGGCCCGAGCGGGTCGGTACCACCATCTCCCGTGTGACCAGCCATAAAGCACATCGTTGCGTTTTGGCTGTAGCAGGAGATAGCCGTTTATTCTTTCATTTCATATCGGTGTAATGAAATGGTGAGCAGCGGCTTGACAATACTCTCAGTATAGTTGAGTCCATGAGCGACGGTTACCATTTACCATCAGATGGGCCGTGGCTCGTCTGCCACTAATGAAATAGAAAAAAATAAAAAAAGAGCGGTACTTCCCCGCTCAAGCAAGACTCTACTACTAGCTAATTTTTAATTAAATGTTTCAATCTTTGTCATATAAAACCTTAGAATTAAATATTTATATTAGTGGCTATCTAAAGAACTACCATAAAAGATATGTTAAGATCGATCTATCACTGAGGTCCAACTGGACACAGTGGACACAGCTGCCAACCTACATTAAGCCAGGCATCATCCTCAGTAACTTGAATATCTATTACCCAGAAAGAAAACCCATGCCCAACTATTGAACAGCCTGAATTGTGAACTGAAATATTTTATATAAACATTATGGGAAAGCTAATGCAAAGTTATTAAATCTAGTGATCTGTATATATACCTATTCTTTATATGATTATATACAATACTAGATTATTTTCGCGACTTCACTTGCGTAGGCTTCAAAATTTGGTTTATAAAGTTATTTAAGCTTATTTCATAGGAACTCCTTATAGGGTTAAAAACATGTAAGGCTATAATTTACCCAAAACACCTTTCGTACAAATTCCTTTATTAGCCTTTAAGCCAAACATAGTTGTCCTGCGGTAACTATTAATATTCATAACATAGCATCATGCCTCTATTCTCCGAAGGGGTAGGCAGAGGTGTATTACACACTCACGGTTCGCTATGCTTAAGTCCCACGTAATAGAGAGCAAGCCTATTGCCGTCTACCTGGCACATTTCCAAACTCCGGGCTGCTACTGAGAATTTTTCTTTTTACGAAAAAGCTCAATAGCACTGCCCGACCCAGGTACCGAACCCATTATTTTTTTAAATCGGAAAAAAATGATCCTAACCGCACACCCCGTCGTTCGAGGCGACGAACAGGGTAGTGTGGGGCCCTCACCCACTAAAGAAACCCGCCGCGCGCCGTCTCTCCGCCTTTATTGGCGGGCCACCTGAACTATATTACATTCCTTCAGTGGTAGGGATCGAACTACTACTGCACCACCGAGGCACTATTAATGTTGTTGGCGTAACAGGTATTGTAACTATACAAGGAGGTCATCATATATTATTTTCTATGAAAGCGTGTTATATACAGCTTCATCATAATCATCATATTATTAAACGGTCAAAGAAGTGCACCAAGTCTAAACTGAACATATAACAGTGTCATAAACTTAATTTCTCAGATATTAGTAGGTACTATATATAATTGGTATTAAATACGTATTCAAGTATTTTAAATTTGATATAACTAATTTAATAGAAAATCGACTAAGAAGGAACAATTTTTATCCATTGAGCTATCACTAGTTGCATAGACAAGATTGCCAAAGAAAAAAGATTTGTTTATGGTAGCGAATTGGGTCGATTATGTCATGGCGGGTTAGATGTTTTCGGCAGTTGATTTTATGGAAATTGTTTTGAATTACGCCGTCAATGATCTCGTTTGAAACACTGTCGTTTAAAAATAAGCCTATTTGTATATTAGTGATATTTTTATAAACCATTCAAATGCTGAAACGGTTGCAAATGGGCCTTCGCGCGTTCATGCTGCTCGCATCAAAAGTATGGAGTTGTTTTTGTTATATGTTTAAGAAGCAATATCGAGCGGTAAATATAAATAATACTGTGTCTGCGTTATAGTGTATTTATAATTAATTACGCAGACGTAAAAGTCTTATGTGGCATTTCATTTTCAGTTGGCTCAATATCAATCCGTCAAATATGAGATGTATCCACTTTCGCCAGTATCTAGACACAGGCTGAGTGAGTATTACTTGTATTATTATTATATTCTGGTAAATTTAATTATTGCCAATAGTATCTCAGTCAAGAAAATACCTATAAATAGCATAATAGTGAAAAACAAAACAAAGTTATCTTATAAGATGATCATTTCTTGGATACTCACAATCTAGTAAGTAAATATTATCTTATGAAATAAAAATGCATTCATGCATTATGATAAACAGCGTCAGTGTTATGTTAAACATTTTCTTTTAAAAAGTTTTAACAAAAATCTTTTTTATAGAGATAATTCATATTGAAGACATGTGCCAATCTACATACCTAGTATTTATCATATCTATCTCTGATTAAGGCTGACAGATAAATAACATTCCAATTATTATCATACAATGTGTGCTTAACACACACATCTGTATGGGAATCTTTATTTTAAGCACTTAAAATTATTGACTCTTATTATCATTTTCCATTCCCATAAGTTTTTTATGAAATAACTAAGTTCCCTTCAGTGAAATAACTAAGTTCCTCATTTGCATAAGCAGATTCCCTAAAAGAAGAAATCACAAAATAAAACCGGTAGTGAGGAACAATATTCACGTGTTGTCATTCAAATAAATGTATGTAGCAGGTTATGGTAAGGCTGCCCATAGATTTAATACCAGGCTCCTAACTAAGCCTTAATTCAATGATCATACAGCTTCAGAAATCATCTCCACCTTTGCTTCTACCATATAATAGATTAATATATTGAGACACTTTACTACTGCAAAGAAAACAGTAATATTTACATTCTCAGGTCTGGTGACAACAAGGAACTTTCACTTGGTACCATACTGTGCCACCGGTGATGGTAATCCATGCCTATTTGATTAGTCTTGGTAATCAAGTCATAATAATTGTTTTTATTGCTAATGATGTCAGACGAGTCACGGCCCACCTGATGGTAAGTAGTAACCGTCACTCATGGACTGAACTATACCAACAGTATTGTCAATCCGCTGCACACCATTTTATTTCTCAGATATGAAATGAAAGAATAAACAGCTATCTTCTGCTACAGCCAAAACACATGTGCATCATGACCGATCACACGGGAGACGGTGGTACTAACCCATTTGACCCCGATATCAAGTGAGTGCCCTGCCTTAGTACCCAACCCTAACACCAGTAATGCATTGGGTGATAATTACTTACTTCCCTTAGTTGCCTTGTATAACACCCACGAGAAAGGATGGGGTGGTGACACCTGTATTCTTAGTCCTTCACACATTTTTGTATTTGCATAAAACATTGGTATCCAAAGAATGTTGCCAGACCTTGTTTAGCCAACAAAGGAGATAATGCTTGTAGTAATTTCATTTTCCTTTGAAATCATTCAATAATTGTAGTAATAAAAACTAGCCTACCTTGCTAATATAACATAATAGATCAACCAATGTCCATGAAACAATATGTATTGTATTACCCTTGTTACGAATTACTGAAGGGGTAACTATTTTAATATATTATAGTAAGTTAATTTCTATCTTTCTTTAGAAAGCACAGATACATACTTACCTATAAATATTTAAAGTAACATAAACGGGTCTTTATTCATGTAAAATTTAGGTTATATTTTAACCACCGTTAGCCCGATGTTTCAACTGCGTCGCAACAGCCATGTCCCGTGACCACAGTATATAACCTAATTTTACACAAATAAAGACCCATGTGTGTTATTGTAAATATGTATACAATTCACGAATCTTTAAAAGTTAACTATCAATTTTCTACAAGAAAGAAGTTGTCACCTGATTTTGTGCTTTAATTTATGACAAATCTATACTAATATGAAAATATTTTATTGAAATGCTTAATTCCTGGAACCATAAAAGAAATTACAAAAAAAATGTTTTGCATATCTCATTATTATCCTTTCTATCCACCTCCTATCCCTTTCCTTAGAGATGGCAATACGCAAGTTACGGTAACTGCTTACCATCAAGTGAGCCATATGCTTGGGTGCCACCCACATAGTATAAAAAAAAATTGATAACCCAATTTTTGTGTAAAGTTTTATAGACATAATAAATTTAGACCCTTGGGGTTTGAGCAAAAATAAAAAAACGATGTCGCGGGACGTCTAGCAGATGTGAAAACATCGAAATTATTTTCTAGAAATAAAATTATCATAACTTGACAAAGACAAGACGAATCAAACGAGTGTAAACTCCATAGGATTGCGTAGTTTCATTACAGAGTTACTGTGACCACCTTCCAGCTCCATCGTCGGACCCTGGATACCATCTAGAGACAAAGTACTTGTCAAGAAAAATCATACGAGCCCAAACTCGATGGGGTTATGTCGTTTTATAACGGATTTCCTATAGCCACCTTCTAGCTCCATCATCAGACCCTGGATATCATCTAAAGACAAAGTACTCATCAAGACGAATCAAATGATTCCAAACTCGATGGGGTTGCGTCGTTTCATTACAGAGTTACTGTGGTCACCTTCCATCTCCCTTATCAGACCCTGGATATCATCTATGACTGAAGTTCTAGTCAGGACATTTCAAACGAGCCCTAACTCGATGGAGTTGCGCCATTTAATTACAGAGTTTCGCATGACCACCTTCCAGCTTCATCATCAGCCCCTGGATACCATCTAGACACAAAGTACTTACTCGGCAAGACGAATCATACGAGCCCAAAATCGATGGGGTTGCGCCGTTTCATTATAGAGTTCCTATGTCCACCTTCCAGCTCCATCATCAGATTAGCTCCATGTCATCATAATATTGCATTGTCACGTGATATACACATGCATGTAAAATTTCAGCTCAATCGGAAACCGGGTAGTGTGTCAAATTTAACTTGCAAGATTTGAACGGAAAAAAGTACAATAAAAGCGTCGCCACGCTAACAGCCGATTTTACCCTCCTTCCGCATTAGATGTTTCACTTCAAAAAAATTAAGACATAAAAATTTAACTGCTATATGTAAAATATATTAAACATAAAATATAAAATTTATGTCCGTTTGGTGAAGGACTAAGAATACAAGTGTCACCACACCATTCTTTCGCGCGGGTGTCGAAGAAGGCGACTAAGGGAAGTAAGCAATTATCGCCCATTGCATTACTGATGGTAGGGCTGGGTACCAAGTGGGAGTACTCACTTGCTATAGGGCCCGAACGGGTTGGTACCAACGCCTGCTGTGTGACAAATCACTAAGTCAAAATAAAGGATTGTGATGAGGACTAGTATATACTTGTATATACAACTAGCCTTTGCCCGCGACTACGCCGCAGCCAACTAGTTTTTCAGTTATATCTCAGGTTCCCGATATAGTAGCGGGATAAAATGTGTACCAGTTTTTAAGTCTAATCGAGAGCTACCAAATAAAAAAAGTTGCATCAAAATCCGTTCAGTAGTTTTTGCGTGATGCGCGTACAAACAAACAGACAAAAAATTTAAAAAAAATCGTTTTATGTTTAGGCACGCCTATATAGCCTAATAAAGTAATTTTTTCTCAAATACATTAAATGTACAGACACAGTTTTATAATATTTTGATCTATATTTTAGCACTTGACATGCTCCGCTACTCTTAAAGTACAAATCATAATTTGTGAATAAGGAAAAAGAGTATTTTAGTACAGGCGGGAATCAAACCTGCGTCCCTTCCTATCCGGGGAAGTGCTCTAATCCACTGAGCTACAGTACTATCTTTTAGATATACCCAATCTCCTTATCACATTTGTCTTAACGACCAAACGCCCTCTATCGGAACGCATTTACATGCATCCAATGTGATAAGGGGATTGGGTATGTCTAAAAGATAGTACTGTAGCTCAGTGGATTAGAGCACTTCCCCGGATAGGAAGGTACGCAGGTTCGATTCCCGCCTGTACTAAAATACTCTTTTTCCTTATTCACAAATTATGATTTGAGCTTTATAATAGTATAGATGCAAAAAAAAATACTACAATATTGTCTATCTTGTCATAGAGAAGCAACTCCAAATCTATACAAATAAATAAAAGTGTCTGGGATAACTAAACAAAGCTTTTTACTATGTATATTATGTACAGTATAATACATAATAAAGAAGTCTGAGAAGCATAGCCGGAGTGACTCAAATAGACAAAGTGAGAAATAGTGTGATACGAGAGTGCTGTGGTATGAAACAAGATGTAGTGACTAAAATAGAGAAAGGAATGCTTAGATGGTTCGGACACGTAGAGAGGATGGATGAAAGAAGTTTAACGAAACAGATATACAAGGCGACTGTGAATATAGTTGGTAGAGGTCGACCTAGGCGAACGTATTTTGACCAGATCGGAGAGGTTCTTAAGGAAGGCCAGGTTAAGAGTACTTGTAACCAACGAGTATGCATGAAAGCGCTGATAAAAGTAGATGAAGCGAAAGATGTGTGCCAGGATTGTAGCAAGTGGAGAGAAGTGGTCTCTGCCTTCCCCTATGGGAAAAAAGCGTGATAGTATGTATGTATGTATAATACATAATATGCATGTATTGGACATGTGAAAAGAATGCCGGACGAGCGACTGGTTAAGAAGATATATAATGCGAAATTGGAAGGATGTAGGTACAAGGGGAGACTGAGACTCACCTACCTAGACCTCGGTCATGTATTGAAGGAAGTCAGGAGCCGGACGAGCGTGTATGAAGAGAACTATGAATGTTGAGGAAGCGAGAGATGTATGCAAGAATAGAGCCTTTTGGCACTCTTCTCTCTGCCTACCCCGCAAAGGAGATGGCGTGATGATAAGTAGTAGTAGTATGATATTACAAACATGTAAACTACACACAATTAAAAAAGTTATCAAATATGATACAATGTGTTTAATACATTATAATTATAACTGTTAATTGCAAGAGGAAATGAAACTGAGTTCAACAAACTGGCTATTTATATGCCAAGTTATAAACAAAGTAATCATTTACATATATTAATTTTATTGCTTAACTATATTCTGGCCGCGACGTTGTCCGTGTCGACTTGAAAATATAAACACGTCACTGTACAGTACATTATTCGAAAATACTTATACCATTTCTTTATAAATACACCTTTTTTTTTTTAAGGCTGGAAAAAATGTTACTAACCGCACACTACGTCGTTCGGGGCTACGAAAAGGGTAGTGTGGGACCCTCACCCACTAAAGAAACCCGCCGTGTGCCGTCACTCCGCCTTTATTGGCGGGCCACCGAAACCATATTACATTCCTTCATAAATACAACACTCTGCACTAAGGAATAATACTTGCATCCCGGGAGACTTTACAAACATACAATTTCACGGACACAAAGTACACTCAGGACACCTGACTCCACTTTCCTTAAATACATGACCGATTTGGTCTAGGTAGGTGAGTCTCGGTTTCCTCCTGTACCTACATCCTTCCACTTTCGCATTGTATATCTTCTTAACTAGTAGCTCGTTCGGCATTCCTTCCACACGTCCGAACCATCGGAGCGTTCCCTTTCGCATCTGTACACCAATAAGATACGTCGTAAGATCCTGTAATATCATCAACCCTTTAAATAGAACAGTAGACGTGTATCAAATGACATTGGAAATGATATGCTTACAAGCTATGCGCTGCGGTTTTACCCGCCGTTTAATCATGAGACACTGATAGTGTCTCGTGCCAAGAACACGTTCAACATAAGTAAATATGTAAACGTGTAGGCGTACTACAGTGTAACTCTTCTCTGATCAAATTCAATAACAGTTTCGTGGTAAAAAAAAATGCGCCTAGTCAACATCTATAGTTATAAATAATAATAATACGATTTTACCAAAAAAAAAATTAGAATTTTTGTCTGTCTGTCTGTATGTTTCTATTAAACACAAAGTGAAAAATGTGAAATCGAAAATAACAGTCAGGAGCAGGATTTGAACCTGCATCTCCTGGATACCGTCCAGATGCTTTACCAATTCAGCCATCCTGACAATTGCTCCTGACTGCTAATTTCGATAACACATTCATACTTAACGTCTTTGGGTGACGCCTGCACCATCTGTCGGAAGTATTTACATACATTATACCGACCAGGTAAACTTAATTTTACAATTAAGATTTTACCTAATAATGACGCAAACCCTATAAATATTTATATATATTTTTAGCATTTGACATGCTTAGCACTATACATTAAACACAAAGTGAAAAATGTGAAATCGAAAATAACAGTCAGGAGCAGGATTTGAACCTGCATCTCCTGGATACCGTCCAGATGCTTTACCAATTCAGCCATCCTGACAATTGCTCCTGACTGCTAATTTCGATAACACATTCATACTTAACGTCTTTGGGTGACGCCTGCACCATCTGTCGGAAGTATTTACATACATTATACCGACCAGGTAAACTTAATTTTACAATTAAGATTTTACCTAATAATGACGCAAACCCTATAAATATTTATATATATTTTTAGCATTTGACATGCTTAGCACTATACATTAAACACAAAGTGAAAAATGTGAAATCGAAAATAACAGTCAGGAGCAGGATTTGAACCTGCATCTCCTGGATACCGTCCAGATGCTTTACCAATTCAGCCATCCTGACAATTGCTCCTGACTGCTAATTTCGATAACACATTCATACTTAACGTCTTTGGGTGACGCCTGCACCATCTGTCGGAAGTATTTACATACATTATACCGACCAGGTAAACTTAATTTTACAATTAAGATTTTACCTAATAATGACGCAAACCCTATAAATATTTATATATATTTTTAGCATTTGACATGCTTAGCACTATACATTAAACACAAAGTGAAAAATGTGAAATCGAAAATAACAGTCAGGAGCAGGATTTGAACCTGCATCTCCTGGATACCGTCCAGATGCTTTACCAATTCAGCCATCCTGACAATTGCTCCTGACTGCTAATTTCGATAACACATTCATACTTAACGTCTTTGGGTGACGCCTGCACCATCTGTCGGAAGTATTTACATACATTATACCGACCAGGTAAACTTAATTTTACAATTAAGATTTTACCTAATAATGACGCAAACCCTATAAATATTTATATATATTTTTAGCATTTGACATGCTTAGCACTATACATTAAACACAAAGTGAAAAATGTGAAATCGAAAATAACAGTCAGGAGCAGGATTTGAACCTGCATCTCCTGGATACCGTCCAGATGCTTTACCAATTCAGCCATCCTGACAATTGCTCCTGACTGCTAATTTCGATAACACATTCATACTTAACGTCTTTGGGTGACGCCTGCACCATCTGTCGGAAGTATGTCAGGATGGCTGAATTGGTAAAGCATCTGGACGGTATCCAGGAGATGCAGGTTCAAATCCTGCTCCTGACTGTTATTTTCGATTTCACATTTTTCACTTTGTGTTTAATGTATAGTGCTAAGCATGTCAAATGCTAAAAATATATATAAATATTTATAGGGTTTGCGTCATTATTAGGTAAAATCTTAATTGTAAAATTAAGTTTACCTGGTCGGTATAATGTATGTAAATACTTCCGACAGATGGTGCAGGCGTCACCCAAAGACGTTAAGTATGAATGTGTTATCGAAATTAGCAGTCAGGAGCAATTGTCAGGATGGCTGAATTGGTAAAGCATCTGGACGGTATCCAGGAGATGCAGGTTCAAATCCTGCTCCTGACTGTTATTTTCGATTTCACATTTTTCACTTTGTGTTTAATGTATAGTGCTAAGCATGTCAAATGCTAAAAATATATATAAATATTTATAGGGTTTGCGTCATTATTAGGTAAAATCTTAATTGTAAAATTAAGTTTACCTGGTCGGTATAATGTATGTAAATACTTCCGACAGATGGTGCAGGCGTCACCCAAAGACGTTAAGTATGAATGTGTTATCGAAATTAGCAGTCAGGAGCAATTGTCAGGATGGCTGAATTGGTAAAGCATCTGGACGGTATCCAGGAGATGCAGGTTCAAATCCTGCTCCTGACTGTTATTTTCGATTTCACATTTTTCACTTTGTGTTTAATGTATAGTGCTAAGCATGTCAAATGCTAAAAATATATATAAATATTTATAGGGTTTGCGTCATTATTAGGTAAAATCTTAATTGTAAAATTAAGTTTACCTGGTCGGTATAATGTATGTAAATACTTCCGACAGATGGTGCAGGCGTCACCCAAAGACGTTAAGTATGAATGTGTTATCGAAATTAGCAGTCAGGAGCAATTGTCAGGATGGCTGAATTGGTAAAGCATCTGGACGGTATCCAGGAGATGCAGGTTCAAATCCTGCTCCTGACTGTTATTTTCGATTTCACATTTTTCACTTTGTGTTTAATGTATAGTGCTAAGCATGTCAAATGCTAAAAATATATATAAATATTTATAGGGTTTGCGTCATTATTAGGTAAAATCTTAATTGTAAAATTAAGTTTACCTGGTCGGTATAATGTATGTAAATACTTCCGACAGATGGTGCAGGCGTCACCCAAAGACGTTAAGTATGAATGTGTTATCGAAATTAGCAGTCAGGAGCAATTGTCAGGATGGCTGAATTGGTAAAGCATCTGGACGGTATCCAGGAGATGCAGGTTCAAATCCTGCTCCTGACTGTTTAATGTATAGTGCTAAGCATGTCAAATGCTAAAAATATATATAAATATGTATGTTTCTATGTTTGTTCGCGCATCAAGAAAAAACTACTGTACGGATTGTGATGAAACTTTTTTGATTGATTGCTCTTGATTAGACTTAAAATCTGGTATACGTTTTATTTCGCTACTATGTATATCGGGGACCCGAGATATAACCTATTTTATCCCGCTACTAAGTTGGGGAACCAAAAACAAATAATATATGAATGGATATTGATGAATTTTTTTTTTATTGATTGCTCTTGATTTGATTTAAAATGTGGTATACGCGTACGAAGTTTGCAAAAGCTAGTCTAAAATAAAATACACAAGGTGCGAAATTTATATCGCTAAACATCTCAAATGCTAAAAATATATATTGTATATATAAAAATAAATAAAATAATAAGTTTTATTAGTTAATCATTACGTCAATTCCAGGTCTAGTAAAAAGAAAAATGCTGGTATTAGATTTAGATGAGACGCTGATCCATTCGCATCATGATGCGATGCTGCGGCCGACAGTGAAGCCCGGCACTCCGCCGGACTTCGTTCTCAAAGTCACTATAGACAAGCATCCGGTGCGCTTCTTTGTACACAAGAGGCCGCATGTTGATTACTTTTTGGATACAGTAAGTATTTAATTTTTTATGTTTCCCTATCCAGACGCGACGTTGCGAAAACATTGCAGCATTGTATACTACTCCAAAAAATCAAATAAACACGATATGTCATATTTTTTTCATTATGTACAAATTAGCCAGCTTTATTTCTAAAACGAACAGTTTGTAAATTCAATTAATTCGCGCTATGTATTCTTGAACATACACTAGCGCACGATTGGATTTGATATGAGTGGAATTTTCGGGAACTAAATGAAACGTCCAGTCGTCTCTAAGTTTTCGATTTTAGCTATTGGCAGACCGTCTCAACGATATTCAAAAGGTGAGGGTTCCAAAAAAATGCAAATTGAATTTTATGAGTGATGTAATGTTTACACCAGGTGTCACAATGGTACGAGTTGGTGGTGTTCACCGCCTCAATGGAGATTTACGGTGCAGCGGTGGCTGATAAACTAGACAACGGCAGGGGTATACTCCGGCGGAGGTTCTACAGGTAACACAATACTTTTATAAACATCTACACTACGAAATAATCCCTGCATCGTGGGACTTAACGATGGACACAAGTGTCACACCAATTTAAAAACAAAGGCATCTCTCAGTAGACAGCCACGTTGCCGTTGGCTGTGCCATGTGTTACTAGTCTATGAACCATGGTTAACCACAGACCATCAGATGAGCCATTGGCTCGTCTACCACCCTTGGCAATAAAAAATATTAATTCTATACTTTTTTTTATACTTTGTGGGTGGCGAACAAGTATACGACCCACCTAATGGATAGGATAGGAAGTATATTAAGGAGGGGATACGTAGGTAGGATACTAAGGAGAAAATAGGGAGGGGATTTGGGCCTCCGGTGCTCACACTCACCATAAGAAACAACGATTGATCTTTTGTGAGAGGGTCGAACTTCCTCGATCGAGCCGGCCCACTCATGCTGGGACAATATACAATGGCGTATCTGTGAGTGGAAATGGTGAGCAGCTGCTTGACAATACTCTCGGTATAGTCGAGTCCATGAGCGACAGTTACCATTTACCATCAGGTGGGCCGTGACTAGTCTGCCACTATATGCAATAAAATATTTTTGTCCGTGTGGCGACAGACTAAGAATACAAGTGTCACCACCCCATTCTTTCTCGCGGTTGTCGTATGAGGCGACTAAGGGAGGTAAGCAATTATCATCCATTGCATGACTGGTGGTAGGGCTGGAAACCAAGTGGGAATACCCACTTGGTATCGGTCCCGAGCGGTTTGGTACCACCATCTCCCGTGCGACCTGCCATGAAGCACATCATTGTGTTTTGGCTGTAGCGGAAGATAGCCGTTTATTCTTTCATTTCAAATCGATGAAATGAAATGGTGAGCAGCGGCTTGACAATACTCTGGATATAGTTGAGTCCATGAGCGACGGTTACCATTTACCATCAGATGGGCCGTGGCTCGTCTGCCGCAAAATGCAATAAAAAAGAATGTGATGTGTAAACACAATCTATAATATGATTTACTTTGCTTCCAGACAACATTGCACAGCAGAGAACGGTTCCTACACAAAAAACTTGTCGTCTATATGCGACGATCTCAACAGGGTTTTTATATTGGACAACTCGCCCGGTGCATACCGGGACTTTCCAGGTGATTGACAGCTTTTTTATAATAACTTTGGCAAGCATGTGCGTAAACATTTAACTGAGAAGGTTACTAGTGCTAACCAACGAAGGAATGTAACATAGTTCTAGTGGCCCGCCAATAATGGCGGAGAGACGGCACCCGGCGGGTTTCTTTAGTGAGTAAAGGCCCCACATTACCCTGTTCGTTGCCCGGAACGACGGGGTGTGCGGTTAGGAACATTTTTTCCCGCCTTAACCAAAAATAAGTTACTAGTGCTAGGGTGAGTACCTCCCGCGAAGGTACAACGCTCTGATGTGAGGAAGCACCGCCGACCACCACCGAGGGTACCTGAAAGGGTAAGCTGCGGGAAGTAACGTCACACAGTTCCATTGCAAGTACAGGCAGAGAGTACGCGGCGAGTTTAGTGTGCAATTAGGTACATCTTATCCCACCTCAACAATAAAAGGGTTGACTAGCTACCAAGAATAGAGCCTTTTGGCACTCTGTTCTTTCTGCCTAACCCGCAGGAGTAAGTACCTAATCAAACTACTTGATATCGTGACCGAGCAGTTTGGTACCACCGTCTGCCGTGTGACCAACCCTGAAGTACATCAGTGTTTTGGGTGTTCATGCATTGCCTATCAGGGAAATGAGAGGGAGAGCAGTGGCTTGGCAATATTGTTGAGTCCATGAGCGGCAGTTGCCATCAGGTAGTGCACGGCGCATGTACCACCACCAAAAATGTATTGGTCTTACTAAGTAGTTTTCAATAAATCACATAGATAGCGCTATTTTAAAAAAGTACTAATGTAGGTTTCATGTCTTATACGCCATCTAGCCCTAATTTTAATAAGTACTTCTATATTGGTCTGTAGAAATAGTTCTCATGAAAGGCGCTGGTTTTAGTGTCGTTTCGAGCGTAAATATTCAGTATTTTTTTGTTTATTTTATTACAATTAAACCACATCAAATAAGACCGTGAAAAGTAATAGGGCTCTATTCGTAGTAACACTCTAGTTAAAAAGAAAAAAAAAAAGACTGTTAGTAAAGTATTTCGGTTGTTATCGTGTTAACACATACATTACCTACAACAAACGGACGTCCAAGACACAACTTTTTTAACTAGTTTAAATAACAAAAATGGCATAAAAAATATCATGAGTGTCAAAAATAGTGTTTTTTTCTCGATATGTGTGTGTATATATTGTTTTACAAGTGCAATATAATTATGATAAATAGAGACATTTTAAGTTTGGAAAATAAGTTGTTCTGTCAAAACGGGAATAGTACCCACCTCAACGCTTCGCTTATGAGGCGTGCAATTATTGTCAGTGCACTTTTAAAAAATCACTAAGAAACCTACTCTCCATTTATTATAACAGAAAAAAGAGCCTCATAATAGCAGGAGTGCTAAACATTTTATTACAATTAAATTACGATTTATAGTGGTAGAGCCTTGCTTATATGTAATTTTATACCAGTATGAACCGGCCAGCTCGATGGAGGAAGCATCTTCCTCTCACAGAAGATCGGCGTGAAAGAACAATAGATACTTCTACTCTTGTGTTTCGTATGGTGCTTTCTACCCTATCCTTTTAAAAATATAATAAAGCAAAAACTGTAAAATTAAAAAAAAAACTTAAATGATTGCAAAAAGGAACAAGCTAAGATTTAGATTTGGCCAAATTATATTAATATGCAGCAAATAAGCAGTCAGGAGCAATTGTCAGGATGACTGAATTGGTAAAGCATCTGGACGGTATCCAGGAGATGCAGGTTCAAATCCTGCTCCTGACTGTTATTTTCGATTTCACATTTTTCACTTTGTGTTTAAGATTTAAAGTGTGTTTACCACTGCTTCTTTTAGACCTTAGATTTATAGAACCGTTTCTTAATTTAGAGCAAAAGAATATCTAAATAAAAGCCATTAAATAAATAGTCAATATTATTACAATTAACTGTGAAATACTTCCTTTCATTTATTTGATTAAGCATCCAGGATTTTATTCAGACCCGTGCCATAAGATGCCAGTTAATGGGTTAATAAAAATCTGTTATGCAACAAAAGTAATGTACCATTAACAGGGTATAAACGAAGTAGCCTTCTTAAGTTTTAGTATTAATTTTGATCTTCAGCAGCTATTTCACTGTAAAACTAAATGGAGGTTCTAAATCTCCTACAGACAACGCGATCCCGATCAAGTCGTGGTTCTCGGACCCGCTGGATGTGGCGCTGCTGAATCTGCTGCCCGTGCTGGACGCGCTGCGCTTCACGCACGACGTGCGCTCCGTGCTGTCGCGTAACCTGCACCTGCATCGGCTGTGGTAGTGCCCAGTCACACGGTACGTCCGCAGATCTCACTGAACATGCTGCCCGTGTGGACACACGCACGTGCGCTCCGTGTTGTCGCGTAACCTGCACCTGCATCGGCTATGGTAGTGCCCAGTCACACGGTACGTCCGCAGATCTCACTGAACATGCTGCCCGTGTGGACACACGCACGTGCGCTCCGTGTTGTCGCGTAACCTGCACCTGCATCGGCTGTGGTAGTGCCCAGTCACACGGTACGTCCGCAGATCTCACTGAACATGCTGCCCGTGTGGACACACGCACGTGCGCTCCGTGTTGTCGCGTAACCTGCACCTGCATCGGCTATGGTAGTGCCCAGTCACACGGTACGTCCGCAGATCTCACTGAACATGCTGCCCGTGTGGACACACGCACGTGCGCTCCGTGTTGTCGCGTAACCTGCACCTGCATCGGCTGTGGTAGTGCCCAGTCACACGGTACGTCCGCAGATCTCACTGAACATGCTGCCCGTGTGGACACACGCACGTGCGCTCCGTGTTGTCGCGTAACCTGCACCTGCATCGGCTATGGTAGTGCCCAGTCACACGGTACGTCCGCAGATCTCACTGAACATGCTGCCCGTGTGGACACACGCACGTGCGCTCCGTGTTGTCGCGTAACCTGCACCTGCATCGGCTGTGGTAGTGCCCAGTCACACGGTACGTCCGCAGATCTCACTGAACATGCTGCCCGTGTGGACACACGCACGTGCGCTCCGTTCTGTCGCGTAACCTGCACCTGCATCGGCTGTGGTAGTGCCCAGTCACACGGAGGTTACGTAATTTATGGACGGCTCCTTTGCGATAAAAAAAACTAAACAAACTGCAAACCACACCTTTCCTGGAAGTTTCTCTCGGTTATTATTACAATAATAATCATAAAACCAAGACGGGTGGACAAGTAGCAGGCCAGGCTAGTACAGGTAGGCAGTAGGCATGTAGTATGTAATTTGTTCGAGCAATTGTCAATTTTCCCGACGATTACGTAGTCGCTTATGAAACATTATATGCGAGCAATCACATCGCGTAAGCGTCAATCGGAACACCTGTCCAGAATCAAACGTGTTTGGTTTTATCGCGCATTCTCCAGTTCGCGCGATGATCGCATTACCGCGTTGTATTGACAACGCCGTAGGTTGTGTGGGGCCGGCTTTAGAATTTTCCCTCGTCTCTACCCACGGGAGTAGTAAGAGCTGACTGAGGGAATACCGGGGGAGTGGGAAGCAGCACTCCCTCGAGCATTAACAACATTCACTGCGATCGTCACCCTGCCTGCCATGCGTGGCGATTACGGCATTATCACCCATGACGGGAGTTACACAAATTTATTAATTTGTTTTTAATAAGTATTTTTTTCTTTTCAGATAAGATAAACCGGCTTTTGTACAAATAAAGGACACCCCAGGTTTCCTGAACTTATTTATTATTATTTCACTCGTTAGGCGATTCAGCTTCTATTCAAGTAGATTTAATATAGTTGAATATTTTTTATTTAAGTTTGTTTTTACGTAAACTAAAGTGATTTATCTGGTGTGATGTACGCGGTGACGTGTACGTTCGTAAGTTACCTACATAAGTAGGTAGGCGTTTGTAAAACGCTATTTCATGTTATTTAATGTAAGTAAGTGCAAATGGAATAGGTTGGGCCTCACTGCGAGCTACTGAAAATTTTACTATGCCATCTTTATTTTTTAGCAGTGTGACACCAACCGAAATGGGTTTTCCCTAGTTCTTGGGAGAAAATTTCCCATAATCTTATGTTCAGCAGCTTCAAATATTTATAAAAAAGTATGTTTTTAAATTTTTAGGACCCCAATTGATTTCGTTAGTGAATCAACCATTTGTATAGATGATATAGATGCGTTCAAATGTTATCAACAATGTTGACTTTTTAGCTAAATTTATTAATTAAAAATGGTGGGTCAATCAAGACTTATGTATTTTCACTTCTGGAATTGAGTACTTCCATGACATTTTTTGGATAGATTTTAGTCTCTCTAGGTACCAATAATAGAAGAAAACTATAACATAATACTATGGACAGCCCTATATAATGTCTTATGTAGCTCTCAGTGGGGACACACCTCGTTGTTGCATGTCCCTTTCACTCCTAAACTAAACAGCGAGATAGCAACAACATTGCGTGACTATACTAGGGCTGTCTCGAAATCTTATCAATATTTTATTAGCCAATTTTAGAATATATTGATTTGTAATTATGTATAACGTCTCTTGGCAGCAAATTTTATTAGCAATATACCTTTTATTAACAGCGGCAGACGAGTTAAGGCTCTCCTAATAATAAATGGTGGTTCTTTATAAGAATAATTGCCGCTCGTGAATTAGCCACCTCCTCTTAAGAAAATCTACTCTTAAATTTAAGAGAGCCATGGGAATAGGATCGGATACTACACATAAAGATGCAGCTGTATAAAACAGAGGGTGACCATATCTATCCTTCTGGGTCCGACAGCAAGTGACTACTGCCGTCTGTTTCAAACGTGACTTCTTTGTGGTGATATCTTGTGGTTACTTCGTACGATACCCACGGGTATGAATGGGGTGCTAAGATAATATGCTATTAGTCCATCATAAAAAGTAATATTTATCCATTGTTGGAAGGCTTTTTTGTGGCAATACGAAGGAAGGTATGTATTAATTACTTGTTCAAAAGTACTCAAAAATCAAACTGTTTCCAGACAGCCCTGGGACAACCATAACTTAATTTAGATTGATTATCAAGGGCATTTATAGATATGGCTAGAGTGACAATGTTATCGATCACAATATATAGCGGCTGTAAATAAATTACGTCACATTAAATTCTGCATTTTGTGACAATCCCTATAAATATTGCAATTGAAAACTTTACAACGTCACGTTCACTTAGACTCCCTTTGTCACATTTTATCACACTAAGCTAAAATTACATTCACTTAGGAGGGAGGGGCTACCCCCTCCTATGTGAATATAATTTTTAAACAGGCCCCTATATTATTCAAGTTAAATTAATTTCATGTACCAGTGGATACATCCAGCAAAAGAAAGCTTAATTTTAAGAATGCGAGGTGGTCTTTATGTGGTACACTGTGGCCATATCTTAAAATAGCTAACCAATAGGCACAAAACCCACCAAAATCAAAGCTTGTTCAAAAATTAAAATTTATATTCTAGTCGCCTCACTTTTGTTTAAAATTATCTTTGCCTTTATTTTGCTAATTATATTGTCATTGCGAGACTGAAAACACCTTGGGCCAACCTTTTGGCGTATGCTCTCATGATCAATAAAATTACGTGAACCTATGTTGTTAGAATCCACGAAAAATCTAAATCAACCAATCAGGCAGACCAACTCGGTTTAATTCAATCAATCACGCATATGTACTGTGCGTGATTGATTGATTGGCAGTTGAAATCAACTAATCAAACTAACCTGTGCTGTCAGAATCAATCGTTCACACAGAGCCTCGTCAAGATGTTTGTTAATCTGGACATGGCAACCTTCCTTTTTATTATATTATAATAGCTACATATTACTGAGATATTGATATATACTCGAGAACTTGGTTATATTTAAAGTAACATATACGATCTTTCATTCACTTATAAAGTAGGTAAATTTTAAAGCACTTTATTCGAAGTTTCCACTACGTTGCAGCAGCCGTGTTCACGTGACGACTCAAATGTCGGGTTGGTTGAAAGACCGGTTTGTGTTACTTTAAACTTGAGTATATTTAGTTATTATTACATAATATATAATTGATGCTGTTATTTGTATAAAATGTGCTAGACTCGTGCTAAATTTTAGTTTTTTTTTATTCTTTATCGAACAAAAGTGGGGTGCAGTGCTAAATATATAATATACTTCAAGATTATTTGTATTAATACGACTTTAGCGTTCGGTGCTTTGTAATAAAATAAATCACACATTAGAAAATAAGTTAGCATAAACAATATGAAACATTGAATATTTGTCGTCAAACTGAAATATTTGTTTGTAAAAGTGGCAAAATAAATTTTTACCCGCAGGATTTGAACTTGCGTCTTTTTCAATCCGAGGGACAGCTTTAGCAACCAATATAAGCTATCGTAGAAACCTACTTGAATCAATCTCCATCTCACATCTTGTGTTAACTGGTTGCTTGCGTATATTCTGTTCCGATATAGTAAGCTTAATTATTACAATTAAAAATTATACTAAATTATGGCGCGCTTCACGAATTAATAATCGATCCTGGGGGGTTATAATGTATCTCACTCGATCATATCGACATAACATCGTGTCATTGTGATTGATTGAGAGATCACCGTGATTGGCCGAGGGATTATTGCGACATCACGCGTCGGTTTCTATACCAATCACAAGCGAGTCGATACTATTTAGTGAGTTACAAACTACGGGCCCTGCTCGTAGAAAATGCCTCTTTATTTTACTTTCACAAAAATTTGTTCTAGTAAAATAGCTGAGCATGTCAAATGCTTTAATAAATCACAATAATATTATGTTTATCGCCAAAACTATTCGAACGTTCCAAGCAGTTTTGAATGTTTGTGTGTTTTTAAATTGATTTATAAAATACCTGATGAACATGAAGCATTCTACATATATATTTAGTCTAAACAGCGGCAATATTTATGACAAATATATAAATATAATTTAAAAGAAGTTTTAAGTTGTAACATATTATTTTTAATACGATTATTGGTACAAATAATCTTCCAACGAAATTATTTATGTATATATTTTTGTGATTTGCCTGTTTTTGAACTACATTGATCTCGTAATTTTTAATAATGTAGTTAGCTTTGAGACTTCGTTTAGATTTAAATTCGGTTCAATAGTATAATTAAATTTTATACAACAAATATATTTCAGTGACTAGCAACACCTATTTAAAAATCGGCAAATCACTTAGGGTGTGTTCATACTGTCGTAGTTCCGAATATTGTGCAATATGATGCATCCTAACTGTCTTATAAGTCACACGCGCTGTGAGCATCTCTTAGTGACAATAGGATAGTGTAAAATAAACTAGCAGGTACAAATGAATGCCGAATCTGTGAATTAGTTCTAAACGATTTAAAAAGAAAAACCTCTATGGTATAATTAAAAACAAAACATCTCACAAAGTTAATCATTATATGGCTTTTAGGTTTTTAAATCGTTTATGACAAATGAAAGTTGGAGTTTTTAAAACACGTTATAATTACTATGAGAAGACTCGGCTAAGTTTTCTTAGTTTAGTCCTAATAAATCGTGTATATTATTAGTTTATGTTGAATTGTTTCTATATAGAAATAAATGTTTTTTTAAAACCAAATAGTTGAGATAAATAGTTTTTAGTGTAAAAAAAATAGTCCATTTGGACTATATTCTAGTGAAGGATTTTGCTAAAATAAATAAAAAAAAATATAGTTATTTGACAGCTGAGGAATTGCAATTAGGTATATAACAATAATTCCGATGTTGACAAATATCTATGATATAAGACAGATTTGTTTTTGCAAAAATCTCATATAACCGGACTGTTAAAGCGCCACTGTTTCAATCAGAAGCGTAAGAGTTTAGAATGCTATATAATCTTGATCTTACTTTTCTAGTTTATAAGGTTGATTTTTCAATGATTATGTATAGATGAATTAGTTGGTGTGATAAAAAATTTGAGACCAGGTTGAAACAAAATAGATCATTACATCCAAGATAAGAGAATAAGTCCTTTGATTTAATAATGTTTCGGTATTGATAGTCTATGAACGACGGTGACTATCACTTACCATCAAGCAAAAGGACTGCTGGCTGGTATAGGGATAAAAGATAAATTTAAGAGGCGAAATAATCGACGACGCATCAGGTGTGTGGTACGTTCTACTGTTGCGTCTATCATCATTGACGTTATTTCGAGCTACACGAATTTGCCAAAACACACCGTATGTGATTATCGTGTATGATTCAGTCTATATTAGTCGTGTCTTTTTTCTATAGACAATGAGTTTTTCTCCTCATCAGATCATCTTTCTAGCCTTGTCTCGCACTTTATGGAGTCGGTTTCCGAACTGTGCGTTACCTGTGTCTGTGTTCGCTATTCATCAATATTTACACAGGGCGACCGCATCTCCAACCCAACTAGGAGACAGTATTCTCAGAACAAGATCAGCGTTAGATATTTATTCAGGATTCTAAAGACGTGTAACGACTGCCAGAATGTTGTTTTACAGCCGGGACATTGCTTAACAAGGCTTCCGCAACGCGGAGATCCTTTATGTTCAGAAATAGGTGTCACGTTTGGCCACCGACCTGACACTGGCCTAACGAAAGTTGCTTAACCTTGTCGATCGTTCTAGTTGTGTCTAGGAATTTTGCAACCTGTAATAAAAGTATTTCTAAATCATAAATTGATGAGTGTCTTTGAGAGGACTTATTTTTCATGTTTGTTTTTTTTAAGTAAGTGTATTTCGATTCCGACTCGACAGTCTTAATTATATTATGTTAGTTTATAACAACCTATTTATTGTAAAAAAGCATTCTGTTCAGCGTCAAACACAATTATTTCTTATTCACGGGCCTCGTGGCGTAGTCGGTAGTGTAACTGACTTCCGTGCACGAAGTCGTGGGTTCGATTCCCACCACTCAGGACAATTATTTGTGTAATGAAGACAGATATTTGTACTGTGTCTGGGTGTTTTCTATTGTATATGTATATATTTACAAAAAAAGTAATATAATAATATGTATTATATCCGTAAACTGGTACCCATAGCACAAGCGTTAAGCTTAGTTTGGACCAGAGGACGTTGTGTTAAATGTCCGTGAATATTGATTTATTATTTTGTTCGTCCAGTCCACCCAAACATTCATGACGTAAATGAGCTCTTTTGTAACGACACTCCGTCATTGTTAATTTTTCAACTGATGCCTAACTATGGCATGCGATGCTATTTATTTCTTGTTTGTAAATATATTTACTATTATATATTATAGATAGCATATCATAGTACCGTTTACATTCACAGGGTGATTCCTTTATACAGTGATTTTATGTTGACAACCATTATTGTAATATATAGGGGAGCTAATGTAAGCGTTTTGTATGAGTATGGGTAATACACTTGCGGGGTTACATAGAAATTAAAAATAGATCTATTATGACGCCTACGTAAATTTAAACAGTATTAAGTTATATCAATGTCCTTAGGCGTTTAAAAAAATGGTAGTCAGATAACTAACCAAATAAATGTTAGTAAGCTGATTGAAATCTTGAAGTTTCATATCGAGAGTGTGCACAAGCATCTTGAGTCTTCTTTGGATATTATAAAATGACCCTAAATTATAATTATTAAACTTTTTTGATTAAAAATACTGTTAGGATTTGAACCAGTGACTGCTCGTGTAAAATATAGATCGCTAACGTCTTATCACCCCGTATTGAGGCTAAGTGAAAACTTGAGAGGGTTCTGAATTAAGTAGAATTTGAATATGTTGTTATTTATATATATTTTAATCTGTAGACATGCTCGACTATTTACAACGAGGACAGCAAGATAGAATGTGATGTGGAATTTGTAAATCCTGGCTATCACTTTCTATTTCGCATTTGTGTTCTGATAAATATCCGAGGCTAACATGTGCATAAAATATATAAACATAGGACCACGTCGTCATTTAGTATGATCTTAATTTGTAATAATTAAACTTACCAGCTGGTCATGAGTATGCAGATACATCTGACAGATGGCTGGTGCGCCACCCAAAACGGCAAGAATGTGATGTGGAAATTGATGGCCCCGCGCATAATAATAATAATGTTACGATAGGTCAGTTGGTAGTGTTTGGAACGCAAGTTCAACCCTACCTGTGGCTATAACTTTCTATTACACATTTTTGCAGCTTGTTTTCTAGAAATCGAATGTAAAACAAAGTCATACAAAACACTGAATATATACTGTTTATACTATATTCACAAAACGCATAGCACAAGTTTAGTCTTGCTAAATAGCAGTAGATATTTTTTTAAACATATTCCCATGCATCATGTGTAAATATCAGTATGGCAAAAGGGATACACCATTAACAATAACTTCGACAATCATTATTATTAGATATTATCATAAAAATCTGAAAATTTTTTTCGTTCATAAATATTTTAATGTGTCATTTTCTAATAACGACTCTTTAAATATGTACTTTTTTTAATTAATACCCCTAGTACAAGGTTTATGCATTCTATATATCCGTTTGTAGTTAAAATACTGAAAACACGGCTATGAAATTTGATAAATGTTAGGTACTGTTATAGAAATATCATCGACTGCCAATGTTGGCCACTACGTAAATGTTGATACTATTATTGTTAGTTTCAACTGGTTGTTCAAAGTTCAAAAAGCGATTTGTAATATAGCAATAATAAATCGATATAAAATATCAATTTGTTTTTGTAATTCCATCAAACTCCTACCCTGCTCCGAGAACCCAATCCCTATATTATATAAGGGTTAGTGTGATCTTGAAATGCTGCTGTCTATCTGGGTGTCTTTCTTGTGACACGGATTGTATGTGGTGCGCTATTCTCGTGTAGGTATTTGTTTTAAAAAAACCTTTAAAAAATCAAATGTTCCTCATTTGATGTAACCAATTATTTTAGTATTTTTTAAAAGGCTAAAGGTAGCGAATGACTATATAATCGCGTTATGGCAACTTCGTAAATAAACTTGAGAACAGGCTCAAAAAAATAGCATAAATGTTGTCTTGCATGAAAATCAAACCCGCAATCCCTGCGCAAGTGATCATCGATTAAATCACTATGCCATCCAGTCAACCTTTAATCTGTCTTTGGCCAGTCATACTCAATCTGCGACTGTAGTTTAGCTTGCACTGAAGGCTCTGTGGTTTGATGCCAATACAAAGCAAATATTTGTACCAAATACTAAGCAGTCTGGGATGACTTGTCTGAATTGAGAATCTGCCAAACTCACTGCAATATGGAAAATACTCTCTGTGGCATTTTGTCTTTAAATGGCTAATAGACAGTGTACAAGTATAGATATTTCTCTCACATTTTGTATCTTTCCTGGAGTATGGCCAGATTGATTACAAAACTTACTGATGGTAGAACCAAGTGGGTGTACTCATATTGGAACAGAGTATTCTAAGTAGTGATGAGTCCCAGATTCTTCCTCCAGTAGCAATTAAAAAATATATTGACATATCTGTTCTCCATGACTGAAAGTAAATGTAAATATATTATATGAATCTTTCCAGTACCCCTGATGTTAATAGTGTTTATAAGCTGTTGTGTGCAGCAGGAACACCTTAGTGCACTAAATGTAGTCACCTCAGTTTAGGTAGAAATGAAACAAAATAAAGCTTAATTCGATGAACCCTTTAATTTGAGACTATTTTGAGGTGATAGAATCATCAAAACTATTATAGCCAGATCAGAACTACTTGTTACAAAACATCTAAGGGAGTATTTTAATAAATCACACTGGTACAATTAAACTAATTATATATACATAATCAACATTATGTAGGCCAGAATCTTTGAGGTCTAACCACACTCCCTTGTGAAACTTCACCAGAGAAGGCGGTGATTTTTTGTTGTTTGAGAAGGCAAAATTAATAACATTATGAGATGTACAAGCAATATGATTTGCAATTTTCCAAACATTATCGAAAGTTAACATTTTTAATGATATACATCAAAATATAGCTCTTATACAAGAATCTTAGATTAAGTTGATCATATCTGAAAGATAATCCCTCTGTTTAAAAGGATGTCATATTCAAGGCTTAAATGATGAGTATAATGTCTTATTTCTCAGAAATTGGAAGATTTTACTGGACTTATATTTTTTTAATGCACTTAGCATCTTTAATAGTTGATTCTTAGGAGAAATATAACTTAAGAAATTATTTTTTCTCCCTAAAAATTACTAACATTTATATATTTAAATAAAAATATTGATCTTCCCTGTATCTGATACATGTCTTCTCATATAAAACAAACTAGAATTTTAATTGAATTGAAAGATATAAAAAGCATTGACAAGTCTTACTATTAGGCAACTCACAAAATTTTACATGAAATTAAAACATTTAAACACAATAACACCTAAAAAAATTGATGCCTTTGCTGAAATAATATATTTTTGTAAACATCATAGCAAATTGTTTGCAGTCCTTACAACATTAAAAGACGTTTCTTTATAATTATCTTACTTGAGTTCTCAGCAACAAATGTCAATAAAAATACCCTTTAGAAAAGTGTATTTGTCAAGAGAGTCAGTATTTTGTCTTTCAAAAGGTACAAAAAATATTTCATATTCCAATGAAATCAGTTACTCTAGTATAATGGTTCAGATGAATTGAATTTTAAAGAAATCCTTAAGCTGAAGCTAATATAAGTATCACAAAATAGCAGCTTAAGGGACCTATTCATAATTTGTCCAAACTAGAAGTCACTAAAATTCATTCTCTGTACATGTTTCAGTCAAGATATTTAAAACTTATTTAAAAGTACTCCAAACAATGAATAACTACAAAACTAGAGGGTCTACACAACACATTTCAAGAAGATTCAGTATACACTGCTTTCATTTATATTGCATTTACAGCTGTACATTTTTTATTTCAAATAGCAACTGTTTACGGCAGTCACAGAAGGAGAGAATGTATTTTATGACACTGAGAAGGCCTTTTCTGAAAAAGATTTTACATAAGCCTCATGCAACTTGTTAACAAAGTCGGCATCATGCTTTAAGAGATAATTGAAAGCTTGGAGCAACTGGTTTCTAGTGAGAGGTTCAGGAGAATGCTGGACGTCCCCACCAGTACTAGCAGTGAACATAGTTGGAGGCATCAGTGCCGGCTTCTGCTGAGTTGTCACAGAGTCGATCAACGGGTAAATTCCAATATCGTCCAATTTGCTACCGTTAAAAGAGCTCACCATGTGGCTGAGGTCCTGTGACTGGTTAAAATAAGTTGGAGATGTGGACTTAGGTGATGAAATATGCATCAAATTCAATTCCGAGTCTAATGGTACTATGCCGTTAGTGTCACTTGCATCCAGGGGTCCTTTTTTCATTCCTGGTATCCTCTGCTGACATTGTTTGTCTATTGGAGTTGACTTTAATGGGAAACAATTTTGTCTCATTGCTGCATCTAAATTGATGTTCCCATTTGAGCTTTGAGCCTCTTGAGGTGTCACTGAGCGTTGCTGTTTCTCTATATGCTCGACAGAATGCGCAGGGTTACTCATGAGCCTCTGTAACAGCTGTGGTACCTCTCGCGCGTCTGTCGGACGTGGGCCGAATATACCGGGTGAGGGCAAAGACGAAACTGCTGGCATTTGAGCTGCCGCACCGCTTCCAGCTTTAGCAAAGAAGTCCATTACACTTTGTGACGTCATGTCGGGTGCCCGCGACGGCGTTGATTCACTTTTATTAGCAACGAGACCCTTATTGGAATTGAAATCGTCCTGGGCTTTACTTAACATCGTGAATATGTCAACTGGCGCACTTGATGCTGTTGAAGAACAAAAAGCTGTATTCTGTGCCATATTTTCGCCGCAGGTTTGCTTCATTGACTCTTTGATAAGGGAATTTAACTTTGTGGCAACTCTAACGCACTCGTCTTTATCGTAGAACCATATGCCGTAAATGCGACACTTGGCGTTTCTGTACAAAAGAAAAGGATCCTTCAATTGCAGTTCTAATCCTTTCGACACTGGCTCAATTAGGTTATTAGTACTCAGTCTGTTCATAATCACTAAACTATGGTACGGTTCCCCATTTCTACTGTACACAAACAAAGCGCCCTCGATGTTAGTTTTCTCCCATTCGTTCTCTTCGAATGTGTAAAGCGCAACATGAGTAGCACTGTCGATTATTTCTCTAGCGTATGGATCTGCTCTCTTCAGGGCAGCAAAATTCATACGTAATCCAGTGTCAACCATTTTATTACAACAGCAAAATAATAAGTTTTAAACAAAGGACAAGCATCACAGCACACAACTAAATGACAAGAACGAATAAATTCGCCATTTTACAGGCGTTTCGTTCATTACTCCCATTCTATAAAAGTCAAAACTTACCCACAAAATATAATAATGCCGGATCAATATTCTGCATTTATCTTAAAATAATGATATAATTATGCCACGTATTATAAATTATTAACGATAATCGTTAATTCACCAAAATACAAAATCTCTTAGTTATTATTTTTATAGTTATTAGCTGTATAAATAAAATGGATATAATGGAATGATATTTAAGAAAAACATGGACGTACACAATAACATCATTGGTTGACGCACGTAATATAGCTATAAGTAGTCTGTGAATATAATTATTCAAAAAAATGTGTTGAAGTGTTCGTTTGTAATAAATATCTTTAACAGCTTTTTACTAAAGGTATAATGGAAATATCGTATATAACGATAGTTCTAACGAATAAAAAATAAAAAAATTGTTTGTCTGTCTCTCTGTTTGAGGCTAATCTTCTAAATAGCTAAATCCACTTTGACGTGACTTATTGATAATATAAGAAGTAAATTAGACTACTTTAAAAAGGATTAGGGTTCAGCACAATAAAAATATCATAACTTCACGTGGACGGAGTCGCGGGTAGCAACAGTCGATAGTAAAAATCGGGTTTGTTCTACGTTGTTACTCAGAATATAAATCACAGATTATAAAGAGATACCACTTAATATGATATAAATATTCTGATTTGTATAATATAATACTTATTTACTTATCATCACGCCATTTCCCTTGCGGGGTAGGCAGAGAGAACAGAGTGCCAAGAGGCTCTATTCTTGCATACATCTCTCGCTTCCTCAACATTCATAACTCTCTTCATACACGCTCGCCGGTTTCGAAGACTCCTGACTCCACCTTCCTTCAATACATGACCGATTTGGTCTAGGTAGGTGGGTCTCGGTCTCCCCCTGTACCTACATCTTTCCACTTTCGCATTGTATATCTTCTTAATCAGTCGCTCGTCCGACATTCTTTCCACATGTCCAAACCATCGAAGCATTCCCTTTCGCATCTTTAAATCAATACTCTCTTTCATACCCTCTCGCTCTCTTACTTCGTAGTTACGAATGCAGTCATTCAGCCTCACTCCACAGATTCTCCGCAGAGGTCGCATTTCGACCGCATTGATTTTACTCTCATGCTCCTTTTTGCATACCCAACTCTCGCTTCCATATAATAACGTTGGGACAAGTACTGCGTTGTGTATTGCGACACGCGACGTTGCTGAGGTGGCGGCTGCCGAGAAGTTGTCCCAATGCTCCGTTCACTCTATTTCCCGCATTCACTCTTCTCTCTACATCAGTGGTGTACCTTCCATCCCGACTGAATCCACATCCAAGATATACAAATTCATCCACTTGTTCTAGCACACAAATGTAATTATTATGTCAAATAATTGGATTGTGGACTAACGAGAATTATTAACTTACTGTAGTGTTCAAAATATTAACAGCACAATAACTTATAAATAAAGGAGCACTTATTAGATTAAAAATCCTTCCTTAAGAAATTACCTTCGTTGACACGTTTTTCAGTTTTATTTGCTATGGTACCTGCAATTAAAACTAAAATGAATAAAATAATAAAATTTAAAACTACCCAACTAATCTATTCTAATTTATTATAAAAAGAAAGCTAACCACTTTTGATTTTAAAACACGCAATTATATAAATTATTTTATTATTTTTGTGTATATTTTGCACTTGATATGCTCAGATATTCAAAACTTATTTAAAAGTACTCCAAACAATTACTAACTACAAAACTAGGTTTTTCAGTTTTATTTGCTATGCTACCTGTAATTAAAACTAAAATGAATAAAATAATAAAATTTAAAACTACCCAACTAATCTATTCTAATTTATTATAGAAAGAAACCTAACCACTTTTTATTTTAAAACACGCAATTATTATATAAATTATTTTATTATTTTTGTGTATATTTTGCACTTGATATGCTCGACCAATAGAAAATAAATAGCCATCAGTTTTGGCGGGAAAAGAAAAGAATTGCGTCGTCACTCTATAAAGCTAAGCGTCCATTTGAGGCGGGTCGGGCCGCAACGGTGCGTCGAGCATTTTTGCGTACTGCGCCCACTATACAGGGCGAGCCGCGCCGCATCGGTGGATTTTTACAGTTAGTCGTACGTATGACAAGCGAGCTTATGGTAGTGCGACAATGGATAACTCCGATGGGAAATTATTTGTATTAATGTTGTTCGATGAGGAGCAAGAAAATAATAAACGTCGCAAATATAAAGTCTGGGTTCGGCGGACCTCCGTGCGGCGTGCATTCATGCCCGGAGGTGCTACACCCGCAGTCGGCGGCGCCACCGCGATGGGGAGCGGGAGGGCCGGCTATACGAGGCATACCGCACTTCGCGGGCTGAGTTCAAGCTGGCCATCTGCCGCGCTAAAACTGAGAAAAGGCAGGAGATGCTGCCCGAACCGTGCGGCGTTGAATAAGCTCCGCAACCAGGGCCTCCCCCTCACAGAGACCCTTCAACCGGCCTCCTCACCGAGGTGGTCGAGGGGCTATTCCTGCGACGGGTGGAGCACACACCCCTGGTCATGGCACCGCCAGGTAGCGACCGGGTGGCTGACTTCAGTGTACCACCCGTCACTGCGTCGGAAATGGGGGCGGCTGTTGCGCGGATTCGTTTCAAGAACACCGCCCCGGCCCGGACGGGATACCCGCTCGGGCTCTGGCCCTGGCTCTGGACCACCTGGAGCCCCACCTCAGGGGACTGTTCGACGCGTGTCTGGCGTTCGGACGGTTCCCTGACTGCTGGAAGGGGGGGAGGCTGATACTCCTGGCAAAGCCGGGACGAACGCCGGATTCGGTCGGGGCCTTCAGGCCCATCATGCTGCTGGAGGCGGGTAAGCTGCTGGAGAGAATCCTCGCTGCTTGCATTGTCCAGTAACTGCGCGACGTCGGGCCCGACTTGTCGGACGCCCAGTTCGGATTTCGAGCTGGTCATTCGACAGTCGGCGTGATCCGCGGGCGCGGCGGTCGTCACCGGCGGGGAAATGCTGTTGGCGGTGTCGCTTGACATCGCCAACGCATTTAATAGTCTACCATTCAGCTGCATCAGGGAGGCGCTCCGGTATCACGGAGTGCCTGTATACCTGAGGCGGCTTGTGGCAGACTATCTTGAGGGCCGCAGCGTTGTCTATGAGAGCCGCATAGGGGACGTTGTGAGGAGACCCATGTCGTGCGGTGTCCCACAGGGTTCGGTCCTGGGGCCGCTCCTGTGGGACATCGGTTACGACTGGGTGTTACGCTGTCGGCTCCTCCCCGGGCTGGTGGTCATCTGCTATGCGGATGACACGCTGGTCGTGGCCCGGGGTGGAAACTTCGAGGAAACGCCGTTCCTGGCCACCTTAGGGACCTCGGAGGTGGTCAGGAGGATCGGAGCGCTGGGGCTTAGGGTGGCCCTGTATAAGTCGGAAGCCCTACTTTTCCATGGGCTCCGACGTCGGCCACCTGCTGGCGCCTCGATCACAGTGGATGGGGTCCAGATTGGGGTGCAGGCCCAGATTAAGTATCTGGGCCTGGTGCTGGACGGGCGGTGGCGCTTTCGCAAGCACTTCCGCCAACTGTCCCCGAGGCTAGTCGGTGCAGTGTCCGCCCTTGCACGGCTCATGCCGAATATGGGCGGATCCAACAATGCGTGCCGACGGCTTTACGCGGGGGTGGTCCGGTCGATGGCGCTGTACGGCGCACCCATGTGGTCTGGGTCCCTGGACGCACTGAACAGGGCTCTTCTGTGGAGACCACAGAGAGTCGTTGCGTCCAGGGTCATACGTGGATACCGTGCGGTGTCAACGGAGGCAGCCTGCGCGTTGGCCGGAAGCCCCCCGCGGGACTTGGAGGCGGAGGTGCTCAATGAGGTGTATCAGCGGGCGTCGCAAGAGCGGGAGGGGGGCGGCCGCCCTCTACCCAGGGAGGTGGCCAGGTGGCAGGGCGACGCCCGCCGAGCTGCCATGGCCAGATGGAAGGCACAGTTGGAGGCGCCCCGGTCCGGTCTTTGGACCGTAGGGGCGCTCCAGCCGATGCTGGAGGAGTAGGCGGGGTGATGACACGGAGTCCTTTCCTTCCGACTGGTGCAGGTGCTGTCGGGGCACGGTTGCTTCGGCAGTCGCAAGGAGGGAAGCGACTCCGGGCTGTCACCACTGCGGCTGTGACGAGGACACGACGCGGCACACGCTCGAGTCGTGCCCGGCTTGGGCCGAGCAGCGCTGTGAACTCGTCGCGGAAATAGGGCCGAGCGTCGTCAGAGCGATGCTCGGCAGCGTCAGAAATTGGGCCGCGGTCGCTGCCTTCTGCGAGGAGGTTATCTCGCAGAAGGAAGCGGCGGAGAGGGCCAGGGAGGAGGACTCTTCCGCTGACCCAAACCGACGCCAGCGACCGGGGCGGTGCAGGCGCAGATACTTGCGCCTCATGCCGCCCTAGCTGAGGCTGCGGGGGGATGAACAGGGGAACGTCCGCCACCCGCAAGGCCTCCCGCGAAGGTGCGACGCTCCGTGTAAGGATGCGTCGCTCAGTAGAGGGTACCCGAAAGGGTAAGCCACCGGCAGACCACCGAAGGAATGTAACATAGTTCTAGTGGCCCGCCAACAAAGGTCAAGACGGCACACGGCGGGTTTCTTTAGTGGGTGCAGGTCCCACAATACCCCGGTCTTTGCCCCGAACGACAGGGTGTGCGGTTAGGAACATTTTTATCCGCCTTAACAAAAAAAAAAGGGTTCACGATTTAAGCAAGAAAGGACGACGTCGTGGTGAATTTCACCACTGAAGAATTACTAAATTTATAATGAATATACTTCCTACTTCAGTCCAAATACTATTTCTGTTCAATTCATCATGATAGTTACTATCGCCAATATCATTTAATCCGGAATATTTTTAACCTAACGGTATAAGTAGTCCCTCGTTATTTTTTTACGTAAATACATAGGTTCGCTCGCTGCAACGTTCTACTACAAATGCTGCACTTCATGGTTCATGCGTCCACTGGAGGCGGGGCGGGCCGGGCCGGGTCGCATCGACGGAAAAATGCGCTCGCCGTACTAGGATACAAATCAAAACATACTCGTAAAATTACAATAATTTTCAAATGTACAACTGATATATACTAACCTTCGATATTTTTAACTACTACATTTTAAACTCCTATTATTAAACTTTCTATAATCTATAAATAATTTAATTAAAAATCAATTGGAAAGCATGGACAAGGTTTGGTTATCCATTATTTTTTTACCAACCCCATAATCGACACCCATATTGAAAAATTACACAAAGTACGCGGCAGCCATCTTGGAATAAAAGAAAAATAAAATTCGAACGGAACATCCTTTATAAACCCATAATCGACACCCATATTGAAAAATTACACAAAGTATGCGGCAGCCATCTTGGAATAAAAGAAAAATAAAATTCGAACGGAACACCCTTTATAACCCCATAATCGACACCCATATTGAAAAATTACACAAAGTACGCGGCAGCCATCTTGGAATAAAAGAAAAATAAAATTCGAACGGAACACCCTTTATAACCCCATAATCGACACCCATATTGAAAAATTACACAAAGTACGCGGCAGCCATCTTGGAATTAAAAAAAAACTAACTTCGAACGAAGTACCCTTAAAAACCCCATAATCGACACGAAAAATTATACATACCTAGTACGCGGCAGCCAAAGTGGAAAATAAAAAATTCGAACAGCACCCTTAAAAACCCCATAATTGATACGCATGTTGAAAAATTTCATGGACATTTTAGATCTATTTCTTTTAGCAATTGACATGCTCCGCTACTTTTTAAAGTACAAATTATTTGTGAATAAAGAAAAAGAAACTTTTAGTAGGAGCGGGAATCAAACCCGCATCTTTTCCAATCCGGGGAAGTGCTCTAAACCACTAAGCTGTCCTACTGATCTTTCGATCATCCCAATTTCTTAATCACATTTGTCTTACGACCGGCGATGTGGGTTCGATTCCTGCTCCTACTAAAAATCTCTTTTTCTTTATTCGCAAATAATTTGTACTTTAAAAAGTAGCGGAGCATGTCAATTGCTAAAAGAAATAGATCTAAAATGTTTAAAAAATCGCGCCTTCAAATAGTATGAATTTTAATTGCAAAATTAAACTTACTATATTGGATGCATGTAATGCTTGCCGATAGATGGCGTTGGTCGTGGCTCGTTCACGTGCGTGGACGCACATCAAGAATACTTCCATGACTATTCACAATATTGTTATGGTCAGTTAAATCACAGTACGTCAAAAAATAACAATAATAATTCTTTATATTCATAGACGCACTATTCATGTTTAGGTCGCCTAAAATAAAAAATAAGCTATTGGAATTATCTACAAAAGACTCGATGTTAGAAAATACATTCATATAGATTGCATCATTTGACCTTGGCTTAATATAAATAACGCATATAATAAAAGTAATATTGCTGTAAGTAACGGAACACAGGTCCTCTCCTAGTTCAGACTCGAGTTCTTTGTGACGACAAATGGTGACCCTTGGCTTGGCTGTATACAGAACTCCTCCACAAGGGGACCCCCGGTCCTAAATGCTACGTCATTATTTTTTTTGTCCTTTTATACCTGCAATCAGTCGTCTAGACCATAATCAAGTGAGTTATATGGAGATGCGGTTTGGTGAGGAGGAGCCACTGCTTCTTCTCCCCTTATTAAAGAAGCACATCTGCTCTCTTGAGTCTTCTAATTTGATTTGGCTGCAAGAGCAAACTCGATAACGGGTTTGGATGAGTTGTCAAGCGGTCTTTATAATTGGATGTATAGCGTTTTGCTTCGTCAAAGATGGTTGGGATTTCCAGGTACTCATGGATTTCCGAGTTGCGACCATACCAGGGCGCCGATGAAAGTACCCTTAGGATATTGTTTTTAGCTCGTTGGAAGCACATAATGTTGGGTTTGCTGGCTGTCGACCAAAGTTGAATTCCATATGTCCAGATCGGTTTTATTATGGAACAATATACCCTTAGTTTGTTGGATAGAGATAAGGCGGACTGTCTACCGAGGAGTCAGAGTAGATTTTTAAATCTTAGGTTGATTTCGTTACGCTTTATTTTTATATGGTCTTTCCATGTCATCCTACGATCCAGGTGAAATCCAAGGTTTTTAACGCAGGTTGACTATGGCAATGGGTCGGCGCCTAGGTTAACCGGGGGACAAGTTTCACGTCTTAGGGTAAATGTGATAAGGTGGGACTTCGGAGCGCCTGCTTTTATTCGCCACTTGGTTAGCCAGGCATTAGTGACATTGAGCTGGGCTTGCAACAATCTGCTCGCTTCATTCGGATCCCGGTTACAGCTGAGAAAGGCCGCGTCATCGGCAAAGGTTGCCACAGTTGTTCCAAGTGATAGGGGTAGGTCACTAGTAAATATGTTGTAAAGGACCGGTCCAAGTACGGAGCCCTGTGGTACACCGGCTTTGCAGTAAAAAAGGGATGATCTTGCGTCACAGAGCTTAACTTGAAATTTTCTATCACTGAGACATGAGTCCATCAGCATGTAGTAGGAGTGTGGAAGATACTTTTTAATTTTACAGAGCAGTCCTTTATGCCAAACCCGGTCGAAGGCCTGTTGTACATCAAGAAAAGCAGCCGAGCAGTATTCTTTCTTTTCCAGACATTGTCTTATTGTACTATAGACTCTGTGCACCTGCTCGATAGTTGAGTGGTGCTTCCGGAAACCAAATTGATGGTCAGGTATTACATCGTCCATATTTAGGCAAGGAGATAACCGTGCAAGGACGATCCTTTCCCACAGTTTTGACAACACAGGCGTCAGCCTAATAGGGCGATAAGATGAAACTTGATTTGGCGCTTTACCAGGCTTATGGATCATGACTATTTGCGAAGTTTTCCAGAGTGCAGGCACGTAAGAGGTTCTCAGAGTGGCATTTACCAGGATAGTCAAAAAAGTAATACACTTCTTAGGTAGCTCTTTCAGTAGCCTGGGGGTGATAAGATCAAATCCAGGCGCCTTATTAGGATCCATTTTGACTATTTCTCTTGCTATTTCCCTAGGTGAAGTAGGACTCAACGGCAAGCACAGTTGCAGATCTTGTTTTAGCACTTGGTCAATTTCTGGGCCTTCAGGTCTTTCCATATTAATGGGTTTATAGACTTCGGCTAGGTATGTAGCAAAGACCTGGGCTTTTTCTTGGTCAGTTCGTGCCCATTTGTTTCCGGACCTAATTGGTGGTGAACACTGTTGTGGCTGTGGGAGGTGCTTAGTTGCTTTCCAGAGGTTGTGGGTTCCATTTGCATTTGGAGACATTTTCACTAATCTCTGATTAAGTGATTCATTTGCAGCATAAGCCAGGAAATCTTTGAGTTCTTTAGCTGTTCGATTTAATTTGGTTTTATCCGCACGCCTGTGGGTCGTCTGCCATATTCTGTGAAGTCTACGTTTTTGGGCGATTTTTTCCCTGACTGCTAGAGGGACCGGTGCCCTACGTGATGAGTCTTTCAGATCAGGAGTACTAAACCAAGCCGCCACTTGAATTAGATTTGTTATATAGAGACACGCGTCGTTAACTTCCTCCTTGGTTTTGAGTGAAACTTTAAGGTTGATGTTTGATTCCAGGAATTCCCGAAAGTATTGCCAATTTGTTTTGTAATTGTAGAGATGTTACTGGGTATGGCCACTGGACTAACCATAAGTAAAACCGGTGAGTGGTCGGAGCTACCGTCGAGACTTGACTTTATGACAGTGTTCAGTTTGCTGATACCTTTTGTGATAAAAAAGTCTAGAAGATCAGGTGTTTTGTTACTGTCTGTGGGCCAATACGTTGGTTCCCCTGTTGACATGGGTAGTAGACGATTAGCTTCAATACTCTTTTTTAGTTCTCGACATGTAGTAACTGTTAGTCGTGATCCCCAATAAGAATGTTTGGCATTCCAATCACCACCAGCAATGAATCGGTTGCCCAATGTCATAAAAAAGTCAGTAAACATTTTCTCTTTTATGGTGTGGCGCGGTGGACAGTATATCGCGGAGAGATTAAGGGATCCTTGCTTGGCTTGTAGATAGGGCGACGCAGTAGATTCTAAGAGGCAATGTCTTTGACTGTTCTTGATAATTATTGCGGTACCAGCATGGGCTCCACCATCGGGGTGACAGGTGTGATACACGGAGAAACCTGGAATACTTATTAGGCTTCTTGGTGTAGTGCGCGATTCAGAGATTAGGCAAACGTCAAGCTTGTTGGATTTGATGAGCAACTCTAGCTCGTCCTTATTAGGGGCAAGGCCATTGATGTTCCAAGTGGCAATGTGTAAAGAAGTCACTTTGTAAGCTTGGTGACGAGAGTAGCGATTAGACTTACTAAGGAGCCTATTTGTTGTATTAAGAGATCCATTTTTTCGCTTTGTTTAAATAGAACATCTTCCAGTTTATTGTAGGATTGTTGATTTGATTGCGCATTCTTTCCATGAGTAACTTCAGCATATGTGCGTTGTTGAGTGAGTCTTTCAATTCCCTCAGTTGTTGTCGAGGCCGAACAGGTTGGGTTGATATTAAGAGCTGTGGTAGTTGAGGTGGGATGGGTTTCTCTTGGCGATAAATTTCTGTTTCTTCGGGCAAGGATGTCTTTGTATACACCGTGTAAGAAGACCACTTCCGAATACGAAGACAGATGATTCTACTAGTGACAGTTTAGATGATGGAATAGAAAAAAAAATTTCCGATGAAAAAAAAAAACATAATTTTTTATCGTTATATTTACATTATTTACACTCTATCATGTTAGTAGAGCTAAATAAAGCGATAATTACATAAAAATAATATCATTTTAATAAAAAAAGAAAAACAGTAATGTATTGCAAAATTTAGAATCAGCTGATAGATACATACCGCGCAGTCGCTATCTATCTGTTTTGTACTAGCGGCCACCATTTTCAATTTTCATTCGCATTCAGTAGTTAAATAATCCAAGTAGGTAGGTACCTACGTACTTGGTTCGATTCCTCACTACTCACTAGACACATTTACTTACTTAGATAAAATTCTAACAAGGTTACAGTTATGATTTTTTATTTTTTTACATCGTTTAGATATGTTTAATAACATACTTTCACGCCTATCCCGCGTATCCCGAATGGGTAGGCAGAGGTGTATTTTTCTTGCCATCTCCTGTTCGCAATGTTTAAGCCCCGCATACCTAATACATTTTTTTACCTATCTACTGAGAAGTTTCTTTGGAAAAAACCCGAGACCTCGTGACTAGCAGTCTCATTACAAACCACTACGCCACTTCCGATGTAAGTATTCAGTTAGGTAGGTACCTATCTACCTATTAAAAACAATAGGGCTAAGCGTTTCAAAAAAATTTGTAGGTATGAAAAAGCTTACCGACCTAGATCCGAAATAAAATTAAAACTGTAGTTAGGTACATGTGTCGCAAAGTAGGTTTCGCTCTGTTCGCTGTCACGGACTTTATACGGAATTTACAAACACTACTTTCAAATTGCCTACCCCTACAACACTTTACATACATACACATGTGAGTTTTAATACAATTGTTATTTCACTGTTAAACTTTAAAGCAGACAGAGACATTTTACGTACCTGTCTAAAGTCTGTGCTCGAATTGTGCTCCATCCATTTCGATACAAAGCGAGGCCCGTCGCTGTGTCGACCGGTGAATACGAGGCATTAGTGTAGGATCCTCAACACATTCTGCACGTGGTTACGTTTTGATAGATTTATCAAAAACGCTCACTATTCTGCTACGCATTTCATCAGCACAGTCACATTCCCGATCAAACACTCTTTCTTTCACATATCCCCACAAAAAGAAATCCAGTGGTGTTAAATCGGGTGAACGAGGCGGCCAGGCGCGCGGCCCCAGCCTTCCGATCCAGCGGTCATGAAAGAGCTCAGTAAGACGCTCGCGGACAGGGCGTGTAACATGCGGTGGAGCGCCATCGTGCTGGAACCATGCTCGACGATATTCAGCCAGCGATAAATTATCTAGAATATCGTCTAATTGTTCATTTATAAAATTAAGATACTCTGTTCCATTGAGGCGCTGCGGTAGAAACACTGGTCCTAAAATTTGTCCATTAAAAATACCAGCCCATACGTTGACCGACCATCGGGTCTGATGACCAGTTTCTTGAGTGGCGTGCGGGTTCACGTCTGACCATAAATGAGCATTCCGCCTGTTCCACATCCCGTTTCTCGTGAATGTAGACTCATCCGTCCAGGTTATGCGCTCAATGAACCCAGGCGTACGTTGCTGTTCATCTAGCAGCCAACGACAGTACTCACGACGACGAACGTAACCATTGGGCAGCAAAGCTTGTAACTTATGTATTTTGTAGGGCTTCATTTTATTCCGGCGCAAGACTTTGTGAACTGTCCAGTGAGAGACTGTCGGTCCGCCCCCGCGCCGCAATAATTTCGCCGCACTTCGTGTGTCCAGGCGAAGATTTTGGCGAATCACATTTAAAATACGCTCCTCAGTCTGCACATTCACCTGTTGTCCACCACCTGCCGCCATCGGAGCAATCGGTCGATTTTCTAAAACTCGCTGAAAAGCTGCCGTTATTGTGCGAGAATCGGATGGATGCCGGACGTTCGGGAATCTCTCACGGTAAATTCTCAACGCAAGAGAAGCATTGCCACGGGCTTCTCCTAAACACATCAACATGTTTCGGTATTCACGAGCACTGTACACGTATGCCGCAGGCATTGTTAAATACAAAAAATACTCAAAAATAATAAAACAGCAAAACGTAACAAAAAAACTTAACACAAAATTTAAAACTAACAAAACAGTATAAATACTACCAAGTAGTAACAATCGAAGCTAATAATATGGAACCGTAACGCACGTTTGCTCTCGAACTGAGTCGGAATGAAACTGAGTATAGGGACAGTGGGACACGAAAAAAGTAGCTTTACTTTTTGGTATCGAGTTATTTTCTTTTCGATACCGATATTTTTGTAATCGATACTTTTATTCAATGAGTACTTTTAGCAAGGATCGTATCGAAAAAAATTTAGAGATTACCTAAATTAAACTTGGCTTCATGGCTCAAGTTTATGGCAACGCCATCTAGATCAATCTTGTCAAACCTTCTAAAATATTTTGATACCATTCTTTCATTAAATTCCTTCAATCAATGTCTAATGGTACCAATACATTTAATGCGATACTTGGGATCGATACTTTTGAAGCGATACTGGTATCGATACTTTCGTTTAATATCAAAACTTTAAGCGCATTATACCGTAGGTAAAGTACTCAATACCTTAAAGTATCGATACTTTTGTGTATTGGTATGTATTGCTTATTGCGCACTTGATTGTTATTTTTTTTATTCAAGTATACTCTAAAAGTACTCACATTTGAAGAATTGGTGAAGCTTATTAACAAAAAGTGTTCAATTTCAAATGGTATCGATACATTTAATGCGATAGTTAACTTGGGATCGATACTTTTGAAGCGATACTGGTATCGATACTTTCGTTTAATATCAAAACTTTAAGCGTATTATACCGTAAGTAAAGTACTCGATACCTTAAAGTATCGATACTTTTGTGTAATGGTATTTATTGCTTATTGCCCACTTGATTGTTATTTTGTTTATTCAAGTATACTCTAAAAGTGCTCACAATTGAAGAATTGCTGAAGCTTATTAATAAAAAGTGTTCGATTTCAAATGGTATCGAACATTTAATGCGATAGTTAACTTGGGATCAATACTTTTGAAGCGAGACTGGTATCGATACTTTATCATATCATAACCTTAAGCGCATTATACCGTAAGTAAAGTACTCGATACCTTGAAGTATCGATACTTTTGTTTCGATAATTTTATGAGTACGATACTTTTTTTTCGATACTACTCATGAGTATAGTATCGATCCTTTCTATTCGATACCGTGTCCCTACTGAGTAACTGACTTGATAGTTCATAGTAGATAGATACCTACTAGTCTAGTAAAACATCAACAGACACCGCGTTTGTCGGTGACCGACAAAGTAGCATCAAAAGAAACCGCCTTTGTCGGTATCCGACAAAGTAAAGACTTTTAAAGTTTTTTTTAATCGGCGGTGTTTTTTTAATATGCAAATATCAACGAATAATAGAGAAAGCAGGAGGTTATTGAATCAGAAGATAGAAACCAACTAATTTTGAAGGCAAGGAAAATGTAGGTACCATGTCACGTCACACCGCACGCGTGGCTTTTGTAGGCATTTATTTTGGCGTGGGTGCGGGGGGATTCCTTATTAATTTTAATAACCCAAATTTTTGAGAGTTCAGTTGACTCAGTTGTTCAGTTCCGTGTTCACGGTGTTCACTGACTTGCATGTGCGCGCGAGTGATACCTAGATACAATTGTACCTTTGATCGATTTATTAATTCTTGTAGTTATTATTTTATATTTACGTTGTGTGTTTCTTAACAAGTTTTTTTTGTTTTTATTATTGTTTTGTATTAATAATGCCTGACGCGTACGTTTATAGTGCTCGTGAATACGGAAATACGTGAATGTGCTTTCGGGAAGCTCGTCACTTTCTTCGTCTTTCGAAGAGTCGAACCCGGTACTCGACTTTGTCAACGCTGAGGAAATCTACTTTGGTCTAGGTCGGTAAGCTTTTTCATACCTACTATTTTTTTTGAAACTCTTAGCATTATTGTTTTTAATAGGTAGATAGGTACCTACCTAACTGAATACTTACATTGGAACTTCCAATGTTTCCAATTTGAAAGTGGCGTAGTGGTTTGTAATGCGACTGCTAGTCACGAGGTCTCGGGTTTTTTCCAAAGAAATTTCTCAGTAGATCGGTACCTGCCTAGCAGCCTGTAGTTTGCTAATCAATGTGCCCGGGAGATGGCAAATGTATTAGGTATGCGGGGCTTAAACATAGCGAACAGTGGATGGCAAGAAAAATACACCTCTGCCTACCCCTTCGGGATACAGGCGTGAAAGTATGTTATGTTATTAACCATATCTAAACGATGTAAGTATGTATTAAAAAAATAAAAAATCATAACTGTAACCTTGTTAGAATTTTATCTAAGTAAGTAAATGTGTCTTTAGTGAGGAATCGAACCAAGTACGTAGGTACCTACCTACTTGATTTATTCAACTACTGAATGCAAATGAAAATTGAAAATGGCGAGGTACCTACCTAGATCGCAAGTGTGTTGTCCGCTAGCACAAAACAGATAGGTAGCGACTGCGCGGTATACCTATCAGCTGATTCTAAATTTTGCAATACATTGCTGTTTTTTTTTTGTTCCATCCATCCATCCATCAGCCTTTTGACGTCCCTTTTAACGAACGTTTTTTTTGTTATTAAAGTGATATTATTTTTATGAAATTATCGCTTCATTTAGCTCTACTAACATGATAGAGTGTAACTAATGTAAATATAACGATAAAAAAATATGTTTTTTTTTCATCGTAAAAAAAAAAAAAACTATCCCATCATCGAAAATATCACTAGTAGAATCATCTGTCTTCGTTTTCGGAAGCGGTCTCCTGATACCCGGTATTTCACAGCCTTTGTAGTTAGCTGGGTGGTCGCACGAGCAGAGAGGGTATTTAGCCGGTGTAGTTCTATTTTTCTTTTTGCATTCCGAGGTTTTGTTTCCTTCTCCGCATTTAACACACCTATATGGTCTCATGCAATTATTCTTCGAATGACCGTAACACTGGCAACGTTGACATTGCACAATACTTTTTGATTTACGAGGATCCTCTATCTTAACCTTTTGGTTGAATATGTGAGTAATATTTTTGACTGCAGGGTTGTTGACACTGGGCTCAATGTTCACAAAGAAGGTTGATGTTGGTTTTTTGTCCGGTCCATATCGTGCATTGATAATTTCGCCTTTAATTTTGTTGTTGGTTGCCTCAATGGCTTCTGATATCGCTTCACGAGGGGTCTATAGTGGAGATCTTTTATGACAATGCGATAGGATTTGCTGTCTTTAGGGGTAAATGTATGTCTTATGAGACCGTTTGCTCTTATAACCGCTATGATCTTCTTATACTCCTCAGTAGTGTTTACGAGGATGTGAAGTAGATATTTGTTAATTAATTTGAATTTAAAGTCTTCTTTGCCGCTGACAGTTTGAAGTAGCTTGGATAGTTCAGTAACATCCTCTATGCCATTAAGAACTATAGGTGGAGGTTTGCTAGGTTTGCGGTTAAGTAATTTTTTTCCCGCATAAACAAAAAAAAGGACGTTGTGTGAAAAATATCCGTGAATATTAGTTATTTATTTATTTTAGTTATATTAGGTCTTAGTCTTAACAAGAGTGAACAAGACACATACTTATATAAGTTAATTGTTGGGACCCAATTCACTGGGTCCTAACAATAAGGTGGCTAACCGTCCCCATCAGTATGTAAGGTTGTTTTTGTATTTACGTAAAAAAAAGTTCATTAATTACGTTTTATACGCTAATCTTACACGTTCTAGTGCATTTTAAGCAAAATATAGGCATACCTGCAATTTCTTTTGTCCTGTCATTCTTGTATCCGGCTAAAACAGGTAATACATTTTTAGTCTACAAAGTTATAATCATCTTATCTTATCTTCTTGTTTAATGGCTCTTGTTGTGGCAGTGTGAGCACAATTTCGCCAATATTGAGTATTAATTTAAGGTAGACCGTAAAACGAAGAAAATTTGATCGGTGAAAGAGAAATAGGTTATCTTTTAAAATTATTCCGGTTATCATATGTCAAACTATTGCAATCTTGACACTGCATACGCTGACAGCGTGTCTATAATTATTATCCTCTCTTTACGCCTGTCAAGATTTTGATATTATCTGTCTGTCTTGGCGAAATTGTGCTCACACTGCCACAATCATAGATTTAAGCCACAACAAAAGCCATTAAACAAGAAGATAAGATAGATACTATCTGTCATCGTAGACAGAGGATATAATAGAATAAAACTAGAAAATTTTAGAAGATAATTAAGATTACAACTTTGTAGATTAAAAATTCACTACCTATTTTAGCCGGATAACTACAAAATAAATTGCAAATATGTTTATATTTTGCTTAAAATGTTAGAACGTATAACATTAGCGTATATAACGTGATTAATGAACGTTCTTTTACGTAAATACAAAAACAAGCTTATTTAATGATGTTGGGGATGGTTGGCCACCTTATTGTTAGGACCCAGTTTGATTGAGTCTTTACAAAAATAACGCATACACGAAAATAATAAAATACTTTACTTGTGTCTCCTTTTCTTCAGCCTTAGTATTTAAATAGTAGCGAGTCTATAATATCCTTTATCTACGTCTGTCATACATTCGGCACGTCACTCGACAGTCAATGTCATTGTCATGTCATGTTGTTATGTCACTGCTGTTTTATAAAGTTGTAAAAGTTTTGAGTGGTTAATTGTGTTCAACACGTTAAGCCGCCTTATTCATTATTTTGTATTCTAGTAGTGAACGCGCGTTATAGGCGGCTAGTAATATAATATTAATGTGGGTTCAATAAACTTCGCCACACACTTTAGTTAGTATAACCGGCTAGCATATTAATTTTAAACTTAGAATATTTTATATTCAATTTAACACGTGACTAAGTTTAGATTTTGCTAGTAAACAAATAATTTACGGAAGATGTCTAGTGGTAATATTTTGATGGTTGGAAGCGGAGGACGGGAGCATGCGTTGTGCTGGAAGCTTGCGGATTCACCGTTTGTTCAGAAAGTCTACTGCACGCCTGGAAGTGTTGGTATTTCTACCACTAACAAAGTTGAGTGTGTGGAACTCGACATCAAGGATTATCCTGTGAGTGTCCTATTTCTATTTACTTATGTTACTTACAGCTTAAAAATAAACAGGCATATTTTTTTTCTAAAACCAATACATAAGTAAGTACTCAAAGTTTTAAGAAAATACTTGTTTTTTTTTTTGCATGCTTAGATAATATCTATTTCATGCCACAAAAAACTTTCTATTAAGTTTTTATTCATTTAAATTCATTCATTAAAAATACAAATAATGGGATATTATTAATCATTAGCGATGGAAAATGTAACCTAAACAACAAACTAAAGTTAATGAACTTTACTTAATTTTAATTTATGTACCTACAAAAAATAAACTAAGTAATTATTAATATCAAACACCAGGAAAGTAAAAAGTATAAATTGTGTCTCACTGATGATCACAAGTTGTGGCCCATCAAAGTTATAAGTACCACCGCTGTTATTTCAATGACAAGGTCGCTTGTAATGTCTTTAAAGGCCAGTAAATATATTTTTGCTATTTAGATATTTTTATATATATATATTTAGTATTTGACATGCTTAGCACTATACATTAAACACAAAGTGAAAAATTTGAAATCAAAAATCCTGCTTGTGACTGTTATTTTCGATTTCACATTTTTCACTTTGTGTTTAATATATTTTTGCTTATTATTTATTTCCACAAACAAATATAGTAAGACACTACTATGGGTATTGTATCACAAAATTCATAAAACTTTGCTTTATGGTCTTATGACCAACCGCAAAAAGAATAAATAAAAACGGTTTAACTGGCTATATTATAATTAAGCCATATAAATTTAAAAAGACATAGTGCAAAAATGTGAAATCAAAAAAATTACCATCACCAGTAGGATTTGAATGTACATCTCCTGGAATACCCTCCCAAATGCTTTGCCAATTAAAAATATCGAAATATTTATAGGGCTGTGTAATTATTTGGTAATTAATAGTTACCTATACTCTTAAAATATGTATACCCTTAAAAGTAAATTCATTTGCAAAATTGTCTCCATTTTAATAGCTGAGGCACATAAAGGGTGATAAAGTAAAAAAAAACTTGAATATACTAACCTTTTTTACGAAAATCAATAAACAGAAACAAAATATTAATTGTTGCAAGAAATTTCTTTGAAATAACCTTAGGAGCGATGACTTGTTAGATGTTTTTTTCGCTTCATAAAAGCATTAATAGTTCTTAATGAAGAAACCTGCAGACCACCACACCCAATTTATGGGTGTCAAGACTAGTGACTTGGTAATGTGAGCATAGTCTCTGGTGGTAGAGTTATGATACCAGCCTCTAAAAGAATATTGTGGTAAAGCACTGATGGTCAGCTAGAGCACTAGACACCCGTTGTTCTTATCCATTTCTATTTATCTTCTTAGTCACCTCCACATCCTCCGTTTATTATCATTTGTTTCATCTCACCCTCTATCATCTTTCGCCACTGCCTATCCTATTCACTGTGGTTAACAATGCAAAACCTATAGCCGTTTTAATGCTTAAGCTATGGTAGTGACATACCATCATCATCATTGTATGCTTAATTGCTGCTCATGCAGTACTTAAATATTATTGCCTCGGTGGTCTGGCGGTAGTGTATGTGACTGCAGATCATAAGGTTCGATTCCCGGCTTGGGTCAATAAAAATTTATTGCGTTTTTTTTGTGAAGAATTTCGCAATAGCAGCCTCTATAGAATGAAAAACGAAACGTTAGACGAACTTTCGTTTCGAGTCATTGTGATTGATCAACAGTCCGAAGCGTGATTCAGGCGACCAATCACAATGAAGTGAAACGAAAGTTCGTCTAACGTTTCGTTTTTCTATTCTAAGGCGGCAGCGCGGAGTTGGAAGTTTTCGGTGTTACACCAGGGCAAAGCATGTAAGGCCGTTAGTCCTGCGCTTGATCTCGCTCCGGTCATGTCAGTATGCCGTCCCATCGGACTATGAGAGTGCACTGGCCGCCGTGACGGAAATTACGGCCTGGAGATCGTCGCCTGAATCACACATCTAAATCTTGACTAATCAAGAATCACGCGTCGGTCTCTTGATCAATCACAATGACTCGAAACGAAAGTTCGTCTAACAATTCGTTTTTCATTCTAAGGGGGCTGATCTGTTCGTGACTTCGTCTCCGAAGACTTTACAATATTAATAAATATATTATCCTGTGGGACATTCACTATCTCTATGTAAAAATAGCTATCCCGCACGAACCTAAGGTTCACATGACTACTCGTAACAGTTTTTCTAAAGACTTCAAATTCTTCAAAGTTTTCCAGGATAAAAAGTACTTTTATGCTCATTTCTGGGCTCTAGACTAGTCTAGACCATGAGTGTAATGTTTCAAATTTTACTCGTCGTAGTTTTTTTTTTTACGTCGACGGGTATACTTATTGTGCTTAATCTGAAAAGAATAAAAGGTCGACCCCAATTTTCTTGTGGTGTTAGGAGGTTGACGATGCATATAATTTCGAAAAAGGCTCGAATCGAGATGATGATCCCTTGATCTCTATTCAAGTAAACAAAGATATTTTTTTTTATTTCGCCGGCTTGGCTATTATTTCATAATGCCATCTCCCTTGCAGCTTAGGCAGAACGAACAGAATGCCAAAAGACTATTCTCTCGCTTCCTCGATATTCATAATTATCTTCATACAATCTCGCCGGTTTCGGAGACTCCCTGATTCCTTCACCTTCCTTCATTACGTGACCGATCTGGTCCAGGTAGGCTTGTCTTGGTTTCCCCCGGTCCCTACATCCTCCCACTTTCTCATTATACATATACCTTTTTAATAAATAGCTCATCCGCCATTCTTTCCACATTTTAAAAGCTAACAACCATCGAAGCATTCCCTTTCGTATCTTTACACCAATACTCTCTTTCAGACCTATTCGCTCTCTTAGGTTTTTATTTTATTTTTTTATTGCGTGTAGTGGCAGACGTGCCACGGCCCATCTGATGGTAAATGGTAACCGTCGCTCATGGACTCAACCGAGAGTATTGCCAAGCCGCTGCCACCATTTCATTTCACCGATACGAAATGAAAGAATAAACGGCTATCTCCTGCTACAGCCAAAACGCAACGATGTGCTTCATGGCCGGTCACGGGAGATGGTGGTACCAACCCGCTCGGGCCCGATACCAAGTGAGTACTCCCACTTGGTACCCAGCCCTACCACCAGTAAATTCATCATTACGCATAATTATTACTAGAATTAAAGTAGAACTGCCTGTGTGGTGCAGTGGTAGTGTGCGCGACTGTTGATCATGAGGTCTCGGGTTTGATTACCGGGTCAGGTGTTATTAAGCTTTTTCGTAAAAAGAAAAATTCTCAGTAGCAGCCCGTAGTCTGGAAATGTGCCCGGTAGACGGCAATAGGCTGGCCCCCTATTACGTGGGACTTAAACATAGCTGGCGAACTGTAGGTGTATCATACACATCTGCCTACCCCTTCGGGTATACAGGCGTGATGCTATGTTATGAAAGTAGAAAAAGATAAGATTCTATTGGATTCGAAATCTTGATTCGAAAAACTGATTTCTAGATAATATATATTAGTGGTTTCAAATTTTTTACTACGAAATTTATTGATTATGAATACTGCAGCCTTACGTATAGTAGATTCCGTAAATATAGTTATTTATGTGTAATGTGTGGGTAATAGTCGCGTAAATATCAACTTTTTTCCACAATTTATGATACTAAGTAAAGGTACGAGTATAAGGTATATTGCCCGCCTCATAAGCGAAGCGTTGAGATGGGTATTACTCTCGGAAAAACACTATTTTTAACACTCATGATATTTTTGATGCCATTTTTGTTATTTAAACTAGTGAAAAAACTGTCTAAAAAAGTTCTGTCTTGTATGTCCGTGTGTTGTAGGTATGTTCGGATAATGTATGTTAACACGATAACGACCGAAATACTTTACTAATCGGGTATATTTTTTTGTTTTACGATTCTGTATAATTACGTATAGAGCCCTATCACTTCACGGTTTGATTCGATGTGGTTTAATTGTTATTAAATAAACAAAAAAATCTTGAATATTTACGCTCGACTCGACACTAAAACCAGCGCTATCCTTATTTCGTGAGAACTACTTCTATAGACCAATAAAATTAGCGCTAGATGGCGTATAAGACATGAAAACCACAGTACTTTTTGAAATTAGCACTATCTATGTGATTTATTGAAAACTACTTAGTAAGACCAATACATTATTAGTTACTTATCAAATAATCAATTTTATTGTGGAAAATGAAGATTATGAGGCGTGCAATTTTGGATGTTCCAAAGTATTTTTAACTTTGTCTGATGTTACAAGCTGGATTTTCACAGAGTACGTAAATAAATTATCTGGTTGTTTTAAGCCTATATTTAGATCATGTAAAAGTTTCTCGCGATAATGACAAAATAGACAATGTCTTGTACTGTCCCTAAGCGGTTTGGTTGATATGGAGTCGATGACCTTAGATATCGTTCATACATCCAACCATAACGTGAACTATTTGACACTTATCACTTTGTTGCTAACCGTCTCTCTGTCTTTAACTAGAGAATTTATGTGCCTACTTCTAATTAGGTGTAATATAATAGGCATTACATTGTAGAAAACGTTTGATATGGAAGCTATTAAGGCCACATTGTATCCTACTAATAATGTAAATGCAAAAGCTTATGACGATATTTAGATGGTCGATTTGTCCGTCATTCTCACCTAAACTATGTAGATACTTACTAAACGGATTTTTTTTATTTGGTAGGTAGAGAGATGACTGGATTAACATCGCATAGCACAGGCATATTAATACTTAGACCTAATAAATAAATTCATTTTAACGAAGTTGCTGACAGAAACTAGCTGTGGAAAAAAAAACTACTTTTATAGAATCTATCTTCGAATCGATAGTCCAATCGAATCGATAGTCGATCCGAACTCAACATTATCAAAGATGATATTGTGTCGTTTTAACAGCTTATACGAGTATACTGTAGAAAAGTATCTACAAAAACAGCATTCTGTTCCGCGTCAGAGACTTAGTTATTATTGTGTCAATTAATTTCAACATTCTTGACGGAATAAGCCTTTGAAAATACATGTTTAACAAATAGCCTAATTCTCGAGGCAATTATTAAACGGTGACAGAAATCGCGACGTTTTTCTCATAGGATATTTCATGAACTTAATAGCAATCATCCGTCCATTAGCCTAGAGTTGGACATAATCCTACTGCACTGATTTTCATAATATATCGCACTGCGGTATATAGGTCATACTAACATAATATAAACGACAAGTGATAATTTAAAGTTATAGTTACGTGTACAAGTTAATGCAAAAGCTAACATTATCTGTCTAGCTGATACGAGTACATTAATAGGTAGTTCAATACTTACTACGCAAAACCAATGACGCCTGGGTATCAGCGATCACCTGCGGGCTTTAAATAACTTGATTAAAAAATATTTCATTAAAGTAATTTGGATGTAAACATAGCATCACGCCTGTATTCCCCAAAGGGGTAGGCAGAGGTGTATTACACACCCACGACTCGCCAGCTATGTTTAAGTCCCACGTAATAGGGGGCGAGCCTTTTGACGTCTACCGGGCACATTTCCAAACTCCGGGCAGCTACTGAGAATTTTTCATTTTAAGAAAAAGCTTAATAACATTGCCCGACCCGGGGATCGAACCGGAGACCTCATGATTAGCAGTCGCATACACTACCGCTACACCACCGAGGCAGTTAGACAAATTACTGGTTATAGTGGAAAAAGAGCGATTTACTGCAAGCAGAATTCGAACTTGCGTCCCTTCCAATCCGGGGAAGCGCTCTGGACTCTCACTCACCATACGAAACCCAATGCTAGGAGTGCCTTACGTTGCTTTACACCGATTTTCTGTGAGAAGGTCGAAATTCCCCGATCGAGCCAGCCCATTCCTTCTAGCAATAAGCAAGGATCTACCAATAATTTTTTTTTAATATCATAGCGATTATTATTTTAGCACTTGACTTGATCAGCTACTTTAAAGAACAAGTTATTTGTGAAAGTGGAAGCTGTATTCGAACCCGCGACTAAGTTGCGATTTCGAATCCCGCTTGCTGTATTTCTATTCTATTTTTAACAATGATTTATTCTTACTACTACACACTTACTCTCTTAGAATGTAATTCACAAAATCGTATCGACATCCTATCGCCTTAACTATGATTCGTAGAGACATAGACGCGTGATGTCGCAGTAATCGCTCAACCAATCACGATGATCTTTCAAGATCTCTCAACTAATGACAATGTCACGATGCGATGTCGATACGATTTAGTGAGAACAGTTACATTCTACAGCCCCTGTTCTTATCGCAACTTCTTCTGTCTGGATCCTATAAGTCGTTTAGGCGTAGCCCATACTTCCCACAGGAACTGCCCTAACTATAATTTTTTTTTATGTATTTTGTACAAACATATTTTAGCTGTATATATCAAATTTTGTTTTAATCATAATAGTCGTTACGTCTAAACATCTGTATACCAAAAAAGCTATCCTACGGGAATAAAATATTTGATATAGGTTAGTCCAGTGTGTCCTCTATCTACCTACCAAGTTTCATAGAAATTGGTTCAGTCATTTGGACATGATTCACGGACAAACATGCACATTGTCCGATGGAAGCAAGCAATTATCACGCGTTGAATTACCTACGACTGCTCATCATGAGGTCTCGGGTTCGATCCCCGTGTTGGGCAGCGTTATTGAGTTTGGAAATAGGCCCGGTAGACGGCAATAAGCTCGCCCCCTATTACGTGGGACTTAAACATAGTAGTTAGTGAATCGTGGGTGTGTAATAATGTATTTCTGGTGAGGGCCAACTAGCGAAAAAGTAATTCGTCTGCTGGCAGTATTCTTAGTATTGATGGGCCCATGAGCGGCGGTTACCACTTACCATAAGGGGGCCCTAGGCTCGTCTGCTCCTACCGTTGTGTTTCATATGGTGAGTGAGAGTGCCGTTTATTTCTTTCTTTCTAGTATGCTACCTACCCTCTCCTTAATATACTTCCTATCCTTTTCTTGGAGATGACGACGCGCGAGTGATGCCTCTGGTGTTGCTAGCGTATATAGGCTACGTTAACCACTTACCATCAGGTGGGCTGTATGCTTATTTGCCACCTACGTAGTATAAAGGAAAAGATTTTCACCCTGTTTAATAATGCAATGTATAAATAGAAGCGTTGAGCTCGTGCACGCGATAACCTTTAGTATGTTTCGCATTAAATTGTTCAAGGGTGGCAAACGAGTTCATCTTGTCAGACAAAACGATTATTTCGCTCACATATATCATCCTCTGTGATAGCATATTTGTTGCAAATCGACAAATGTTTTTTTTCTTTTACCCGTTACTGACCTATTGTTGGGCACGCTCGCACAGTGCGGGTGGTAGAAGAATTCACCAGTCGTGAAAAAAATCTCTGAGACAAGCAGGTTCCCTGACTTTGGTTTCCTTTATCAGCAATCGTAATTTATGAACAAATACTCACATAGTTAGGAAAAATCTCGGAAAATATGATTGAACTCATACCACTGTCTTCGCAGTTCTTGGTTTAACGATTAAGCTATCACTGCATTGAACAAACGTTTGACTATTATGAATATTTACGCTTATAAATAAATATTCCTGGACATTTTCACACAACGCCTCTGGTCCCAAACTAAGCTTAACGCTTGTGCTATGGGTACCAGATTACGGATATAATACATATACCTACTACTTTTTTTTTGTAAATACATACATATAATAGAAAGAAAACAACCAGACGCAGTACAAATACCTGTGTTCATCACACAAATAATTGTCCTGGGTGGGAATCGAACCCACGACCTCGTGCACGGAAGTCGGTTACACTACCGACTGCGCCACGAGGCCCGTCTTATGTAATCTATACTTTCTAAACTTCGAAAGTTAGATAATAAAATTGAAGATTTTGTATTTTTTTTTAGTTAACGTAACGCACGCTAGTTAAACGCTAACGAGATATTTTTAGATTTTGTAGCTAAATGCTAAGCGTTATCATCCAATCATCAGCCTTTCGACGTCCACTGCTGGACATAGGCCTCCCCAAGAGAACGCCACAACGAGCGGTCCTAAGTTATACTTGAAGTATAAAATTTTTGTAAAGAAAACATTAGACATATTTCACTAATTATAATAATAATAAATCTGGGACGGTTTCGCAGGTTCAAATCCTGCTCGTGACTGATATTTTCAATTTCACATTTTCGTACTTTATTTTTGTTCAAAATTAATGATTGAGATTTAAGAGTAGTCTCCACTTTTTTTCAAACTTCAATTTTAATATATGGCAAATTATTTTTTCTCAAGGTAAACTAAAGTCAAAGAACTAATTTTATAACGGCATAGTCACTCTTGAATAACGGCATATTCATTGAACGGGGACAACGTTGTAGGCATATACTGGTAATATATAACATAAACCATGCTTTACTTTCTTTGCAGGCCTTAGCAAGATGGTGCAAAGACCACGAAATTGACCTCGTTGTCATCGGCCCAGAAGATCCTCTTGCCAATGGAATAGTCGATGGACTCACAGCCTTCGGTATACAATGCTTCGGACCTACAAAAGCCGGTGCCCAAATCGAGGCCAACAAAGATTGGTCAAAAAGCTTCATGGACAAATACCAGATACCTACAGCCAGATATAAGTCTTTCACGGATGCTGAAGCTGCTAAAGATTTTATTAACAAGTAAGTTTGTAAGTTTGACTGAACAGATGGCGGAGTGGTTTAAATAACGGCCTCGCGCCCAAGTGTTGTGGGTTCGATTCCCAAACAGGGCAACTCTTTGTTCATTAGTACAGGATTTTTGTTGTCTATTTTATTAAAATAAAATGCTTTTCGGTTTTTTTAAACAACATTAAGCACTAGGGATTGGTCCCTCTGTCGTGGGACTTTACAAGCATACAATTAACTCACTACACTTAGACTCAGAACAATTATTTGTGGGATTGGATATTAAGTGGGAGTACTTATTTGTGTTGGCCGTGTGGGGCCGGCTTTAGAATTGTCCCACCCCTCTCTACCCACGGGAGTCGTAAGAGCCGACTGAGGGAATACCGGGGGAGTGGGCAGCAGCACTCCCTCGAGTATTAACAACATCCACTGCGATCGCCAACCCGCCTGCCAAGCGTGGCGATTATGGCACTATCCCCCATGAAGGGACCGCTCGTTGTGGCGTTCTCTTAGGGAGGCCTATGTTCAGCAGTGGACGTTGAAAGGCTGATGGATGGATGGATGGACTTATTTGTTATTTAGCTCGAGGGGTACCTTAAACTTTGACGTAATATGAAGATTGCATGTATCGAAAGCATAAGAACAGTGTATCTGGTGTCCTCAAATATAGACCTAGAGCCTAGTTAGGCACCGGTATACCACAATATGTACCTTAGTTAACTGTGTAGGTATATGTGATTCTTATAAACCTGTGTATTGTGGTGAGAAAATAAACGATTATATTATTATTATGCTGATAGCTATATGTTCGTATTGCGTCTCGTACGAGTAATTATGTCAATGTCAATAATGTCACTTATTTTTATATTGTTTATGTACTCTGTGTCCTCACGACAGCCTGATAGTAATGTTCGCTTGATTTATTAATAAAAATAGGATGAGTTGCAAATAAGCAATATGGAAAGAATAAATTTTATTGTATCTACTGTAATGAAATATTTTTTTTTTTTTGTGAAAATGGAATAACGAGGAGAATGTAAGTGGCATTCGGACCCTCGCTTATTCAATCTTTGACGGACGCACCTTCGACCGCTATATTATCACAAATACTACCCGCAGTGATGACAGTGGCCACTGGAACTATGTTACATTACTTCAGTGGTCCGCTGGCGGGTTACGCTTTCGGATACCCTCTACTAAGCGACGCATCCGCACACAGAGCGTCGCACCTTCGCGGGAGGCCTTGCGGGTGGCGGACCTTCCCCGTTCCATCCACACGCAGCCTCAGCTAGTGTGGCATTAGGCGCAAATACTCACGCCTGCGCCCCCCCAGTCGCTGGCGGCGGTTCGGGTCTGCAGAAGGATCAGTGACTCTGAGCGCGATGTTTGACCCAACCTAGAAATCCACGCAGTGGAAGCCGCGGGCTGTATCTAGTAGACTTTTAAAGTCACATAGATCAATATTGTATAAGTTGTTTTGTTGTAAATGTTCCACGACTATTTTAATCTAAGCTGCCAGTACTTTATTGAACTAACTAGCTGACCCCGCGAACTTCGTACCCTGAATCAATCAATTTTGTTTTTTCTTATTAGCCTAATTAACTTCAGTTTTTATTAAGATAACGAATAACTAAAATTAATTTATCCGCCGCCGGACCATTGAAGTAGTTTAACATTGTTCCAGTGGCCCGCCAATAAAGGCGGAGAGACTGCACACGGCGGGTTTATTTAGTGGGTGAGGGCCAGTGTGGGGCCCTCGCCCACTAAATAAACCCCGTTCGTTGCCCCAAACGACGGGGTGTGCGGTTAGGTACATATTTTCCCGCCATAACAAAAAAAGGTCTTCACGGAATTAAATATACTACTACTTATCATCACCCCATTTCCCTTACGGGGGAGGCAGAGAGAACAGCGTGCAAAGAGGTTCTATTCTTGTATACATCTCTCGCTTCCTCAACATTCATAATTCTCCTCATACACGCTCGCCGGTTTTAGAGATTCCTGACTCCAACTTCCATGACCGATTTGGTCTAGGTAGGTGTGTCGCGGTCTCCCCCTGTACCTAAATCCTTCCACTTTAGAATTGTATATCTTCTTAACCAGTCACTCGTCCGGCAATCTTTCCACATGTCCGAACCATCGCAGCATTCCCTTTCGCATCTTTACACCAATACTCTCTTTCATACCTATTCGCTCTCTTACGTCGTTATTACGAATGCGGTAAGTCAGCCTCACTCCGCAGGTTCTTCGAGAGATCGCATTTCTACCGCATTGATTTTACTCTCATACTCCTTTTTACATACCCATCTCTCGCTTCTATATATATATATGTTGTACCAATGCTCCGTTCACTCTATTTTTAGCTATAACAGTGGTGTACCTTCCATCCCGACTGAATCCACATCCAAGATATACAAATTCATCCACTTGTTCTAGCACACCATTTCCTATTGATACTCTGACATTTGTTCTGGCTTCTCCTGTTTCAAAAACCATAAGTTTGGTTTTGCTCACATTCACACGTAGGCCCCTTTTCTTACAATATTCTGTCATTACGTCGACTAGGGTTTGCAGAGCAGTCGCAGACTGCGCTAATAGGACCTCATCGTCTGCATATAGCAGTGAGTTAACCACTAAATCGCCCATCTGAACTTCCACATTCATTTCATTCATCCTTTGGAGACATTGATCCAGATATGTGATAAACAGTCTGGCTGATAGAACGCAGCCCTGTTTAACACCGATATTTACATTAAACCAGGGTGAGTGTGTAGTGGGACTGCACCGCTTACAGAAGTCTACCGTTAATACCGTACTCTGGCAAAATGCCCCAAAGTTCCTTTCGTACAACTGTGTCAAATGCTTTCTCCAAGTCCACAAAACTGCAGAAAACCCTCTGGCCTATAGCCAGATGTTTCTCCACAGTGTTGCACAGAGAAAACACTTGATCTCTGCATCCACACCTGAAACCTACTTGTGCCTCACACAGATATTCATCAGACACCATCCTCATTCTCCTTTCAATAATCTTACAATACACTTTGGCTGCCAAACTGGTCAAGCTTATGACTCTGTAGTTTGCACAGTTATAACGTGAACCCTTGTTTTTAAACAAGGGCACGATGACTGCGCTTCTCCTGTCCTTGGGAAGCATTATTCAGCTCCAACATAAATTGAGAAGCACCACTCAGGAAAGATTCCCAGACAAATGAGCCTCCAAGCTTGATCATCTCAGCAGACACCATATCAATACCCGCCTTACCATTTTTCAAACTTCTAATCGCCTATTCAACTTCGTCCATATTAATGTCAACAGTGGATGCCGGTACCGACTGCTGATCTGTTAGACCCATGTGGCACCGGCATCATCCCACACATCTGCATACATATCTCCAAAATATTCACCCTATCGGCTTAACACATCTTGTGTTTGCGTAAGAAAATCTCCACCTTTAGCCCTTATTTCATCCTTAAAGCTGACCAACCACTCCGAGATTTCTTCACCTCCCTCCAGAAAAGTTTGGTGTTGCTCTCGAAGTTTTTGGTCAGCCTTTCTTCTGGCCTACTGCCAGATGCTTCTTAACAATGTTGCGCAGAAAAAAACACTTGGTCCATGCAATGAGGTCCCACACCTCAAACCTACCTCACACAGATGATAAGTATTAGTAGACACCAAATATAATACTCTCAAAATCAAGAGATATATAATCAAAAGCTGTTTCATACGAAATGTATTTTCTTTACATTTTTTTTTTCGTAAAGTTTTCTTTGTTTTAATAGTTATTCTGCTATTCCATTGTAGAAAAACCAACATGTCAATGTTTCTATATTATCAAAATCAATCCAGCCGTTCCTGAGATAAATGGTCTAGGTAACTAACCCGACTTTGTTTTATATTGTACTAGCTGACCCGGCGAACTTCGAACCGCCATATTTATTTTTCGTCACTATTTTGCAATTAAGTGATAAAAAAAATATCCTATCTTAGGCAGGCCAGCAAAACACACATTTAAAAAAAACGTGAAAATCGGTTAGATAGTTTCGGAGTTCATTGTGAGCAACAACGTGACACGAGAATTATATAAAATAGATGTAAGTATATAGAAGTATCGAAATAATGCCTTTTAAACCTCTTTTTATATTTTTCTAGTGCACCATTCCCCGCCCTGGTGGTCAAAGCGTCAGGGTTGGCGGCAGGCAAGGGCGTCGTGGTCGCTGCCACCAAGGAGGAAGCTTGCCAGGCGGTCGATGAAATCCTTACAGACGCGAAGTATGGATCTGCTGGGCAGACAGTCGTGGTGGAAGAACTTCTAGAAGGAGATGAGGTTTCGGTGAGTTTTAAACTTTACAAAGAGTTTTTGATCTATATTTTTTTGTAGCACGACATGCTTCGCTACTTTTTAAGTACAAATTATTTGTGAATAAGGAAAAAGAGATTTTTAGTACGAGCGCGGGAATCGAACCCGCGTCTTTTCCAATCCGGGGAAGTGCTCTAAAGCCACTGAGCTATCGTACTGACCTATTCGGTCATCCCAATCTCCTCATCTCATTTGTCTTTACGACCAACGGCATCTATTGGAATGAATTTAAAAAACATAGCATCATGCCTGTATTCCCCGAAGGGGTAAGCAGAGGTGTATTACACACCCACGACTCGCCAGCTATGTTTAAGTCCCACGTAATAGGTGGCGAGCCTATTGACGTCTACCGGGCACATTTCCAAACTCCGGGCTGCTACTGAGAATTTTTTTTGTTTTGAAAAATCTCAATAACATTGCCCGACCCGGGGATCGAACCCGAGACCTCATGATTAGCAGTCGCATACACTAACGCTACACCACAGAGGCAGTTTTTTAGATTTTTATTTTTTAGGCAGCCCACCATTTCATTTCACAGATATAAAATAATAATAATTTAATTTATTTGCATAAAAAACATTTACAATTAGGTACACATCATAATACTAATAGGTTGCAGAGGCAGCAGTAGTACATAGTGTGTCGACTTCAACACCTTTGCTAAGTGGTCTGGACAACTTGTGTTAAAGGCGCTGGGCCCGACCCGGGGGTAATTTCGTGTTTATATTTCATTTTAATAAATAAAAAAATAATCTCCTGCTCCAACCAAAACACACAAAAATGTGTTTCATGGTCAGTACACCAGTAATGCAATGGCTGATAATTGCAAGGGAAGTATCCCTTCGCCTCGTTACGACACCTATGGGAAACAATGCAGTAGTGACACTTGTATTCTTAGTCCGTCACCACACGGACTGCTTTTCAAATTAGAAGAATTTCATATGCACCTTCAGCTTAATTACGCAGTCCAAGGACCCTTGCCCTACATGACGTAACCACGATCTAAGACGAACGTGGTATACCACGTGACCACGTCTATTCAGCCATTACTATCATGCCAGTGAACCTCGATAACCTTTTTATCACTAATTAGGGTACCCATCATTATTAGGCACTGATAGACGTTGCGTGTAATAAATATAAACAAAATATTATAGTGAAAATAGGTATTGGGGGTCATCACTCCACCACAGCCGTGGACTTCACCAGGAGAATGCAACTACTGCCTAAGAAAAAGATAATCATTCGTTGTCGTAATAACTATTTTCATAGATGGCGTGACTAGGATTGTTTTATACCAAACTAGCCTTTGCCCGCGGCTCTGCTGCAACCAAAATCTAGTCTCTAGGTAATATCTCAGGTTCCCGATATAGCAGCGGGATAAAATGTATACCAGTTGTTAAGTCTAATCAAGAGCTTTCAAACAAAAAAAGTTGCATCAAAATCCGCTCAGTAGTTTTTGCGTGATGTGCGAACGAACAAACAGATAAACAGACAAAAAATCTAAGAAAAAATTGTTTTATGTTCACACGCATATACAGTACATTTTTTCTCAAATATCTTTAATGTACAGACACAGCTCTGTTTACAGCTTTATAATAGTATAGATACCAATTTTGTGTCTTTTAGTCTCAAAGATAATAATTAAATGTAATTATATTTTTCAATGCTCATTGGGAGTCCCGATATAAGTGATACGAACAACTTATAATTAGTTATTTGTGTTGATAAACTCTTAACATTTTAAGAAAAAATTGTTTGTACATTGATGTTCAGATATTTTAATATTCGTAAGTTTTGCCTAAATATTAGTTTCTGTTTACAATTTAAAATACATCGAATGAGTTGTTGTAGTCGTGTAACGGACTAAAAATATCTGGTTTAATAGACTGAAAGTCCACTGCGGGATATAAGTCTTCATAGAGCGGTCCATATGTAAACTCACGCCTGTTTCCCAGAGTATAAAGACAAGTATAAAGGCAGGTAGAGACATCGGACCACTGAAGTATGTCTTCCAGTTTCAGTGGCCCGCCAATAAAGGCGGAGAGATGGCACACGGCGGGTTTATTTAGTGAATGAGAGCCCCACACTACCCTGTTCGTTACCCCGAACGACGGAATGTGTAGTTAAATAAAAAATTTCCCGCCTTAACAAAAAAAAAGCTAAAGTCTACGCATTATGTACCACTTGCCATAAAAAGGCCTATAGGTAATGCATATAATATATACCCCAATCCCAATTGTACCATAAGTCGTGTCCAGAATACAGATATCCTGGAACCCCAAAGCTTCAAGTGGAAGACCCGATGATGCCATAAGTCGTTTAGTGGCTCTACCTTGCTTGTCTTGGCATGAAAGGGCTGACTCGATAGAGGAACTGCCATTCTGTCACAGAAGACCAGCGTGCAACAACAGTAGGTACTCCTAGTTGCATACGGTGAGTGAGAGCGCCTGAATATATCTCCCTCCTTATCCTCTGCTTATTATCCTTTCTCTCCACCTTTTATACTTTTCCTTGGAGTTGGCGACGTGTGAAATGATGCTGCTGGTGTTGCTGGCGTCTATAGGCTACGGTAACCGCTTACCATCAGATAGGCCGTATGCCGCTTGCGTAGTATAAAAAGGAGTGTTTCCTAGAGCCTTATATGAGACATCATGGAATTAGTTTCAACATTGAACTTGGAATATAATTTTATTGTTTCCACCCTCCCAATCACCCCGTTTTGTGTGAGATCCTTTCTAATAAGTACTGATATTAACTAAAAAGTTTGCTTCGAGCCCAAAACTGGTTTTTGCGTGCGTGCACAACCTATCGTTTTCCTGAGGTTAAGGGCGATCAGGTATCTTAAAGCTTGAGCAAGGAGCAGCTGTTTCATATTTTCTTCTTTAAAAAGTCCTGTGTGGGGATCGAGCCCACAACACTTGGCACGGGAGGTCGGTATCGAAACCACTACCAACTGTAAATGGTGTAAGTGAAATACCAACTATAGCTGAATCCCCTATTTCAGGTGCTGGCCTTCACTGACGGTGAGACAGTGTCAATAATGCCTCCGGCACAGGACCACAAGCGCGTTGGAGATGGTGACACAGGGCCCAACACAGGCGGCATGGGCGCGTACTCCCCTTGTCCTCTCATCACCCCAGACCAACTCCTAGATGTGAAGGAGCAGGTGCTGCAAAGAACCATCGATGGACTCAAAGCGGAAGGCATCAAATATGTTGGTATGTTATACTAAATATTTCTGACGTCACATTTTCAACTGTATGAATGAAATTGCGTACAAACCTTTTATCCCCACCTCTATTTTATCCCCAAGAGGGATGAATACAAGGGTATCACGTCTTTTTTACTAATTATCACGCCATTTCCCTTGTGGGGTCAGCAGAGAGAACAGAGTGCCAAAAGTCTTGCATACAAGTCTCGCTTCCTCAACACTCAAATTTCTTTTCATAGACGCTCGGCGGTTTCGGAGGCTGCTGACTCCACTTACCTTCAATACATGCCCGATTTGGTCTAGGTAGGCGAGTCTCGGTTTCTCACTGTGCCTACATCCTTCCACTTTCGCATTGTATATTTTAACCAGTCGATCGTCTGGCATTATTTCCACATTTTTGGGGTTAAAACTTACTCCGTAGCAAATTTCAACGAAATAGGCTCAATGGTTTAGTCCAGATTCCTTACCAGTTTTTTTTTTCTCGTTTATAATAATTAGTTAATCCCACTCTCGCTTCGCACGGGTGTAAATGACTAATAAAAATTTCTTAGGATTTTTGAAGTAGCCAGCGTATACCGTGGCTACTTCATCGATTAAAGATCATTTAATGATTTTCTTAAAAAAATAATAATTAGGATATACCTACTTTGGAAAACAGTCTAAATTGACAGTGTAAACCATTTCAAAACCCGTTGGATTAGAACAAGAAAGCCGAAAAACAGACACGACGTGATTTTGTGCTTAGTATAGATATATTCTTTTCTGAAATTGCGTCATTGGATGTTAACTCGTGATTCCTTTGTTGGGCTTCCTTCATGTCCTCTATCTTCAGCCACAATTTTGAGTGAAAACGTAGCCAGTATTGCATACGCCCACAGCGGATAACAAAGCGATATTATGACGCGAATGACATAACCCTGTGCTTATCTTAACACAAGGTTAAATACACGAATTTCTATACTATACAATAATATCGATACATTGGAAAATTCCTTATGAAGTTCATAGGTTATCCGGGTAATGGAGTACGATTTTGGATCATTTAAGGTGAGCTTAACGCCTCAGAACCTAAATACCTTTTTTTTTGTAAAGGCGGGAAAAAAATGATCTAATCGCACACCCCGTCCTTCGGGGCAAAAACAGGGTAGTGTGGGGCCCTCACCCACTAAATAATCCCACCGTGTGCCGTCTCTTGGCGGGCCACTGAAACTATGTTGCATTACTTCAGTGGTCCGCCGGCGGTTTACCCTTTCGGGTACCCTGTACCGCACACGGAGCGTCGCACCTTCGCAAAACCTAAATACCTATAGCCTGTGGTGACGGACTATGTATAGAAATGTCACCACAGCATTCTTTCCAGTGGGTGTCGTACGAGGCGGCTAAGGAAAGTAAGCAGTTATCACTCCTTGCATTACTGGTGGTAGGGTTGGGTACGAAGTGGGAGTACTTACTTTTTATCTGGCCAGCGGGGTGGTACCACCGTCTGGTGTGTGCTCCTCAGTGTGTATTTTTGCGGAAGAGAGGAGGGAGCCGTGCATTCATACATTTACTTATTTCAATATTCTTGTAATTGCTATGGGTCTATGAGCGGCGGTTACAACCTTACAACCCACCCTCAGGTGGACCGAGGATGGCTGTGGATTGACCTTCTGATTTAGATCAATATATATATTAAATATGTTAATTAGTTCCATTTATTAAATATATATACCCTTTTTATGCTTTATTTACATTATGTTCCTATATTCAATATAGTAAGGATTATAAAGTGGATATTTAGTACGAGAACCCACCACACACACAAGTATGAATCTCAGCTATCGTAGTAAACACGATAACCTATGATATAACAATCTGTGGGATATGCTAAAATAAGAGGGATTGACAATATGTGGGGTATACTAAAATGACAGGGATTGACAATCCGTGGGCTGTATTAAAATAACGGTGATTGACAATATGTGGGATGTATTAAAATAACGAGGATTGATAATATGTGGGATGTGCTAAAATAACGGGAATCGACCATCTGTGGGATATGTTAAAATAACAAGAATTGACAATCTGTGGGATGTGTTGAAATAACGGGGATTGACAATCTGTCGGGTGTTCCATTCATAACAACAATGGACTTTTGTTAATATCTCCTTATTAAATCATTTTGCATTTTCAAGTTAAATTATACAAAGATGCTGCAATTACAATCAAGTATGTCCATATTATTGCAGACAAATAAATACTTGAAAAAAGTGACGTCACAGCACAAGCAGATCATATACACATTACGTATGCCGGTGACATCTGACCCATCATTGTTTATCATAACAAGTAATAATTGCGTCCATATCACAAACATTAACTCTAAATTAACTATCGTCTATAATCAACCTCATTTTTATGCGTATAAAATTGATTTTTAATTGTATATAAGAACGAGCAACTGTTTTGATTGTTGCGTTTTTGTTTTCTGGTTGCTAAGGCGTTCCGTAATAGATTATTTTTTTGTTAATATTATGTTGTTTATAGTAATTGTTATTTCATAGACAATATATCAATTGTCACGTTGTTTACACGTGTTATTATCAACAGACAGCACAAGCAAATAATGCTAAAATCGTAATCACTGACCCTTTTATTTGCCAACAAACAATATCTTTGATGGTCGATTCGAATTATCCACGGAACAAGTTGTATCTTTAAGTTTGAATATTGCTTGTGTTTTTCAAAACTCACTATTATGCAGAATACACATGTAAAGGCATGCTAGGTGCTGGTAAATGACGATGCCGGTTACTGGCATTCCACAAGTCGTGTATACACATCATTGATTTATAAATTAAGGATACACAATTGTGTATAGAAATCGTGGCAAAACACAAAGTAAAAAATGTGAAATCGAAAATAACAGTCACGAGCAGGATTTGAACCTGCATCTCCTGGACCGTCCAGATGCTTTGCCAATTCAGCCATCAAGATAATTGCTCCTGACTGCTAATTTCGATAACACATTCCTACTTAACGTCTTTGGGTGACGCCTGCGCCATCTGTCGAAAGTATTTTCATACATTATACCGACCAGGTAAACTTAATTTTTTCAATTAAGATTTTACCTAATAATGACGCAAACCCTATCATCCATCCATCCTACATTTTTCACTTTGTGTTTAATGTATAGTACTAAGCATGTAAAATGCTAAAAATATATATAAAAATATCTAAATATCGTGGCAAAAGTTTATTTATTTATTTATAGTATTTTAGGAAAACTAACAGCTAGGTAACACAATTAATTATATATCTAAGCATATGCAATTGAGGCGCATATGTATGAAGGCCAATTGTAAGTTTCCGCTGACAGGAACATTAAAAAAATAAAAAATAGTTTAAGATAGTAGAGGACAAAAGATAAATAAATTAAAATAAAAGATGCATTCGAAGCAAAACAGAAAAGAAAGTACACATAAATTACATAGGTTACGAATAAGTTAATATTAAATACAATTGAAAATAAGTGTTGCTCAGTAAACTTTTAAGCTTATTTACAGAAATGTTGAATAAATCTATATCAAAGTTTGTCTTAGTTAAATTGTTAAACAAAGTAGAAGCTCTTAAAATAAATGAATTCTGCCTATAGTTTGTTCTAACAAGGGGAACATAAATAACATTTGGGTTCCTCAGCGCAGCTGTATGTGTACGCAGTCCTATTTTTTCAAGTAGTTCAGGACAGTCAACAGTACCATTTGTAATACTTAATAGGAAAGACAAGTCAGCTATTTCCCTTCGCTTATAAAGCGGAATAAAATGGAATTTTCGACATCTAGAGTCATAATCAGGTAACCATAATCTTGCTCTAAACTGTAGGTAGCGTAGGAACCTTTTTTGTATGGATTCTAATCGTGATATGTAGACGTCATAACAGGGATTCCATACTTGCGAGGCGTATTCCAAATGACTACGTACATATGCACAATACAGTATTTTAAAGGTTTTAAGATTTATAAATTCGGAAGACAATCTAAAAACCGAGAGCACGGTATGCTTTTTTAGTTATATTAGTAATGTGATCGGCAAATAATAATTGACTATCAAATGTTACACCTAAATCTTTTATCGTGTCAATTCTTGTTAAGGCCGAGTTATAAAGGGTATAATTAAATATAATTCTTGCACGTTTACGCGTAAACGAACATACATAACATTTGGAGACATTGAGATCCAACTTGTTTATGGTACGGTAATATTGAAATCGGTTAAGGTCTTCTTGAAGAAGAACGGCATCATCTATACTATTAATTTGGTGTAAGATATTCATGTCGTCAGCATATAAAAAAGAAATGTCATTAATAAATATAAAGCAAAGGTCCTAATAACGATCCTTGTGGAATGCCGGAAGGAATATCCATTGGAAACGAAGAGTAGCCACTTTAAACTACACTTTGGCACCTGTTTTGGACATATGAAGAAAACCATCTGAATAAGTTACCTCTAATACCAATGCGCTGAAGCTTTTCAAGAAGTATAAATTGGTCAATTCGGTCAAAGCACTTTGAATAATCAGTGTATATAATATCAACTTGTGAGAGTTCTGACATATGATGTGACAGAAACTCAGTACATAGAAGAAGATTGGTTGTAGTTGATCTACCTCTTAAAAACCATGTTGATTTAATGAGAGAGTAGAGTAGAGATCTTCTAGAACCTCAACAGAACTTATATCAGCGAGAGATTCAGAATCAAAATTATTAATCAAATTATCCTGAACACTGGACTGGGAATTACTGAGAAAATTGGAATGAAAATATTCTCCGAATAGATTACATATCTCATCACCTTGGTCAGATGAACGATTGTCATATTCGAGAATAGACGGATAAGTGTTTGATTGATTTTTACTTTTAACAAATGGCCAAAATGCACGAGGGTTCTTTTTTATGCATTTTTCAATACTAATAATATAATTATTATACATTTCATCTTCTAAAATGAGTGCCCTAGCTCGTAACAAAATGAACGAGGTCATGTGTATTACCATTGGTTTTATACTTTTTATGGTATTTAGCTTTTTCGCGCAATAATTTAATCAAAGGCTGTTTGTACCATGGTGGGTACTTACGGGATGGTGTAACCACTTTAGTGGGGATATAAGTATCACGCAAGCTGTGGAGGATGTTATAAAGAAAAGAAACCGCTTCCTCAATACATCTGTTTCCTAGTTCCGAATGCCAGTTAATAGCCTTTAGCTCTGCTTGGAGGGAAATGAAGTCACCATCATTATATAAATATTTAGTGTAGGAACGTGGTTTGATAGTATGTAATTGGAAAAATTCAGCAGTGATTACAACAGAGCGATGGTGGCGATCTTCTGGAACAAGAGGATTATCACATGCGTTAACAATGACTTCAGTGTTTGAAAAAATTAAATCTAAAAGTCGACCATGAGCGTCATTTACAAAAGAATTGTACTGGTAAAGATTACACATACTAAGGCTATCAAATAGTTCTAAATTATATGAGCCTTGTAAGTTAGTGGGGATGAGAGAAACTCAATCGCTAATATCTAAAGTCCATGTTATTAGCGGCATATTAAAATCACCAAATATAATTATTTTATCCAATGAATTATCCATCCAAATTTTAGTCATATTATCTACGAAATTTGCAAGTTGTTCTGACACGGTATTACCAAAATTTTCATTGCAAATATACACCACTCCAATATGCATTTTATATGTAGATTTAGGGTTAACGGATTTTAACGTTAGGGTTACCCATATATCCTCTGCACTGGAAAACCATTCTTCGCGAACCTCGGCGGCAAGCTCACGACGCACAGCTATCAAAACGCTGCCACCCCGCACTTGATCAGTAATCTCATATTTACGATCCCGCCTCCAAACTATATACCGATCATCAAAAAGTTCATTATTATGAAAGCTAACTTTAAGCCATGTTTCAGTGATGCATATTATATCATATTTGCTAAGGGAGATATTTCTAAGGAAAGTAACTGTTTTAGTCCGAAGGCCACGTACATCTTGGTAATATATTTTTAAAGGAGTGAATTTAAAGATAAATTGTTAAACGTATATCCATAGGCGGGGAAAGCTGCAATTATAAATATAGGTTTAAGTTATTAACAATTGTGTAATACATAAGTAAAAGAAAGGCATATTATAGGAGCAACAAAACAAAGTAAATTTCTGTAAACCTATGCTAAAGTATTTAAATAAAATATCATTAAACCAAAAAGAATAGCAGACAGTAGAAATGAGTGTTAGGAAGGTCATAAACGAGCTAACAAAATAAAATGCAAGATACATAGCAGCTGATTCCATTACATGTGTGAGCAGTCGTAGGCGAATGAAGGCAGTTGCACAGAGTAAGCCAAATATAGAAAATGTTTGCGAGCAAGCGATAATTAATCGTTCGCTAGCATTGAACACAAATAAATTAAAGTACTCGCAACAACAAGTTAAAGCTATTTTAGATCTGACTCTGATCTTATTGAAATTAATGGAGAAGTAGTACTTTTCCGTAAAAAAAAAAATCCGACAACCCTTTACCCACGAAAATGCGAATCCACGGTCTTTGGCTAATATCTTAGTTTTATTAAGCAGAAGTTTATAATCCAAGGTAAGATGGTCATTGATATATTCTCGATTAGTCGTTTGGAATCCAAGATCAGATGTAGTCATGGTATATTTTTTAGCAGCAGCCACAAAGTTATCTTTAATATATCTACTATGTACGGCGACTATGATTGTTTTATTCTGTTTATCGTTGCGCATTGGTACTCTAGCTATATAATTAATCTGCTCTTGAGGTATTATACATTTGATATGAGTACCGATCTTTAAAAAATTCGAATTACATTGAAAAGGTTTTCGGACTTGAGACAGGGACTCCTTTAATTTCAATATTATTAACCTTTGTTCATTCCCTTTAAGTTGTAACTCTAATTTATGAATACGAAGCTGCAAATTCTCCACCTCGTCCTTTGTCTTTTGAAGGTTCTGGATGTCTTTCTCCATCATAATTTTTTTTTCAGATAGGACACTGATCTTATTGTCATGAAAGTCAAGTGAAGACTTAATGTCAGAAATTTCTGGCTTGATACTCTTCAGTTCAGACAATTCTTAATAACATTAATGCTTGCGCTAAGCCCCTAGTAAAGCTACCTGAATGGATAGTTGCTTTAATTCTGCAAGCACAGTATCCATAACTGCTGAAGTAGGTGATTTCAATGTATTTGACATTGGACTTACAGAATGATTGGCCTTGCATGAGGAGCATTTCCATGTAGATTTTTTATCACCTAATCTGCGGTACCTCGTTTCTGTAATACCTGCGCATGCAAAGTCAAACTGTCTTTGGCACACAGAACACAATGCTCCGTCTCGGAACTCAGCATCACAGCTCTTACACTTGAATATTTATATTTATTTAAATACGGTCCCTAGAGCCCAAACTCTTGTAATACAAATACGTCACAACAGGACAATACCTATAGCAAAGTGTATGTAGTTTTCTGGCAGCAAAGGATGGAAATAATAATATATGTTGTTTACCAACCTGAAATTAGTTAAATATCTTGCTAAAGTATATTGCTTTTACACTACAAAATTAATAAATTTATATTTTTAAAGCATAAGATAAAATTAATGATGTCAACAATTTGACAATTTTTTGACAATATGAAAATAAAGTTGTGTCCACCCTCCCGCTACCCCGCACTATCTCGCTCGCTCACTCGGCAAATCTGAACGTGTACTGTCTTGCCACTCGGCCACATGATTGCCATCACGTCGCTGCGCGCGTCTTTTTTTCAGATAATTTTATGAATCTTTTTACGATCCATCGTGTCCGAATTGTAGATAGTGCCAATAGAACTGAACTGACTGGGCTAATTTCAAATCACATGTGAACAGCTACTCGCTTACGTCACTGTCTCAGCCGAGATACATTTTACTGTCTCGCCCGTTTGCTCGGTACGTGTGATCAAGGCATTAGACTTTAGACAGTAAACAGACTATACATATATAAAGGTGAGAGTACACAAATGCTCGTTACTCGCATAAAAACATGCCAGTTACTGGTAAAAACGAGCTACTGGCATGTGTATCGAGATTCTGCCCGTAGCTCACGTGCAAAAAAAAAGCATTCTAGGAGATCGCAGCTTGTTAATTTTTTTGTATGTGTATCATTGATGTATAAAAAAGAGGAGATCGACAATTAGGCACAAGTGTCCACTATTAATGAGTGCAGATCACGCTTTCCTGCACTCATTTCGTTGAGTGTTGTTTCGACGCGCGAGCAGCCGCGACGTATAAAAATGCTCACGGTGCAATGGAAGGACATGATTCACAAAGACGTCTCAGTTGATACTTGCAAAAGAGTCCTAAAAAGAATGGGTTACGGATTTTACACCGCTAAGGAGAAACCACTGTTGACTGCTGTACAAAAGAAAAAGAGGTTGAAGTTTGCTCGTGATAATTTAAATTGGACTTCCGATCAGTGGCGTAGTATCATTTGGAGTGACGAGTCCAAATTTGAAGTGATAGTCGGCAATGAAAGGAAAAAAGTGATTCGGAACAAAAATGAGGCATTTCATACTAATTGTCTCAAACGCAAAGTGAAGTTTCCGGCGTCTTTTTATGATATGGGGCTGCATGTCTGCACAGTGTTGGTGGTATGCAGTTTCTGGATGGTTCTATCAATGCTGCAAGGTATCAAAACCTTTTGGAAGAAAATTTACTGCCCTCTATTCCGTCACTTAAGCATCAAGATTCCTTCATTTTTCAACAGGATGGTGCTTCCTGCCATACTGCAAGGACAACAAAGACGTGGCTACTGGCGAAAAGCATCCCTACAATCGAATGGCCATCTAACAGCCCGGACTTGTCGCCGATCGAAACCCTATGGTGGAAAATGAAAAAAGTTCTCCGTAAAAATCCATCAAGATCGAAGAGCGACTTAAAGGCTAAACTCTTGGCTGTCTGGGAGTCAATTACGCCTGAGGAGTGTGCAGCGTTGGTTGCAACCATGCCTCTTCGCATTAAAGCTGTCATTGAGAGCAAAGGCGACACAGCTAAGTGGTAGGCGAACTATTTTGCGTGAGTGACAAGGGTAGACGAATACTTTGCGTTATGTTTTTTAGAATATTTTTCTAAATTTTTTATGTTATGTAAAGTCATGAAATAATTTCAGTTATGTTAAAATAAACTTTAAAATGTTCCTCAAATTGTGGTTTACTTTTTATCAAACGTTCTTAATTATTTTACCAATATTTACTTTCTATATTTTACGCTTTGCACTACTTTCCATACTAGACGAACTATTTTGCATCGGGGCTCGTATATACGCCGAGTACTCTGCCGAGATCACTGTCATATGTCATAAGATGTGCACGTTTCAACGGGCAGTGATACCTAATAATCTTATCAATATACACACATAAGTTAAAGTTAGAGCTGTCATGCAAGGTCTTGACCTCCATGTGGAGCTCGAACTCGATACTCTGTCGTCATTTTTAATGAAGTACTTACCTATAAACATAGTTTAACTTTTTTCATACTGCGTGGGTGGCAAACAAGCATACGGTCAACTTGATGGTAATCGGTTACCGTAGCGACGTAGCCTATAGAGGCTAGCAACATCATAGGCATCAATCGCGCGTCGCCTTCTCCAAAGAAAGGAATAGGTGGATAGGAAGGATAATAATGAGGGGATAGAGAGGGGGATTGGGCCTCCGGCGCTCATTCACCATAAAAACAGTATGAGAATCTTCCGTTGGCTTACAATGATCTTCTATGAGATGGTGGTATTTCCTAGGTCGAGCTGGCCTAATCAAGATGAGAGAAGCAAGACTCCTGTATCAGCTTATAGTAGAGTCGTTCTGCTTGCGTGACTTCTGTTGGGGTCACCATTGTTGGTGATCCGTGCGGAATAGAACTGGTTGCTTTATTGCTGTCGGAGTGGCCATGACAGCGTGATAATATGTGATAGGTACTAATGACCTGCTATTGTCACGTTTGATATATTATTAATATCTCCAACCTGGCCTCCAACTACTTATAGTACGTGTATTTACTTCGTCGAGCCCTGCCAACTCCCACTTTACAATGCCATTAAGAAAATATCCAAAAAAAAAGTTGTGGTAGGGCCTTGCTTATCCCAGCACGAATGGGCCGGCTCGATCGGGGAAGTACCACCCTCTCACAGAAGATCGTCGTAAACCAACGGAAGATTCTCATACTGTTGTATTTCATATGGTGAGTGAGAGCGCCGGTGGTCCACTCCCCCTCCCTATCCCCTATTTATTATCCTTCCTATCCATCTATTCCTTTACTTGGAGATGGCGACGCGCGGGTGATGTCTCTGGTGTTGCTAGCCAAAGGCTACTTATTATCTTTTCTGTCTACCACCTATGAGATGGCGAGGAGTGAATGTTGCTTCTGATTTTGCTAGCGTCTATAGGCTCGTATGCTTGTATTTGTTCTAGTATAAAAAAATACCTATTACCATATCATGCATCGGTGCGAAGCACAGGCAGTTCGCTAGTGTAAAATAAAACTATAAGAGAAGCCCAGCTGCCTATTTTCCTTCTTTATGTATAATTATTTTTTATTAATAGGTGTGTTATATGCGGGGATGATGGTGACTAAGGCAGGACCCATGACGCTCGAGTTCAACTGTCGGTTCGGCGACCCAGAGACGCAGGTTCTTATGACTCTACTGGAGTCGGACCTTTACAAAGTCATGAAGGTTTGTATCACACTTTAATACACACAGAAAATACATGCTAGGTTTTACCAATGGTCTCTAAATCTAAAGTAATTCTGTGGCTAACTATAATGCATCTATTTCACTTAATAATACAGCTGATACCTATTTTAGGTTTTATCAAAAATTTTGGGATTGTTAGTCTAAAATAACAAATTATTTGTGAATGTGGAAAAAGAGAAGTTTAGTGCGAGCGGGATTTGCCTGCGTACTTGCATTATATATTGTTTATACACCTTCGGTTCATAGACGCAATATATATATATATTTTTTGGTAAGTATGAGCATAAACAATTACAGTCGGCCGCTGAGAGAATGCGTTTAACGATTAACATTTTAACTGATAGTAACATTTATATAAAATTGCTATGCATATAATATTATATATTTTATTTTAAATTCATAGCGTTTACGATAACTGTTAATTTCTCTCTCTCTCCTCTTAGTGTCCGATAATATAAATTACAAATTGGTAAGAACATATGCGTATAAGAAAGACTTTTACAGTCTTTCAAATGCGCATATTTCTTACTTCTTGTGGTAAACCCCGTTAGGCTAGGTCTGAGATGTCCTATTGACAGAGACCTGAATTCAATATTGGGACAAATGGTTTGTTTATTAATTTGTTAAATTTGTGCATTTTAGGCTTGTGTGAATGGGACACTGAAGCAGGTGCAGGTGACGTGGAATACAAAGCTCTCTTCTGTTGCTGTTATAATAGCTTCTAAAGGATACCCTGAGACTTCTACTAAAGGATGTGTTATTAGCGGTAAGCATTTATATCGTGAGAATAAGTTTTGGTAAAAATTTCACGATATAAGTGAGTTCGAAGACGGTGTCTATATTTGGGTGATGTAAATACTATGTGACTTAAATTAGACATGCTTAGCAATATATATGGCTAAGCATGTCAAATGCTAAAAAAGTATATAAAGATATTATGTCATTATTAGTTTTTATCTGTCTATCGTCTCTTTATAAAATACAAAAAAAAGTATTATGCCTCAGATATATCAGTATAGGCAGTGTGTTTAAATCTCATAAAAGTTCATATAAATTAAAACGTATAAATAAAGATAATAAGACATTATAAATTACAAAATACTGATTACATAGTGCCTGAAAGCGTAGACGATAACGTACGCGTTAGTATTCTATCGCTTTATTTTGTTGATACATACGTCGCTCTCTTTTGAATGTATAATTTTTTTCCTCCTCTATATTATAACTCCTTTTTGTCTCATGTAACGAAATGTGTGTAAACATGATGCGTGCTTCAAATTTCACTTTCAAATGCTTCCAATTACTGACTTTTAAATCGCCGTCTAAAGGTGTGTGACACGGTGTATCTCGGTTGTGGAGTTCAGTACGTCCGCGTATACGCATACGGGTCGTTTGATGGTAAGTGATTACTGTAGCCTTTAGACGCTAACAATACTAGTGTTGTTTTTCGATGATCTTCTTTAAAGGGGTGGCACTTCTTCGGTCGTACCGTCCCGTTAGTGCTGGGACAAGCAAAGCTTTACCACTAGAAGTTTCACTTGAAACACTACGTTGACATCACAATTATCCCAGAACGTCCTACACGTATGTGGTAACAAAACGCGGTTTTTTTTATCACGTACGTGTAGGTGTTGAATGACTTAACTGCTGTGGCGTTTCCCGAACGCAACGACATGTCCAAGAAGAGCACTTTACTTACTGTAGGCGGTAGCTTGGCTGCGCCCCTGGTGTTGCCAAGGTGCACGAGCAGCGGGTACCAGTTGCTAATTAGTTGGGCCGGTTTTGCGCCTATTACGGTTGTCAATAATAAGACGCGCGTGGCGCAGGGCTGTCGCAGGCGGCGGCGGCGCCGGGCGCGGTGGTGTTCCACAGCGGCGCGGCGCGCGGCGCCAACGGCACGCTGGTGACGTGGGGCGGGCGCGTGCTGGCCGTGTGCGCGCGCGCCGCGTCCCTGCGCGCCGCCGCCGCCGCCGCCACCGCCGCCGCCGCGCTCGTCGACTTCCCCGGCGCGCACTACCGGAAGGACATCGCGCACAGAGCCTTCTCCAAGTACGTACACCTCACACTCGCACATCTCTCATCGACGTTTGCGACGATCTCGGTAAAAATGTATGGATTTATTGTTATAGTCCAAGAACTGTGGGATAAAAAACACGACTCGATGTCGAAACGCTGCATATCATCACATTGTTTCGATCTTTAAGCTTGGTTGACGAATTATTGTGACATCACAAACAATTCACCGCAGATAACTAATAAACCCGACCATCAACGCTATAGTGTCCTCTAAACTTTAAGAATTTTTTGACGTGACAACGTCTTATAAATTGGTTTGCCGGGTGACACTTCAAGAAACTGCGTTACGCTCCGCTCACGTTATGCGCTCACAATGAGAGCGAGTGAGAGGCACGCGTCCCTTCCACTCGGGCATGGTTAGCCCGCCTAAGAGCGAGAGAGACGAAGAAATAAAATTTTGTTAATATGAAATTCAGTGCGAGATTCTTTGTATAAATTAATGTTTTAAATATAATTCTTTGTATAAATAAATGTTTTAAATTGTTACTATTATTTCATCCTTCTTCCTACTATACGAATGAATATTCACATTAAAATTATTTTACCACTCAAAGTCGTTGTCACGTAAAACTTTCGCCCGTATACCGACTTTACAGGCAACCAATTTTTTTTTTTCATTGGCCTCGCGTATTGGAATCTGGTCATACTAGCAGGAACATTTCTAGGCTCCAGTAATAACACTTTTGTAGTGATCATAAATTTTAAACCGTCCGGGTTTAAAATCCAAGGTAATTAAAAAAAATTATCAAATCCTCTCGCAGGTCAAATAATAGTCATATTAATACTCACCCCATAATAGACTATATTGGAACATTGATGTATATCATTCAGCTAGCACTTATTTTAGTCACCAGTTAAACACTAGAACTGTAATGTTCTCTTTTAGTAGCATGCGCGTTTGTCATAAATAAATTGAATTAAACTAATGAATATGACTAAAAACTTTTTTTTATGACTAAAGTTCTGTACTTTAGTATTCCCATGTAGTCTAATAGTCACACATAACGTAACGCCATATTGTTTTATTAAATAAACAAAATATCTTTGTTTATAACTATTTTGTGAATACAGTTAAAAAAAGTATTTTTAAATAGTTTGACTAATATACATATTTATTGTGCATTTTTATTGTTCCCTTACTGGTCGTAATGAATTCATAAACGTAAGTAACTAATTAAGATGAGATACGCATGTTTCTATAATGTATACAGAAAGCCTTGGAAACAAAATGTAAACATAAATAGGTTCTTTTACAGGTCACTTTTATATTTGAATACCTTAAAAGATAATAGATATGAAAGTCATACACCAATAATAGTGCTCATGCAGAACTACGTATATTTTCAAATGATTTCGATTGCGAATATCACAATGTCTATTTTTTTTACTTGTATGAAATTATAAATTACCTAAGTAATTGATATGCAATTAAACCTAAGGAAGACATTTTTTTTATAATTAGAATGCTTTCTACCAAATTATAGGATATAAATAAGATAATGCATACGTTTTTAACAAAAGTGACGTTTTTTCTTCGATCGAGTTATATCGGCCATTTTTATAATCGGCAAACTTGTTGTTACGAGAGTGCATGAATTTCTAAGATATTTTTTCAAATATCGTGTTATTTTTAAAGTAACGTAAACGGGTCTTTTTTCGCGTATAAATTAGGTGAAATTATTAACTACCTTTTACCTGACGTTTCAACTGCGTTGCAGCAGCCGTGGTCACGGGACAACTGGAAAGGCGAGCTACTTTATTTTTCCTCGACAGTTTGTAGGGCAGATTGATCTACACCGATGTTTGTCCGACACACAACACTCACTATATCGCGAGACGAATGTGAAGATATATTAGGTAGTTTGCACTTATTAATCACTGGATTCCACGCTGATGATAGATTAAATCCGTCTCCTCTATTGAAATTTCTGTGCTTTTTGATTTCAATAGCTTCGCGCACTAACCGTTTGTTGTAGTGGTGGTCCTGAGATAGGATTATAGGTTGGTGAAGCTGAAACTCATTTGATTAATAAGTTTCTTATTTTATTTGTTTAGTTATTTGTTATTATTTTGTTATAGACGTTTTCATGGATTAAAACGTCAGTGAACCTGGACTCTTTGAAAACATTGGTTTATTTGTTTACATTTTGTCTCAAGCTAAAGGGAATATGATATAAACCACTTCAAAAATACAACTATAAACTAGCAAAAAAACTCAGCTTTTCTTTGGCGGGCTCGGGAAGTTTTCTACTTAATTTATAATTTTCGACAGATGGCGTTAGGAATACAATAAAATTCTAAAAATTGTTATAAATTTTATATGTTATACACATAAAAAATATAACAATTACGATACTATGTTTTGTGGTAGATAACACATCATAATTTGAAATTACTATGTCAAAGCCTAAATCTAAGAGTATGATAGTTTCTCAGTAAAGTGTACCACCATATGCATAGATTGTGGGATAATAGTAGTTTTGTAATACGTTGAATTAAGTCTAACTGACAAGTTATATTCCAAAGTTGGTGTGCCTTCTGATCTTTTTTCATTAATTTTTACACAGTACGTATCGGGTTGATGTTAAATATATCAATAAATATTGGAACTATTCGTTTGTTTCAGCAAGCAAACGTGATGCATGACCTGGGAATCAAACCGCTGTCATTTGCCCACAATAATTTTCATTGCATTTGTGTATCACTAATTTGGGGAATAAAATAATATGCATTTTTTTTGTAATAAATACATTGATTTATATATATTTTTTTTGTTTTGTTGCACCATTTTTGTGTATATTTTCTTTCGCATGGTACATTGTTGTTCGTTGGCGATACTTTATTGGATTTTTATTAAGTATTCAGTGTTGTTTGTGCTTATATGAATTAAATAGCTTGTTCTTACAATAAACTAAGATAAATCCACTCCAAACGCTTTTAGCATTATCCTATTTTTTTTTTGTAATAGTAGTAGTGTGATTCCACCTCACATTGCTTGTCGGTTTGTTGGGTAACACACGCTGTCTTTCAAATGTTCTAATCTTGCCGCTCATTGAGCTTTAGGAAATACATACCGGAAAAAAAAATCAGAATAACCCAATCTGATTTCATTTTGATTTTGGCCGTTTATAGTAACTATATTTATTCATTCTCTTAACGTCCGGAATCTTATATCTTACCGTTCCGGTTACGTTCACGATTTTGCTGTGTATGCTCACACTCGTGGGGGCGTTTATCATTGAAAGTTTGCTTATGTCATACCAGAACAGCTTTTTGAAATAAGTATTTTACGCTAATGTAATAAACGCTTTCTATTTCTCTCATTATCCGGACTATATATTTTATTTTATCATTCAAAGTATTCAGAGGTTCACGATTTTACCATCTTGACTCATACTTATGGCGCTCTAAAATCACTAAAAAGTTGAAACAGCTTTTTGATAATGTGTGATAATGTTCTTTATAACGCTGCCCCTGAGGTTCAAACATCTGCGTGTTAAATGTGTTCTCTCAACGGGCGAACAATATAGCTCGGGCAAATGGTGCTTTAAGTTGAAAAGTTATATTCAATTTCGAACCTATAACCACTCCATACATATCTGCATACGCAACATCGTCACTTACATGGCCCAATAATACAGGCCTGCTCAAATCGCGAAGTGACATACAAAATTTTGCCGTGCTTACGTCATCAACAAGGCAGCATTGGCTCTCAATTTTTTTTTCCCCACAATTTACCCACAAACCCCTTAAAAATTAGAAGTCTGAAATAAAAAAGTATTACTGTTTATAAAAGCTAAAATATATTAAACTAGACTACTCACAACTCCGTCCGGGTGGTTTCAGAATATAAATATGTCGCACTACTGCACTTTAATTAGCTATAAGCAAAAATAGCTAACCCGAAGAAATCATTCATTTTTCCGGGATGAAATGTAGCCCGTGTCCTTTTCGGAGCTCTAGTACTCTGGGGTTCAGTAGTTACGCCGTGAAAGCGTAACAAAAAAACTAATAATTAAAGTCACTTTCACATTTATATTATAGTAAGGATTAAAAATTTGAAGATGTGTCGCGAGTTATAAACGTGACTTGGATTAGAAAAATGGTGGATTTTTTATTTGGCGAACAAAATTATAAAAATATATTTAAATATGCTCCAATTTATCGCCATGAGCTGGTTGGATATTATAATACCTCTCTGAAAAGGCACTTTATAAATTAGCCTCTAGCCTGTTTTCAAAGTTTCTATTTAAACGTTCTATTCTCCATTCTAACCAGCATATATTTTTTTTATAATACCACCCACCACCTTATGGTAAGCGGTTACCGTTTTTCACTTTGTGTTTAACGGTTACCGTAGCCTATAGACGTTAGCAACACCAGAGGCATCACTCGCGCGACTCCTGCTCTAAGGAAAGTGACAGGCAGTGAAAAGGAAGGATAACAAAGAGAGGATAAGGAGGGCCTTAGCGCTCTCACTCACCATACGAAACAATAGTAGGAGTACCTACAATTGTTTCACTTATTAGTTTGTATATTTCTCATGTAACATATCACCATTGTTGGAAAAACTTTGAGATTCAATGTTAACAGAAAGAGTACGAGCTAGTTTTCTCGTTGGTTTGAAAGAGAAACGGCTAAAAGCGATAGTTGTCATGTATCTGTCATATACAACAACCACGCTATGCTGCCAGACTAATAACTACGATTCTGCTCATATTAATACCTAAGATTCCTTTTTATAAAAATAAACCAATTTAGACTAGAAATTCTGAAATTATAATTACTGTAAACAATTAAACATTTATTTTTGATCAGTAAATGATTGGTATTATTATTTTTAAAAAGCTGTCATCTGTTATTATTTACCCTAAATAATTTTATTTGAAAAACGGCAAGGAAAATTTGACGTCATTATGACGTAGTTGCGGCAATCTGTCAACGATTTGAGCAGGCCTGTATTATTGGGCCATGGTCACTTATAGTAGTCAAAACGAATCTTTGTGCCTCTGAAGTTAGGCACAGAACGCGAGGTGGGAATTTTGACAATCATACGATAAGTGCTGACCAATTCAAATGTTATTACTCGATTAACAAAACAATCGAATGAGATCATAATGTTTTCATATCTAAGTATTTAGGTTCTATTTTTTTTAAATTCAATAGAATTTATACGAGCGATTTGAGTGAATAAGCTTTAATCTAGATTTAGAAAAGTCCACATATTTTAGTACGATCGATAAATTATATAATTATCGATTACAATTGTCAAATTATATTCGAAAATTTTTCGATTAATATAAACTGTAGAAGCCGCTCATGCCTTGCGTCATAAAAATGGCTATTGCGCAGTGTCTTACAGCCAATAAACGAACGATTTGAGTGAATAAGCTTTAATCTAGATTTATAAAAGTCCACATCTTTTAGTACGGTCGATAAATTGTATAATTATCGATTACAATTGTTAAATTATAATCGAACATTTTTCGATTAATGTAAACTTAGAAGACGCACGTGCGTTGCGTCACAAAAATGGCTACTGCGTAGCGTCTTGCAGTCAACTTCAGAGACACAAAGGTCCGTCGTGACTACTGTAGCTACTTCGTTCATACTTATGGGAGTCTAAATTAATTGTAGCTTTGCTAACGTAATATTTAAACAGTCCTTTAAGAAACGTTTTATAAAACTCCTCCCTAAACCTTGGTGGTAGAACCTTAACCCAACATGAATGGGTCGGCTCAACCATGGAAGTATCACTCTCTCTCTCACACACAAAATATCTTCGTGAACGAACAGTACATATTCCCACTGTTGTTTCCGGTGAGTGAGAGTGTTGGAAGCCCAACCCTCGCTAATCTTTTCAAATGCAAATTGCAAACATAATTTTATCAAATAGTATGCTGTATAAATATACCAGTAGATTTTATAAACAGACCATCAAATGAGACACTGAGACACTTTCCGGTCATGTGTAGTGCTGGCATGAGATCTTTCACCGCATAGAGTGGTTTGTTCTTAACACCGCTTTCTTGTTTTAAACTCTAATAGTTTATTTTGACTATGTGGGAGCACTTATATAATGTTTTACATAAGTACACGCATTTTAAATCCTATAAAGTACTACCGGATCAGAACGCAGCTTCCACTAAGATCCGGCTAGAAATTCACCTTTCAGTTTAGTTATACTTTTTTAAGGTCTTCATATGGTAGTATATTTTTTTTAATGCTATGTGTTTTTTTTAACTCTATTCACAGGCAGTTCGTATATTTTTATGTCGAATGGGTTATTGTGCACTAGCCTAACACACACATCAATATATATATCAACGTAAAGTAACGCTAAGAATTCTCACTTAAGCGTTTCGTTCGGCGAGAGAGAGCGCCAGAATCCAAAGCATCCTCGTCCCTATATAATATCTTTCCTATCCACCGTTTACCGAATCAGGTGGGCCGTATGCTAGTTTGCCAACCTTTTAGTATAACATGTACGAGACACTTGTAGAGTACAAAAAATCTTAATAGAAAACTGATCGTAAATAACGTTTAAATAGGATCAACGGTCTATCATACCTCCAATCAGGCGTAGACATCGATGCAGCTGCTACCCTTGTTCGTCAGATTGAGCCGATTGCAACGGCTACACATAGAAGAGGGGTCCTAGGACGACTGGGCTGCTACAGTGGTCTGTTCCAATTGTCAGCCATGGACCCGAGCTTAAAAGACCCTGTGTTGGTACAAGGAACTGATGGCGTTGGCACTAAATTGAAGGTGAGATAGCAAAGACGATACTAAAAATGTTCTACTGCGTTAGATTTGCGGCTACATTTACACATAAAAGTTTTTTAATATCCAGTAAAAAATAAAGGAGAAAGTGGAAAAAGCCAGAGTTACGAGAGCTAGCAGGACTCACGCCTGCATTCCCCTCAATCTTGGGTGTTGCTCTGGACCGCAGAGCTCTCGCAGTCATCCATGAGGGACTCCCAACCTATACTTCATACTAGATTTTAGAAACTTTTTTTTAATAAATTTAAATGGAAGGCGTGGCATTGTTTGTACAAATCCTAATAATTAGGCATGCGATTCGACCTTTAGCAGGCACAGAAACCCTATTAAACCCTGAGAGGGTTAGAATAGATAAGGCGTCGTGGAACTTACTTGAAATTCCGGAGGTTCGCTCAACACTCATTTGCGCTGATTAGAGTCGTATCTTGAGGATTGAGCAGCCGAGCTGGTACATACGCACCTGCAATACCACGCCACGGGCACAGTTTCGATTGATTGAGTAGGTATTAGAATAGAAAATGTGAAATTTTGAGAAAGAAAATAAGAAGCGAGCATAGAACCCGCGTCTTTTAGAACACATGTTATACAATATATGCTCTGGCACTCTGCTATCGTAGTAGTTGCTCGGAGCTACCCATTTTTTTAACAAATACTTTCTTACCGTCTTGGGTGACGCCCATACCATCTGTTGGGTGTTTTTCAATGTATTGTTCTGATGAGATAAGCTTAATTGTCCCAATAAAGAATCATATCAAATGATGACATGGCCCTATAATTATGTTGTTATTTATATTTAAGCATTTGACAGATTTGGCTGACATATCTATTTCCAAATGAAACGCACACCTTACTTATTCTGCAAACATTTAAACCGTGATTCGGGTTACTTTTATGAATGTCAATATGCAACAATAGAAAGAACGACTCATAGTCTAGCGAGAACACTTTTTTCTTTAAACGGGATTAAATGTACTCACCGCACACCACTGTCCGGGGCGACAACGTGGTAGTGTGGGGATCTCACCCACTAAAACCGTGCACCCTCATCCGCCCGTTCTCTGCGGACCACAGGTACTTACAACGTTTTTTCTCTTTAGCCCAATTGCCATGATTGTTAAGTGTTTTAACAGATTTTACCTACCAGTAGGGTTCGGTACCCAGTGGGAGTACTCACTTTTGACCGAACAGCACCTCGGTGTGTTTTGACTGTAGCAGGTTCGAATCCTGGCAGGGTCGCCATGTAAGGGTGTCGAGAGAGAAGTTAAAGATGTTGTTAGTCCACCGATCGGATTTATTCTCCAGAAAATACATTAATGATCAATACTTTTATATTAAGATACACATACGTAATAAATACACGATTCTTTCATATCTTATCCGTGAAATGAAATGGTGAGCAGCGCCTTACAGTATCGTTGAGTGCATGAGTGTGTACTGTCACGTAAATCGAGGCCTTTCTACCACCATAAGCAATAAAAAACAGTATCTTATTACTAGTGTTTGCCCGCGGATCCGCCGCAACCAAAAGCTACTTTTTAGGTTATATCTCAGGTTCCCTCAGGTTATAGTTTAACCGAATAAAATGTATAGCAGTTTCAATCAAGAGCTATCAAACATAAAAAGTTGCATCATAATCTGTTTGTTAGTTTTTATGTGATGCGCGAACGAAACAAACAGACAATAAATCTTTAAATAAATTGTGTTCAGTTCACACGCCTATGTAGACTAATACATTATTTTTTTCTTATATATCTTAAATGTACAGACACAGCTCTGTTACAGCTTTATAATAGTTAGGATTATATTTGCAGATAGCAGAACTTATGGACAAATACGACACTCTGGGTCAAGACTTGGTAGCGATGTGCGTGAACGACATTCTGTGTGCTGGTGCCGAACCTTTCGCGTTCTTAGACTATATGGCGTGTGGGAGACTGCAGGTAGATGTGGCGACCACCATCGTCAAAGGCATCGCTGATGCTTGCATTCTCTCTGGATGTGCTTTGTTGGGTAAATATGCATATTTAATAATTACCTATTGAACATTTTCTCCTAACACATTAATGGAAAAAATGCAATAAAAGTTCTACAGCAGATATGACAATACAAGTCGAGTTAATTAAATAGATAATTTAAAAATTATAACTAGGTTCATGTTTTTACTTGTAAAGAGATATTTTCTTACAAAATCACTTTCAATTGAATTTGATTTAATTTCTTCGTAACTGAAGTGAAAAGACGAGTGTATAATTCCGTTTTAAAATGCATAGTATCGTTGACTGACGTTGCTGGTGAAATAAATGAATACTTTGGAAAATCCAAAAGTGTACGCCTCATAATCTTAATTTTTTACAATAAAATTAATTATTTGATAAGTAACTAATAATGTATTGGTCTTACTAAGTAGTTTTCAATAAATCACATTTATTAGGGCTAATTTCCAAAAGTACTAATGTGTTTCTCATGTCTTATACGCCATCTAGCGCTAATTTTAAGAAGTACTTCTATATTGGTATCTAGAAGTAGTTCTCACGAAATAAGGTATAGCGCTGGTTTTAGTGTCGAGTCAAACGTAAATATTCACTATTTTTTTGTTTATTTATTAACAATTACACCACATCGAATCAGACCGTGAAAAGTAATAGGGCTCTATTCATAATTATACTGAAGCGTAAAAGATCAAAAAAGACTCTATTAGTAAAGTATTTCGGTCTTTATCGTGTTAACATACATTACCTACACCACACAGACGTCCAAGACAGAACTTTTTTAAATAGTTTTTTAACTAGTTTAAATAACAAAATTAGCATTAAAAATATCATGTGTTAAAAATAGTGTTTTTTCTTGATATGTGTATGTATATATTATTTTACAAGTACAATATATGATAAATAGAGACATTTTAAGTTTGAAAAATCAGTTGTTCTTCATGAAACGAGAGTAGTACCCACCTCAACGCTTCGCTTATGAGGCGTGCAAAACGAATTAATTATGTTTGATTAATTTATTATGTCATCATGTTGAAGATGATTATTTCAATGAGCGAGTTCGTTAAAGAAACAAGTCTTAAAACTTACCCAACGCACACATTGACAAATCAAAATTGGTTACGCGGTTATTGGTTATTGAGCTGTCAGGTGATCTATACTAATACTATATCTACCACCCTCACACAGAAGATTGTCGTGAAAAAACTATAGGTACTCCTACTGTGGTGTTTTATGGTGAGTGAGAGCACCAGATGCCTGAATTCCTTATCCTCCATCCTCTCTTTACTATCCTTCCTCTCCTTACTACCCTTTCACCTCCTATCCCTTTCCCCCAAGTGTGCGACGCGCGAATGATGCCTCTCGTGTTGCAAGCATCAATAGGATGTAACCGCTTACCTTGTTTGATTGCCACCCACGTCGTATAAAAAATATGCTTTGTATCTTTCCTGTACCTTTCCTGAGGGCTGCAAATACGTTAGTAACGTCCATGGTGTCGCTAGCTTCAATAGGCTATGGTAACAGCCTCTTACCGGTTAGTAAGCACTCATGCTTGTTTGTATATACTGTTTCATGAGTTCCTCAAGCATTATTCTCGAGTAAATAGAATAAAAGTTTTTGATGCATAATTAGAGCGTTTTTTTTTCCAAAGGCGGTGAGACAGCAGAAATGCCGTCGATGTACGACATCGGCAAGTACGACTTGGCTGGGTTTGCGGTTGGAGTGGTCGACAATCTGAAGCAGTTGCCTCGCTCCAAGGAGATCCGGGAAGGGGATGTTGTATTGGCACTGCCCTCTACTGGAGTACACAGTAACGGATACAGTTTAGTGCAGAAGATCATGTTGGAGACTGGTCACAGGTTCGTATATATATGACTATGAGTATTTTGAGCTAGCGGTATGACCAAAGACTACACAGATAGGAGAATCGAGTTTAATCCCCATTATAAAGTCGTACACCTCAGACTGCACAAATGTCATCACCCCATTCTTTCCCGTGAGTGTTGATATTTGATATAAGGGAATTAAGCAATTATCATCCATGCAATAGGGTTGGGTACTAAGGACCACTAAAGTAATGTCTCACAGTTCCAGTGGTCCACCAGTGCAGGCGGAGAGACGGCAGACGCCGAGTGTATTTAGTGAGTGATGGCCCCACACTACCCTGTTCATTGCTCTGAACGACGGGGTGTGCGGTTAGGTACATTTTCTCCCGCCTTAACAAAAATAGTGTAGTACCATTATTTTGTTGTTGGAGTACTCTCTTGTCGGGATCGCGGTTAGGTACTGCCGTGTGGCCGACCGTGATGCTCCTCGATGTAAAGAAAGGACACAGGTGATGTGGAGATTGGAAAGGCCGTCGGTCAGCGCGATAGCGGTCTAGAGCACTTCACCGGATTGGAAGGGACGCAGGTTCGGTTCCCGCTCGCACTAAACGTCTCTTTTGTCACATTCACAAATAATTTGTTCTTTAAATATCTCCCTTATTTCTAGTTACACAGAGACGGCTCCATTTAGCACTACGAACAAATCCTTCGGTGAAGAGTTCTTGGTCCCAACCGGGATCTACGTAAAGCAATTACTGCCTGCCATTAAGAAAAACCTTATCAAAGGTCTGGCGCATATCACTGGAGGAGGTCTCCTAGAGAATATTCCAAGGATTCTACCTCCTGGCATCAGAGTCAAGATTGATGCCACCAAATTTACTATTAATCCTGTCTTCGGGTGGCTTCAGGCTAAAGGTGAGTCATATATGTTTTTTTACAGATTGATAATGTCGTGTTTAATATAAGGACAAGGAAATATCTGGCACATCTGGATCCTTTATAATGCAGTTTAGCCAATTCATCCTATTGTTATTTGTTAAGCATGGGACACTGCACAGACCTGAAGAGACCTCCTACCTAGCCGATTTTAATGAGTCTGTCACTAAAATTAACATAGAATGACTGTAGAAACTAATTTCAAAGATAACTCTTATAAATATTAACACAAAGTGTGAAAATGTGTAAGCGAAATTAACAGTCACGAGAAGGTTTTGAACCTGCATCATCTGTAATAAATAATATAATATATAACTAGCTCGGTGGTACAGTGGTAGTGTGTGCAACTGCAGATCATTAGGTCTCGGGTTCGATCCCAGTCGGGCAATGCTAGTGAGCTTTTTCGTAAAAAGAAAAATTCTCAGTAGCAGCCCGGTGTTTGGAAATGTGCCCGGTAGACGGCACTAGGCACGCCCCTTATTACGTGGGACCTAAACATAGCTGGCGAATCGGGGGTGTGTATTACACCTCTGCCTACCTCTTCGGGGAATACAGGCGTGATGCTATCTCCTGGAATACCGTCCCAGATGCTTTGCCAATTCAGCCACTGTGACGTGCTGTGAATTTCGATAACACATTCATGCGCCATCTGTCGGAAGTATTTTCATACATTGTTCCGACCAGGTGAGCTTAATTTTACAATTAAGATACCAAATAATGACGCTGCCCTATAAATATTTTCATATTTTTACAGCCGTGTGGCTGTCACGATGGCTTTCGATTTCACACTTTGTATTTAGATATTTTTTATATATATTTTTTGCATTTAACATGCTTAGCACTCGATTTCACATTTTTCACTTCACACTTTGTGTTAATTCGTATGGATGGCATGTCAAATGTTCAGTATGTATCTTATAAATATTTTTTACGTCTTCTAGGTCATGTGTCGGATTTCGAAATGCTTCGTACATTCAACTGCGGCGTGGGTATGATCGTCATAGTAGACCCGGTGTGTCTCAAAGAGCTATTGGACACCGTGAACGGACACATCGCCGTTGTGGGCACCGTCCTTAATATTGGTAAGGAAGGTACGTACCAGTCTTAAGACAATAACTCCATGTTGGGCAGCCATCTCGTCCACAGCGTATTTTTCCAATAATTGAGCTTGTTGCCAAACTATGTCCATAAGAGTGACTTTTACCATGTTCAATTCAAAGTAAATATTTTTACTTGTCAGCTACTCATCTATTTTTGTTTTAGTCCAATACATTTTCAGCAACATATCAACTTAACGAGAGTTATATGGTGCGTTATCCATCACAACTGCACTATTAGGCTTTAATTTTGGTAAAATAGTGGCAAAGCACTCTTCAAATCTAACCGCGTTCATTTCTTCGTTGTAATCCGTGCTTCCTTTTTTGTCTTTAAACATAAGAAGTCCACCTTCGAGAAAGCTCTCGTGGCTAATCATAACACGATTCCGGCCGGTTACCGGTTGGATTTTTAAATGTTTAAATATTTTTTTGTTTTAGGGACTTGTCTGTAAAATATTAAGCTTTAAACGCATTTTTTGTTAAAGTCAAGTGAGAAAGCTAAAAAAGGTTAGTTTTGGATATGTATGTGAAAAATTCACGGTAGTAGCATAAAGTTAGAAAAAAACTTACTTTTTCTTTAAATTATAGTACTTTTTGATGCTGTTTTGAGGTTAAAAAATAACTGTAATTTTTTTAGAATTGATATCTATTTGCTTCACGCGAAACTACTGAAATGATTTGATGTTACTTTTTTTGTTTGATAGCGCTAGATTGGACTTAATAAACTCATAAGTATACATTGTATCTCGCTACTATATTGGAATATAACCAAAAAAAAATAGCTTTTACAGAAAGACAACCAAGTGAGAATGGATCGGACGGGATACACACACGGCACGGGTCTCAATCTCGACCGCAGTTATCTCATTCTATATCCAAAAATTAAAAAAAGATTTTTCAAGTATACCATCTCGTACTAGGTGGCCACCAAGTGGTTGTGGACAACTTCAAAGAGGCTATGCACCCGCTAACTTCACCGTACACGAACGGCGACAGCACATCTCCTCAAAAGTCGTTATCCTACAAAGACAGTGGTGTGGACATCGAAGCTGGTGACTCTCTCGTTTCGCTGATAAAGCCTCTCGCCAGGTATGTAGACTCATATTGATGCGATCTTAAATATGCTTTCCTTCTGTATCTCTTAAGGGGTAAGTAGCTTACTAATAGCTTTTCTAGTGGTAGACCCTTGATTGTCCCAGCGTGAATGGGCCGGCTCGATCGGAGAGGTGCCGCCTTCTCATAAAAAACCAGTATCAAACAACAGGGGGTAAAGCGCTAGCCGAAGGCCCGATACCTCTCCCTATCCTCTGCTTAGTATCCTACCTATCCTCTGGTGGGGATTGTACAAGGATTATGACGTAATACACAATGTATGTCGAGCCTAGGTAGGAAGTTAGTGTAACGAATAGTCGCTCGCTAACCGCGCTATTATTTAATTTATCCCCCAATAGGAAGCACCTACACTGGTGACCCCAACGTGATAGTGAAATGTCCGGTGTCACTGGATATAACGTGTATTGTTCTGTCTTTGACCGTTACATAGCGCGGTTAGCGAGCGACTATTCGTTAAACTAACTTCCTACCTAGGCTCGACATACATTACCACCGAAGGAATGTAACATAGTTCCAGTGGCCGCCACTAAAGGCGGAGAGACGGCACACGGCGGGTTTCTCTAGTGGGCGAAGGCCCCACACTACCCTGTTTGTTGCCCCGAACGGGGGGGTGTGCGGTTAGAAACATTTTTTCCCGCCTTAACAAAAAAAAAGACTATATACATTGTTTATTACGTCATACACCTTGCACAATCCCCACACTCTCTTTAATATCCCTCCTATTCCTTTCCTTGATGATGGTGACGCGTGAGTGATGCCTCTGGTGTTGCTAACGTCTATAGACTACAGTAACCACTTACCACGCCGTGTGGGGCCGGCTTTAGAATTGACCCATCCCTCTCTACCCATGGGAGTCGTAAGAGCCGACTGAGGGAATACCGGTGGAGTGGACAGCAGCACTTCCTCGAGTATTAGCAACATCCACTACGATCGCCAACCCGCCTGCCAAGCGTGGCGATTACGGCATTATCCCCCATGACGGGACCGCTCGTTGTGGCGTTCTCTTGGGGAGGCCTATGTCCAGCAGTTGACGTTGAAAGGCTGATGGATGGATGGATGGATGGAACCACTTACCATCAGGTGGGCCGTATTCTTGTTTGCCACCCACGTATTATAAAAAGAATGTCTGTGAATCACGCCTAAACGTTGATGGACACCATCAGTAGGGCAGGAAGAAATACGAAAGCCATGTAAATATTGCAGTGGTTACACGTGTATAATTTTTAAATATGCGTTGTGAACAGGACCACATCAAGATCGGGTGTGCTCGGTGGTCTCGGCGGGTTCGGAGGCTGCTTCCAGTTGAAGGCTGTTGAACACGAGTATAAGGTAAGCTATTACATTGTGAAGTGTAGCTTAGATGATTTAAAACTAGTCTGCTGTAGAACTGTTATCTAACTGTCGTAACACTAATATATTGATGATCGCGTACGAACGCTAAGAACAACTTCTATGAACCTCAAACAGAAAATTTATAATTTATTATATTTTTAGCACTTGATGCTCAGCTACTTTATTAGAACAAATTATTTAGAACCTTTTATATATATTTTTAGCATTTGACTTGCTTAGCCATATACATTAAACACAAAAGTGTGAAAATGTGAAATGATTTTAAATTCAGAATTGGCAAAGCATCTGGACGGTATCCAGGAGATGCAGGTTCATATCCTGCTCGTGACTGTTATTTTCGATTTCACATTTTCACACTTTGTGTTTAATAGAACAAATTATTTTTGAAAGTGGAAATGAGATTTACTCCCTGCCCGAGGGAGTGCTCTGGACCGCTAAGCTATCGCAGTACTGTTGGTTCCCAATCTCTACGTCACATTTATGGAGTGTATTCAAGAGCTTATTTCGTTAGGAATATGTAAGTGATTGAATGTACAAAAACAATAAGAAGTAAACCTCGTTAAGCAGAATAGATATTGTTTTAGTATATAATTTTCTGATGGAAAAGAAAAATGAGCCGTCACGGGACGTCTCGCAGATGTGAAAACATCGATTATCTTTCTTCAAATATTGTTCCGAGTCTTATATAATTCTTGCTAAGCTCTCGTTATCCATAGACGACTTAAAACTGTTATTGGTTTATTGATTGACACTATACTGCCTAGTTAGATGCTTTAGTCAACAGATGGCTTTAAAAACAATTAAATAAACAGCCGGTTTTACCCTCCGTCCGCATTAGATGCTTTCACATCAAAAAAACAGACTTGATCATCAAAAAATCATTGAGAATGTAGAGATTAGATAGAATTGCACTCAAAAAGATGTTTCCAGAATAAGATATAAACTCTTTTTAAAATTTATTCCTCATTTTGTTTTTAGATGTCGTTTAAGATCCGCCACCTACTGAATGTATTGAATGTATTTATTGATGTGAAACATCTAATGCGGAGGAAGGGTAAAATCGGCTGTTAGCGTGGCGACGCTTTTATTATACTTGTCCCGTTCAAATCTTGCAAGTTAAATTTGACACACTTCCCGATTTCTGATTGAGCTGAAATTTTGCACGCATGTGTATATCACGTGACAATGAAATATTATGATGACATGGAGCTGATCTGATGATGGAGCTGGAAGGTGGACATAGGAACTCTATAATGAAATGGCGTAACCCCATCGAGTTTGGGCTCGTATGATTCGTCTTGCCGAGTACTTTGTGTCTAGATGGTATCTGGGGGCTGATGATGAAGCTGGAAGGTGACCACAGTAAACGACGCAGCCCTATCGAGTATATACTCGTACTTTGTCAAGTTATGATAATTTTATTTCTACAAAATAATTTTGATGTTTTCACATCTGCTAGACGTCCAGCGACGTCTAGTTTTTTTGCATGCGTTTTTTATTTCTATATAGTAAGCCCAATTAAAAAAAAGAGTCATGCTAAGTGATGACGCTCTTTTGTAATATTACTTGCCTTATAACTAATAATTCATTAGGAATAGTAGGTACATAACATCAATCAGAACATATGATTCTTTCTTACAATGTGAGTGGCAAGTGTGGGGTGCATGACAAGCCTGACTAATGATAAGTGGTTACCGTAGCCTATAACGCTAGCAACACCAGAGGCATTACTAGTACGATGATAACCCTAGGGAAAGAGATAGAAGGTAGAGTGGAAGGATGATGTAGAGGAGATGAGGAGGTGGAAAGTAAGTATTAAAGGGAAGGGGTGATATGACAGATGATCATCATACGAAACAGTAGGACACCTACCGTTGCTCCATGTTGAACTTGTACAAGTGGGTGGTACTTCCCTGGTCCACCCGGCTCATTTATGCTGGGAGAAGCAACTCTCTACCATGGTAAGATATTATCTTATTCTCAAGGCCCGTACTTAAGGAAGTTCCTTATGGTGTACACCGTTGTCTAGGATCCTGTGCTAGTTTTGGCTGCGGACGGTGTCGGCACCAAGCTGAAGATCGCGCAGAAGATCAACCAGCACGCGACGATCGGCGTTGACCTGGTGGCGATGTGCGTGAACGACATCCTGTGCAACGGTGCGGCGCCGCTGACGTTCCTGGACTACTTCGCGTGCGGCTCGCTCGACGTCGCCGTCGCCAGGAACGTCGTCTCCGGCGTCGCCGAGGGCTGTCGCCAGGCGTCCGCCGCGCTCATAGGTACTGTGGCCCTGCGCTATATATACTGGACTAACTGTAACCGTCTGTAAACGACGTTCCTGCCGGTGTCGTATGAGGCGACTAGAGAAAGCAAGCAATTATTTTCCATTGCATTAAGGTGATAGGGTTTGGTACTAAGTGAGTACACACTTGTTATAGAGTGATGGATGCCTGCCACACTGGATTTTTCTCAAGCTGCCAGTTGTCCGATCCCTTGGGTCGTGGCGATCAGTTCGTCTTTCAAATGACCATCAAATAAAGTCGTACAGATTGGAAGTCGACCCCAACGAAGTTTGGGATATTACGATGCCGATGATGATGATGACATTAATCTACACAGGCGGTGAAACAGCAGAGATGCCGGGCATGTACGAGCCCGGAGTGTACGATATCGCGGGCTTCGCGTTAGGCGTTGTAGAACGCTCGCATATACTGCCCAGGATCAACGATATTGCGGTTAGTACTGGTTATTGGGATATACATAATATATACATATATCAAAATCTGTAACCATTAGAAACCGTACGCAATTTTTTTTACTGCGTATATGCGTGATAAAAGTGAAACTTTTACACAACTTTCAGTCTTTTTCGTACGGTTGTTTTGTAAGCACACTTCATTATAAAAATACGTCTATAGACCGTCTGGATGCACCAGCACAAAAGCAGAGATGCTTGCGTTCTTAATGATAATTTGTCTTTATTTTATCTTTCTTCTCTCTCATGTAACGAAAAGTACTGAAACGTGACGCTTATTTAAAGATTTACAATTGTGAGTTATCGAACAGAACGAAAGAAACAAAAGAAGTTCCAACTCAAAAATAATTATACGAAAGAATACCCAGCTAAGTTTTGGCAAATCTAGTATATTGGTTATATCTCAGATTTTCGACATATTCCTAGACGCGAGCGGCACTTTGCCGACAGAGCTTATTACAGTCGTCGAGGCTGGTTGGCCATAGCCGTTCGCTTGTCGTTGACGTTGTCCAGCAGTAGCTGTCTACATGTTAGACTGCTGACGTTTAGAGCCGATTAGTGTCGGAGGCAGCAGTCGGCTGTGTTGACGGCAAGGCACCGCTGTGTTTACCGTCTTAATAGACAGCAGTGGAACTACTAATTTGAAAAAAAAATCCGATTCAATGCATACAATAATGTATCTAGTCAAGGGTAAATAAAGTCTGGCGAGTTAATATTTATTATATGTTTAGGTTGGTGACATAATTATCGGCTTACCATCCAACGGGGTACACAGCAACGGGTTCAGTCTTATTCACAAGCTGATGAAGAAATTGGGATTGACACTTAACGACAAAGCACCATTCAGTAAAGAAGGGCTAACTCTGGGTAAGGTATATTGATTATGTACGTATTTTTTAAAGTATCTATGGTTTATATAGAGTAGAATGTCAACAACAACAACGAGATTTATAGCCCAAGTGAATCCTTATAAAGTACAAATTTTATTGTGTATGAGGAAAAAGAGAACTTCTCTTTTTTCTCATTCACAAATAATTTGTACTTTAAAAAGTGGCATGTCAAATGCTAAAATATAGATAAAAATTAATCCTTATATTTGAAAATATATGTTATAGTTTGTTAAATCATTAGTGTCTGTTAGTCTAATATTAAATTAAAGGAATGCTTGTTGAATCTGCCCGCGTGGTTATTGGATACTAGCGGCCCGTCCCGGCTTCGCACGGGTAGACATTTATTTTTAAACATTTTGCGATAAGCATAGAGTAAATATATATTTATGCAAGACGTCCATTTATAGTAATAAATATAGCCTATGGCATTTCTATAGATACACGAATACAAATCTTTCCTCTTTACTTTATTATACTAGTTTGTACCGGCGTTACTATTGCATATTTTAACATGAAAAAGTAGTTATTGTGATATAACTGTTATAGTTAGACATATGGTATTGCGTACTTTTTTGTAGATATTGATGTCCTCTATAAAACAGTAGTACATCACTTTGCTCTATTGTCAATAATTTCCGCAGCGTACGCGATATAAGGATTTTTTATGGTATTTTTTTCACACATTGGATTACATTATCGAAGTTTTCATATAGATCCCTAACTTTATTTAAAATATTCTATCGCCTATGTTCATTCATCAGGGATAATGTAGGATTCTAATGGTGAAAGAATTTTTAAAGTACAAATTATTTGTGAATAAGGAAAAAAGATTTTTAGCACGAGCGGGAATCGAAACCGCATCTTTTCCAATCCGGGCAATTGCTCTAAGCCACTGAGCTATCATACTGACCTATTGGATCATCCCAATCTCCTCATCACATTTGTCTTTACGACCAACGCCATCTATCGGAATGCATTTACATGCATTAATCCAATATAGTAAGTTTAATTTTGCAATTAAAATTCATACTATTTGATGGCGCTATATTTTAAACATATTTGATCAATTTTTTTAGCATTTGTCATGCTCCGCTACTTTTTAAAGTACTAATTATTTGTGAATAAGGAAAAAGAGATTTTTAGTACGAGCGGGAATCAAACCCGCGTCTTTTCCAATCCGGGGAAGTGCTCTAAGCCACTGAGCTATCGTACTGACCTATCTCCTCATCACATTTATCTTTACGACCAACGCCCCCATCTATCGGAATGCATTTACATGCATTAATCCAATACTACAAGCGCGATCGCTTAGGCGTGCGTGCGACAGCCTTCTGTCGGGTGTACCGTGGGCGGTACGCGAAGCGGTAGGCATTTAACTCGGGGCCTTGAGCGAGTGATGTACGCCTGCCTTTATATAGACATTTTATTGTAATTTTGATGTGAAACATCTAATGCGGAGGGAGGGTAAAATCTGTTGTTAGCGTGGCGACGCTTTAATTTTACTTGTCCCGTTCAAATCTTGCAAGTTAGATTTGACACACTTCCCTGTTTCTGATTGATCTGAAATATTACATGCATATGTATATCGAGTGACAATGCAATATTATGATGACATGGAGGTGGCCTTGATGATGGAGCTGGAAAGTGGACATAGGAACTCTATAATGAAACGGCGCAACTCCGTCGAGTTTGGGCTCGTATGATTCGTCTTGACGAGTACGTTGCCTCTAGATGGTATCCAGGCTCTGATGATGGAGCTGGAAGGTGGCTACAGTAACCTTGTAATGAAACGACGCAACCCTATCGAGTTTATAGTCCCTTGATTCGTCTTGAGAAGTACTTTTTCAAGTTATGATAATTTTATTTCTACAAAATAATTTGTTTTTTTATATGTACGATGAGCACTTGACTTAAGCATTTTATAATCTTGGAGGTGTTCCGGTGATAAATTTGATTTTATCTTTTCGTTTAAGTTTTATGATGGATGATCAATTTTGGTAGTATTTGGGGAGGAGTCGTGGTATTGTAATCTTCACGAGAGGCGGTTACCATCTACCGTGGATACTTGGATAGTCGATCGTCTATAGTAATGCGAGAGTTGATGTTGAGTGAGAGTGCGGTCTGTCGCAGGCGAGGAGCTGATCAAGCCGACGCGCATCTACGTGCGCAGCGTGCTGCCGGCGCTGCGCGCGGGGCGCGTGAAGGGCGTGGCGCACGTGACGGGCGGGGGGCTGCAGCAGAACATCCCGCGCGCGCTGCCGCCCGCCGTGCGCGCGCGCCTCAACGCGCACTGGTGGCACGTGCACCCCGTACGTCTCGTGTTGTACTGTACATGTTGCACCAACATTCGTTTCGCTTCATTGTCATTGGTCTCCTTAGTCACGCTTCGGTGTCTCGCCCAATCAGGACCCACGAATTAAACGTCAGTCCAATCAATTAATCGAAACGAATCTTCGTCTAATATGTCGTATTTTTATTGTAGTGGGGCATGTCGTGGGACATTCTGATAAGGAGGACCGTCTCATTCTACTAATAAGTTTTACCTTCAAAATAATACTACAAACATAGACATTTACAACCTACACCCTCTTTATTATTTAAACATTCCTAACAACAATATTAAAATCAACTAATCCATAGAACAACTACAAAAGTGTTTTACATCGTGTCATACCTGAAACAAAAAGGAGATTAGAATTCTAGCAACACCAATATTTGCCACTATCAGTCGACACAAAATTTTGTTGTCCATGAAAACAACAAAGAATGCACTAACACCACTTACGACATACGGAGCAACTCCGATCCTATTCACACATAGTAAGCAAATACCATCAAGTGATCTGTATTATATAATATATCGCTAACCACCAAAAGTAATAGACCCTTGCTTGTACCAGCATAAAGGCCCGCTCGATCGGGGAAGTACCACCCTCTCACAGAAGATCAGTGCGAATCAACTATAGTTACCTACTGTTGTGAAACAACAGGTACCTATTCTTAATGTTGTGTTCCATATGGTAAGTGAGAGGGCCTCTCCACTATCTGTCCCTTCGGAGTAGACGATGCGCAAGTGATGCCTTTGGTGTTACTAGCGGCTATGGTAACTGCTTAATGGTAAGCACCTGATGGGACCTGGGTATTATAGGTGATGGCACCTGATGGGACCTGGGTATTATAAAAAAAAATATTGAATGGTTAGCGACCTGGCTGTTTAAAAAAAATCGTATGGACGTAAATTTTAATGATAATGTTGTAGGTGTTCGCATGGATCGCAGACGCGGGTGGAGTGACAGACGATGAAATGTTAAGAACCTTTAACTGCGGTATCGGTATGGTACTGATTGTTTCACCTGAAGATCAAGCACAAGTAAGTTGCCATCTTGGAATAAAACTACTATTACGGATTTTGATGTGAAAACATATAATGCGGAGGGAAGGGTAAAACCGGCTGTTAGCGTAGCGACGTCGCCACGCCAAATTATTTATTTACTTTTAACGCCATCTGTTGAAAAAAAAACATTTAACTAGGAATTATAACGTCAATCTAAAAACCAATAACAGTTTTAATTCGTCTATGGATAACGAGGGGGCGCTTACCAAGAATTATATATGACTTTTTTTATGCAGAGAGAACAGAGTGCCCAAAGGCTCTATTTCTGTATACATCTCTCGCTTCCTCAACATTTATAATTCTCCTCATACATGCTTCCTGGTTTCGGAGACTACTGACTCCACCTTAGTTCAATATGATATGACCGGTATTTGATCTATGTAGGTGTGTCTTGGTCTCCCCCTGTACCTACTTCCTTCCACTTTCGCATTGTATATCTTAACTAGTCGCTCGCCCGGCATTCTTTCCACATGTCCGAACCATCGGAGCATTTCCTTTCACATTTTTACACCAATACTCTCTTTCAGACCTACTCGCTCTCTTACGTCATCATTACGAGTGAGGTCAGTCAGCAGATTTTTGGCGGAGATTGTATTTCGACCACATTAATTTTACTTGTATATTACAGGTGATGAATATAACCAGGTCTTTCGGTGCAATGGTGATAGGTACCATCCAGGCACGACCACCCGGCGGACAACGGGTCATCATCGACAACTTTGCCTCAGCCATGGACTTCACCAGGAGGATGCCACTACTGCCTAAGAAAAAGGTGATCATTCGTTGTCGTAATAACTATTTTCATAGATGGCGTCACTAGGAATGTTTTATACCCAAAATAACACTTCGAGTGAACAATTTCTACATCACCTTTCAAGATTAAAAAAAACTACTGAAGTAAGGTCACACAGTTCCAGTGGTCTGCCAATACAGGCGGAGAGACAGCACACGGCAGGTTTATTTAATGAGTCAGGGCCCCACTACCCTGTTCGTTGCCCTGAATGACGGAGTGTGCGGTCAGGCACATTTTACCCGCCTTAAAAAAAAAGTGTACCTAGTACAACAAAAGATTAATTATCTATAGTCACAAGTTAGTAAATGTCTGTTAGGCTGATGGTTCTGACAAAGCCTTAAATAAATAAATAAAAAAATCTAAATAATGTTTATTTTCCAGGTGGCAGTACTAGTGTCTGGTAACGGCAGCAACCTGCAGGCGCTGGTAGATACCACTCGCGACGTGTCACAGTGTATGTGCGTCGACATCGCCCTCGTCATTTCCAACAAGAAGGACGCGTACGCACTCACACGGGCTGAGAAGGCGGGAATACCTGCACTCGTGAGTTTTTTTTTTTAGACTCGAACAAGATTATTATTGTTATTACACACCGCATTATTTACGTTATCATTGATTGCATTTCTTGTGGTAGGATTAGGTACTAAGTAGAAGTAATTAAGGTGGGTCACATGAAGGCAATAGTACAGACCCCGTTCTGTACCACCGTCTCTCCGTGTCTGACCGCGAAGCACCTCTGTTTGTTTTGCTGTAGCAGGAGACAGCTGTCCATAACTATGACCGCGTAGAATTTAAGTATTTAATTTTTTGTGCGGAACTCTAATCATGTTACTAAATAATAGTAGCCTAAGTTACTCCTAATTATATCAGTTATCTGCCAGTGTCCAAATCAGTCCAGCTGTTCCGGTGTTTAGCTGGAACAAACGACAAAGCTTTGAAAATCGGTATTTTGTTATTTGTAACCTATATATTCTCATATGCAATTAGTAAAAACCTGTTATTTAGACAGGATAAAAACAAACAGGCCGGCTTTAGAATTGTCCCACCCCTCTCTACCCATGGGAGTCGTAAGAGCCGACTGAGGGAATACCGAGGGAGTGGGCAGCAGCACTCCTTCGAGTATTAACAACATCCACTGCGATCGCAAACCCGCCTACCAAGCGTGGCGATTACGGCACTATCCCCCATTCATGGGGAGGCCTATGTCCAGCAGTGGACTTTAAAAGGCTGATGGATGGATGGATGGAAAAACAAACAGACACGTAATTTTTATTGAAATTTCACTATAACGTATTCTAGTAAATAGCGACTAAAAAAAATAGTTTTAGTGTTATTATTTTTGTATAGGTAAATTTAAAGTACTTGAGACTATTTACCAGAGCATAAGTAAATTGCGGGCTCAAAACTCGCTCGTAGCATTTTCTAATTCACTTTTTCGTCCTTTGAATTCTAATTTTTAACATGTGTGTATTCTGTGTATTTAAGGTGTTCAATCATAAAGCCTATGCATCGCGAGAGGAATTCGACCACGCTGTGAGCGACGCGTTGGAGGCGCACAAGATCGACATCGTTTGCCTCGCTGGATACATGAGGATCCTCTCCTCTAAATTTGTCAAAAAGTTTGTACTTATAATGTTTTCATACCCAATATCCAACTGTCTCTTCTTAAAATAACAAGGATTTAGAGTTCACAAAGCTGGCCCAGTATGAAGATTTTTTATGCGGCTCCGCCGCAGGCAAATCCTAGCTTTTAGGTTATATCTCAGGATCCATATAGTAGCGGGATAAAATATATAATGAGCCATCAAATAAAAAAATTTGCATCAAAATCCGTCCTGTGTGTTTTTGCGTGAAGCGCGAACGAATAAACAGACAAAAAAAACCATATGGTTGTCTGTAAAGTCGGTTTACGGACGATAATTTTACGTGATAACGTCATATATGTTATACTTTCTGATATTTACGCGAATGTTACACATTTTGAAATAAAACTATGTTTACGGAATCTATTGCGTTTACTTGAATTTACTACTATCCCGACGTTTCGAATACTTTACAGCATTCATGATCACGGGTGGACTTAGATGATAGACGTCCAAGGCTGATATGATGGACATTTCAAAATGTCATATATGTTTTCTGAGAGTTTCACAAAATGTAAATCTGATATAAAATCGAATGGTACATATAAAAAGGTACGATTGCGCGTGCTACTATACAATAATTGAGATTGGCGTGTTGCCCGGGACGCGTTCGGGTGAAGAATGTGATGTTGGTCAGTGCCAGCGCGGCCGGAAGCCTCCCTCCCGCAGACGCTCTTCAGCCCGCGGCTCTCTTGTGGGCGCGAACATCAAACAATGCATGGGTCGTCATACATTTTTCGGAACGTGAGACTTTTTCGTGCGTGCTGCCGGCGTTCATCGATTTATAAGACGTTATCACGTCAACAATCTAAAAAAAATTAGCCTAGTAGCCAATCAGTAACACCAGAGAATCATTCATCTCATTGTTTTATTATGGCCTTATCGCTGAAGTGTAGTATTTAAATAAACTACATCGAGTGTGATTAGCACACTAAATGCGGACGTAAAAAGGAAGCTTTGTCACGCTTTTACGCCCTAACTACTTAACCGACCATCATGAAATTTTGCATACAAATAGTTTGGGGTACTGCATTTGAAATACCAATTATTTTCACATAAACTGAATTTCTTGTATTGCAGGTGGTATGGTCGTCTTCTGAACATACATCCGTCGCTCTTGCCTCGACACCCTGGACTCAACGCACAGAAGCAGTGTTTGGATGCTGGTGACAAGGAAAGTGGCTGTACCATACATTTTGTAGACGTGAGTGACTAAATACTTGATATAGAAATATTATTAACATCTGACGTAAGAGAGCGAGTAGGTATGAAAGAGAGTATTGGTGTAAAGATGCGAAAGAGACTGCTCCGATGGTTCGGGCAGGAAAAAATGCCGGACGAGCGGCTGGTTAAGAAGATATACAATGCGAAATTGGGAGGATGTAGGTACAGGGGGAGATCGAGACACCTACCTAGACCAAATCGGTCATGTATTGAAAGAAGGTGGAGTCAGGAGTCTCCGAAACCGGCGAGCGTGTATGAAGAGAATCATTAATGTTGAGGAGGCGAGAGATGTATGCAATAATAGAGCCTTCTGGCACTGTTTTCTCTGCCTACCCCGCAAGGGAGGGAAAGGCCGAGGAAGACGTAGTGCGACTTCGTCGACGAAGACTTTCCCAGCAATCGAATATAACATTGTAGAAGAGGCCAAGACCCACAAATGGTTATAGAGGCGAAGAAAGAAAGAAGAATATAACTTCATAAGCTAATTGCTTTAAACACTACGGTACTACCTGCGATAGCTTAGCGGGAAACGTGCAGAGTGCTTGTAATTGTCTTTTGTTGAATATTGATAAATTATTTATAAAAGATCAAGAATCTTAAAAAAATAATAAAAACCTAAATAAAAACCTTAAGTTTGCACACTAATCTGAAGGCATATTCTATTTCACAGGAGGGCATGGACACAGGACCGATAATCCTCCAGGAGCGTGTTCCCGTGTTGGCCAACGACACAGTGGAGTCTCTCACGTCGCGGATACACGAGGCCGAGCACCGAGCCTATCCCCGCGCCCTCAGGCTTGTGGCCACCGGCAGGGTGCGCCTCAGCAGCCAGGGCAAGCTCATGTGGTACTCTTAGGTGTGGGCTCCAACAGACTTATAATAACAGAACAAACATATCACACCATCACACTTACTGCACTTAACATTCCCTATTGTCTAGGGTTTAGTTTCAGAAGAATCTGTTTTACAATCGCTTGCCCTCTGACCTCTACGATAAGAAAAGATAATAATTGTAAGAACTCTCAAATTAAGACCAGATGTCAAGATACTCCTATTAATGTTAGTAACAGATAGTTACAATAGTCGCGACCAACGGTTTAGCGAGTCTGACGAAGTTTCAATTATGTATATTAGTCTAAGTAATAAACCTACTTCTATTTATTTAAAAAAAACTACTTTTAAATAAACGCGGTAGATTCCGTAAAGGTACTTTTAGTTTATTTTCTAATGTGTAATATTTGCATAATTATCAGAAAGTATCTATAAACCTCTGTATCTCTATTTTTAGAGGTAGCATGATCCATTTTTATGTAAAACCATAGATATAGTATAACGTATAGATCACCTGACAGCTCGATAACGCGTAACCAATTTTGATTTGTCAATGTGTGCGTTGGATAGTGTTGTAACTTTTAAGAGTTAGACTGACTATCGATAAAATGATAAAACAAATCAATTTCTTTAACAAACTCGCTCATTCAAATAATCATATTCAACTAATGAAACAAAACCGACATGATAAATTAAAACAAACATAATTAATTCGTTTTTATTTATTTCACCAGCAACGTCAGTCAACGATATTAAGTATGCATTTTATAAGGGAATTATACACTCAGCTTTTAGCAACATAAACCTACTTATACCTAATTTTAAATTAACTAAATCGACTTGACCGACAATATCTGCTGTAGAACTTTTATTGCATTTTTTCCATTAATGTGTTAGGAGAAAATGTTCCAAACATTTAGGATAAATATCGACTATATACCTTGTCGATAAAGTCAAGCCCTAGTGTATATGCACCTAAAAACTTTTCTACTAAAATCTTGCAAATATGTAACAATGCGACATATTTCTATGTAAAATATAAACAGTAACAATGAAATTGAAATTAATCTGTAACTGAAACAGAAAATATCAGTAATTATGACCTAAAATAAAAGCATTTAAGTTGTGATAACATCCTGAGAACTTACCTGTGAAACATGCAATTATCAGGATTGTTTGCATGATTTACATCACAGGCACTCACGGAACAAACAACCATTGTATTTAATAGTTATAATCATATAATAAACAAGATTTATAACGCAAATAAATCAAAATACCGCGAAGCTAATTTCAAGCTAGAAGACTGTAGACTACCTGTCATTCAAATGGGTTACAATGACATTAGATTTGCTTTCCTCTCTTGCTATGTTGCCGTATAAGATTTTCTTCTCGCTCACACGCTTTGGTGATCTATACGTTACTATATCTATGTGTAAAACACTTCATTGGCTGTCTATTAGACTTATATATGTAACTGGGTCGCTTCTTTAAACTCACATCACTATATTATATTACATATAAATACGACATCTGAATATTCTACATATAAAATGTATGTAGGTAATATTATTTAGAAATTTATGTTGATAACATCTCGACGTAATTCAGCATCATTTTAGGTTAGTGTTGCCATTACAAATACATAGAGTTTATATTTAAATCACATTAACATTAATTGTACTCAAGAACGGCTGGGGCGATTTTTATTATCTTTGATTTGTAGGATTTGTTTTCGCCTGCAAATGGAAAAATTAGGAAATAAAATATAAAAAAAAAAATCTGATGCTTTATGTATGAAACGGCTTTTTTTGATGAAAATCGGTTTAATTCAGCTAATAAGTTTTAACAAAATTTAGAGTCTGAGGCGATACGAAGTTCGCTGGGTCAGCTAGTTATGACATATTTGGAACTAATCACAATCACTATTTCTGTCAATCAAAAATCATCTATATTCTGTTGGATGTAAATAATATATCTGTAACGTTAGTTATGTATTCGGCGCAGCTGATACCATAAACTTAATCATAACTTTGGTGTATATATTTTGATATTTTTATATATTTTTTAAGCATATCATGCTTGGCCATATAAATGAACACAGGCATCCCAGATGCTTTTCCAGGCGATGCAGGATCCAATCCTACTTGGGAATATTATTTTCGGTTTCACATATTCGCACTTTGTGTTAATTTATTTGATGTATGTAGTTATTTTATAAAGATGTTCAATACACTCTCTTCTAGTTGGAGAATGTTCTAACCATTATTTAGAAAATAAACATAAAAGGTGCCAATACATTAACTAAAATACCAACATCAAACTTAAGCTTGAAACATCATTTCAATATGCATAATATAAAAAAGCAATATTATTATTGTTTTTTTATTGTGTTGTATTAAACTTTGGGACCAAATATATTCTCATTGGGGATAAAAGGCCAAAATATAAGTCATAATCTGATAGCTAGATAAATTAATTTATCGTCATTCTTTATCATAACATATATTTTGCTGCGCGTATCTCTCATAGCATTTTCCACTAGTCAAAATATATTTTCCAGTAGGCTGATCTAAAGTGTAAATTCCAGGGAAATAATTCATATAGATATCTAAACTCATGTAGGTATCTACAAGCGCATCACTTTGGTATGCTTGCGTCATGATTAGCCTCTACCTACGATAATTTACGTCAATTACGTATACATGATCGATGTGTACAGTAGTCACGGATCTTTGTGTCTCTGAAGTTGGCTGCAAGACGCTGCGCAGTGCTATTTTTGTGTCGCAAGAGATGTGCGTCTTCTCCAGTTTACATTAATCGAAAAATGTTTGATATAATTTAACAATTGTAACCGATAATCATATTATTTATCGATCTTACTAAAAGATGTGGACTCTTCTATATCTAGCTAGATTAAAGCTTATTTACTCAAATTGCTCGTATACTTTTTATTGAATATAAAAATAATAAATATGACCTAAACAATTAGATATGAAAACATAATGACCTCATTCGATTGTTTGGTTAATCTAATAAATAATAACATTTGATTTGGTCAACACTAATCATATGATGCCTACTGTGTGGGGCCGGTTTTAGAATTGTCCCACCCCTCTCGACCCATGGGAGTCGTAAGAACCGACTGAGGGAATACCGGGGGAGTGGGCAGCAGCACTCCCTTGAGTATTAACAACATCCACTGCGATCGCCAACCCGCCTGCCAAGCGTGGCGATTACGGCACTATCCCCCATATGAGCGGAACACATGTTGTGGCATTCTCTTGGGGAGGCCTATGTCCAGCAGTGGACTTCCAAAGGCTGATGGATGGATGGATGAATCATATGATTCCGTCACAATCCCCACTTCTTGCTGTGTGATGTGCCTAACTTCAGAGACACAAAGGTCCATTGTGACTACTATAACTGGTTGTTAACACATATATGTATATATACGTACGTGATATACAGATTTATGCATTGACCAACTTTATGCAGTGTTTACATTGGACTAAATTATTTCTTATATTTCCAAAGAAAATTCTCTTCCAAGTAACTTATAATAGATTTATATTTTGTTGTCAGCTCTCCAATAATACATTTTATGGAATAAGTGTTGGTTTTGTCCATTTAAAATATAGTGAGTGTTTTCAGGTTCCTTTTTTTATATAATCTAGACAATAAATGAAGTCTCGAATTTGATATTTGTATATAATGTTATGCCACTATAAGATTAGTATATATTTATTATTGTTAGTACTTTGCAATTTATAGTTTAATATATTTTATAAAAAAAATTGAACATCAATTTTATTTGTCTTTATAATACTCTATACATGCTTAATGCAGCTGTTTATGGTTTTTATTGGTTTATTTCCATAAACTCATTAGATTTTTTTTTTTACTCTTGATGTTCTTTCGAGTCCCATAATAGATATAGTATTATAAAAATGAAACTTCTCTATTAATTTATAGATATGGATTATTAAGATAAGGCTTTTTTTATGTTTTTATTGCAAAGTTCTGTTACAATTTATGCTAATGAATACCAATTATCGTACGTTAAGTTTTTAATGTGTTCAAAATAAAACTTTTGTATATACTTATTGTTTTATTTATATATCACAGACTGTAGCTTAATGTACACTAAAATTTGTATTAATAATAACAAAATGATTAGATAATAAATATTAAATTTCTACATTTACAGACACACAATTTATACACAAAATTAACTCATCAGGGCTAAAAAAATCTCTGAAGGCCATATTACACATAGCAATATATCTCATCTCTGTAAAACAACACTCTTAATGTAAAACAATAATATCACTTTAATAAGTGCCTATCAAGACTTTTTGTCTTTGTTAAAAGTGAATAATTCACCTACAGCTTTGAAAAATATCCCAAACAAATCGTCATTGTTAATTTTAACTTCATCATTCAACCTTTTTGTTGAAATCTCTTCTGATGGAATGAACACCATCTTTTAAAACATTTTCACAAATTTTATCAAAATCCACGTGAAACTTCTGTTTATTTAATAAAGGAACTATCAAATTATATTTATTGATTTTCATATTGATTGATTGAGCTAACTCTTTATTATCTTCATATATTTGCCGCCACTTGATCTCTTCTTCACCTTTAAGTGGGTAAGGGCCTAGATATTGACGGTCTTTCTTTATTTCTGTGCTTAATTGTTCAATGTCTTCATCTATTTCTTTACTCATTGTTATCCATTCTGGGGTAAAACCGTTGTTTATGAGTACCTAACGACATAGAAAAGTATGTTGGAATGAAGTCACAAAAAATATCTTAAAAGAGCTGTTTGTACATTGAAGATATTACTGCTTTAGGCTCTTTAGGTGTCTCTTAAACACAAAAAAATTTAATCTGATTGTTTGCTCATTACGCAATAACCACTGAATAGATTATGCTGAAACTTTTTGTTTTACAGCTTCTGATTAGACTTAAAAACTGGTATAACTTTTATCCTGCTACTTTAACAGCAAATATAACCTATGAACTAGTTTATACTTGCAGGGGAGCTGTAATCCATACTGGCCCAATACCAGCTGCTATGTTAGTTATCATAATAGCATAGTTTTTAGCTAGCATTCGCAGCTTATAAAATTATCAACTATATTCACACTTTGTGTTTAAGATTATCTTACCTCATTCAATTTATGAGTAGTAAAATCTACATAAGGATTACTATTTTGATTCTTTAAGGGTTTCCCTTTACCACTTAAATTTTCAAACTCTCCTTTGGACATAGACTCTTGTATCAAATCTTCAACTAATCTATCAAAACCATATTTTGTTTTGATGTCATGTTTCTTCCCATATTGACCTTTCTTCATGAGTGTGTTTTCCGAGGCAACTGCCTTTTCTATGCGATGTTCCATCACATTAATAGCAGCTTTTTGGGCTCTAGCTTGTGTGTATTGTTTTTGACGTTGAAATGGAGTGCCGTGACCGTAACCTTCATAGCTTAGGTACTGCCGATGTTGCGGTGCCGTATGCTGAGGAAATAATTATCTTATATTGAATCCATTATAAAATGGGGTATGGAAGAAGGAAGGCAAAGAACTCACTCGAATATCATAGACAATCTTCTCCATATCCTCTCTATGACTCTTGCCAGTGTTATGTTTAGTTAAGATCCTAAAAGCCCTTTCTATATTTACAAACTGGTCCATATTAGCTTCTGGAGAGCCTGAGTCAGGATGGTATTTCTTGGCAAGCTCTATAAATGCTTTACGAACCATATCTTGTTTGGAGTGCAATGGTAATTTTAGAATTTGGTAACATTCCTAAAACAGGTGGAAATTATTACTTCAATGATGAGATGATGAGAGCAAAATTTTTATTTTTTTAGTCATCAGAAGTTTAATCTGTAATTCTGTATATAAACATATATTAAACTATTTATATAAGCATATATTCTCATAAATCAAACGTAAACTTGTTTTAGTGCATAGGTACTTTAATTAAATTAACGAAAATGTGTAAAATAGATATTCAATTCTTATCTTATCTTCTTGTTTAATGGCTCTTGTTGTGGCAGTGTGAGCACAATTTCGCCAATATCGAGTATTAATTTAAGGTAGACCGTCAAACGAAGGAAAAAATATTCAATTCAATTCTTTTCTTCTGGCTTCTGCTGACAGATGTCGGAATTTCACCAGCATCCATGTATTTCTCCACGATAATATGCCAGCGGGTTGTAGATGTGCAAAATAAATATTACTTACTGCAATTCTATTTTCTACCGAAGTTGTCATCTGATTCACATTCACGTAAATTGGATAAAAATAATATCGATATCGAAATCGTAACAAACCTAGAGGTTTATTCATTTTAGTAGCCAGCTACATATAGTACTGGGATATTAACATAAAATATTTAAAATTAAAATATTTTATTTAAACTTTGAATGGAACCTACATTACAATAATATTTACAATCACCACAATAATTTATGCACAGAATTTCTGTTTTATATATATATATATATATATATATTTATTTAATATTGACAATTGACATTGCATCAGGGTTGCCAACTCCGCTCGGTATTACGGTTAGGTGCTAAATGTCATTTAAAAAAGTGATTTCTGTAGAAATCCAAAAATAGTGCTAAATTTCTAGGACCATCAATTAAATAATACAAAAAAGCTCCTACAATAGTGTAAGCATTGCGAGATTGATTTGAGACAGTACTTGATATCAAAACAAAAGTATAGAGTACTTGCTCTTATATAATAGTGTCGGAAATCCCTACACTGAAATTGAATCAACAGATTGAATATGAAAGTGGCTTTTACACTGCCTTATTTTAAGATAAATGTTGGATCATTAGGTACTCCGTGTCATTCAAAAAAGTGACCAATAGAATAAGTAATACTCATGTGTATTCTGGTCTCTCTCATTGGTCAGTATCAAACAGGAGAGGCAGCAACGCATTTTAACAAAGTGTAGCAGACTACGAAGTTGGTATTTGTAGTATAGGTTGGCTACTGCTAATCGAAATATAATCATTAAACACAAAGTGAAAAATGTGAAATCGAAAATAACAGTCAGGAGCAGGATTTGAACCTGCATCTCCTGGATACCGTCCAGATGCTTTACCAATTCAGCCATCCTGACAATTGCTCCTGACTGTTAATTTCGATAACACATTCATACTTAACGTCTTTGGGTGACGCCTGCACCATCTGTCGGAAGCATTATCATCATACATTATACCGACCAGGTAAACTTAATTTTACAATTAAGATTTTACCTAATAATGACGCAAACCCTATAAATATTTAGATATTTTTTTATATATATTTTTAGCATTTGACATGCTTAGCACTATGCATTAAACACAAAGTGAAAAATGTGAAATCGAAAATAACAGTCAGGAGCAGGATTTGAACCTGCATCTCCTGGATACCGTCCAGATGCTTTACCAATTCAGCCATCCTGACAATTGCTCCTGACTGTTAATTTCGATAACACATTCATACTTAACGTCTTTGGGTGACGCCTGCACCATCTGTCGGTATAATGTATGAAAATGCTTCCGACAGATGGTGCAGGCGTCACTAGCGACAAGTATGGAGCCTAGTATTACTTTTAGGCGTGGGTCGTATCGCTTTTTCTGAGAATCGTATCTGAATTTTTGAATCAGATTTCGATTTTCAATATCAGATTTCAAAATCTTATATTTTAAATCACCAATGAGATCAGGGATTTATAAATCTATTTCTTCGAAAGATTTAAATCACTCTTAAATCTTCTCTTTCAAATCTTTGGTTACGAATGATGTTATTCATTCAGTTGATCATAATTCATAAGTGATGCAAATATCTTTTGATTCATGTAGTTATTCTCTCATTCCCTCAAGTCGCAACTGGTTTTGAGCTTTTTACTAAAACGACAGAGAGTCTAAGTTTCTGTGTACCTATCGTCATTGTATTTCAAGAGTGCGTTTGTGCGTGCCTACAACTTATGTTATCTCTTTTCAATTCACAATATCCTTTAGTACTTTTTAAACTTTCGCGTTTTATATTCATTATAACACGTTTAACGGGTCTATACGCGCATAAAACTTATCAAAATACTATTATTTTGACTAACCTCGACGTTTCGGCTGAGTTGCACCAGCCGTGGTCACGAGTAGACTGGCGAGAGCAGGTGTTCGTCGGTTATATTGTGTGAGAGTATCTTCAACTACCCTCACTTTCTGACCGCAAAGTATTAAGGTCCCTACACACAACACTAACGGTGTCGACCGGTTTTCTGTGACACAAATCGCGACGCGAACACTTGGCCACTACGGGGTTCCACGATGATGACAACCTAAAACCATCTCCTCGATTGAAATTTCGGTACTTTTTGATTTCTATCGCCTCACGGACCAGCCTTGGGTAGAAATGGCGTTCCGTGGAGAGGATTTTAGGGTCGTGAAACGCTATCCAGTGATTTGTACCGGATTCCAGTAGATGCTCCGCAATCGCTGACTTGCCGGGCTGACTATTCTTTACGGCTGCGATATGCTCTTTCACTCTCTCGGTGATGGATGTCTTTGTTTGGCCGATATAAGAACTCCCGCAGCTACAGTCAATTTTGTAAACGCCTGGTGTTCGGAATGGGATAATATCCTTTGTGGTACGGACTTGTTGCGCCACTTTAGATAAGGGTGTATATATAGTTTTTATTGATAGCTTCCGCAGCACATCTCCAACTTTATCAGTTATCCCTTTCACATACGGTAAGAACACCGGCTGTCTGTCTACATCGTAATTAGCTGGCCGTTTGCATCTACGTCTGGGTCGTCTGCAATCCATTTTATAACCGTTTTTCTTAAGTACCTCCTGAACATGCGACAATTCCTCTTTGAGGTGTTCAGGGTCGCATAGGTAATGAGCTCGGTTAACCAAAGATGTAGCAACGGACTTTAGATGACGTGGATGATGGTGAGATGACGCGTCCAGGTATTTGTTAGTGTGTGTGGGTTTTCTATAAACTGAGTGCGAAAGCGAGCCGTCAGGTTTGACTGTGACCTTTATGTCAAGGAAGGCCAGCGATCTGTTTGTTTCCATCTCAACAGAAAACTTTAGTTTCGGGTGTAGGCATTCTAGGTGTTCTTTTACTCCTTCTACATCCTGCTGATTACCTCTTATGATACAGAAGACGTCGTCAACGTAACGTTTCCAGATTTTTACCGGCGTCAACCGCATTACGTTGCGTTCACAATGTTCCATCCAGATATTAGCCAGTACTGGTGCTACAGGGCTACCCATAGCTACGCCATCTATCTGAAGGTAATGTTGTCCTCTGTATATGAAATAGTTACGAAACGTCGAGGTTAGTCAAAATAATAGTATTTTGATAAGTTTTATGCGCGTATAGACCCGTTAAACGTGTTATAACAATATCCTTTATCTATTGTCTCATTCTAAATCTACGTCCATCATTCCATCTATTCAATCCTAACGTAGTGAGCTAGTGAGTTAAAGATGTATTTTCAAAACCAATGATTTAAAGATGGGATTACGCATTTTGAAAGGATTATACATATTTTGTATCAATCACTCCCGAGTTACACATCTCTAATCTAGATATTTTACGTTCGCGTATCCATCATACGAGTAGATTCAGATTACAGAAATCAAATCCGATGCGCATCTTTAAATAGGATACGACAATATCATAGATTTCAATACAATTCGGTATTGTAGATATACTCGTACTTATATAATAGATGTTTAATTCGGTATTTATTTATCACTAGCTGACCCGGCTAACGTTGTTTTGCCATATAAATTATATCTAGAGTATTTTTCGGGAATTTCTAGCGTAAAAAAGAATAACTAACTTTTTGTAAGTGTGTGAGGATGTGGACCTACCTACATATTAATTAAAAAATCCATTAAAACAAACCCCAACGTCCATAATACACAAATCTTTCTAAAATTTTAGAACGCAAAGGAAATTAAAAGAAATGAAACTTTCTTTCGCAACTATTCGGACACAATTAAACAAAAAGTACCTAATAAAACTTACGTGCATAATGGTCCATAAGTACCAAAATTCGCTCAAGATCAAGGCTAAATAATTAAAATTGTAGACATCATTGATATCATGATTAGTACTTAACAGAAAGTAAGTTTTATTTGCATAGCATTAAGATTCAAAGTTACTTATTTATAATATTTCTATAAAATCTGTTCAAAAATCTGATATTGTGATATTACTGTACCGCTCTAACTAGTGTAATATTTGTATCTTACGCGCTTTGTCGCACGTATGCGGCCGATGCGTATCGTATCGCGTAGGTGCAGATGAGTGAGCGAGTATTCAGTACATCGCAAATCTGATATTGTAATACTTAGATTTCGAAAGAGCCAGTAAGCGATTTTTAGATATTGTAGCAATATCAGATTTCGTATCTATATCCGGTCGCCGCCCAGGAACGTTACACCATTACGCCACCGCACCGTCTGGCGCCACCGCGGCATATTTGCGTGGCGTCCGTACTCCCATTTGAACCTTATTTACCAACTCAAATACTAAGAACGCAGTGTTTTGTTATTGTTACTTTGATCTAGTTGAATATGCGCTTCGAATGGTGCCTAACACATACATATTCGTAAGTCTATTAAAGCCCAGCAGCAGTCTAATAAGGGCCGAAATTACAATTTCGAAAAAAAAAGACTTATGGTTATATATATATTTTTATTTCAAAAATAGAGCGATAACATAATTATTTTGTTTCAGATCACTTGATGGATACATTTTACAATAAGAAAAAAAGTAAAACCATGTACCATAGTATAAAAATATACATATACATCTTTTCTTAGAAACCAATGATATTTGTTAGTGCGCGGTTTTCGCCGCTGATGTTTAACAATTTATTTCTGTACAATAACAAGATGTGAAATAAAAATATTTATTATACCTAAAAGCTTGTTTCATCCTTAAAATTTTGTAACAATTACAATTATAATTGAATAAACCACTTCTGTAAAATATGAGTACAAACACTGAGTACCTCATCCATAGCAATTAACTTTAAGTTTCACAAGGATTTTTGGTTAACAAACATAATTAGATTCAAATTAAATTAGCCGCAAATAAACTACATAAAAATAGCTTTCAAATGGTACCAAACCCATGTTTTTCTGGTAAACAGAAACCAAGATATTAGCATTTCAAGTAGATCACTCGTAAAAAGTCAAGAAATATAAGGGTCTATCCACATTAGCTTGTCTGGCCCAACAATTAACTAAATATTTAAATTCTGTTGAAAACGCAATTTCTGTTTTGATTAATATGGAGCAGATTAGACAGCCAAGAAAACGCTACAAATCCCTAATAAACCATGACCCAGATCTGGCTCCACCGCAGTGCTGCTTTCTCCGGCTGATACCCAGTGCCTTCACCTGATCAAGCCCCAGGCGTGTCACTAAATACAGAAAATATAAATATGTATAAACATTATATTGTCTAATTTATTACTGTTACCATTGAGCACCGGTCTTCTGTCAGTAAGGGATGTCAGTGAAGGATGTGGGCCGATGACCATGCTGGCCCAATACTTAAATATATTGAGCAATTTATTACCATGCCATACATTGATCTGTAGTGTAGTGTAGTCAAGAAATGGGGGATAGTGCCGTAATCGCCACGCTTGGCAGGTGGTTTGGCGATCGCAGTGGGTGTTGTTAATATTTGAGGGAGTGCTGCTGCCCACTCTCCCGGTATTCCCTCAGTCGGCTCTTACCGACTCCCGTGGGTAGAAAGGGGTGGGATAATTCTGAAGCGTGAGGAGCTGACCCCACCATGACTGCGACCACGAGCACGACCACGGCCGCGTCCTCTTATACTTTTGTCCATGATCTAAAATAAAACCATCCCTGTGCTATAAATTTTATGATGACTGGTAGAGTAGTTAAGGTGATCTATCCCACATTAGCCGTGAAAATATTTTTACGAGATATTAAGTAGCCCATGTGATATTCCAGATTATAATCTATCTCTATGCCAAATTTCATCCAAATCTGTTCAGCCGTCCTGGCGTGATTAATTGGTGCAGTTCAGATGGCCAATTTTGAATGTAGCCCATGTGCTACTCTACACTATAATGTATCTATATGTGAAATTTAATTCAAATGTGTTCAGCCGTTTCATTGAGATGCAAATATCCACACCAACACTAGGAAGAAGAAAGATTTCAACAAAATCGAAATTAATATTTACAGCTCCAACCACACAATTATGAGCGACCATCCAACATGAGTAAGAAGTAAAGTAAGATTTCGATTAAAGTCCATATAAAAAATATATTTCTAACATTTATATATCAATGGTCACAATTTTCAGATGGGACCTTGCCCTTAGCTTACGAACGCCACATAACTTTCACAAGATGGCCGATCGTTTGAATCGTAAATTGTAAGAAAATGATGAATCTTGTAATATATTATATTTAAAGGGAATTAAATGTTAATGAATGAACTTTAAATGTGATTACACCATGTAATTGTAACAATTAATGTGTAACTAAATGCAATCACTTTAATTTATTTTTGGATACGACCACTCGCGTCGCGTACCGCCTGAAAAAGTGAGCTCGCGCTACAGGCCAGGGTAATATTTCATTTATTTTCTTTCGAATGTTGGCACTATGTAGTATTCGCGATGTGTTATACTGAGCTTACGTTATCTACGAGGGGTGATCCAAAAGTAATGATAATTGGTTACTTCAGGTCCACATAAAAATCCAAAAAAAATTTTTTTCGCTAGCCTATACACTCACTACGTCAGCCTAAAAAAATCATATAAATAGGTCAGGATTTCCGGGAGATACATTCATTTGAATACGAACTGTCGAAGAGATAACATCAACATGGAGAAAAACGAAATTAGAGCTGTGATCAAGTACCTCTGTTTGAAAAAAATGTCTACAAAAGACATACACTGTGACTTGGTGGAAACATTGGGGGACTCTGCTCCTCCATATTCTACATTTGCACGCTGGGCCAAGGAGTTTAAGCTGGGCAGAACATCCACTGAAGATGAATATCGCGAAGGACGCCCATCCACGTCCCTCACAGAAGACAACGTGAAAAAAGTCGAAGATGTTGTGTTGGCAAATCGAAGAGTGACCATCAGGCATGTAGCTGAGGTCACAGGGATCTCATATGGAAGCGTTCAAAGAATCATTTCGAACGAGTTGCATATGAAAAAGGTCTCTGCGCGTTGGGTTCCCAGAATGTTAACCGACGAGCAAAAGAAAAAACGAGTTGACATTTCCAGGGGTCAATCTCGGAAAGTTCCAAGCAGATAAACAAAATTTTTTGTTGCGTTTTGTGACTATGGACGAGACCTGGATCCACCATTTTGATCCTGAAACAAAAAAACAATCGATGACTTGGAAGCGAGCCTCCTCACCGACGCCAAAGAAATTCAAAGTCTCAAGTTCGGCGGGAAAGGTTATGGCGTCTGTTTTTTGGGACGCTAAAGGAATAATTTTGGTGGAATATTTGGAAAAGGGAGCCACTATTACGGGCTCTTACTACGCAGACCAAATAAGAAGATTACGGGAGGCCATTAAGGAAAAAAGACGCGGCAAACTGCGAGCTGGAGTGCTGTTTCACCAAGACAACGCACCGGCTCACAAAGCCGCAGTTGCGATGGCTGCCATTCAAGAAACGGGATTCGAACTGGTCGAACACCCTCCCTATTCGCCAGATCTGGCTTCTAGTGACTTTTACCTCTTTCCTCGGCTCAAGGAACGCCTCCGAGGCAAGAAATTTGAAGACAATAGCGAAGTTATGGCCGCTGTTGATGCGTTTTGGGAGGGTCAAGAAAAGGAAGAAATTTTTTTCAAAGGGAATCCTGGGTTTTGAAAAAAGATGGACTAAATGTATTGATTTGTTAGGAGACTATGTAGAAAAATAAATTATTATTTTAACTTTAAATACCGTGTTTTATTTTTATTATCATTACTTTTTGATCACCCCTCGTATTATGGAGATAGTGTTTTTTCTCTATGGTAATAATCGACTACGTAAACAGACACAAAAAATATATATGAACCGTGCGAAGAAATGATGTATGGCAACTTTTGTTGCCATTAGCTAGTCTGCGGGTACAGATGGCGTGGTTACTTTGGTTACCACTGCCGCACCAACGGCTACACGATTTGTATCGCCCACTTCTAATTACTTTACTCTTTGGGAGTCGAGTAATAATCTTGTTCTTGCTCGGTCACTAAAAGGAGCGCTCCGAACTAGTTCTTTTTTCCAAATGAAATGAACTAGTTCGGACATCTAGTTCAATTAGTTCTCTAGTTACTGTTTCTTCATTAGGTCATATAGGGAGTCGAGTTACGCCATGTTTTTTGGAAAAATATTGTTTAATTAATTATACGAAAATAAGAACTCAAATATTTCATTATAGCTATAGCTAGCTCTATACTATTGCAATGTTGGCAATGTATATAGGTATAGAGAGCTATATGATAATTCGCTACCAGCGCGAATTGCTGGGCTGAAATCCAGATGGCGCTTCAAAATGAGCGTTAATTTTATGCGTGAGTGGACTCTCTTTTCTCTTAGTATTACTTAACTTGCAGTAAATGTAGTGTTATAATATTTATGCTCTTTGACTCACAGTCCTCACCACAGACTACTGGTCCTCACAGAGTACTTGGTTTGGTATTACTTTGGTATCAATTTACTCTTTGATTGGGATTTCTTGTATATTTTATTACAATAGGTACAAATTGTGAATTAATTTAAATAGGTAAAGCATTTATAACAAAGCGATAAAGACCAGTAATGTGCGTGTAGAATAATTTCCGTATATATTTTATTTGTGTTATTTACGTGTGCCAGTATGCCATTATCCATGGATGAAGTTCAAAGACGCTATCCAATTCATTGGTTGGTGTGGAATAATCGGCATCTTGAACTGAAGGAGTCATTGGATACTGATCAGGTACATTGTTATAGTAGAATGTGCTTTAATCATATTTTACACAATATTTTATTATAGGTTATACATAAGAATCTTACACAGGTAACCAAATAACGGCAATTGTTTGTTATTATCGCAGGTGTCAATGTTTGTTATTTTTAGCTCCAAATTTGATAACACCGATCTCCTTCGTTTGATTGTATATCCGAATCTTCCACGCATTGGCAAAGTTGTGTCTAACAACGCCATGAATTGATAACACCGAAAAATATTTTTTTCTAATACGTGTGAAGTCACAATCTCCCTGATTTTATACCATACAAATAGTAAATTCATGAAAGGCTCCTCTTATATGTTTTAGAAGGTTTATTGTTCTGTGCATAATTATTCTATTATAAAACTTAGAAAGGGAAAAGCTTTTTAAACATTTTTGACATTGTTGGTTGTAAAGACAAATGTGAGGAAATTGGGATGACCGAATAGGTCTGTACGATAGCTCAGTGGCTTAGAGCACTTCCCTGGATTGGACAAGATGCGGGTATGATTCCCGCTCATACAAAAATCTCTCTTTCCTTATTCACACATAATTTGTACTTTAAAAAGTAGCGGAGCATGGGAAATGCTAAAAAATAGCTCCTAACATGACTTGTTGACTGTATGCCGCAGATGGCAGAGTGGCTTAGATACCGGCCTCCGGCATGAGTGCTATGGGTTAGATTCTCACATGTTATGTGATCTATACCGTATATTAGAATCAATCGGTAAAAACCACTTTGAAATCCCTTACTTTTTTGCATTGAATTGGTGATAAGACCCATGGCCATGAATGCTGTAAAATATTTTGACTTCAGGATAGTAGAAAACTAAACTATAGATGACTTAAAAGTAGTTTTATATCACAATATATTATAGAAGATAAAGATAGAAAGTGTATTGGTTTCGGTATTTTGTATAATTTTGATTTATGATCAATTTATTGACATTTCTAGAATCCCAGCATCTTGAGAGTACCGAAAAGCTATCATCATCTCCAATTTCTCTCCAATGCTTAAAGTTTAATTCAATGCACTGGTGTCACCAGTGTCCTTAAAATATTGTGACTGTTTACCGTCAGACTGGATATGTTTCAAACCCTAGTAATTTACAAAATACTTAATAGATCAATATTGTAAGCCCACCTAGTTAGTCAATGAGTTTGTTAAACATAAATTGCCTAACATTTCCAAGGTGATATGAAGCCAAACATAACTTTAAAATAATCTCATTACCTTGAAGCCATAACAAACTAAAGTGAAGGTTACAGCAGATAAGAATCTTCTTTGACTTATTTTGCTTAAAAAATAACCAGTTTATTGGAAAGTTTATTTTGTTACATGTAATTACTTCTTTCTTTACAACGAACTGGCTGATGCGGCGAACTGTTTACCTTCTCAGAATCAATATAATTCTTTTAAATTATTAGCTGAATTAAATTGAGTTATTTCATTAAAAAGTTGCTCCATACAAGATGTATGAAAAATTAACACAAAGTGTGAAAATGTGAAATTGTAAATAACAGTCACAAGCAGAATTTGAACCTGGAATACCATACCAGATGCTTTGCCAATTCATCTGAATTGAGAAGGAGAGATGCAGGTTCAAATCCTTCTCGTGACTGTTATTTTCAATTTCACATTTTCACACTGTGTTAATTTATATGGCTAAGCATGTCAAATGCTAAAAAAATATATAAAAATCAAAATATTTACAAGATATAATACTTTCTGATATTTATGCGAACATCCAAGTCTGAAATGACGTCTGGATAGTAGAAAATCAAGTAAACGTGATAGATTCCGTAAACATAGTTTTATTTCAAAATTTACGAGATAATTATTTTCCTTCATATTTTTTTTGTGAGTTGTTCCATTATAGTTATTTAGCTATTCCGGTTGGAGACAAACCAAACAAATCATTAAAATTGGTCCAACCGCTCTTGATTTGTAAATGCCATAACTAATCAGACTACTCTGCAATAACAGGTAAAATTAGCCTTTCCTCACATGAGGCATCTAAATTAATCTCCAGTATGAGGTTGATACATTGCATGACATATGTATTTTGAAATTATATACAATGAAGTTAAAAGGAAAAAAACTATTTTACTTAAGAAAATCGTTTAAATTAAAGTACTTTTGATGCGGTTTTGAGACTAAAAAGAAGAATAGAATTTATAATTTCCTAAATTAAAAAACATTTTAACTATAAATAATCATTTATTTATTTATAGTTAAAATATATTTAAGGAAACTCTACAGCTTTTTTGGAATTGATAATATAATAGTCCAATTACAGAGTTCCATAATAATGCAAAAATTCTATTGGTAGGAGCCGTACTTATACCAGCATGAATGGGCCGGCAGCTCGGGGAAGTACCTCTCACATAAGATCAGCATGTAACAACGGTGCCTACCGTTGTGTTCCGTATGGTGAGTGAGAGTGCCGCAGGCCCAAACCCTCCTCCCTATCCTCTGCTTACTATCCTCCCTATCCTCTCCTTATTTTTCTTCCTATCTACCTCCCTATTATCTCCTTGTTACTATTCCTATCCTCTCCTTATTATTCTTTTTATCCAGCTCCTAACCCTTTCCTTGGAGAAGGCGACGCGCGGGTGATGTCTCTGGTTTCGCTAACGTCTATAGGCTACGGTAACCGCTTACCATCGGGTGGGCCGTATGCTTGTTCGCCACTCACGTAGTATATTACAATTATGCACATTTTGGGTAGACATCATGTAACATAAGTAAAGGTCGAAGCCATCCTCCGATGTCGACCCGAATCCTAGGACCAAACACATTGTCTGCGAATGATGAGTATTTAAATTATCACTGACAACAAGATCGACGGTCAACTTCGACCACATAAAAAAAAAATAGACGTCTCGCCACGTCTACCAGAAGTGAAACATCGAAATTATTTTGTAGGAATAATGAGTAGAAATAAAATGATCATAACTTTTTCAATGTGTGCTTGCATAAAATTATGACATGTGTAATATAGCGGAAATGGACATAAATCATCATCATCAGGCCCTAGAAATCATCTAGGACCAAAGTACTCGTCAAGACGAAACAAAAAATTCATTACAGAGTTACTGTGGCCACTTTTCAGCTCCATCATCAGACCCTGGATACTATCTAGAGGCAAAGTACTCGTCAAGACGAATCATACGAGCCCAAACTCGATGGGGTTATGTCGTTTTATATTGGAGTTCCTATGGCCACCTTCTAGCTCCATCATCTGATCCTGGATACTATCTAAAGACAAAGTACTCGTCAAGACGAGTCAAACGAGTCCAAACTCGATAGTGTTGCGCTGTTTCATTATGAAGTTCCTATATCCACGTTCCAGCTCCATCATCAGATCAGCTCCATGTCATCATAATATTGCAATATTACGCAATATACATACGCTTGTAAAATTTCAGCTCAATAGGAAATCGAGAAATGTGTCTAATTTAACTTGCAAGATTTGAACGGATCAAGTAAAAAAGCATCGCCACGCTAACAGCCGATTTTACCCTCCCTCCGCATTAGATGTTTCACATCAAAAAACATTTAAATTGAGATGACAGAAATGTTATATTATATCATGCATAATAAATCTTAATAATTATAACAAGTCTTATATTGTCCGTGTGGTGACGGACTAAGAATACAAGAGTCACCACCCCATCCTTCTCCGCGAGTGTCGTACAAAGCGACTAATGGAAGTAAGCATCTATATGGCATGGCATTACGGGTGGTAGGGCTCTGCTGGGCTGAGTACTCACTCTCACTTGCTATCGGGACCGGTCATGAAGCACGTCTGTGTGTTTTGGCTGTAGCAGAAGATAGCAGGCCGTGTGGGGCCGGCTTTAGAATTGTCCCACCCCTATACCCACGGGAGTCGTAAGAGCCGACTGAGGGAATTCCGGGGGAGTGGGCAGCAGCACTCCCTCGAGTATTAACAACATCCACTGCGATCGCCAACCCGTCTGCCAAGCGTGGCGATTACGGCATTATCCCCCATGACGGGACCGCTCGTTGTGGCGTTCTCTTGGGGAGGCCTATGTCCAGCAGTGGACGTTGAAAGGCTGATGGAGAAGATAGCAGTTTATTTTTTCATTTCATATCTGAGTAATGAAATGGTGCGCAGCGGCTTGACAATACTTTCGGTATAGTTGAGTCCATGAGCGACGGTTACCACTTACCATCGCGTAGCCGTGGGCAAAGGCTAGAGGTGTATTATAACAGCTTACCTATAGGAAGGATTAAACTAACTAAACTTACTTTACCACTTTGGTAGGGTAAAAAAAGAAAAAGTTTCACGAATTACTGTGAAAAAGGCTTTGTGTTTAATTAAAAACTACATTACTGGTGAATATGAACCTCCATAGACTGATTCATAGATATTTTTGGCTACGTTTTAAACTTGTTGTTATACATAGTTATAGCAAAATATTTATTCAGAGCGTGATTCGTTTACGTAATTGTTAAGTGTAATAATGGATTTAGTCACGAATGCTAAATATTTTAGAGGTCAATACGAGTTATTTCACTGATTTATCAAAAGGTATGTCCTAATGTATTTTCGAGTACAAAGTGGTGGGAAGGCAGAGTTCAATTCCCTGTTTGCGCACAAATTGCGAAGATGTGAAATAGAACCCCTATGTGAATTTACTATCGCACCTTTTTACTTTAATAAATTATGTATTTGGTCGTGCATTAACATTCCTCGGTAAAGGAGATTATCTTGAGGAAACCTGCGTTAATTTACTATTACTCAGCTCAAGTGTTCAGAGATGAACTACCCGTGCCGAATGTGGCCTTATTATTAAGCAGTACCTGGATGACCTATGATGATGAGCTTTGCTCGGTATTTTTTTTTTTTGTGTCTTGTTTTTTTGAAATTATATTTAGATACGAATTACATACTGATGAAATAAGAATAATAATTTTTCATCTTACTAACTACTCTACTCTACTAATTCTTATACTATACCTAATAATAAAAATGGTTGGTGGTTATTTTTCATTGCCTGAAAACAAAGATAAAACGACGTTTTCTAAAAATAAAACCTAGCTAGATCGTTTTATCGCCCCGAAACCACTGCATACTAAATTTCATGAAAATCGAGCCGTTTCCGAGATTCAGATTAAATATATATAAAAGAATTGCCCGTTTAAAGATATTAGATACAGTCCACCTGATGGTAAGCCTGTAAACGCTAGTAACACCAGAAACATCACTTGCGCGTCGCTTTCTCCAAGGAAAGGGTTAGGAGCTGGATAAAAAGGATAATAAGGAGATGATAGGAATAGTAACAAGGAGATAATAGGGAGGGGGTTTGGGCCTCGTAAGAGCCGACTGAGGGAATACCGGGGGAGTGGGCAGCAGCACTCCTTCTAGTATTAACAACATCCACTGCGATCGCCAACCCGTCTGCCAAGCGTGGCGATTACGGCATTATCCCCCATGACGGCACCGCTCGTTGTGGCATTCTCTTGAGGAGGCCTATGTCCAGCAATGGATTGGGCCTCCGGCACTCTCACTCACCATACGAAACAGAACGACACGAGTAAGTGCCGTTGTTACACGGTGGTACTTCCCCGATCGAGCCGGCCCATTGGTGCTGGGATAAGCAAGGCACTAGAAGTTTATTTGTGTGATCCGCAGTTTTTCGGAGTCTGGCTATAATTTGTGTACGTTAATGAATATTTGATAAAACACCGGCATGCGGTGGTTTTAGGAAACCGTTTGCATTGATGATGCATTAACTAACATTGATACAGAAACATTTTTTTGGAATTTGGAAATGTGAACAATTTGGAAATGTGCCCGGTAGACGGCAATAGGCTCGCCCCCTATTACGTGGGACCTAAACATAGGTGGCGAATCGTGCGTGTGTAATACACCTCTGCCTACCCCTTCGGGGAATACGGGCGTGATGCTATGCTCATGCTGATACAGTCAGTAATGTAAATATTTTCATTGTTACAGTACACAAAAGAGGAAATAGAGTCCAGAGACCCAAGAGGTCGAACTCCACTACTGCTGGCAGTCACGTTAGGGCATTTGGAATCGGTGCGAGCATTAATCGACGCAGGCGCCGACGTGAACTGCGAGAAAGATGGTTGGACAGGTTAGTTATTATGAGAATATATACTGGAATCTGAGTCTCTTTCCCCTCGAATCCCTCTCACTCTGAGAGGAGAACCGTACCCAATTGAGAGACAATAATGGGTCGAAACAAATCTGGAATCAGTGGATTTCAACTCATGACTTTCTGGAAATTCCTTTTGAAACCCTTTGAACAATTGAACTACGGTATGTAACGATCGTATACTTGCCATTGAAACGGATCGATATCGCTCAAAGCTGTTTAAAACTCAGAAGAAATTGGTACCAAACTCGATAGTTTCGGGAAACTGTGTCCAGGCTATTCTTGTGGCAGGCGAGCCACGGCCCACCTGATGGTAAATGGTAATCCTCGCTCATGGACTCAACTATACCGGGAATATTGTCAATACGCTGCTCACCATTTCATTTCAGATATGAAATGAAAGAATTAGCGGCTATCTCCTGCTACAACCAAAACTCACCGCTGTGCTTCATGGCCACACCGGAGTTCACTTACCTTAGTAGCTTCGTACAACACCCGTGGGAAAGAATGGGGTGTTGACACTTGTATACTTAGTCCGTCACCACACGGGCAGGATGTTGTTATCTTAGAGGGACAAATAGATATTTCGATGAGATTTGCTTAATATCCGTTCTTAGGGGGTCTACCTTTAGAAAAGACTAACTGAGCGAAATTTGTGGAGATATCGTGATCGTTTTTTAAGATGCTTATAAGTTGAAGGTATTATCTTCCAGCGGTACAAGAAGCCACAGCTACGGGTAACCCAGAACTCTTATCACTAGTGTTGTCAAGAAGAGATTACCAGCGCCATGTGTTGCGGTCTGGTGGAATTCCTGATTTACTACGGCGGTTGAGCCTCGCACCTGACTTTTATGTTGAAATGAAGTGGGAGTTTACTAGCTGGGGTGAGTTGTTTTGTTATATTTATTATAATACTAGCCTTTGCTTGCGGCTCCGCCGCAGCCAGCAGTAACAGCTAGTTTTTAGGTAATATCTCAGGTTCCTGGTAGCGGGATAAAATGTATACCAGTTTTTAAGTCTAATGAAGAGCTATCAAATAAAAAAGTTGCATCAAAATCTGTTCAGTAGTTTTTGCATGATGCGCGAGCAAACAAACAGATAAACAGACAGACAAAATATCTAAAAAAAATCGTTTTGTGTTTAGACACGTCTATATAGCCTATTAGAGTCATTATTTATTGAGGAAGCGAGAGATGTATGCAAGAATAGAGTCTCTTGGCACTCTGTTCTCTCTGCCTACCCCGCAAGGGAAATGGCGTGATGATAAGTATAGTAGTGTATTTATAAAATATCTTAAATGTACAGACACAGCTCTGTTACAGCTTTATAATATTATAGATTAGCGAACTCAGATGACGTTGTCGTGTAAGAAACGTTGGCTGCACTATAATTGATCCATCCATCAGCCTTTCAACGTCCACTGCTGGACATAGGCCTCCCCAAGAGAACGCCACAACGAGCGGTCCCGTCATGGGGGATAATGTCGTAACCACCACGCTTGGCAGGGGGGTTGGCGATCGCAGTGGATGTTGTTGATACTCGAGGGAGCGCTACCATTGATGGGTTCAGCAAACTATTTTAGTGGCAGTGGTAAAGCTTTGCTTACCCCAGCATGAATGCTGGCTTGATTGAAGAAGTAGCGCCCTCTCACAGGAGATCAGCGTGAAACAACGATAGGTACTCTTACTGTTGTTTCGTATGGTGAGTGTGAGCGCCGGAACCCAAACCTCTTTCCTATCCTCACTTTATTATCCTTTTAATCCACCTCCTATGCAAGCTAATCTTGGAGATGGCGACGTGCGAGCGAGCCTCTGGTGTTGCTAGCGTCTATATGCTATGGTAATCGCTTACCACCAGGTGGGCCGTATGCTCGTTTGCCAACCGCGTTTTGTAAAAAATATCTTATTGAAGTGTCTGTATATCATGTCTAAATAAGAGCTAAAAGCTCTATGATCTTTTTTACTAAATGCATATGCATGTGAGTAAGAAGTAGTTTGAATTGGCAAAGCATCTGTGACGGTATTCCATGAGATGCAGGTTCAAATCCTATTCGTGACAGTTATTTTCGATTTCAGATTTTCGCACTTTGTGTTGATTTGTATGTCTAAACATGCCGAATGCTAAAAAATCTATATAAAATATCAAAATAGCTTTTGTTTGATTTCAGTACCCTTAGTATCCCGAATGTGCCCGTTTGACACATACAAGGTGTACAAGCGCGGCGCCAACGTGCGAGTCGACACTACACTCGTAGGTTTCGAGAACAATCGGTGGCAGAGAGGCGACAGGACATACATATTTAGGGGACAGGGTGAGTACAGACTAGCAGAATTAATATTGTTATTGCTTATGGTGGCAGTCGGGCCTCCGCCCACCTGATGGTAAGTTGTAACTGCGGCTCATAGATTCAGCACACATACTAAGAACACTGCCACGCCGCTCATTATTTCATCTCGCGGATGGGGAATGAATGAATTTCCTTGGGGCGATGGCCAAGTTTCAGGTATCAGGTGCTAAATTTATGTAAAAATATTACTTACTTTTCTTAAAGGGATCTAATGCATCTCAATAAATATATGTATATCTCTATCTATAAAAAAAAACTAATTGTGTGGTTTTATGAAACCACGGTGCAAGTGAAAACTTTTTCGGATCATAGGCGTTTAACTGAAAATTTTCGGAAAATTATACGATTTAGGGTATTAAAATCGCGTTTATAATCGTAACTTAATAATTGGAAAATGGGAATGGTAATGTGAAATCAATAGAAGACAAGATATCTAACTATAAATTTTAATTTCAATCTGCGTATTAGAGTACGGAATACATAATAAATACAGTCAGATGATAAACGCATTTTAAAAATAAATGCTGCATGGTTAACTGATACGAGGCGTTGGCGCTGCCATATTGGCCTTGGCTGCTCTGCCGAGCGCCTTACACTTTACCCCTACTCCGTGGCTGGCTGTAAAGCCACATGCGATAGATGGACGATAAATATTGAGGCGATGGAAAAAAGTTTCACTTTAAAAATTATATTAATAATCTATAAAAGCTTATATGGGTATGTACATATATCTATAAGGCGTCTCAATAAGTTTATTTATTACACAGGTCGTTCGGCAAGTCTTGTGGAGCTAGACCATGAACAGGGAACATCTTGGTGTGAATATTTAGAACCAGTGGACGGGCCACGAGAGTGGCCAGCTCCTCCCCAACATGTTATAGATTCGCGCCTAAATGCTCCATTGGCGATTAACTATTTGGACACAGACAAAATTAGCTTCGAGAGGTATTGATTTATAATATATTTTTTTTTGTGGCAATGATTTTTTTGGGACGAAGTCCTTTGACGCGGCTTGCGGGTAGTGCGATTTAGTAGAAATCGTCACGTTATGAAATGCCATATGCTGTGTGTATCGAGCCTACTATACAAGCAAATGATCACACGAGCAACTGAGTGCGCAGCCGGGTGCGCAACTCTCTCTCTCCCTCTCTCTGTCCCTGTCTCTATTTTTTATACAGATTTCATTTCGAATTACATTCGGAGTTGGACAAAAAACGTAAGGAACTTTGTTCCTGACGAGGGTCCCCTGACCGCACAATAGTTTTTTTTAAAAATACACCCATTACTAAAGAATAATCCTTGTATCGCAGGGGACTTTACAAACATACAATTTCACGGACACAAAGTACACCCAGACTCAGAGTAACCATTTGTGGATCACACAAAGACTTGTCCTATGTGGGAATCGAACCCACAACACGGGCGGGAGGCTGGTATCTAAACCACTCCGCCATCTGTAATGTTTATTATGTTCCTGATATGCGTTAATTAATGACTTATGGCATTCCAGAAATAAAAGTGGTATTTGGGGCTGGCGTCAAGACAAGACAGAAAACGTAAACGGCTATGAGTGTAAAGTGTTTGGTGCGAATAACGTGGAGTTGGTTTCAAAGACTCGCTCAGAACACGTGCCACCGTCTGCGCGTCGATCTTCTTCTCGCGCGCCACTCGCTGGCTTACTCGCCTTGGCTGATACTGACCAGCCAACTTCACCGCTACTCACACCTGACAGGGTTAGTTATTGTATTTATTTTATATATTTTTAGCATTTGACATGCTTAGCCATATAAATTAACAATGTAAATATGTGAAATCGAAAATAACAGTCACGAGCAGGATTCCGATCTCCTGGAATTTATATCAATTATATGTGGAGCCTTGAATGAGCCGGCGCAATTCGGGAAGTAAAGAAAGATAATTTTGATATGTATTTCAGCACTTGACATGGTCAGCTACTTTTAAAGAACAAATTATTTGTGGAAAAAGAGAACTTTAGTGCGAGCGGGATTCTAACCTGCGTCCTTTCCAATCCGGGGAAGTGCTCTAGACCGCTAAGACATCGCACTGGCCGTCGGTCAGGGTGATGGCTTAGCATCAAGTAGTATGAATTTTAATTGCAAAATTAAACTTACTATATTGGATTTATGCATGTAAATGCATACGGCCGGTCGTAAAGACAGAATATGATGTGGAGATTGGGAATGGCCGTCGGTCAGTGCGATGGCTTAGTGGTCTAGAGCACTTCCCCGGATTGAAAGGGACGCAGGTTCGAATCACGCTTGCACTAAACTCCTCTTTTTCCACATTCACAAATAATTTGTTCTTTATAGAAAGATGAGTTGTATTTCGTATGGTGAGAACGCCTGAGGCCCAAGCTCCTGTCCCTCTCCTCCCCTTATTACGCTTATTCCTCTCCAACTATCCCTTTCCTTGGAGATGGCGACGCGCAGAGTACTGTCTCTGGTGTTACTAGCATCTATAAGCTATTGTAACTACTTACTATCAGGGGGGTTAGACGGAAGCTCATATCTCATAATCGACATCGTATGGACTCGTTTGAGATTGGTAGAGAGACCGACACGTGATGTCGCAATAATCCGTTGGCCAATCACGGTGATCTCTCAACCAATCACAGTGATTACGATGCGATCGACATATAAGTTCCTAGACACGAAGGACTCGTGAAGTTAGTATGAACGAATTGACACAAAAGATTATTAAGGAGCATGCAAGGAGTTCTGTGCATTCAACTTTAAAAACTTAACTTTAAGTTCGGAATTTGGAAATGTGCCTGGTAGACGTCAATAGGCTCGCCCTCTATTACGTGGGACTTAAACATACCTGGCGAGTCGTGGATGTGTAATACGCCTCTGCTTACCCCTTCGGGGAATACAGGCGTGATGCTATGTAACTTTAAATATGATGTCAGACGTAAGCTCTTAAAACCTTAATTAACGACTGTTTCAGGACGATCCTCCTAGTCGCAGTAGATCAAGAGAAAATCTGTCAATGATTAATCCAGTCACTTGGGAGGAGTACTTCTCAGACGAGCCCCTCCAGAGTGATATAGGACGGCCCAGGGACGTCACCACTAAGGTGCAGAAGTTTAGAGCTACGTTATGGCTTTGTGAGGACTATCCACTAGAGGTGAGAATGGTAATTTTATGCTTATGATGAGAGAAGAGGCAGGTTTCTAGTAGTTGTGGAAATAAAGAAGTCTGCCTTTACTCAACTTTTGGGTATAAAGAAGGCTGCCTTTACTCAACTTTTGGGTATAAAGAAGGCTGCCTTTACTCAACTTTTGGGTATAAAGAAGGCTGCCTTTACTCAACTTTTGGGTATAAAGAAGTCTGCCTTTACTCAAGTTTTGGGTATAAAAAAGGCTGTCTTTACTCAAGTTTTGGGTATAAAGAAGTCTGCCTTTACTCAAGTTTTGGGTATAAAGAAGGCTGCCTTTACTCAACTTTTGGGTATAAAGAAGGCTGGCTTTACTCAACTTTTGGGTATAAAGAAGGCTGCCTTTACTCAACTTTTGGGTATAAAGAAGGCTGCCTTTACTCAAGTTTTGGGTATAAAGAAGGCTGCCTTTACTCAACTTTTGGGTATAAAGAAGGCTGCCTTTACTCAAGTTTTGGGTATAAAGAAGGCTGCCTTTACTCAACTTTTGGGTATAAAGAAGACTGCCTTTACTCAACTTTTGGGTATAAAGAAGGCTGCCTTTACTCAACTTTTGGGTATAAAGAAGGCTGCCTTTACTCAACTTTTGGGTATAAAGAAGGCTGCCTTTACTCAACTTTTGGGTATAAAGAAGGCTGTCTTTACTCAAGTTTTGGGTATAAAGAAGTCTGCCTTTACTCAAGTTTTGGGTATAAAGAAGGCTGCCTTTACTCAACTTTTGGGTGTAAAGAAGTCTGCCTTTACTCAACTTTTGGGTATAAAGAAGGCTGCCTTTACTCAACTTTTGGGTATAAAGAAGGCTGCCTTTACTCAAGTTTTGGGTATAAAGAAGGCTGCCTTTACTCAACTTTTGGGTATAAAGAAGGCTGGCTTTACTCAACTTTTGGGTATAAAGAAGGCTGCCTTTACTCAACTTTTGGGTATAAAGAAGGCTGCCTTTACTCAAGTTTTGGGTATAAAGAAGGCTGCCTTTACTCAACTTTTGGGTATAAAGAAGGCTGCCTTTACTCAAGTTTTGGGTATAAAGAAGGCTGCCTTTACTCAACTTTTGGGTATAAAGAAGGCTGGCTTTACTCAACTTTTGGGTATAAATAAGTCTGCCTTTACTCAAGTTTTGGGTATAAAGAAGGCTGCCTTTACTCAACTTTTGGGTATAAAGAAGGCTGGCTTTACTCAAGTTTTGGGTATAAAGAAGGCTGTCTTTACTCAACTTTTGGGTATAAAGAAGGCTGCCTTTACTCAAGTTTTGGGTATAAAGAAGGCTGTCTTTACTCAAGTTTTGGGTATAAAGAAGGCTGTCTTTACTCAAGTTTTGGGTATAAAGAAGGCTGCCTTTACTCAAGTTTTGGGTATAAAGAAGGCTGCCTTTACTCAACTTTTGGGTATAAAGAAGGCTGCCTTTACTCAAGTTTTGGGCATAAAGAAGGCTGCCTTTACTCAACTTTTGGGTATAAAGAAGGCTGGCTTTACTCAACTTTTGGGTATAAATAAGTCTGCCTTTGCTCAACTTTTGGGTATAAAGAAGGCTGGCTTTACTCAACTTTTGGGTATAAAGAAGTCTGCCTTTACTCAAGTTTTGGGTATAAAGAAGGCTGTCTTTACTCAAGTTTTGGGTATAAAGAAGGCTGCCTTTACTCAACTTTTGGGTATAAATAAGTCTGCCTTTACTCAAGTATTGGGTATAAAGAAGGCTGCCTTTACTCAAGTTTTGGGTATAAAGAAGGCTGGCTTTACTCAACTTTTGGGTATAAAGAAGTCTGCCTTTACTCAAGTTTTGGGTATAAAGAAGGCTGTCTTTACTCAAGTTTTGGGTATTAAGAAGGCTGTCTTTACTCAACTTTTGGGTATAAAGAAGGCTGTCTTTACCCAAGTTTTGGGTATAAAGAAGGTCGTCTTTACTCAAATTTTGGGTATAAAGAAGTCTGCCTTTATTCAAGTTTTGGGTATAAAGAAGGCTGCCTTTACTCAACTTTTGGGTATAAAGAAGGCTGTCTTTACTCAAGTTTTGGGTATAAAGAAGGTTGTCATTACTCAACTTTTGGGTATAAAGAAGGTCGTCTTTACTCAACTTTTGGGTATAAAGAAGTCTGCCTTTATTCAAGTTTTGGGTATAAAGAAGGCTGCCTTTACTCAACTTTTGGGTATAAAGAAGTCTGCCTTTACTCAAGTTTTGGGTATAAAGAAGGCTGGCTTTACTCAACTTTTGGGTATAAAGAAGGCTGTCTTTACTCAAGTTTTGGGTATAAAGAAGGTCGTCTTTACTCAACTTTTGGGTATAAAGAAGGCTGTCTTTACTCAAATTTTGGGTATAAAGAAGTCTGCCTTTATTCAAGTTTTGGGTGTAAAGAAGGCTGCCTTTACTCAACTTTTGGGTATAAAGAAGGCTGTCTTTACTCAAGTTTTGGGTATAAAGAAGGTTGTCATTACTCAACTTTTGGGTATAAAGAAGGTCGTCTTTACTCAACTTTTGGGTATAAAGAAGTCTGCCTTTATTCAAGTTTTGGGTATAAAGAAGGCTGCCTTTACTCAACTTTTGGGTATAAAGAAGTCTGCCTTTACTCAAGTTTTGGGTATAAAGAAGGCTGTCTTTACTCAAGTTTTGGGTATAAAGAAGGCTGTCTTTACTCAACTTTTGGGTATAAAGAAGGCTGTCTTTACTCAAGTTTTGGGTATAAAGAAGGCTGCCTTTACTCAAGTTTCGGGTATAAAAAAAGTTGTCATTACTCAACTTTTGGGTATAAAGAGGGTTGTCTACTCAACTTTTGGGTATAAAGAAGTCTGCCTTTACTCAAGTTTCGGGTATAAAAAAAGTTGTCATTACTCAACTTTTGGGTATAAAGAGGGTTGTCTACTCAACTTTTGGGTATAAAAAAGGTTGTCATTACTCAAGTTTTGGGTATAAAGAAGGTTGTCTACTCAACTTTTGGGTATAAAGAAGGCTGTCTTTACTCAAATTTTGGGTATAAAGAAGTCTGCCTTTATTCAAGTTTTGGGTATAAAGAAGGCTGCCTTTACTCAACTTTTGGGTATAAAGAAGTCTGCCTTTACTCAAGTTTTGGGTATAAAGAAGGCTGTTTTACTCAAGTTTTGGGTATAAAGAAGGTTGTCATTACTCAACTTTTGGGTATAAAGAAGGTCGTCTTTACTCAACTTTTGGGTATAAAGAAGTCTGCCTTTATTCAAGTTTTGGGTATGAAAAAGGTTGTCATTACTCTACTTTTGGGTATAAAGAAGGTTGTCTACTCAACTTTTGGGTATAAAAAAGGTTGTCTTTACTCAACTTTTGGGTATAAAGAAGTCTGCCTTTACTCAAGTTTCGGGTATAAAAAAGGTTGTTATTACTCAACTTTTGGGTATAAAGAAGGTTGTCTACTCAACTTTTGGGTATAAAAAAGGTTGTCATTACTCACGTTTTGGGTATAAAGAAGGTTGTCTACTCAACTTTTGGGTATAAAGAAGGCTGTCTTTACTCAAATTTTGGGTATAAAGAAGGTTGTCTTTACTCAAGTTTTGGGTATAAGCTCTTGAGATGCTTGGCTATTTTAGCCGAACACGAGTTGCGAAAATATGACAATGATTGCCACTTCCGGAATTCAAACTTGCGTCTTCTGAGTACCGTTCTGCCAACTGAGCTGTTGTGATGAACTTTGTGTTATGTTAAGGTCTTGTAGCTTGCAGCATGTATGAGCTAGATAAACCGGTGAAGTACCATGGTCTTACAGAAAATTGACTTATAGTAATAGTTAATTTTGCTGCACACGTTTCATTCAGTGAGTGAGTGTGCCAGATACTCTCCCATCTATCCCTTTCTCGGTGGTAATAAACTAGTGACCTGTATTATTAGCACCTATAAGCTATGGTAGCAGCGTCTATCAGGCTGGCTGTATGTTTATATCTCGTTGTTGTAGTGTAAAAAATCTTGTATCATTTATGTGCAGTTGCAAGAACAAATAATGCCGATCTTGGACCTGATGGCCTCGATATCATCGCCACACTTCGCCAAACTGAAGGACTTCATACAAATGCAGTTGCCATCCGGCTTTCCTGTTAAAATTGGTGAGGCTTACTATTTAAAAGTTCAAAATAAATTGATATTTACAATAAAAACTGTATCCGGGGGGATCATTATTAAAATGTCCCTTGACAAGAGCAGTTAGAATATTCTCTGTGAGTGCCTCTGCTCGCTCAATTCTCTATCTATACTATTATAAAGCTGTAACAGCTGTGTCTGTACTTTTAAGATATTTGAGAAAAAATGACTGTATTATGCTATATAGGCGTGTCTGAACACAAAACATTTTTTTTAGATCTTTTGTCTGTTTGTTCGTGCGCGCATCACACAAAAACTACTGGATGGATTTTGATGCAACTTTTTTTATTTTATAGCTCTTGATTAGATTTAAAAACTGGTGTACATTTTATCCGGCTATTATATCGGGAACCTGAGATATAACATAAAAAATAGTTTTTAGCTGCGGCGGAGCCGCGAGCAATGGTTCGATATGAAACGAACCTATATGAAAACAATGATCCTATTCAATTGTTTTATTAATCGAGTCATAACATTGGTCAGCACTAATCATATGATTCCGGCACAATCCCCACTTCTTAATTTGTGCCTAACTTCAGAGACACGAAAGATCCGTTGTGACTACATAGGATATATTATAGGCTAAGAGACGAGTGTGTGTACAAATACAAGTGCACTCTCTGTTAAACTCACTCTCTTAAAATGAGGGATTGGCATTTCGACACCACCGGAGAGAGAAAAGGTGCAGGACAAACTGCTTTACGCGCTTTCCGAGGTACGGGACTTGATCACCAACTCCGAGCTGCTATTAAGAAAGAAAAGCTCATTTTTTTCTGGCCCGATTTGGATTTAAACCCAAGACTTCATGATTGGCAGTCGCATAAAGTGCCGCTGGACCACTTACTATTAATCTCAGACCAAGAAAAAAATACAGACGGATCATTACGAAAAATCCAGTGAAGCCATATACAACCATGCCAAACTAGTAATCACACGTGCTCACGCACACAAAAATACAATCAAAACCATGCCAAAACAGAGTGACAAACCACGAGTATTACCAGAGTATGATTTAAAATTACCCTAAATGACTCGACGATTTCGTACGTTCGTTACGTACATGAATACATATTAGAAATATATAACCGGAAATAATTCACGTTGAGGATCGATTTAGTCGACCCGGGTTTCGAGCATATTCGATGCTCATCATCAGGGCGAGCGCGCAGCGGTGATATATTTCTAATATGTATCAATCTCACGATAGTTTCAGTACATGAATACGTCGTTAGCGCCATAAACTTTTAAAGCATGGCTATTAAAATTTATAATAAATTGCCAGGCAACGTAAGAGCGCTACCAAATAAGAAATTAAAATGTTGTCTGTTTGATTGGCTACTGAATAAGTGCTTTCATTCGGTCAATGAATTCATAAATTCTTAAAAGTTGACGTGTAATTGATTTGAAATTATAAGAAATACTAAATGTTAATATTTCTACACCGGCTTAAGGTAGAATATGCGTGATATATATTATGTCATAAGAACTTACTGTACCATATTCTGGGAAATAAACTTTCATTCATTCAAATATTTACCCAGATATAGGGTTTTGTTTTCTTTTCGGTGACAACACTTTCACGCCCACATCATTAGAAAAGTAGCTTCACTTTTTAGTTGACAATGCGGTGTACTTACTTACTTATCATCACGCCATTTCCCTTGCGGGGTAGGCAGAGAGAACAGAGTACCAAGAGGCTCTATTCTTGCATACATCTCTCGCTTCCTCTACATTCATAACTCTCTTCATACACGAACGCCGGTTTCGGAGACTCCTGACTCCACCTTCCTTCAATACATGACCAATTTGGTCTAGGTAGGTAAGTCTCGGTTTCCCCCTGTACCTATATCCTTCCACTTTCGCATTGTATATCTTCTTAGCCAGTCGCTCGTCCGGCATTCTTTCCACATGTCCGAACCATCGGAGCATTCCCTTTCGCATCTTTACACCAATACTCTCTTTCATACCTACTCGCTCTCTTACGTCATTGTTACGAATGCGGTCAGTCAGCCTCACTCCACAGATCGCATTTCGACCGCATTGATTTTACTCTCATGCTCCTTTTTACATACCCAACTCTCGCTTCCATATAATAACGTTGGGATAAGGACTGCGTTGTGTATTGCGACACGTGCCTTCTGGCTGAGGTGGTGGCTGCCGAGAAGTTGTCCCAATGCTCCGTTCACTCTATTTCCCGCATTCACTCTTTTCTCTACATCAGTGGTGTACCTTCCATCCCGACTGAATCCACATCCAAGATATACAAATTCATCCACTTGTTCTAGCACACCATTTCCTATTGCTACTCTAACATCTGTTCTGGCTTCTTCTCTTTCAAAAACCATTACTTTGGTTTTGCTCACATTCACACGTAGGCCCCTTTTCTTACAATCTTCTGCCATTACGTCGACTAGGGTTTGCAGGTCAGTCGCAGACTGCGCTAATAGGACCGCATCGTCTGCATATAGCAGCGAGTTAACCACTGAGTCGCCCATCTGAACTCCCATTTCATTCAACCTTTGTAGACATTTATCCAGATATATGATAAACAGTCTGGCTGATAGAACGCAGCCCTGTTTAACGCCGATATTGACATCAAACCAGGGTGACATTCCATCATTCAGCCGCACACAAGCTCTGCCGTCCATATAGTTGGACTGCACCGCTTGTAGCAGTCTACCGTTAATACCATACTCCGGCAAAATGTACCAAAGTTCCTTTCGTACAACAGTGTCAAATGCTTTCTCCAAATCCACAAAACTGCGGAAAACCCTCTGGCCTACAGCCAGATACTTCTCCACAATGTTGCGCAGAGAAAACACTTGATCCATGCATCCTCGTCCACACCTGAAACCTTGTGCCTCACACAAAAATTCATCAGACACCATCCTCATTCTCCTTTCTTCCTCATTCTCTTCTCTTACCATACACTTTGGCTGCCAAACTGGTCAAGCTTATGGCTCTGTAGTTTGCACAGTCATAACGTGAACCCTTGTTTTTAAACAAGGGCACGATGACTGCGCTTCTCCAGTCCTTGGGAACCATTCCTGAGCTCCAACATAAATTGAGAAGCATCAGGAAGGATTCTTAGATACATGAGCCTCCAAGCTTGATCATCTCAGCAGACACCATATCAATACCCGCTGCCTTACCATTTTTCAAACTTCTAATCGCCCATTCAACTTCATCCATACTAATGTCATCAGAGGATGATCATCCGAATGCTGATTTGTTAGACCACATGTGGCACCGGCATCACCCTGAACATCCGCATACGTATATGCAAAATATTCACTTCATCGGCTTAACACATCTTGTGTTTGCGTAAGAATGTCTCCACCTTTAGACCTTATTTTATTTATTCTGAAAGCTGACCAACCACTCCGAGATTTCTTCACCTCCCTCCAGAAGAGTTTGGTGTTGCTCTCGAAGTTTTTGGTCAGCCTTTCTCCTGAAATCATATTTGCTCTATCACGCTTCTCTTTCACTAAGGTTTTGGTGTCATTCTTACGTTGCTGGTATATTTCTTTCTTCTGTTCTTTCATACTTGCACTCAGGTTCAAAGAAGATACATAGTCCAAATGCGGTGTATTTAGTTTTTTGTTAGTCTGAGCTATTAATATGAAACTCTTTGAACAGAAATCCCGCTATTCCACGTATTGAACGCTCGCATCACATTCGGCAACATCTTCGCTACGGATACACCAGTACCATTCATCTCGTGCATACATGAGGGTAGTCGGCTATCGTGTGTGGTGGATGACGGATGCTTCGATCTGGGCCGAGGGTATCGTGACGCGACCGCCCCTGATGACCGGTTAAGCTGTGGGGCGGATGACGAAGAAGGGTTACTGCAATATGCTATACAGCAGAGCCTCATGGATGGAGCCACACATGATGATCAGGTTTGTTGTTTCAATATTTTAAGTATTAGAGTTGTTTTCAAAGTAATTGACTGCACAGATGACGGAGTGGTATCTCCGGCCTCCCGCTCGAGTATTGTGGGTTCGATTCTCACATTAGGACAACTCTTTGTGTCATCCACATTAGGACAATTCTTTGTGTCATCCACATTAGGACAATTCTTTGTGTCATCCACATTAAGAAAATTCTTTGTGTCATCCACATTAGGACAATTCTTTGTGTCATCCACATTAAGACAATTCTTTGTGTCATCCACATTAGGACAATTCTTTGTGTCATCCACATTAGGACAATTCTTTGTGTCATCCACATTCTGGTGTCTGGGTGTACTTTGGGTCCCTGGAATTGTATGTTTGTAAAGTCCCCCGCGATACAAGGACTAATTCTTAGCCCAGGGTTTGTCTTTAATAAAAAAATATAAGTATTGGTTTAAAAAAGGAACAAACAGCTCACTTTCGCATTTATATTATTAGTAAAATTTTCTAACAACACCACCCTGATTTTTTCGTCAAATTAAAAGTCAAAGCGATATATGGCTTAAAAACACCTTTACTGTTAAAGTAGGTACAAATTAATTGTGAAGCATGTGAGCATGTCAAGTGCTAAAATACAATTCACAATTTTAAAGTGTACTTAAAAATATGTGGCCCATAAAATAACATTTGTTAGTGTGACTTTCTAACAAACTAATAATAAAATAAACCCTGAAATTGATTATATATTTGATCGATTTAATGTTTGGGACAGGGCAAAATGTGTCTGCCTAAAAATGGCAGTCATTTTTATTTTATTTCTTTTTTGTTTTTCCCTTAAACCTTAAATATTGATTAGATGTTGTAATATTTTGACTGTGTCTCACCGTGAATGCTGATAAACCTGTAAAATATTATTTCATAGACACTATACTGTCTTGTTTCAGTGATATTATCTTTATAACATATTTTTTAAGGAATCTAAGAAAATGTAGAAAATATTTATTGTCACTTAGTTTGCAATCAATAACAATGTCGTATTATTTGTCGTTGCAGGTGGACGTTTGGGAAGCGTTGCGAGGCGCAAGACCTGCGACTCCAAACCCTCCGCAAGAACTCTTCGCGCACGAGGAACGTCAGCTGCAGAGGTAACGTATAACTTGTGACTAGTGTACCTACACAAATGCTTATGTGCACCTACACAAACACACATGCACAAACACACACACACACACACACACACACGCACAAACACACACATCCATACACACACATACATAGATATGCACGCACACTGACTCGCGCGCGTATTTGCGTACACATACATAGGCGCGCATGCATTGGCGCGTGCACACACTTTTAATTTTTCATCATGAATTTTGATTAATGTTTCATAATGCTTACAGACGATCGCCTCGTAGATTTTTAAAGTAGTAATAATTACGCTAACTTAACAATTAAATAAATGACGCTATAAGATAATACTGTTTTGCTTAATAGAAAATATTTTATTCAATTATATAATATACTGCGAATAAACAATAACGTGCACATGTTTAATTAGGGATTATCGCACACATTTCCCCCGAATGAACCTTTTCAAGGTGATTTATAAAAATTCCAATATAGTAACAGAATAAATCATCTATAATAATATTATATTATGCTTTCCTTGTAACAAGCACAGAGTCAGATAAATAATTGGGAACTTCCGTTGTACTTCTGCTAATCTTTAATTTAGACAGTGTTGCAAAAATTAGAAAGCAATCGTACTAAATCTGCTTACTATTATAATAAATGTGAATGTTTGTTGATATTTGCTACTCAAACACCCAAAAACATCTGCACAAATTTCCACGAACATTGGTTTACAAATAGTTTGGAACCAGGATTAACATAAAGAATAATTTTATGTGGTCGCTTGGGATTTGCGCCCATAACCAGCTGTGCACCGCACTGTTCATTATCAAAGTAGCATTTTTTACAATTTCTTTTACAAACTTATTTATTTAGTTCTATATCGCACCCAGCAGTGTTTAATAGCACTAATTGAAGCCACGATGAGTAGACCAGTAGATCGCTAGTGACGTCGCTAGTACTCCACAGAGCGATAGAGGCGTCTCTGGCATCGCTGTCGGTGAGCAGTCCTAGGTCGGAGGAGCCTCCTCCGCTTGAAGAGGAGCTACCAGAGGACCCTGAGCTGGCAGCGGCTTTAGCGCTATCAGTACAAGAGGAGGAAGCTCTGCGGCGACAGGCTGAAGCTGAACAGCGGGCGTTAGATGAAGTGCTACGGCTGTCCTTATTGGATAAGTAAACGGTCAGTGAAGTTTTAAGTTTTTGATCAGGGTATTCCGCGGATACATGGGGTTCATGCGGTCATGACCCTCCTGGGCTGCGCCTTAGTAATAATAGTGATATTGTTTTTAATTGTATTTGGTACATTTAATAAAATGATATCCATATGACTAAATTGTCTGTTATTACACTTTTATTATTGTAATAGAATTTGGGGTCTGTCTGACTACTGCTACCCCGTCTGGTAAGCTGGATCCGCCCTTGGTACTCAATTGTTTTCGTTAGTACAGCATTGATCTTGATAATTTTAGTCTTTGATTAAGATAGTTTATCACTTTTGATCAGTCTGGATCCAGAGCAGGATTTGAAATGGCGTCTTCTGGAGTACCGTTCTAGACGGATCCGGGATACGCAGGTACAAATCCTGGTCGTGGTCATAATTTTCTATTTCACAATTTTGTACTTAGTGTTCTTTTAAATGGACAAGCATCTATCCATCCATCCATCCATCAGCCTTTCGACGTCCACTGCTGGACATAGGCCTCCCCAAATTGGAGGTATAGTGCCATAATCGCCACGCTTGGCAGGCGGGTTGGCGATCGCAGTGGATGTTGTTAATACTCGAGGGAGTGCTGCTGCCCACTCCCCCCAGTATTCCCTCAGTCGGCTCTTACGGCTCCCATGGGTGGAGAGGGGTAGGACAATTCTAAAGCCGGCCCCACACGGCAAGCATCTATCACGTGCTTAAAATATATAAAAATAAACCTCATTGAAAAATCTCTTTTTTTCCAGATCTCATTTCAAGAATATATTTAGGAGCGTCCAACCAATATAAGACTTAAGCCTAATGTACTTTAGAAACTATAATTTATGTTACGGACAGGTCCTTACAATTATGCTGTACATAATAGATTATACACATTTTCCCAGTCCTACTGCTAGGCAAAATCTTATCCTTTCAAACTGTCAGTCAATGAACAGAGAAAGACCAATCTCTATCTTCCAAATAGTCCCGCCTCTCCATTCCTCTGCTCATGATGTGTACTTTACACCGACTGATTTGACCATAGCAATCGTAATGTTAAGAAAATAGTATTCCCAACGACAAGTAATTTGTCGCCGATATCTACTCCATTTATGAGTTTGTCATTTCTTATATAGAAGCGTAAAATAAATACGTAAATGTAACTATAATTATTATTAGTTTTGATACATTGTATGTGCAACTTGACAATGGCTTGGACAAGGAATTATATACCATTTCTATTATCTTTTATATTTGTAGGACCCTGGTGTGTCCGCTATTTTGGTCTGTAAGCCATCGTCAATTTAATATACAAATATTACAACTAATAGCGATGACTATAGCAAAATATGGTTAAAATAAATATGGAATTTGACATTAAATTATACTGTTTCATAAACAGTGCTGGATCTACGGTTTTTTTACACTTATTTTAACCTGAGTGACTAAAGAACTTAAAAAAGGTATGTTGTAGAAATTAAATAATAAAAGATAAATTCTTATTTTTTTCCCTAAGTTACAGTAATCCTTATAACCGTATAGATAACAATAATTATTTATTATCAAGCCTCTTTTTTTTTTATTGTGCCAATATGAATTTTAGATATGTACTAGATTTGCTCCCCTCTAGATCCGGCGCTGTGGTCTTCTAAATTATTAATCATAGTAAATTAAATAATTTTGTTCCAGTAATGTATTTTATATTAATGACATTTAGGGCGGCCATACTCTAGCAGTTTGTAGCCGTCATGACTGACCGCTCTTATCTCTGACTGTGCTGAACGCGTAGTGTTCGTTGATCTCCCGTACCGTGTTGTGGATTCGATTCCCACAATGATGCTAACTGTACGATTTTTATAGGTATACACAAGTTACTAATTTGGACATCTAACTGAAACAGAAATAAAATATACGAGGCATGTCTTTTAAGTTTTGTCGTTTGAAAAAAAAAACACAACTAGAACCTTATAGTACTTTTTATTGTTTTTCAAAGTATTCACCACATAGCTTAATACACTTTTCCATTCGCTCAAACCAGTTATTATAACATTTATTCCACTCTAAAGTGGGGGTGTTCAAAATGGCTGACTTGAAAGCGTTGACTGCTTCTTCACCGGACTGGAATATTTGACCACGAAGGCTTTTCTTAATTTTAGGAAATGTAAAGAAATCGTTAGGGCTTAGTTCAGGACTGTATGGAGGATGGTCAAGAATTTCTACTTTTTCCTGCTTCAAATACTCAATCGTTTGACGAGCGCTGTGTGAGCTTGCGTTGTCGTGGTGCAGGATGACGCGTCGCTTTGAGTTAGATTGTCGAAGTTCGGCGATGACTTGTGGTAAACAAACTGTGGTATACCACTCTGCGTCAACCGTTCTACCATCTTCAAGTGCAATAGTCGCAACATGGCCGGTTTTCCCAACGAACGTAGCCACCATCTTCTTTGAAGTGCTTCGAGAACGAACAACTTTAGTCGGCTTTAGCTCGTCTTGAAAGACCCAGATTGTAGATTGTTGTTTGGAATCAGGATCGTAGGCATAGATCCAAGATTCGTCACCACTGATGATGTCGTAGACGTGATTTGACTCTCATCGGTTGAACCATTGCAGAGTTTTCTTACACCATCTGACGCGGGCCGCCTTGTGATCGTCGGAAAGCAGATGCGGTATCTAACGGCAAATTAGCTTTCTTACACCAAGCGCTTCATGCAAGACCTTCTGAATGGTTGTCCCTGAGATGCCTAATAGAGCCTCTATCTCTCGATACGTCACATGACGATCTTCGAGAATTAGTTGTCTCACAGCACTGATGTTATCTTCAGTGAAGGCGGATATTGGGCGTCCTTCGCGAGATTTGTCACTAACACTAGTATGTCCACGCTGGAATTCTAAATACCAGCGTTCGACAGTCCGCAGACATGGGGCTTCATCACTGAACACAAATGTTAGCTCTTCAAAACACTGAATCCGTGTCAGGCCTCTTCTAAAGTTAAATTATTGCACGAACATTTTCCTTAGAAAGATTCATTTTCGTACGTAACTTGACAGATTCTAATCGACGCTGTGACTAAACAATAGCATTAATCCTAATACTTTCAACTGTTTTGAGATTCAAAATTTAAACACATTCGAGTATAGAACAGTTCCAAATTCAAAATTGACGGGAAATATGGAAACGAGAGAACTTAAAAGGCATGCCTAGTACATATTGTAAGTTAAAAGAAATTGTAGACGTTTATTAGCGAGAAAATATTGCCGCCTATGTTGAGTAATTCAATATTTTCTCTTTAATGCGGCTAGTAAAAACGTTTGAACAATCAAAATGGATGTCAATCAATTGAGCAGTAGCCAATGATTGCATGGGCAGTTATCAAGGTTTGAGTGGTACCAATAAGTTGTACAATAATCAAAAGCCAGAGCTGATCGTGTATGGTTACTCAGTAGGGTCCCGCTGCAGATATAATCGATACTTCACTGATTTCATTCAAGTGTGTATTGTTACAACTGCATAACTTTATTTAATTGGTTGTAACACAACTAGTAGTACTATTTTAGTTTATATTTTAGATCTGGTAACATTTGTCTGGGATTAGTGCCTGGTGCAATAATTATGTAGTATTAGTATTATAATTATTCCTATTTGTTTGTCTTAATATATTTATAGTACTATTGTTACATTTTGATTTAAGGGAATATATTTATGTCACAATTTTTTTTAAAACAGTTCTAAATTTATCATTCAGCGAGATTATTTTTTTTTTCAAACTGGTGCAACAATTTAAGATGGGCACCATTTCTCCGGCTTTTACTGGGTGAGATGTATTTGAAACTCTTATATGCAAAATAGAATCTTTACAATTTTATAACGTCTAGAGCCTGGGTTTTTTTATCAAACAGGGTACCTAGTTCTTTAAATTGCCTCTCAGGGCACGTTGCCCCAGTTTGCCTTTCCCTAGATGTGTGGCTGCAGATAATAGATTGTCAGATTACGGGCTTAATTTAATGTTTCAAGTTTTAGACGGGCATTTTAAATCTTCCATTGAATCTACATTTGTGAATAAAATTACTCGTGAAATATATCGATATTTATTTTTGTCTGTGTTACCTTATGGTAATTAGCGCGTAAGATAATTGAACTAAGTAAGTAAGAGTAGGTCTCTTAAGTATTTCCATCTTTTGTGTACTTACGTGAGCATCCTATTTTTTCACTTTGTGTTTAATGTATATGCCTAAGCATATCAAATGCTAAAAAAGTATATAAAAATATCTAGATATTTCTAGGGCTGCGTCATTATTTGGTAAAAATCTTAATTGTAAAATTAAGTTTACCTGGTCGGTATAATGTATGAAAATACTTCCGACAGATGGCGCAGGCGTCACCCAAGACGTTAAGAATGAATGTGTTATCGAAATTAGCAGTCAGGAGCAATTGTCACGATGGCTGAATTGGCAAAACATCTGGAAGGTATCCAGGAGATGCAGGTTCAAATCCTGCTCGTGACTGTTATTTTCGATTTCACATTTTTCACTTTGTGTTTAATCCTATTTTTATTGGAAATACATATTTAATAAATTCATTTTTTATGCACTATCAAATCGTTACAAATCGAAATGTATGAATATTAATTTTCCAGTCCTAAGCTACTTGCAAAGGCATTAAGGAATAATGATGGATGACCGTGTAATTTTTACCAGAGATAACTGCATTGATTTTTTATTTGATATGGAGTGTAGAGCTAAGGAGATATAATGATATTAAGGAAAACTTTGATTATCATTTCTAGGTCATGTTTATACGTATTATTTTTTTTTTCTTTGTCGTGCTTATGTTTTCGTTCGACAAATATATTTTTAAATCAATGGTTATCGCGTTTTGAAATATCAAAATGACTGTAATTGTTGTTGACGAACGTTGAAGTTCTTTATCGATACAACTATGTATAATTAACTTCAGGCAATAGTTTCTAATAAACGTAGTGTTATTCTGGCAATTTTTGGAGATGTCTCTCCTTGCGTGTACACTCCTTGTTAAGTAATTAGATAATAATTATTTATGTGAATATAACTTTTATTGTGATGTTATTATGTAATTTATATTATATCTTTAGTATTACATAAAATACCAAATATAACGCTAGTGATTCCTATACTTATACAATATGTAAGTACATCAACGACCTATACAACGATTCCTTATCACATACCATCAGACGAGTACTATATTCTGATTTTCCTTAGATCAATAACCTATAGATGTAGCCATGAAACATTAGGATGTGTAGAAGTGAGACAGGCATATACGAAATACGCTAAGAAAATTGAGACAAGTATCGTAAAAAGAAGGTTTCCGTACAAAATCTGTAAAAATATGTCAGGTAAACAAACTTTATTTGAATTTCACTAAATTCGTCCCGCGGGAAAAGGTGGGATAGTGACACTTGTATTCTTAGTCCGTCACCACACGGATGTTGCAAGAAAAATATAATGGTTGGCACACAATATTTATTGATGAATCAAAGAGTACCAATGGTCTAGGAGCTGCATTTATTTTATAATCCTTTTCTTAAAAATAGTGGAAGTTTTACCGATAGCCTATGAAGTATTGAAAAAGATCTACGACTTGCAATCGAGGGGAGTGTCTTTGAGACTACAATAGATCCCAGGATATATCGGAATTATTGGTAACCCAAAGTCAGACCAACATGCTAAATCAGCATCTTCGAGTGGGACATACTATGAAATATTTCCTCATTACAGCGAAGTAATCCCTAGATACAATAGGAAATTTTGGTATATATGGCAGGAATATTTTGATTTAAGAGCAAGAGAAAAGGGTATTTGGTATAAAACCATACAGTGCTTAATCTTTCGTAGCCCCTCGTCCGGAGATGTCATAATTAACAGGTAATATTTAAAAATTGCTTTCAGACTCCGTTCCGGTCACTATCTATCGGCAAAGTATGGCGTTTCTGTTAAAACAATGCACCTCACCCAAATGTGAGATATGTGATGTGGTGGAGGACGTGCATCGTTTGTTAGTGGAATGTGATAGGAACCGGAGTCATAGGGAAGCGTTGCTGAGAGAGTTTGGACTGATTAGAAGCAATCTGGGTATTTTCCAATCCATTCTGGCAGAACCCGCCTCAGTAGCTGCAAGAAGGGTATATGGTTGCTTCTCAGCAGCTCCTCCCTGCTGCTTAGATTAGATTAGGTTAAGATTGTTATTAGTTAAGAAGAGTACAATGGGACTAGCATATCCATGTTCGATAAAAGTTCCGAAACTAAATAAAGAATAAAAAAAAATATATTTTATTTATCACAATATCTGATGTGAAATCGCTACAATACACTTGATAATAACTACGTGATGTTGTAGAATTAGTGTAGAACATATAAAATAAAACCTTTTTTAAATAGTTACGTTAAAATTTTGTAAGATTTTATTATCTCTAAACTCTCACATAATTTTGCATTCACAATATTAATTAGGATAATAAGTGATCGATATTAATGTATTAATCAATTAGTGATTTATTCAGATAGTGGTAAAAATTATATCGTGATCTTCATTTAATTTTTGCCACATTTATTTTGCGAATTGTACGTAATAGCCACACTGAAGTGTAATATTGCTGTCTCATGATTAGGAGTGTTCGCAACGGCTATTTTTAAAAACGTTAAATAACGATGTACTATTTTTAAAACGCCTATTATTTTTTACGCTTTAATAATTATATTAAACGATATCTTTTGATTATCGTCGTATATCACATCGTGCGCTATTTGAGGTTACGTTATTTAATATAGCTATGTACGCGCGTTGAGCAGTTAACAATCTTAACAATGGATTACTCTAAGTGAATTGAAATTGTGATCTAAGATATATGTATTTAGATTCTGCCCACGGCTTCGTCTGCGTGGACTTCAGAATTGGGTCAATTCTTACTAATACACTTTATACACTAAACTGTCCATAACTACTGACCCAATGACATTTTTGATTAAATTTAAGTACACTTTTAAAATATTATCTAACCGAATATTATTTACACTATACTACAACAAAATTTTATGTACAGTTTTATAATACACTAAACAAACAGACACAACAAACCAACACCACGAATAATTTAAAATCAAAAACTATAAGTACATCTAAACAAATAACTCGTGGCAATCGCTCAAAAACTCAGGATAATCATACGTTATTCCAGCTTAAGCGAGTCATCCGTACTGATTGATTATAATCATCGTTCAAAAATATAACGAAATAAAATCAAATAACCAAACGATGTTTTAGATACTTAGATTATTTTGCACGTTATTTTTTATAATTGACAGAAATATAGTTCATAAGTGGTAAAGTTAGAGCATAATTTCGCATGTGACAATGATATGAACGGGTCAGGGTCATTCCGTTCTGTCCCTTTCTTTCGCGGTATGACTGACTGAAGTGACTGACTGTTCAAGTGTGCATGTGACTGTGATGTTTTGTTAGTGTAGTGTGTCGTCGACGTCGTGGCATAGCGGTTGTGGTAGCGCTTATATAATAAAGATAATCGAAAATAACGCTTGCCTGGTGAAATAAATAACGGGGCTATAGATTATTTATAAATAGCAAGTGATTTTATTAGTTATTTAATATAACGAACAATCCTACTCATGAGTGGCCACGCGATGGCTACATCTATAGGATTTTTATCTAAGTGATTTTCAAATTACTGACAGCTACATTCGACCTTCTTTTTTAAACATAAATGATAGTGTTGTGCAATGGTTTATTCATAAGTGCTATAACGAATCGATGTGCGTTCTCTTGGAATTGTTAAAGACGAATAGACTGAGCTAAAACAATTGGATATGCGTAGTTTACTAGTAGTATCTGCTTGTAATTACTACTTATTAATTTAATTAACACTTAAGTGCAATTTTATTACGTTTGAATATGTTTAAACATATGATACGTATGATTATAATTTATATTTTGTAAATGGCACTACAATAATAAATTGTCGTTACTTATACCTACCTGACCAGTAGGTCAACGTAAATTGTAAACTCAAAAATTATTATAAAAAGTTAAATTCAAAATGTATATTCGATAACTCAGATTACTATTACTATTTTTAATTAAAGCCCATCACACACGTAGCTATAATATATATTAATATAAATCGTAGCAACTGAACACATTCCACTAAACAAGATTACTTACTTAATTAAAATATCCAACTTTACTAATTGTGAACTGTGTGGTAAAGTAGAAGATGTTCAACATGTATTAGTGGAGTGTGTCAGGCACAATGAGAAAGTAAATACACTGCAACGCAAGTTAAGTTTAATAATTAATGTCTCATGGCATATTAGCTGATCCCATATCACAATCGGCGAAAATGCTATTTTCTTTCTTACTAGCTTGATTTATAAGACAGTGTAAGTATTGATGTTTTTTGTATGTATAGTATTCTTCTGTAAGAGCATCTTGTATATGGAACGATGGGATTGTCATCGTCACCTAATGTGTACAAAAATCCCAATAAAGAAAAAAAAATCGTAGCATGGTATATTACTATATGTTTTCTATTAAAATTTTCTAGTGACTGCACATGCAGCTATATTTCTATAATATCACTAACTTATACCGTAATTTATATTGTAGTATGGTATATTAATATATATTATAGCTACGTGTGTGAGAGGCTTAACGATAGTGGCGACCCACCAAATGTCAATTTAGTCTACTTAACATTTTTATAATTTTGTAAGTAGCCTTTTTAAGGTTAGTTATTGACTATGCAATATCACTTGATTACCAAAAAAATATGAAACCTTTTTGTGTAATTTCATTGTAATAAAAAAGATCTCAAATGTAATTCCAACTTAGAACTTTCTGGAAATCCAAACTCATTAGCCACTAATTACTGTAGTATTAGTAGCGATCAATTTCTACATCAAAACTATAGATACCGTATATATTGGCCTTCTCACGCCATCTAGTGGATGTATTTACAAATTAACACGTCTCTTAGTAATTACCTTTGCACGATAATTTGGAGCTGACTGAGAACGTTCTAATCTACTGGTTTTGTATTATTGTACCAGTAGGCCTTTATATTTTATTTAGAGCTAGTATTTTACAATATTTCTCAGCTGTGATTATTGTAATATAATGTTATTAAATATTTTGTATTGTCTCCAGAAGATTAGGAATTGCGAGTTAATTCAGACGTCAAGTTGCTTTTCAAATATGTTTATTTCGTCATGAATGTTTAGATGGATTTACTGACAAAGTCTCTTTGACGCTGAACAGAAAACTTTATTTTAGATACATTTTAAGAAGAAATATGCTAAAATCTCGAAAAAGTATGTGGAGGTGTGACTTAAAGCACTACAGAAAAAAGTTATTTCCAAAATGAGAAATTATTTATTACATCAAAGTATGAGATAAGAAAATGCCTAGAATGAAAAGGCCTGCATAAAAAAAAAACAGCCCTCATAAAAAAAAACAAATCGCATGTAACTGTACTTATAATAGTTTTTGGTTACTTGTATTTAGAACGATTAAAAATGTATAAAATTAAGTAGTGACATCTATTGATGGGAATTGTAATGACAGTGACAGCGCCATCTCATTGCAAGAAATAATAACACTGTAAGATGTATTTATTAGTTAGTTTATATCTTCTCGTAGGTCTGTGGTGTTTAAGTAATTTAATGGGTTTATCTACCTATACGCATATTTACACGATTATATACTTACGAAGTAATAGTTATGTATATTACCGATTCCAATAATGTAACTGTAAATAATACTGTGTTATTACAATTATATTTTATGTATATTTATTTTTGATGAGTGTTTTAGTTGGTTTTGTTTCCCAACATTTATGTCTTACGGGCACGGGTCTTTTTTCAGAGAGAATACTCTTAGTTCATCACGCTATCCCAGTGTTTGCAGACTTCACAAGCCATAGAGAAAATCTCTCAGGCATGTGTTATCACGTTTTCTTCACCAGCAGTGGTAATCTGTCATGGACAGGGCCTTGAACTGGGGATTGAACTCTATTCTGTATTGTAATACCTACTTTATTTACACGAAATTTTCATCATCAGCCATTGTGATAATTGTTCGGGACTGCGTATGTTATAGAATAACACATTTCTATTCCTTCTCAACCTGTTGATTTATGTTAAGAAGGATGATTAAAGAAAGAGACATAAAATAACACTGATATCGAGAAAAATACTTTTAAAGTTAGAGCTAACCAGACTGTTAGATCATACAAATAGGTAGTTCATATATATGTTTTTTATGGAGGGTAGAAGTAAGGAGGACTAACTCAGTGTATTGAAAAGTGTCCGCTGAAAGAGAGCCAATTAAGGTGGCACCATAGTAGCAAGTGGAAATATTTTAAAAACAGCGCCATAAACTTTTAGAGTAGGATACTAAATTAAGAAGGAAAGAAACACGTCCGCTTTGTTGCCGCGCATTTTTATTTACTAAATTACATTAGACTACGTAAATAGTTGAGATTTTAAATACTGCATATTTTTTAACGGGAGCCATTTAAGGTGGCGCCACAGTACCAAGTGGAAAGATTTTAAAAACAGCACCAAATCTTGTACAGCGCCATATCTTGCTGTTTACAGGTGGACACTTTTTTAACTTATCCCCTATACAAGAAACAAGGTCCTCCTTACTTCTACCCTCCATAATCTTTTTTTATGTCAAATATGAATAGATCTTGCTGTTTATGTTTCTTGGTGATGTATATCCTGATCAATTTGGTGGCAATGACTTTTTGGTATTGAGTCCCAATTATTTCTTTCTCTGATTCACACAGAAGAGAGCAGTGGATTTAGAATGTATCTCATTAAATCGTATCGACATCGCATCGTGTCATTGTGATTGGTTGAGTGATCACCGTGATTGGCTGAGGGATTATTGCGACATCACGCGTCGGTTTCTAAGCGAGACGATACGATGTCGATACCATGTTGTGAGTTACATTCTACGGGCCCAGGTATAAGAGCCACCATCGACGTAGGATTTTTTTGTTCTAAGTGGCTGGGGGCCTTATAGTTCACATCTTGGGTTACTTTTTGGTCAGTTGCCACATGGATCAGAAAATAAATTGTAAATGGCATTACAGGTTATTCCAGGATGTTATAAAAGATAATTGAAAGAAATAAATACTCACAATGTTATCTATGTATTTAAAATTTAATTTTCGTTACTTATATACAAATTACAACATTTACTATCAGTAATAGGTATTAGTTTGTCCTATATTTACATACGTAATACACTTTAAAAGCGTAATTTCATTCAATAAATTACATCAGGAAACTTTTGGAATAGTGTTCAGTCGTAATGACTGTATGAATGTGCCGACATAATGGCAATTGCGCGGCGGAACGTGACGGGAACGGAACGGGACAGTGACGTCGTAACGTCTATAGATATATTATATTACCTGAGTAGAAAAAATGGAATTGTACATTAGAAAAGTAGTTCTCAATAAATTTCTTTTAAATATTTATTTAATTCCCGATATTCTGGCCCCGTCACAATTCACGTTGCGCGAGAATGTACTTATTACTATAAATTGATAAAGATTCCCAAGTAAAGTAACGAGAACAATTAAAATCATCGAAAACTTAAAAAATAACGAAATAAATAGATTTTTTTTTCAATAAAAGGTTATTAATTTTATTTACTAACACCGAATTTGTGTTCTTATAACTAAACGGCGATAAAAGTAACACGACCGATTTAAACTAATTACACTTATGATATTTTAATTTAAACAAGTTGGTGCCTATAAACTATTTTTAGGTCGTCTTATACTCTAGAACAAGAACAAGGGAGATTTTGTCATAATATGAATTAAAAACAAATATACTCTAATCTATGTATACCATTTCTATTGTTTTACACCTAAGTTATAAGAACACTGTTCGACATTTAATTTTTATTATGATGCTAACACAGATACTGGCTAAAATGAGAATAATTTAATAACAACACGTAGACATTACATGATTAATTTTGACTTATTTAATCATTAATGAAATTCTGTGAACCATAATGGCACATAGACGATCAAACATTGATTTTTAATTTACCTACTGAACGTTTAAAAACACGAGTCATGATCAAAGTGTAACACTATTGTAAACATGTATCTGTATTATCGCGTAGCTTAAATTACGGGAAATCATTAGCATTCGTTCGGCTATCAATTACACTAAAAACACCGAGTAAGTACCTACGGTATAAACATGATTATTTAACCGTATTGTCGACTTTTAATCAGTGAATGGTATATTTAAAATTATCTCGAACAACTTGATTTAGCATTATGCAGCAAAAAATCTTTAAACTTCTGAACGGGACTATAATTATTATAATTTGCTACTCTCATTTTAACCAGATTTTAACATCATATGACAATTAACAGCCTAAGTAATGACTCTTAATAGTCATTCAGATGCTCTGTCTATAAATACATAAAGGGTTAGTGCAGGCCGAATCTTTAAAAATACTGACATCCAAATTTACTTACTCCTATTTTATCACGATTATACAATATTACTTAAACTAAAATTGCGATTTATAACATTATTCTTATAATTAACGAAGACCGTCAATATGCCAGCCAGTCCATTGACATTAAACTTCATTAAACAATGATTTAAATACCAAATCCGGCCTGCACGGACCTTGCACGTAAATAAATGCATCGTACCTCAACTTGTCTATCTACGATAATACATTTACATTTCTCAGATTGCACTTATTTGGAACTAACGTCACTCCTAAGACGCTTTTGTAGTTATGTATCATATCACAACTAAATATTATGTTCTACGCATGTACTTGTCTGTGCCCGATTTGCACCATCTTAAATTTAAGGATATGGTTAGCGGAGCATCTGCAATTTACGAGCACTGCACAACGCGAATATTATTTCTTTGTAGTACCTAATGCAACACAACAGGTAGTAATTTGTTAGCAATCATTACTTCCTTACTAATGTTATAAATGTGAAAGTGAGTTTGTTTATTTATTTGTTTGTTACGCTTTCACGCTGTAACTACTGAACCAATCATCATGAAACTTTGCACACATAGTCTGGAGCCGAAAAAAGAACATGGGCTACTTTACTTTTTATCCGGGAAAAAAATATAGTTCGTATGGGATTAGATTAGCTGTTTGCATAGAGATAATAAGTGCGGCATACAGTGACGTATTTCTATATTGAAGTCCACGCGGACGGAGAATTTAGTACCATATAAAACATTTACCAATTCATAAATTATTCATAAAATTTAAATAATATATATTTAAATAAAATTACATTATTGAGGCGTGATACGAAATTGCGCGTTCAGATATTTACATAATGTTATAACTCGAGATATGCGCACATAATCGATTACGTCAGCTGTCAGGACAATGTGCAGAGATTGAACAACCCTTCGCATTCAAACTCATCGTAACGAGTTTAATGGTTGTCATGGACGCTGACGAGAGACATGCGCGGTCTAACTATATGATACACGAGGTCCCGGGTGCCCGGGCAGAGCTAGCTGCTTGTTTATATAGAGCTGTGTATATATGCATCTGTGTCTGGTTAAGGATTAAGTGCAGATATCAATTAGGGGGTGAATTTATTGGTTTATAGCAGTGCAATTGGCTAGGTATACCTATATTTTCTTTTCTATAAGAACATTTAGTCTATAGATGCTAGGAACACTAGGCATCACTCGTGTGCGCCAGACAAATATATTAAATGGAGGTGCAAATGATAATGTAGATGCTAAAGAAGGGATTGGAAGAGGTTTTGGTTCATCAGCGCTCTCACTTCGGTATACAGTATACCTACTTGAAATTTCATTCTATATCAGACTGGTTGCTACAAAGGATGACCTTTTTATGTTGCATAACAAAATTCGAAAACAATATACGCTAAGTACTGAATTAATTAAACAACATAACAAATTAATTAATGTTGCAGTTGTTGCATAAACTCCAGATGCTCCACAGAGGTGGGTTTAGCAATTCCGTTCTAGCGAACACAAAAGTATGTGAACTTATCTGCATATACTGTAATTCGATATAAGAATAATATAGGTATATTATGTATGGTACTGGGACAAGTAACTAATTGAAGGTAAGCTGTTTTTTCCGATATGGTACCATTAAAATTGGTTCAATTGATGTAGTACAAATGCAAAGTGTTTTTTCATGGTCGTATTGATTTAGGCATTAAGTTAACGGTTGCTCTACAAGCAATTTATTGGTATAGATAGTTGTGCACTTAGATGTATTATTACTTAGAAGACTTTTCAAATATTTAAACATCGGCTTTTTAAGGTAAAGATATACTGGATATTATGATAAGGGCTTATAGTAGGTAGTCACAACGAATCTTTGTGTCTCTGAAGTTAGGCACAGAACGCAAAGTGGGGACTTGAATCATACGATAAGTGCTGACCAATCCAAATGTAATTACTCGATTAACAAAACAATCGTATGAGATCATAATGTTTTCATATCTAAGTATTTAGGTTCTATTTTTTTTAATATTCAATATAGGATATACAGCGATTTGAGTGATTAAGCTTTAATCCAGACTTAGAAGAGTACCTACACATATTTTAGTACGATCGATAAATTATATAATTATCGATTACAATTGCTAAATTATAATCGAACATTTTTCGATTAATGTAAACTGTAGAAGACGCACATGCCTTGCGTCACAAAAATGGCTACTGCGCAGCGTCTTGCAGCCAACTTCAGAGACACAAAGATCCTTTGAGGCTACTGACACTACTGTAACCTTTTTGGAAGGGAAGACAGGCTGGTAACCTGTCTGCGCTCGGTAGCAATTATCTATCTTTGTAGCGGGCAACTAAATTACATCAATATCACAACCAGACGCTGCGTTCGAAATACAAGCTGATAAAGTTATAAGCGTTATTCCATTTATAGTAAAAGCAACTCATATGATTTACTTAAACTGTTATATCGATTTTGGACCTAAAGGGTTATGTATGATTGAATGGAAAAAATTTACCGCAGCAACTTATTACCTTAAGGTTAAAAATTAAAGCTTGAAATACAGTCAGCCATACCATTATTCAAAATCTTTATATACAGATCAGTTCACAAACAACACTTTTCCTTCGACATTTACTTTGATATACATCGATGACTTTATAATATACATCTGTGATAAATAAATTAATGCGTCGATGCATTCAGTACATTGTCGTAATGGAATAGAGACTCGAGATAATAGTCCACATTATTGGACTACCGCAATGAGCGACGACACGGGGGTTTCACAACATCGGACGGATCAATTCGTTCATTCGGACTTCCGGGGCTCTATTTTGAATTGCATCGTACAGTGCTAAAAATAAACTCTAATATGCCAACAAGGCACAGCTATCATTGTAACATTAGACGAACTATAAAAGAAGAAAAAAAATAACATTGACATTCGCGTGTCTTTGTAAAGAATATCAATATAACAGGTGGTACCTAATAAAAGTTACGTGCCTGTAACAACGCTACGTTCAGCATCTCATTGTACTTTTATCTATTAGGCTGGAAATATTTACAAAAATTATGTTTACTTATATTTTTTTATACTCTGTACCTTTTTGGAAAGAAAATACGACATGACTAACGCCTTGTTCTATTAAAAAAGTTAAATTTTATTTGTTACGGTGCATGTCATGGATTTCGTTCTGGCTGTGAAAACATCTTAATAATCTAAAAACGTGCGTTTTGCTTCTGCAATTGTTTTATATAGTTATTTTACAGGGAATTTTGAGCTTCGTATTGGTTTTTCTATTATTGATTCTCTAATTAATAGGTGCTGCAGTTACGACTGTTGCAAATATGTAAAAATCATAATATTTATAACGTAACATGAAACATTACTTAACAACAGACTTAAAAAACAATCGTATCTAAAAGTCCCACGTTAAATAAAACATTGCACATTTTCAAACAAGTTCGAACATTGTTCGACATTTAAAAAATACAACATCATAATATAGTCAAAACTTTATAGGTTTTCGTTGAGTATTCAATTTAAATTAGATAAATTATTTAAAAAAAAACTATCTATCCCGCTAGTGTAAAAATAACTGGCATTGAATACAACGATAGACAATGATACTTAAATAATACAATGGTATGGTATACATGAAAAATCCGATAGATTTAAAACTAGTATCCGACACATAATAATAAGTTATTAATATATAACACCGTATTAGTAGATATACAAATATTTCTATAACAGATATTATTTTTTTCTTCCATCTGGAAAGGAAATAGTAGGTAGGTATTGAATAGAATTCAGTATTTTTTATTCAATATTTTTTTTTGCCCTGGTTCTGAAGTCTAACAGGTCGCGGCCTTGTCAGCCTTGGCTGATTTGGTTTTGTGACATGTAACCTTCTTGTTGTCTATACTAATAACATAAGTACCGATACTAACATTTATTTTGGAATGTGAGAAAATGTTTTTATTTTATTTAGATAGATAAAGAAAGGCTATTGCAAACGCAGGTAATCAGATTTTTAAATAATTAATTGCAATTCTGTACTATTAAAAGCCCATGAAATATATAATGCGGACATTGACATTATCACATGTCTAGATACGGCAACATTTACTCATGTATCAGCGAACCCGTCGGATATGACAAACAAGATAAATAAACCTGGAACAGACATAATATATTTCTACTCTACATTGTTCATAACTGACGTCTTTGAATTAAAGTCTTTTTAACTAAGTGTGAAGTGCCCCTTCCTGGTCCCACCCCCGTAGTGGTCGCTTCAGTGCGGGTGCGCGGGCGGGGGCCCGCGCGGAGGCCGTGGTCAGTCCCCTGTCGCTGTTACCGTCGTCCAATTCCATGGGCTGTTGTAGCTCTTTTGGCTGAAAAAATGAGAAAAATTAAAGTTAGTTTACTGTGGCTATAGGATACACTTGAACATTTTGGGATAGGTCTGTTTTTTTCTTCACTGTTCCAAAAACACACATCCACAAGCACAATAATTTGTAATGTTCCAAAAGCAATCACAATAATTTGTAAAACACATGCACGCCTTCACGCATGCACGCGTGCACACACATATACACACACATTCGGGAATGAGGTTTGATGAACTCTAACTGGGGTTAGAAATATAATTTAATGGCATTACTTTTGTCTTGGCAATCTACGATGTTGCCCATATACCTAGATTAATTGAAATATGAAATTATTTTTACATTGGGCCCGCGTGTGAAATAACAAAGACAAAAATAAGAAAACTGTTCATCTAACAAGAAAAACAAATGGTTAAGTAAGCCACGACGGCGGACGACAAAAAGTGCCGGTAGCGTATCAGATGTCGACGCGCAAAAACTTGCTTCGTATCATGTAATTATGGGGAGCGTCATGGTCAGATGAAGATAACAGTACTTATCTATCACATGTATTTAATTATACTCATCTTCACACTACCTTGCGGGGAAGGCAGACAGAACAGAGTGCCAAAAAAAAAAAAAGCAAAAGCCTCTAAGCATACATCTCTTGTTTCCTCAATATTCATAATCCTCTTCAAACACGTTCACCGGTTTTGGAGACTCTTGACTCTACCTTCTTTCAATACATGACCGATTTGGTCTAGGTAGGAGAGTCTCGGGGTCTCCCCCTGTATTCCACATGTCCGAACCATCGGAGCAATCCCTTTCGCATATTTACACCAATTCTATTTTTCAGACCTCGCGAGAGACTCGCTCTCTTACGTCGTCGTATTTTAATTATCATTTGAAATATCTCCCTTCCGCATGCGATTGACTCTAATTTAAAACAGAAACCGTGTGGTGACGGACTAAAAATACAAGTGTCGCCATTTTTTTTCTTTTCCAAGGGTCTAAGTTCGAGACGACTAAGCCAAGTAATTGTCACCCATTAAATCAGTGGGGGTGGGGTTGGGTACCTACCAAGTACCCAAGCGATACCACCGCCGCCCGTGTGTCAGACCATGAAGCACCTCAGTGTGTCTATAGTTGAGTCTATGACCAGCGGTTACTATTTATTTTGTGTCCGTGTGGTGACGGGCTAAAAATACAAGTGTCACCACCCCATTCTTTCCCACGGGTGTCGTATGAGGCGACTAAGGGAAGTAAGCAATTTATCATCCATTGCATGATTGGTGGTAGGGCTGGGTATTGGGTACCAAGTGGGTCGGTGAAATGAAATGGTGAGCAGCGGCTTGACAATACTCTCGGTATTGTTGAGTCCATGAGCGACGGTTACCATTTATCATCAGATGGGCTGTGGCTCGTCTGCCACTACATGCAATAAAAAAAACCATCAGATGGACTGAGGCTTGTCTGAAAAAACTTTTGTACATGGATGCAAAAATACGACAAATACGACTACAACCCTTGTGCATAAAGAAACGATTAAAAAATGTGTATTTAGCACTATTTTAAGAAGATAGTCCGCGTGGAAATTTTTTTCGGCGCGATCTAAGTTGGTCCTTATAACATCGGTTATCTGCCAGTGCAATCTTCCATTTAAATCAGTCCAGCCGTTTCGGAGATTATGCAAACAAAGAGAAACAGATTCTTGATTATTCTTCAGTTTTATTTATATGTATAGTTATAGATTAAATATTAAATTAGTAGAGCGGAGGCAATGTTACTAATTTAGATTACTGTTTAATTACAAAACCACAGGTTAATTAACCGTCCTGTCTGTATCTCTGCTACATCCCTTGTAGCACTGAGCTTCTGTTGCAGTCATGGAATAATTAGAAACCGCCGGCGATCTATCTATAGTAAAACTAGATCTATGTTCAAATATATCTTGGTGTTAATCGATTGAATTGACACAGAAATTATTAGAGCAATGAACCTCCATGTTGTTACAAATATTGGGCGAACGTCATTAATGTCTAGAGTATTATTTTGTGTTTGTCTCATGATTACGACACTAGGATTTATTTAAAAACGTGTTCGTTCTATTTAAAAAAAAAATGAATAATTTGTAACGTTTCTAAAAATGTTTTTTGAGGTTAAGAAATTGATACCTATAATATTTCCTGATATTTACGAGAATATTACACATTATGAAATAAAATTATGTTTTGTTAGGGTGGAGCCCACTCCTGACCATGAACACTGTAAAGTATTCGAAACGTAGTAGAAAATCAAGTCAACGCGAAAGATAAACCGTAAACGTAGTGTTATTCCATAACACTACGTTTACGGATTGGTGGGTGAATGTGAATGTGAGCAAAACCAAAGTAATGGTTTTTGAAAGAGAAGAAGCCAGAACAGATGTTAGAGTAGCAATAGGAAATGGTGTGCTAGAACAAGTGGATGAATTTGTATATCTTGGATGTGGATTCAGTCGGGATGGAAGGTACACCACTGATGTAGAGAGAAGAGTGAATGCGGGAAATAGAGTGAACGGAGCATTGGGACAACTTCTCGGCAGCCACCACCTCAGCCAGAAGGCACGTGTCGCAATACACAACGCAGTGCTTGTCCCAACGTTATTATATGGAAGCGAGAGTTGGGTATGTAAAAAGGAGCATGAGAGTAAAATCAATGCGGTCGAAATGCGATCTCTGCGGAGAATCTGTGGAGTGTGGCTGACTGACCGCATTCGTAACAATGACGTAAGAGAGCGAGTAGGTATGAAGAAGAGTATTGGTGTAAAGATGCGAAAGGGAATATTCCGATGGTTCGGACATGTGGAAAGAATGCCGGACGAGCGACTGGTTAAGAAGATATACAATGCGAAAGTGGAAGGATGTATTAGGTAGGTAGAGGGGGAGACCGAGACTTACCTACCTAGACCAAATTGGTCATGTATTGAAGGAAGGTGGAGTCAGGGGTCTCCGAAACCGGCGAGCGTGTATGAAGAGAGTTATAAATGTTGAGGAAGCGAGAGATGTATGCAAGAATAGAGCCTCTTGGCACTCTGTTCTCTCTGCCTACCCCGCAAGGGAAATGGCGTGATGATAAATTAACTTAAGTATATTTTGGTAGTATGAGTGAGACCTATTGTTTTCCTTTTGCTACCCATCACATCCAATGTGGAGCACGAATGTCTTCTCGGAGGAAGACTACCTATTAAGACTACCTACCTACTACCTATTAAGACGGTAGCCCACCTTCGTCACGTCTAGTATATATTATGCAGTGATAGCCTAAAGTGCTTAAACCCGCCGTGTGCCGTCTCTCTGCCTGTATTGATGGACCACAGGAACTGCGTTACATTGCTTCAGTGGTCCGCAGCCTTAGTGGTAAAACCAAGGACTATAGATATGGTTTCTTATATAGTAAGTTTAATTTTGCAATTAAAATTCCTACTATTTGATGACGCGAATCTATTTTTAATTGCATAATTAACTTCCTATATTGGTATATGTAAATGCAACCGATAAGTGGCGTGTATCGTAAAGACATCATAAACAATGTGAAATGGAGATTTGGAAACGTCGTTGGGCGACTGTAATAGTTTAGCGGTCTAGAGCATTTGGATGGGACGCTGGTTCGAATCCTGCTTACAGTAAAGTTCCCTTTTTCCACTTTCACAAATAATTTGTTCTTTATAACTGAGCATGTCAAGTGCTAAAATGCAGATCAGAATAATTATGTGTTAGTTGTTTACAATTTATCACTGCGCGGTGAAAGAAAACATCAAATTATGGTTTTTTGCATGTATGGGTGTATAGATTTTAATTAGAACAACCTTCTACAACACTTTTAGTCTTATTATTATGCAGACAATTAGTTTAATTAAACGGACAAGAATAATGGACGTCAAGGTTTCATTGTAAAGAGGTGAATTCGAACCATATAATTAAGTAGGTATAAGGCGTCGCTAGATAGCAACGTCTGCTGTGTCTACTATACTATTATGGTGCTGTAACAGAGCTATGTCTGTACATTCAAGATCTTTGAGAAAAAAATAATGTATTAGTTTATTTAGGCGTCTCTGAACACAAAACACTTTTTTTAGAATTATTGTCTGTTTGTTTGTTCGGGATTGGCGCAAAAATTACTGAACAGGTTTTGATAAAACATTTTTTGTGTGACAGCTCTTTATTAGACTTAAAAACTGGTAAACATATTATCCCGCTAATACAATGGGAACCTGGGATATAACTAAAAAAGTAGCGCTTGGCTGCGGCGGAGTTGCTGTCAAAGGCTGTTTCTAGATAAAAAACTATTGAAACGATTTTATTAAACGCGTTTACCACCTATATTATAGGTACACGGGAAGCCCGATACTAACCTACCAAGACCATATCGCTCATAATATTTAAGGAAGGTGGAGTCAAAGGTCTCTGAAACCGGTGAGCGTGTATGAAAAGTATTATGATTGTTGAGAAAGCAAGAGATGTATGCAAGAATAGAGTTTCTGGGTACTCTGTTCTCTCTCTGCCTATCCAGAAGTAATTATTATCAAGAGGTTGTATAGGTAAATAAAGATGATCATACTGACGACTACTGTTCATGAGGACTTGGGTTCGATCCCCAAATGTGCCCGGGAGGCGGCAATGAGCTCGCCTCCTATTACGCGGGACATAAACAGTTGGCGAATCGTGTGTGTGGAATACTCCTCTGCCTACCCCTTCGGGGATACAGGCGTGAGACTATGTTGTGTTATATAGGTTAATAGTAGCAGTAGGGAGTAGTAAAGTTTACGCTGCTGAAATCATACAAATGCCTGTCAATAATGCGATTTCATTTACTTCATTAAAATGTGTTACCCATTTTGAGATATAATTTATTCATATATACCTATGCCTATGTGTATACAGAACGGAATTCGGCTGAGTGCTGTACCGAACCTTTTACTATTCAGTGACCACTGGGCAATTTCCTGCTACGCGAGAAATTCCCAACACAAAACCTCAATTCCATTTTGTTGGAATACCAGCCTTTTAAGATGCTTTATCTTTTGTGACGCGTTTGGGTTGATACTTACACTTCATTATTACTGCCATCTTAGGTATGGATGTCTCAAATGGTAAAGGTTACTTGTAATTCACCATCATGGTGGTTCAAATTATTAATACTTAAAAAAGGCAGTTAAAAACAGTACAGTTTTAGTGTTAGATCCTTGCTTAACGAATGGGCCGGCTCGAGCGGGGAAGTACCACCCTCTCACAGAAGATCGACGTAAAACAACGGTAAGTTATTAACTCCTACCGCTATGTTTCTTATGGTGAGTGGGAGCGCCGGACGCGCTAACCCCCTCTTAACCTCTACTTAGTATCCATCTTATCCCCTCCATATTATCCTTCCTTTCCACCTCATGTTCCTCCGAGACAGTGACGCGGGAGTGATGCCTCTGGACGGTGTTGCTAGCGTCTGTAAGCTACGGTAATCGTTTACCATCAGGACCGCATGCTTGGACTCACCTGCTATAAAACATTTTTTGTTCTTCAAATTCTGTACTATAGAGTAGAACAGAGTACAGTTCCTTTACAAATATTGATTACACCAAGATTGCTTATGTATTTTATCACGGTTTCACGAAGATATTTTGTTAATATTTTTGTATGTAGGTACTACAAATACCACTGAAGGAATGTAAGTAATAATGTAACACGGTGGGTTTCTTTAGTGGGTGAAGGCCCCACACTACCCTGTTCGTTGCCCCGAACGACGGGCTGTGCGGTTAGGCACATTTTTTCCCGCCTTAACAACAAAAAAGGTACTACAAGTATTGGCATTAAATTTACGATCAAGTACCATGGAAGTTCAGAAATATACCTTTACTTTTGTGTTAAGGCGGGAAAAAATGGAACCTAACCGCACACCCCGTCGTTCGGGGCAACGAACAGGCGGAACAGGATAGTGTGGGGCCTTCACCCACTAAATATACCCGCTGTGTGCCGTCTCAGTTCAGACATATACCTACCTAGAGATAAAGTAAGTATCTACATTGGCATTGGATTAGAATAGTATGTATTTTCAGTTTCTATAGAAATTGAAAGAAACAGCATTTCTCAGACTGAAATAAATAGATAGATGAAACTATGTTCTCTATGGGAGCCGGATATTGTGACATAGTCATGTCGAAAGGAATTTCTCGGGGGGAATCACTGGTAATATACTCATACATATTAACATCTGTAGCTAAACCAATAGAGCGTTATGAATATTTACTTGTCATCACGCGGAACGATTTCTCTAATACATGCGTTGAAATATGGGCTGTAAATAATGTTATTTGACGGTTACGTGTTGTCACATTGTAAGCGGGTAGGTTTGTAATAACCTACCGAAGTAATGCAACATAGTACCAGTGGCCTGCCAACACAGGCGCAGACACGACATACAGCGGATTTCTTTAGTGGGTGAGGGCCCCACACTACCCTGTCGTTGCCCCAAACGACGGGGTGTTGCGGTTAGGTACCAAAACTTTTTCCCGCCTAAAAAAATCAAAGAAAAATGGTTTGTAATAACAACTTTATAAACAGAGAAAAATGTATAACAAAATGAACAATCAAAATCTTTCACAAAAAGCTTTATAGATAATTTCTAAAGAAGACTACACACCTGACGCCAGTATTTTTTTTTAAACTTATTATATCGCTTATCGCTTTCACACGCACCATACCTTAAACGCGCTATAAACAATTAAAAAATCATAGAGCATATCGTGTTAACGTGTTCAGTAAATAATGCATGGCTCATAAGTAGGTCAAGTTCGCGTGCGCATGCGCATGTCTTCAAGCTGTCTCGAGCTGAACGCAAGTACGACTTCCAGGAAGTAATTATTGAAAATATCGGGTGAGCGTTTAGCGCACACGTTCATTGTATTGCGAATTTGCCACGTGCTTGACCTGAACACTAATCACGACACTTCAGATAAAAAATTACCGAAATGAGAAGGGGCGCTCTTAATAGTGGTATTGACGTAAGATGTAGATTATCTTGTATTGTGTGCTGCTTGGAACCAAATAGAGCAAAACTAAATCGTCTGAATGAACATTTCTCTTTTTATTATACTCAGAAAATCTCTGAGAAAATTTAATATACTTAGCTAGGTAGATTATAACATGAAATATAACATGCATTCTTAGGATCTTTGCAAAACTAAACTGTCTTATATGTCGCGAGTTGGTATCCCCGGTTGAACTAAAAAATTACAACAAATGCGAGTCGGACTCGCCAATGAAGGGTTCCGTAGTAGCAAGTAACATAATATAAAAGTTCTTGTAGTTCGTTGTAACTTTGATCGATGTTTTAATAATAGTGTATGAAAGGTAAATTGCGGTTTACGATTTATGACGTATTAAAAAAAATTACTTACTAGATCTCGTTCAAACCAATTTTCGGTGGAAGTTTACATGGTAATGTATATACTATATTTTTTTAGTTTTATCATTCTCTTGTTTTAGAAATAACAGGGGGACACATTTTACCACTTTGGAAGTGTCTCTCGCGCAAACTATTCAGTTTAGAAAAAAATTATATTAGAAACCTCAATATCATTTTTGAAGACCTATTCATAGATTGGTATACGTATGGGATTGATTAAAAAAAAATTTTTGAGTTTCAGTTCTAAGTATGGGGAACCCCCAAAATTTATTGTTTTTTTTTCAATTTTTGTGTGAAAACCTTAATGCGGTTCACAGAATACATCTACTTACTAAGTTTCAACAGCATAGTTCTTATAGTTTCGGAAAAAATTGGCTGTGACATACGGACGGACAGACAGACATGACGATTCCATAAGGTTTCCGTTTTTTGCCATTTGTCTACGGAACCCTAAAAACAGGGTCCTGAGTGAGAGAGATTACATATAGATGTTTCAAATTTATTTTAATCAAAACACATATATATATCGTAAACAAACTGTTTCTTATACTATGCATTGGTGGAAGAAGAGCAATACACTTCAAGAGCTTTACCCGTGATTTATTATACTTTTTATACTCGTATGTAGCTGCACTTGCGAGGCCTCAAAATTAATTAATAACCGTTTATGATAAACTAGGTTTTTGGAGGTTATAACTCAGGTTTCCGATATAATAGCGAGTGTATGATAGTTTTTTACTCTAATCAAGAGCTATCAAACTAAATTTTTTTTAATAAAATTCTGTTCAGATTTTTGCGTGATGGCCCGAACAAACAGACAAAAATTCTATACAATTGTTATGTGTTCAGAGACGCCTATACTCGTATAACATTCATATTTTCTCAAATAACTTAAATGTACAGCATGTCTGTATCTGTTACAGCTTAGTATAGATATAGACGGTTGAATTCACAACATTTTTTAAAGAATATACCTATTTAATTTTTCAAAGATAAGTTTAAGGTATTTTGGTAAATCTACTGATACCTATGATAAGCGGTTACCGTAGTCAATAGACGCTAGCAACACCCGAGAGGCGGGAGGTATCACAAGCGCCCGCCGCCAGCGACCGGGGCGGCGCAGGCGCAGGTACTTGCGCCTCATGCCGCCCTAGCTGAGGCTGCGGGTGGATGGACCGGGGAACGTCCGCCACCCGCAAGGCCTCCCGAGAAGGTGCGACGCTCCGTGCGCGGATGCGTCGATCAGTAGAGGGTACCCGAAAGGGTAAGCCGCCGGCGGACCACAGAAGGAATGTAACATAGTTCCAGTGGCCCGCCAAAAAAGTCGGAGAGACGGCACACGGCGGGTTTCTTTAGTGGGTGCAGGCCCCACACTACCCTGTTCGTTGCCCCGAACGACGGGGTGTGCGGTTAGGAACATTTTTTCCCGCCTAAACAAAAAAAAGGTATCACTAGCGCGGTGCCTTCTTCCTTGGAAGAGATTCTCATCGGGATTGGGCTTGGCTTTCGGCGTTTTCACTCACCGAATGAAAAGCAACAAAACCTAGCTTGCCTTTATGCCCATATTTTATAAAAGGGTGGTTACTTGCTCGATCAAATTAATTCACACTGGAAGCTCTATCACCAATAACAAGTTTCAACAAAGGTTTGCCTTCAGAGAAATAATTCCCGCCATTGTAATTAACGTTTTTGTTCTTTTACGTAAAGTGTTACATAATAAACAAACAAAAGGTTTCACTGTAAAAAAGCAAAGCCATAGGAAAGATTTTCTTTATTTTGAGAAGTTATATAACGCGTAGCAATTCTAACATAATTGTTTTAATAAAAACTTTTATCGCTGCGGCCATTAATTTTTTTATCGGCAGAAACCGATACTGAAGCCGTATTTATGGATATGACTCAGTTTCAAAGTTAATATCTCATTTAATGTATAGATACCTACATATATAATGTTATTATGTATATGTTTTATGTCTGCAGACTCCGACATTGAGTCCAAATGAAAATAAAAATGTGAAGAATTTCACTAGCCATTTCGCTTGTGCTTTAATAGGGAAAAATTGCATATATCCTACTTTGTACACGTGTGGAGTTAGTAATTTTTACGCTGACGCGTACTCTACGCGCTCTCAACTTCATTACCACTGAAATATGTATATAGGTATATTTCATTGTACTCTGAGTGAGTTCACAAGGACAGCCACTAGGGTTCTATGTTATAAAAGAAAATAAGTACTTTAAAAATTATATAATTTGCTTTTACACTACTGCATTGAGGTGTGATCCTGTAAAAGTAGCTGTAAGTCTGGACAATAAATAAATAAATACAATTATAATGTACACTGAAATACCATCGTATCTAGTTCACAGATTATTGAAGTTTATTTTTAAAAGATCTGTCATATATCATATAAATTTTTACCATTTCTGTGTGCTTGACCATTCTTGTGCCGTGCCGTGTGGGGCCGGCTTTAGGATTGTCCCACCCTTCTCCACCCATGGGAGTCGTAAGAGCCGAGTGAGGGAATACCGAGGGAGTGGGCAGCAGCACTCCCTCGAGTATTAACAACATCCACTGCGATCGCCAACCCGCCTGCCAAGCGTGGCGATTACGGCACTATCCCCCATTCTTGGGGAGGCCTATGTCCAGCAGTGGACGTTAAAAGGCTGATGGATGGATTGACCATTCTTATTTTGTTTTCTTTTTTTATGTAACTAAATCTGTTGATTATCTATAACTAATTCTCTAAAAAGTTGAGTGAAACTAGTTTTATCAGTAGGAAAAGGTGTTCTGTAAATTAAGAAGTTAACGCTAATATATATGTGCTCGCAACACAATCTCAAAGAAATCTCTGGTTCAAAAGGATTACAATCTTCGCTCGAGCAAAAACTATTAGTTTTTCGCTTGGAAAATTCGCAATAATGATGACACTGGGCTACAAAGGCAAAATACTTATAGGAGCTTTCTTCAGGGGGCGTTAGGGAGATGAATTTGCTAACTCTAAGATAATGTTCACGCTTATTTCATATAGCTTGATTTCTGTTACCTTGCTAATCGTGAGAGTCTTACAAGGAGTTCCTATTTTAAATTAATGAAACATCGGAGAAATTAAGGTCTTCTTCATGAATCTGGCTTGGGAAATAAATATTTAAATAAAATTCACGAACAAAAAAGAATTTATCTGAAAGTAGCCTTCCTTGCTTATTATTTGATATGTTGCTGAAGGCAAGATGAGGTGACATGTCGAACTATCTAAGTGAGTTACCGCATGTACGATGTACTACTTCGTTAATCCACGGCTAAAGAGAATCGCGGGTCCAGCCTAATATGTATATGGCTTTGCCTACTTCTGCTTGAAATAGCGTTATTTCGTTGCTTGTAGTCGCTAATGCAGATAGACAATCACTAAATAACATCTGTTGTTCAATCTAAATATGATTCCCTAACTAGAAAACTGCTAGTCGTTTGAAGGCGTCTGTGATAAGGTTTACGTAATGGCAACACCCTGCTATAATATTAGCAAAATGAAGTTTTTGGCGGAACGTCATAGCGAGAGTTTAAAATAATACTCCTGTAAATTTAATAATTTATTTAAAATTGTAGGAATGTATAAGGCTAATGAAGTATTCCACCGACGTACATAGTTTACATGGTGATAAAAATATCTGCTCCAAATATAACAAACAATTAATCAAAATTGATTTAATTTAGGATAGAAAATATTATCTACACACCACAACAAGATTCATTAAACAAGAAGACAAGAAGATTATGTACACATTTTTTCTCTTTTTAGATTATTCTACTCTGACATTTTTGCATTAACCTTTGTCGAAGGAAACTGTTTACTGTTTTGTAAAAACCTCATGATTAGATTCTTCAAATCTATCTATACTATTATAAAGCTGTAACATAGCTGTGTCTGTACATTCAAGATATTTAAGAAAAAATGGCTGTAATAGGCTATATAGACGTGTCCAAACCCAAAACATTTTTTTTTAGATTTTCTGTCTGTTTGTTTGTTCGCGCATCACGCAAAAACTACTGGATGGATTTTGATGCAACTTTTTTTATTTGAAAGGCCTTGATTAGACTTAAAAACTGGTACACATTTTATCCAGCTACTATATCGAGAACCTGAGATATACCCGAAACAAAAGGCTAGTATTTTTATATACTTAATTTTCTAAACATCTCTCATTCTGTCATCTGACATTTGAGAACTTTGATTGTGTAAGGACTTATAATACTTATTTTATTTTCCTTTGCAAATGCATTTATTTAGACAATATTAATTAATTTATATTTTATTGCATGTTTACTTCTGTATGTAAACGTAATATTTGCACGGCCCCTAACGCAAAAAATCTGCCTAATATGTAAACTTACCTATCTATAATATTTCTATGAAAACTGTACATAGTACGGCTACTCACTACTTGTACGAAGCGGGTACTGTTATCGTACGTACTTATTGTGTATAATCTAAACTGCTTCCAAAGATTAAGAGAACATTCGAAGAAGTTCAATAATCTGCAAGTAATTTTAGATTTACGGCCGCAAGTTCCTCACATTTCTGGCATTAACGTACTTCGCTTATCTCTCACTTGTACGATTTCGCTTCGTGAAATAGGTTAATGTAATATTCGTGAATCGTTCTATCTGCGTTTTCGTTCGAATTTAATGTGAAAGGGTACGAATACTCGTAGTTAAGAGTACATCGGGTTTTAGGGTTACCACTGTTTACTTGTCAAACAGCTCCAATGGTCCGCCCGAGGAATAGGGTCACCTCATCAGTTAGGATTTTTTTTGTAAATCATTGTTTTACCACTGGCAAGGCAACCCAGTGGTTAGGGAGCTGGGTGCCAAAATTTCTGTATGATCTGTTCGTGTGACAGACATGATCAATATCGATGATGGCCTCAGCCATAAAAAACATTAAGGACCATGTCTGCCATTGACAGCACTTTCAAAATGTAAAGAAAACGGTATATTTAATCATTTGTTCGTGTCTGCCTCTTGGACTGATAGTCAGAGACAACTTCAAAACGACGAACATCGAAGAGGCAGACGTCCAGCCCTCTGACTTTTTAAGTAATTAATTTTTAAACAATTTTTTATGATTTAAAAATGTGTACCTATATGAAATGTTCACTTGGCAGACCCGAATTATTCGATTAATGATGATATAAAGAACCACAGAAAAATGTCTGCCACCATGGTAGCGCTGCGTTTTCAATCGACAGCGCTTCAAAAATGTAAAAAAGAATGTCTGCTAAATAATTTGTTCGTGTCTGCCTTTTGGACTGGTCGTCAGAATCATCCCCAAAACGACAAACATCGAAGAGGCAAACGTGCAGGGCTCTGTTTTATCACGGGACGTAGGTGCAAAAATGTAAAAAAAAGCTATACTAAAATCATTTGTACGTCGTTCTCGTTGCGTCTCGCGTCTGTTCGATACATTAGGACTCCCAGAATAGGAAAAAAGTTGGCAGACCCTGCATATACGACCTTCATTTACAGGACCAAATCGGTTTGTATTGGCATAAACTTTCATCCCTATTAATATGAAAGACGAACAAATCATATACCAAAATTGCACCCAGCTCCCTAACCACAGTCTCTAATGAACGATGTATCTGTGAGCTACGCTTGCGAGTGAAGCTAGTGAGTGATGCGGGGTCTCTGACGGCAAATGCGGCTACTGCAAATTGATCGATCTTTCCGGTCTGACAGAATTGTGGTCAGGACTGGATAAATGAGTTTAAATCCCTACGGCTTTACAGTAGGTACCGTTTAACGATCGACAGTGTTGATTCCCATAAAGTCCGGCTTCAATCTGTTTACAGCTCAATGCTTCAAACGTATGTGATTATTAAAGTGCAGCAGTTTAATAGCTGTCTATTGGACGAATATTAAGAGTCAAATACGTAATACATGTCACGTTTAGGCAAATTACGAGTGCGTTACACGAGAGAGAAGAAAGATTTAAATTAGAGATAAGAAAAAAGAAAGTTACACATCTAAATAGGGCTACGTATCTAGTCATGATTAAGAAAGTTCACTCTTATCACGAATACGTAGCTGCATGCGCATTATTTTGTTGTAATAAAATAAACATAGCATCACGCCTGTATTCCTCGAAGGGGTAGGCAGAGGTGTATTACACACCATGCCACCAGCTATGTTTAAGTCCCACGTAATAGGGGGCGAGCCTATTGACGTCTACCGGGCACATTTCCAAACTCCGGGCTGTTACTGAGAATTTTTCTATTTAGGAAAAAGCTCAATAACATTGCCCGACCCGGGGATCGAACCCGAGACCTCATGATTAGCAGTCGCATACACTACCGCTACACCACCGAGGTAGTTCTTGTAATAAAATAAGCAGGTTTATTTCGCGACTGCTTAATGAGGAGATCTACAGACTGACAGAAAAAATATTTCGAGTTCAAAATCTACAGGCATACCTCAGGAAACACATGTATTCTGTCACACTGAAGTAATGTTTCTTTTTTTTTATTGCATGTATGGGCAGACGAGCCACGGTCCATCTGATGGTAAATGGTAACCGTCGCCCATGGACTCGACTCTCAGTATAGACTGAGAGTATTGTCAAGCCGCTGCCCACCAATTCATTTCACAGAAATGAAATATAAACTCCTGCTACAGCCAAAACGCAACGATGTGCTTCATGGCCGTTCACACGGGAGATGGTGGTACCAACCCGCTCGGGCCCGATACCAAGTGATATACTCCCACTTGGTACCCAGCCCTACCACCAGTCATGCAATGGATGATAATTGCTTACTTCCCTTAGTCGCCTCATACGACACCCGTGGGAAAGAATGGGGTAGTGACACTTGTATTCTTAGTCCGTCACCACACGGACATAGTTCCAGTGGCCCGCCAATAAAGGTGGAGAGACTGCACACGGCGGTTTTATTTAGTGGGGCCCCACACTACCCTGTTCGTTGAACGACGGGGTGTGCGATTAGGAACATTTTTTCCCGCCCTAACAACAACAACAATAGAGATAGCTATAACATATCTCTTGATGACACATATCTTTGATGTATATAGCTACACCATCTAATTAGAGAGGAGTTATTAGTCAATGAAGTAGTAGTTAGAATGATAAAAAAAAGTCATACTTATTTGTATTAATGATGCTTTTTATAAATATACAAGCAACCCACCCCAGTTTCGTACAGACGAGCTTTAATAACGAAGAACAACTTTGGGGTTATTGAAGAAATTCAACCTTCCGGTGCTTACATTATTTAGGAAGTGTCTTCAACGCCAAAGTAAGCCATAATATTTATGCATAGAGATAATGTGCCATTGAGTGACGTATTAATGTTCTGAAACCCACGCGTAATGTAATGATTTTATTGTGAAGTAAAAAAATAAAGGATTTGTGGAATGATTGCCGAAAATTCCAGAAACCTCGCTACCAAAAAAACTTCCTTATTATTTTCCTATCTGCTTAAAAACGTAACTGTCGAATATAATGGGTTAGTATATGTACATTACAATTACATATATTAAAAAAAAAACATTAATTTACTCTAACCATGATATTAAGTAGTATTTTTAATATTTTTTAGTACTTCTATTTAAAAAGATCCTATTCATTTTTAACGTAGATTCATGTGACGATAGTGTGTAGACCTACCGATTTGTAATAAAAAGAAAACAAAAAAAAAACTGACATAAGTACTTTATTAAATTATTGTATTGTCATCGGTCCTTGATAAGTGTGCAAAGTTTCAATTTAATCCGAGGTTTGGAAGTGAGTGAAAATCACGCTCAAATATTCCGTTATACATGCGAAGCTAAATAAAGCATGTTAAAAACAATAACCTTTATTTAATATTATGATCCCCGCTCCCACGAATAGCTATGACATTAAATATTGACACTAGTACCTTCGTCAGCATCTGACGTCAGCCCCCTTAGAATGAAAAATGAAACGTTAGATGAACTTTCGTTTCGAGTCATTGTGATTGATCAACAGTCCGAGGCGTGATTTCGACGCGTGATTCAGGCGACCAATCACAATGAAGCGAACCGAAAGTTCGTGTAATGTTTCGTTTTTCATTCTAAGGGGGCAGGTCTGACCAAAGATTCCGGTTGCTCGCCAAAAAAAAGGCTTCCTACCACCGAAGGAATGTAACATAGTTCCAGTGCCCCGTCGATAAAGACGGCACACGACGGGTTTCTTTAGTGGGTGAGGGCCCCACACTACCCTGTTCGTTGCCTTGAGCGATGGGGTGAGCGGTTAGCAACATTTTTTCCCGCCTAAACAAAAAAAATGTCTGTCCAAAGAACCACTGAAGTAATGTAGCATAGTTCCATTGGCCCGCCAATAAAGGCAGAAAGACGGTACACGGCAGGTTTATTTAGTAGGTGAGGGCCCCACACTACCCTGTTCGTTGCCCCGAATGACGGCGTGTGCGGTTAGGTACATTTTTTCCCGCCTTAACAAAAAAAAAGGTCTGACCAAGGAACATCACTGTGCCTTTGAAATGCGAAGGTCAGACGGCAGTCACGTCGGAAAACTTATATGTCAAAGCAAGTCGACTCTACTACAATAAATTAGGACAATAAAAAACCTAAATTCGAGGTATTATAGTCGCATGTTGAAAAGGCAATCCTCTGTTACCCCATAATAGGCATGGAAGGGGCCACAGTTGGTTTTAGTGGGTATAAAGTCTACCAACATATCCTCCTGTCTAAAATTGACGCAAGGGGTGCGCAAATACATTTCCACAGCGTAAACAAAAAAGGATGATAAATATACGTTTTGATATAGAATTAAATAGCATGTAGTTAAAATAAAAAATATTTATGTTTACCTTATCTCCATTGCTCAATTTAACCCAATTAAATAAAATATCTGGTGTGTCGGGTACCATGGCAATTAATGCAATTGGACCCGGAGCCAAGGGTCAGGTGGCTGTGCTGTGCCATCCTTACCAATCGATGTTTATTAACGACCGCCATTCTTCTTTTACATTTTTCATGATTTTTTTATTCCATGTACAGGGTATCTAATGAAATTGTAATGGATCCTAATATCAGACACTTATACATATAACCACATCAATTTAAAGTGTAATCTAATTTAAAAAGTAAGGTGACCTAAAGGGCTTAGTTGCCAGGTCATTAAATTCCATAAAAAATCACATATCGTGGTAGGTATATAAAATGGTATGAATATAAGGTACTAAGTAATACAGAACATTTGTGCCGATGCGATGTGTGCATGGTTTACCTCTAATGTAAGAGAGGAACTCGATAACCCATATCTTTTTAAATGTGTACGTTGTCCTCCTAGATATCATGTAACTACAAAATACTCGTGTACAAATTAAAACGTATCTCAAACATAACCACTTGGGGAATGAGCGATTTATAATTTTCTATTTTAACTTATACTTACCTACATATCAACCTTGGACGTCTATCATCTAAGTCCACCCGTGATCATGAATGCCGTAAAGTATTCGAAACGTCGGGATAGTAGTAAAATCAAGTAAACGCGATAGATTCCGTAAACGTAGTATTATTTCAAAATGTGTAACATTCGCGTAAATATCAGAAAGTATTATACTTAGGGTTTAAAATCACGGTTGTAATACTTGAATATTTTTACATAGCAAAAAACGTATTGTTCATATGAATTTAATAATGTATTTATGTGCGCAATACCTGTTTACCTCGCCGTCTTGACAGACAATTTTATAATGTATGAACTGCATTTTAGTACAAGGCGACCCCCCGCTGTGCTTTTATTGGCGTAGCATAGCGGCCTTATATGGGAGGTGTACATTAAATTGTAAATGCATGTGTTAAATTGTTATAAAGGTAGGAATATTTTTTGTCTGTTCGCTCGGAATTAAAGATATAGACAGTTGTATGAACGTAACCCAACGTAATTTAGAAAGGAAAATTTTAATTTTTTGGTTTCTTTGTGAAGTATTTCGTGTAGGTACAGTAAGAACTAAGAACATCTAGGTATGACATCTATTTATCGGATCTAGGAGATGACAAGAGAAATGTAATAAAATACCGATTCATAATTTTTGATCTCTCTGATTGCATATCAGCACACTCTGAAGTTAATGAACGAATTTTAGTGCGTATAGATAGGAGAATAGGAGCAGAATACCTACGAGGAGTGATCAAAAAGTAGTGAGAACGACATACTCCTTGGTAAGAAAAAAATAAATACTGGCAGGCATAGCTCAGATACATATTTGTAATAATAATAAAGAAAAAAATCTTCCATTCTCTTTTGTTTTTTTCTGAATGTAGTCATTTGATTGCTTCGTGTTGGAACGTATTCTTGAAAATGGAGAATAACGAAGTACGAGCCGTTATTAAATACCTCTGTTTAAAAAAGTTAACGACGCAAGAGATTAATTGCGATTTGGAGGCAACATTAGGAGAGTCTGCTCCGCCGTATTCCACTGTTGCAAGGTGGGCTTCTCAATTTCAAGTAGGGAGAACGAGCACGGAAGACGAACATCGTTGCGGCCGTCCATCGACGTCAGTCACCCAAGAAAATGTTGCGAAAGTCGAGAAAATTGTATTGAGCGATCGAAGAGTTACCATCCAATACTTAATTCAAGAAACGGGTATTTCATATGGAAGTATTCAATCCATATTGAAACAATCTTTGAATATGAGAAAAGTCTCCGCAAGATGGGTGCTGAGAATGTTAACCGACAGTCAGAAACAAAATCGACTTGACATTTCGAAGATATTGTTGGACAAGTTTCAAGAAGATTCTGAAAACTTTTTGTCTCGTTTCGTAACAATGGACGAAACATGGCTCCATCATTTTGATCTTGAGACAAAACAGCAATCTTCGCATGGAAACGACCATCATTACCGACCCCGAAGAAGTTTCGTGCCGTGGCATCGGCTGGCAAGGTTATGGCCTCAATATTTTGGGAGTCAGAAGGAATATCCCTTCCCCCCATATCCGTTGATTGATTACCTAGAGCGTGGAACCACTATTATAGGTCAATATTATGCAGCTTTAGTTCCCAAGTTGAGGAATGACATCAAAGAGAAAAGGAGAGGGAAACGGAAGGGGCGTGCTATTCCATCACGACAACGCACCCGCGCACAGGTCGGCACTTGCGATGGCTGCCATTCAGCAAGCTGGCTTCGAATTGGTTGACGGGGTGGCCTTGTTCACCAGATCTGGCGCCTAGCAATTTTTATCTGTTCCCCAAATTGAAAGAATACTTAAGGGGAAACAGGTACGAAGACGATAACGAGGTGATGGATGCCGCGGAGAGCTTTTTGCAGGACCAAGACAAAACTTTTTTTTTGAAAGGGATTGAAGCCTTGGAAAATCGCTGGAGTCGGTGTGTAGAGAGACTCGGAGACTATGTAGAAAAATAAATAATTATTAAGTTATCAATAGTCATTATATTCTATCTCATTCTCACTACTTTTTGATCCCTCCTCGTATACGTAGTCTTTATTTTGTTTAATTCGGATCTCAGAAAAAGTTATGCGCGTTGATTAAGATATTAATATTATAATTGATTGGTGTAAATCAGATATGTCAGTTAGCTGTTGGTTCGTTACGATAGTGTGTGCACAAAACAAACATACGCACTTTCGTTTGTTTTGTGTAACCACTATCCTAATCAATTAATTTGAATTGTACAATTTAAGCGAATATACCTTGCAGGGCGCGCTTCAGGATGGAGGTGCTAAAAGCGGGCCCCATTTGTCTTTATGGTATATTAGTATAGATAGACGGTACTAGACAAGGTGATAAAGCAGTCAGCACAGATGGCGAAGTGGTTTAGATACCGGCCTCCCACCCGAGCGTTGTGGGTTCCATTCCCACACAGGACAACTCTTTGTGTGATCCACAAATGGTTATTCTGAGTCTGGGTGTAATTTGTGTCCCTGAAATTGTATGTTTGTGAAGTCCTCCGGGATACAAGGATTATTCCTTTGTGCAGATTTGTTTAAAAAAAATTAAAAATCGCTTAGTATTTTGTTCAAGAGATTACAGTGGGCCTCGCCAAGTTACATTCTATGATCGCTAACGCTATAGAAAACTATAAGCTAGGCCCACAGGTGCGGAAACGCTAAAAACGTTATAGACCTGCCCCCTTAGAATGAAAAACGAAACTTTAGACGAACATTCGTTTCGAGTAATTGTGATTGATCAACATTTCGATGCGTGATTCCTGATTAGTCGAGATTTCGACGCGTGATTCAGGCGACTAATCACCATGAAGCGAAGCGAAAGTTCGTCTAACGTTTCGTTTTTCATTCTAAGGTAGCATTTCCATTTTCCAGGTGGAATTTTGAACTTACTGTCTATGTCGGACGGGTCATGCATTACTGGATGTTGAGTACCTATAGTCACTAAATTATGGAACCTAATTTTATATCATTACGATATCTTCTTCCAACTAAAACCATCGGCTTATCAGTCCATAGGGCCATTAAAAAAAAGTGGCGGCGAAACGTTGCGCCGATTATAGTATCTTTCAAAAAGAAAGTAAGTTCTAGGTTGAAATATTTGAACTAGGTTGAACTCCATTAAACGTGTAGGTATATGGTTGATTGATTTTAACAAACATTTTGTCAAACACTCGTTATTTCACGTGATCAAAAATAATATAAACAAGTTTTATGACTTAATGTAAAGCCAATTTGGGTAACTTTGAATTTCATTGTAACATTGAAATAAACATGATTTAACAGTTTTTTTTTTCACATAAACTACTACTTGTTTAGGCACAATCTGCTTGAAATGGAACGTTTTGAGTCAATGTTTAAAAAAAACATGACGTTGACAATGTACTAAAAGTACTATAAAAGTGTCAAAGATTTGCCACCCTTTTCTGTCTGTACTTCAAATGGTGTGCGTATTGTAAAGTTTTAAAGTGTTGTTCAAATATATAGTTGCTGTACACTTCAGGTAAATTTCATATTTTACAGTATGATAAGATATTTATAATTAGTTTACTGTATAAATTATTGTAATATACCTTCTATTTTCGTCAAAATCGTAAGGTTTTAAGGGTCATAAGTTAAAATGTACCAAGTTTGGGATAACTATGAATGATTTACCCTATTTTAATTATGTAATTTCTAGGTGGGTAACTGAACACGAGTTGACCAGTTTGTTTTCTAATACTATCTAAATCTATAGGTACATTACGTACTTAGGTATCCTTATTTTCAGATGGTATTACAAAATGTGACATTGTGTCAATAATAAAACATGATCAAGTGAAAAACAAAGGTGGCAATATATCATCATTGACGACGACATTTTGTTTACGGAGTGGGGGGATTAATATTTTTATTTTTATTTTATAAGATATAATGTAATTTTAGTTATAAAGATTATATTAAATTGTAATAAATTGGCAATTTTAAAAAGTGGCACATGAGTTTCTTGCCGGGTTCTTCTCATGAAAGGCTTTACTACGGAATCCGGCCGCTTGTGGCGATTGCAATCGCCACTTTGTTATTGCGGTTGCACTCGCCTCAGGCGCTCGTGTTAATTATTAGTGTATTATTGACGATTTTAAGTGCTACTTAATAGGCCTATGAAATAAGAGATATTTTTGAATTTGAATTTGAATATATAATTGAAAAACAGTTCCTAGTTCTAGATACTTTGAGTTTGATCTCATTTTAAAGCCAAATGAATATAGAAATATAATTTAGGTGTCTTTTTTATTTTACATTAATAAATAAATAACATAAAAAGCCAAATTTATGACTTTTATTCTACTTCCATGTCACCTACGATATGATGGCAACTCTCCCCACAGTACAAAAACTTTGAGATTTGTAAAGATGTTCTACATGGTCTATAGTTAGTAGGTATTTTTATTAAATTCCCTTTAAGTTAATTTTGTAAATAGTTTTTAAGATTCGTTTAGGCTGATGGCACTGCCAAAACCTATAATAAATAAATAAAAAAAAAACCCGTTCAAATTTATCCATTCTTCGTCTTTTTTAATATTTTTGTTCTTGAAATTATTACGTCTTGATATTTTTACATATATATATCCAAAATAAATATAATGAGGTTGAATAAATTAAAACCTTCATTATAAACACCCTTTTTTTTTGTTAAGGCGGGAAAAATGTTCCTAACCGCACACCCTGTCGTTCGGGGCAACGAACAGGGTAGTGTGGGGCCCTCACCCACTAAAGAAACCCGCCGTGTGCCATCTAACCGCCTTTATTGACGGGCCATTATAAACACCCTACAATGAAGACAAAAGTATGTAGACAGAAACAAAAATATCTCAAGAATAAAAATCTAATTACAACTCCCAAAATAAAAAAAATAAACTAAAAGGCGGCCCAATTGGCACACGCACAGGGTGTTAACCCAGTAGGGGTGGTAAAGGGTGGCTCCACCCCCCGACCTACAATACAAACCTCCCTGTGCGCACCCCGCCTTTCCGTTAGAGCGTGCCATAAACAAAAATATCTTCACTTTTTTTACCACTGGCCACACAATGTGTAGCACAGCATCTTGGTGGAATGGCGATAAATTGTTTGTGCCCGAGAAATATTATTAGAAATAAAGGTAGCTGTGCGTAGAATATTTTTGTAATGCTCAAGTAGAGTACACAGACGGCGGAGCGAGTTAGATACCTGCCTCCCGTCCGAGTGTGGGTTCATTTCTCACACAGGATAACTATTTGTTTTTGTAGAGAAGTGTTATCTTAAAAAAGTTTTTTGTAGACTTGTAGTGGTGAAGAAAACATTTGCAACAAGCATAAAATATTTTTTTCGATTTCCATGCGGTAGGATTAAGCTAATTACCACCGAAGGAACGTAACATAGTTCCAGTGGTACGCCAATAAAGGCGGAGAGACGGCACACGGCGGATTTCTTTAGTGGGTGAAGGCGCCACACTATCTTGTTCGTTGCCCCGAACGACGGGGTGTGAACATTTTTTTCCCGCCTTAACAAAAAAAAAGGATTATGCTAATTAATACTAACCTATTTTAGCGGTAGGATTAAATAAAGAATACAAAAAATGTGTTTTACAAATATCAGTAAAACTACTAAAATTTATTTACAATGTGGAAATAAAAGTAATAGCCGTGATAAATAGCTAATATTGTGAATAGAGGGCAATGAGAAAATTAATATTGTATCGTATAGGTAGGTGTAATAAAGACTCCATTGAAAAGCTTTATAATTCTGCTAACAGATGGCATTAGCAAATTCAATTAGCAGCTTAATGTCTGAAATTTGATTAAAATAGATAAAAATTACTTCGACCTGAATTCGAACCCAAGACAAAATACCGTTACCGCCTTACCGTTAGCGGTAAAGGTAAGTTTACCTGGTCGGTATAATGTATGAAAATACGTCCGACAGATGGCGCAGGCGTCACCCAAAGACGTTAAGTATGATGTGTTATCGAAATTAGCAGTCAGGAGCAAGTGTCAGGATGGCTGAATTGGTAAAGCATCTGGACGGAATCCAGAAGATGCAGGTTCAAATCCTGCTCCTGACTGTTATTTTCGATTTCACATTTTTCACTCAGTATAGGTTACCTAACCACTATAGAGCAATATTTTTTCTCAGTTCTTTAGATAGTTTCAATTTGTAAAATAGACTCGAGCAATTTGGTCATAGAATATTTAATATACTTAAAAACGAAAGTTAATTTTTTTAAACGTGGAATATGAAAAATTAAACGTTTTAAAGAATGATTAGGAGTTGCCGGGGCCGTGTTCATCTATCTATACTATTATAAAGCTGTAACAGACCTGTCTCTACATTTAAGATATTCGAGAAACAATTACTGTTATATAGGCGTGTCTAAACAAAAAATTTTTTTTTTTAATTTTTGTCTGTTTATCTATTTGTCTGTTTGTTCGTTCGCGTATCACGCAAAAACTATTGAACTGATTTTGATGCAACTTTTTTTATTTGACAGCACTTGGTTAGACTTAAAAACTGGTATACATTTTATGTCGCTACTATATCGGGAACTTGAGATAGAACCGAAAAACTAGCTTTTGGCTACGGCGGAGCCACGGGCAAAGGTTAGTTAGTATTACCTAAAATAAAAAGATGGAAAGAGCCTTTGCTTTAACTTTTTTGTACCTTTACACTTTATAACTTTTAAACACACATTTGTATCGTAACGCAGTATACAAGCTTGTGGCTTCTAACTGCAAAGTCTCGGGTTGAAATCCTCGTCTTTGCGGAAAATGTGTTGTGTTGTTAATATAATGTTGTATATCAGTAGCAGAATGTATTTTGTAGTTGTGACCGGTATCCAATAGGTTTATTCGGTGTTTAATTAATATTAAACTACCCGAAGGGGTAAGCGGAGGTGTATTACACACTCACGGTAAGTAGCTATGTTTAAGTCCCACGTAATAGAGGGCGAGCCTATGCCATCTACCGGGAACATTTCCAAACTCCAGGCTGCTACTGGGAATTTTTCTTTTTACCAAAAAGCTCTATAACAGTGCCCGACTTGGGAATCGAACCCGAGACCTCATGATCAGAAGTCGCTCTAGCGCTGCACCAACGAGGCAGTTGTTATTTGCAGAAGAAGTCTAAATAAAAAAAGTAAAAAGTATAGTTTTACTTTTTTTTAAGTCTAGTTACCTATTTGAATATATAATTGTACAAACGAGAACGTTCCTTTTGACGCAGTAGACTGATAACGACGAAAATAACGTTTACGTAAGTCTAAGATCATTTTCCAATTTGCGGAAGAGTTATTTGGTATTTTGGTTGAGAGACATGTCTAAGAGCCTGAAGCTTTAATTAGCGTCGAGATCACGTTTCAGTAACACGAGAACGATAGAATAAACAAGCTGATTGAGAAGAACTAGCAACTGAAATAGAAAGGGCCGCCTGTCGTGGCTAACGAACGACTTCATACCTACTACAATCACAAGTGGCACATAGACAATAAATATTCTCATAGATATATTAGGAGAAACTAGCTTCAATTGCTTGGACACACATTTGCTTTTTCCCTTACATCATATTTTAATGAAATAGTCAATATATTTTTTTCTAATCCAAGGTGTATCTACCTGAAAACTGCATTCAAATCCGTTCAGCAATTTAAAGATGTGCTCTAACAAACAGAGAGATAGTTTTTTTTTATTGCTTATAATGGCAGACGAGCCACGGCCCACCTGATGGTAAGTGCTAACCGTCGCTCATGGACTCAACTATACCGAGAGTATAGTCAAGCCGCTGCGCACCATTTCATTTCCCAGATATGAAATGAAAGAATAAACGGCTATATTCTGCTAAAGCCAAAATACACTGACGTGCTTGGATCGTGCGTGCGGTGGTACCAACCCGTTCGGGCCCAATAGCAAGTGAGTACTCTCACTTAGTACCCAGCCCTACCACCAGTAATGCACTGGGTGATAATAGCTTACTTCCCTTAGTCGCCTTATACGATACCCGCGGGAAAGGATGGGGTGCTGACACTTGTATTCTTATGCCCGGTTCCTATATTCAACGAAGCGTCATTGTTAATAGCTACCCATCCGTTAGTTGCAAAATATCAGTCAATTCACGTACGACTCGTATTTTATAGGAACAGATTATACTTACGCCTGGTAGAATATTCTACCAATCGTAAGTAAAACGATCCGTTTTAGTATTATAGGCACCGATAGGAACCGGGCATTAGTCCGTCACCACACGGACAATCGAGATAGACATCGTTGTTATGTGTATCTTTTCATTTTAGATATAGATCTTTAATGTACACACCTGTACACACATCGGCTTCTACTGTTTTATTACATATGCAACTAGTCTTAGCCCGCGGCGTCGTCGCAACTTAAAACTACTTTTTAGGTCATACTTCACGTTCCCGATACAGTAGCGAGATAAAAAGTATACCTAGTAGTTTTTTAAGTCTAATCAAGAGCTATCAAACAAAAGATGTTTCATTAAAATCTGCTCAGCAGTTTTTATATATGCCCAAACAAACAAACAGACAAACCGACAAACACAAAAATTCTACAAAAAATTGTTTTTCTTCGGAGACGCCTAATTAGCTTACTACTTTTTTCTCAAAAAGGCAGCTTTATACTATCATACATTATTTAGATTAGCGTGTTTAAACAAAAACTCTCTTAAGCTTTATTAAATTAGTAGACATGTACTAGCTATCGCTCAAATGCTGAAAAACTGTATTCCTTCATACCTACCATTACGCAATACACAACTTTTGGTTGTGGTGCGTTAGCTTCAATTATAAACATGAGTTCCACAAATCTTCTTTTAAAATTTGAGTGCACAATTAACGAAAGGTTCTTAATTACACTTTTTTATTTTGCTAAGCAGTTCCTTCCCACTTTGTAAACGTCGGAAACTGCCATTTGGCCCATTAAGGCCCTCGCTACGTGCCCTTTCGTTATCAAGCCGAACTTCTAACACGCCACTTCAGAATCAGGTTAGCAAAACATACTCGCTATTTACTCTAGCTAAGATATAAACATCTTTGATCGTTGCTACCGAATGGAGTTTTAATAGAAAGTGTAAATTAAAACTACTTTATATACTACTAATTTTATATATATCTATCTATATATATATATATATTTTAAGCATTTATTTGCCATGCTTAGCCATATAAATTAACACAAAGTGCGAAAGGCGCGGGCATCACCCAAGACGAAGGAATATGTAATCGAAATTCACAGTCGCAAGTAATTGTCACGATGGCTGAATTGAAAAAGCATCTGGGACTGTATTCCAGGAGATGCAGGTTCAAATCCTGCTCGTGACTGTTATCTTCGATTTCACATTTTCCCACTTTGTGTTAAATTAATTTTGTTTTCTTTTACAGTCTCAAGAGGGAAAGGGTCTTTAAAGGGGTTGACAGTTATGTTACTTTTCTGAGGACAATACAGGGGCCAGATGGAAGAATTAGGGTAACCGGCGCTCACCACTGAAGTAATGTAACATAGTTCCAGTGGCCCGCCAATAAAGGCGGAGAGACGGCACATGGCGGGTTTATTTAGTGGGTGAGGGCCCCACACTACCCTGTTCGTTGCCCCGAACGATGGGGTGTGCGGTTAGGAACATTTTTTCCCGCCTTAACAAAAAAAAAGGGTAACCGGCGCTTATGTCGCCGACCATTATTATACGCTGAACGCTGATATTCTTTTCGACGATGGTACTTCTACAATCAAGGCGACTTATACGTGGTCGAATCAACAAGATTTATACCAAACATACCTTCTATACTTACTGACTTACCTATATAAAACATTTGTATATAAAAAAATCGCGTCACGTTGTGTGTCCGCAATGAACTCTGAAACTACTAATCCGCCTTTAAAGTTTGTTTATACGAGTAAATGTGTGGTTTCCTCCAACTTAAAAGATAGGATAGTTTTAATGCCTGTTATTTTATTTTTTATTTTAATTAACTTTTATGTACAATACATACATCAATTTTTGACCGGGTCTGCTTTTACCTGGTATGTTAGTAAAAACACACCTCTTCTAGTCTAGATTATTGAAGTCTAGAAGCCAAGTTGTCTAAAATTATTAAAATACAATTTATTGCGTATGAAAACGTGTTATAGAAATTAACCTTTATAAAACTCTTCATGGAGTTAGTTAAATAATTAGGTCGCAAATGTAAATAACCACAAAATACTAATTACACAGCGAATGACGCGTAGATCTACAACGCACGCAAGCGCGGCACTATTCGCTTTGTATCATAAATATATACGTCATTCTCTTTTAAATGTATAGATTTGTTTTACCTTCTCTCTATATATAACCTTTATTTTCTCTCAGGCAACGAAAAAGGCCTAAACTCACTCTTTAAATTTCACTTACAAAAAAAAAGGCCACGTTTCTACTAAGCTTCCTTAGATTGTGATTCACAAAATCGTATCGTCTTATTTGTGATTGGTAGAGACATAGACGCGTGATGTCACAATAATCGCTCACCCAATCACGAAGATCTATCAACCAACGACAATGACACGATGCGATCTCGATACGATTTTGTGAATCACATCATTCTAAAGGGGTTGGATACCTATGTGAGGTAATGAAGCGGAGAGGGAATCTAAAGCTAAGCGAAAGTAATATTTGTTTATGTGGTGTAGGGAACGGAAGTTTTCCCTACAAAGCATAAATCTTGATTAACTCGCATCTTTCAATAAAATAAACTTGACGTGCTCAGCAGTGTGCAAACGATGTGGTTCTAGATTATCGCTCTGCCAAATTAGCTATCGTGACATTTACTCGGGACTATCAAAATCAGCCGATATAATAACGGTAGCCATTAAAGCTACCGGCTTCCGTTTTGAAGTTCCCGATACAGTAGCGAGATAAACTATTCAGTTGTTAGGTCTAATCAAGACTCATAAAAATCCATTCAATAGTTTTTGCGTGCCGTCCTCAGACTAATTAAAAAATAAAGACACCGCATTGTTAACTAAAAAGTGAAGCTACTTTTTTAAAGATGTGTGCGTGTAAGTGTTGTCACCGGAAAGAAATAATTACTATAATTTGGGTAAATTTTTAAAAGTTGTATGTTTAAAACATAAAGGAAGTAAAAGTATAAAATAGATAAGTTTACAGCACATCATATTTGGAATATTATGGCGCTGTCGACGTATTCATGTACGTAACGTACGTACGAAATCGTCGAGTCATTTGGGGTAATTATAAATCATACTTTGGTAACCCTCGTGGTGTATGACGCTTCGTTTTGGAATGGTTTTGTTTGTATTTGTGCGCGTCTAATCCAAGTTTGGCATGGTTTTATAATTGGTTTCACTGGATTGTTCGTAATGCTCCATCTATATTTTTTGGTTAGATTGAGGTGATATCCGAGCAAAAGACAGACAAAAATGCTATGTAAAATGTAAAAAAAAGATTGCCATACCATCATATAATATAAAGTTATTAAAATTTTAAGAAACAACGATTTTTATAAGCTCTACGTGTTCAGTGATGTGTGTTCTCTAATAAGCAATGCAGACGAAGTCGCGAGTATCAGCTAGTTCAGTATAAGTATAAATTCGGCAGTACCTATTTAATAAATAAAATACTGTAATGCATTTAATTTATATGGTATCTTTTAGATGTGCTGAAACGCGTCCTTTAATAATTAATTATGTGTTCTGTTATAGTCATGATTGTATTCGTAGTCAGAGAATATGGCTCTGTGCATTTTAGACGATTGTTTGACAAGCGGGGTTCCCTGTGTCACTTGTGTCGGTCGGCCTCTAAATCAATTGATAGACTGGTTGAGCCCCTAGTTGACTATAGGTCAGGGTTGCCACGTAAGCGTTAGTTTTTTGTACAAACATTCCTTATTTATTTAACCCGAAATTCGATTTAATTTGTATGATATATATCAATGGTCCTGTACATTGAAAGTAATTTACGGGTGGTAGGGCTGGGTATCAAGTGGAAGTACTCACTTGCTATCGAGCCTGAGCGGGTTGGTACCACCATCTCCTCTGTGACCGGCCATGAAGCACATCGGTGTGTTTTGCTTGTAGCAGGAGATAGCCGTTTGTTTTTTCATTTTATATCTGTGAAATGAAATGGTGAGCTGCGGCTTGACAATACTCCCGGTACAGTAGAGTCCATGAGCGACAGTTACCATTTATCATCAGGTGGGCCGTGGTTCGTCTCCCCCAACGTAATAAAAAAATTGGCTAATGCGCGTTATATCGGTATATACAAATAACTTGTGGTGATTTCATTTTTTTTAATTATTTATGGTGGCAGATGTGCCACGCCTGCCTGGTGGTAAGTGCTAACGGCCACTTACGGACTCAGCAATACCATGAATACTGCCAAGCCATGACTCGCCATTTAATTTCGCTGCCACATCAGCCAAGCTTAATAATTGAATTGGCTGATCTTCCACTACAACCAAAATACACAGAGGTATTTCACTGTCGATCATAGAAGGTGGTTGTACCGACCCGTTCTTGTTTGATAACGAGTGAGTACTTCCATTTGATACCCACTTACCAGTAATAAAATGGGTGATAATTGCTTATAATCATTAATTTTGAGCTCTTTAAAAAAAATACGTATATAATACCAGTTTTAAAGGGAAGCGCAATTTGCTGTAAGAATGTAACAAACAATAAATAAAGTCTTTTTTTAATAAAGTGGAAGCTTAAGCGACGATGCAATGATAGTTTTAAAAAAAACAAAATTGCTAGTGAAATTTCAAGGACACGTTTTCGTTACATGAGAGAAAAGTTATAATAAGTATATAATAGGAAAAAGAAAGCTACGATATAGCTTACATGCATGCATGCATTATATATTTATGCGTCAGGCGCTATGTAATTATTTAATACTAGCCTTTGCCCGCGGCTCCGCCTCAGCCAAAAGCTAATTTTTAGGTAATATCTCAGGTTCCCGATATACTCGTAGTAACGGGATAAAATGTATAGGTACCAGTTTTTAAGTCTAATCAAGAGCTACCAAATAGAAAAAGTTGCATCAAAATACGTTCAGTATTTTTTGCGTGATGCGCGAACGAACAAACAGACAATAAATCGAAAAAAATAAAGTTTTGTGTTCAGACATTCCTATACAAGCCTAATACAGTATTTTTTTCTTACAGACACAGTTCTGTTAAAGCTTTATAATACCTATAGATTACAGAACTCGTGCATAATTATTCATGTTGAACAAATTTTTCTCTCTCATTTTATATTAAATTTTTTACTGTACTTAGACAACCCTGTTGGGTTCATCCCAGCCTGCCTAAACACCTTCTTGGCCCGTCATGCGCGTCACGTACATATATGTAACAGGATTATATTGTGTCTAGAATACTAATAGGATCTAGCGTGGATGTAATTATTTCTTTTGTTTAACAGATTTGGGTCTGAATATTACCGGAGAACAATAGAGTAAGTAGCATCAATAGATGGCGCTATTATAAGGTTTTTCAATCAAAACGGACTTAATGGGACTTGACCTAATTAGGAAAATTGGATTCCTCCCTCTTTCCTTCAGTGATGCATACACATTATACAGTGAACAGAATATGGGTGTTTTGAGAAAGTCTTTAGTAGGAACTTTAGTTCAGTCTGCCTTATTTTTTTATGATAATATGGCTTGGGAATTTTAAAATGAGAAAATGAACAAGTGACAGTTAACGGTAGGACTTATTTATATTTTGACGTTTGAGGCTGCATCTAAAGAAAATAGTTTTAAGAAAGTATAACGCTGACAACTAACTACGCGCTTTACGATCATACGATACAACGTAAGATCTTAAAACCCAATTCCGCCACGTTCAACGGCTTTCATAAAAGAAGGGTGAAGCATATAAGTGTCACCACCCCATTCTTTCAAGGGAGTTTCGTACCAGGCTACTAAGGGAAGTAAACGAATTATCAACTATTGCATTACAGGTTGGTAGGTTTGGGTACTAAGTGGGAGCACACTTGTTATCTAGCCTGATTGTGTTGGTACCACCATGTGACTATGTGTCAAACGCCTTCGTGCGGTTTAGCTGTTGAGGGAGATAGCCCCCTATTCATTTACTTCATGTATGTACCACTACCGGACCGCTAAGCTAGTCCAGAGCATTTCCCGGGATTGGAAGGGAAACAGGTTCGATCCTGCTCGCAATAACTCTTTTTTCCGCTTTAACAAATAATTTGTTATAGTCCATCCATCATCCATCCATCAGCCTTTCAACGTCCACTGTTGGACATAGGCCTCCCCAAGAGAACGCCACACCGAGCGGTCCCGTCATGGGGGATAATGCCGTAATCGCCACGCTTGGCAGGCGGGTTGGCGATCGCAGTAGATGTTGTTAATAGTCGAGGGAGTACTGCTGCCCACTCCCCCAATATTCCCTCAGTCGGGTCTTACGCCTCCCGTGGGTAGAGAGGGGTGGGGCAATTCTATAGCCGGCCCCACACGGCACGAGTATTGTTATAGTAAAGTAGCTAAATAGAAATCACAAACCAGAAACTATGTTCGTACTTAATCACGAATTATCATAAATAACTAGATTCGCTAATAGCTATCTCCTTATTAGCGGAGTATAGTATCCAAATAAATCCTAAATGAGATTCGCACGCCAGTTAAAATATATTAAATTTATGACGTCACGTCATCCAAGGAGCGTTACAGCTGAATGTGTGTAGCAAATTAATCCTACGTTTCTAGGTCATTGGCATGCAGACGAAAAGGGATCATATGTAATATATAATAAGAATCTTTTTCAATTGACTTGTTAGTGCTTGAGTGATGTATGTGGTGTATTATGTTGTTTGAGATCGATAGGCGGGAGACAGTGATGTGCCACACGGAATTTCGGGAACGAGTATTGATGTAAATATATTTGTGTCGTATGAAGTGAATTTATTTTAATATCCGACCTAGGATTATTGTGGTTTCACAATTAAGTCCGCCTTGTACATAATATGCTAAAGGCCAAAAATAAATAAATAAATAAAATATATGTTGTTACATTTTTTCTTTTTTCCAAAGCAGCGGTCTGCTTTCACGAGTTAGATGGATTCAGGCTGTAGTTCACCACGCTCGGGTTGGCAGACTTCATAACCCGTCTAGAAAATCTCCCAAGCAGGAGGTTACCTCATGATGTTTTTCTTCACTGATCAATACCAATAATTTGTAAACAAAACACATATTTTCGAAAAACCTCGAAATGTTAGAAGTGTGTACCGTAACTGGGTATCAAACTCGATGCCATTGTCTTCGCAGTCCTTGGTTTAACCACTAGACTACACAGTTTGTAGGTATGTACACAGTTTTATATTGAGAGATGTATGTGCTTACATAGCATTACAGTGTGTAACGGAACCGGATCTCGTTATACGTTAACGGAAGATGTCTTGATGATTAATTGCATTAACGTGGCTCGTTTGGCAATCTGTTGTTTTGTATTATTTATCGTACATCTTTGGGGTTAAGAGAATTAGAGATTGTTTTAATACTGCAAATTTGACGAACAACTTTATTATGGTATGTACCGTAGACGTAGTTCAAGTTGGCAGACTTCACAAGCCGTCAAGAAAATTTCTGAGGCATGCAGGTTACCTCATGATATATCTTTGGGGTTAAGAGAAGTATTTTTTATTATAGACGATAACAATAAGCAGGTCTTCGTTTATTATTCGTAAGGTACCAGTTCAAGGAAAGGGATAGACGGTGGGGAGGAAGGATGATACATCCCTATGTAACCTTCTCATTCCCTGATGATAAGGTGGAAAAGAAGAGGATTAGAAGAGCGTTTGGGTTTCCAGCGCTCTTACTCGCTGGACGAAACAGAAGAACAAGAATACCAACCTAACAAGAGTCTACTACCAAACAAAAGATCTAAAAAAATCTAGTTTTTGAAAAAAATCTACCTAATAATAACTAAAATCTTTGCCAGAACTGTATTTACTTTTGTCTAAACGAAATTTTAATGTAGTTAGGTTTACAGGAATCCAAAATCTTGCCTATTATTCTGTTTTATTATACGTGTTTTATAGAGATGACCTTACCGGTTCACTGAGAATTGCATAGTAGAGTTTTTATTTTGTATGGCTCGGAAATAAGCACAAGACCTGCATGGCGGTAAGCTTAATTCATTTAAATGACTTCAGATTATGTCTTGTTAGAATGATGTAGTGAATAATTTACACGAATTAATATGAAAACTAACTTAATTTTATTGTGATAAATAGTTCAGCTAAGTTTTTTTTTAATATTGACTATTTCGTTTTCTAGTTGGTTCCACCCACTAATTAATTCACCGAATCATTAAGCAAAGTGAACTCGTATCGGTGAATTATTCCTTACTTCGTTTAACTGAACTAGTACAAGGTGCGGTAATTATTTTGTTTATGTGTCTCATTTTGTGAAATGTCAAAAAACAATATCATTAGGATCATTCAGCGACAGCTTCCTGGGTATGTTTAGTCATTATTTCTATCATCATAAAATCATTATGATGAATACAAAATGTATGATATTAAATATATTTTTTTACTCTCCCATTGTTGGGGTACGGGTTTTCTCACCACGTTGGCTCAGTGCAGATTGGTAGACACAAAGATGTAGGCATCCTGACGATGTTTTCCCTCACCAGCATTGATAATATTTGAATTATACATCATTTAATGTCATGGCTGCGTGTACATCGTTGATCTCAGATTAGGGATTGAACTCGTCTTTGTCTTGGCAGTTGTTGATCTTATTAGTAGAATATAACTCCGTATAATGAATACGGACACGGAGAGAGGATGGGTGAAAGAAGATTAACAAAACAGGTATACAAGGCGACTGTGAATAGGCAAGTTTGTAGAGGTCGATCTAGGCGAACGTGTTTTGACCAGATTGGAGATGTTCTTAAGGAAGGCCAGGTTAAGAGTACTCGTAACCAACGAGTACCTATGCATGAAAGCGCTGATGAAACTAGATGGAGCGAAAGATGTGTGTCAGGACTGTAGCAAGTGGTGAGAAGTGGTCTCTGCCTAACCCTACGGGAAAAAAGCGTGACAATATGTATGTTTAATGAATATAATAAAGTACTATAAACAAAGCAAGGAGGCAAGCTAAATCAAGAATACAAAACACTGTGCACTATGTCATTAAATACGACTTAGCTGACTTCAAGGTCGAACTCTAATCATTATACTCTAATCATTATACGCAGATCTTAAACAATTATATTATTGTCCTCTTGCATGATCACATTAAACCTATTTTACATAATTGTTCACCCTTCAGAGTTTAATTTCAATCATCGTGTCTTAAAAAGGCGAATTAGTTTGGTCAGTCTAGAATTAAGCATGTCCATTATAATATTATAGGTATCCAGTCGTTTCAAATAGTCGCTATCATAGAAATAAGATCTATAGAATCTAAGAAATATTATAGATTAACATTTCTATAGATATTAGTTATTTCTTATGACCAAAACGTATATAAATCACTTTTAACACAAATATTTGTCCATGCTATCTTTTACCATTAGCGGTAAACAAAATCAAGAATGTTATCGACCAGATGTTTTTTATATAACAATATTGACGACACAATGCGGTATATCCCAGCCAATTGAAATCTATCCCTCTCAATCTTCGGGTGATCGGTCCCACGGGATTTAGATTCGGGGTACACTCAATACAGGGATTACAGTTTCTGATATACATGATAGGATTGAGCTAGCACTTAAGTCGCTTGTGCAAACTGTTGTTAACAGGTTTGTGTGCAGTGATAGTTTAGTGGTATAAACAACAAAGCTTAAAGATTTAATTGACGATTGTCAAAACAGGTTAACCGGTTCTGTTATGGTTATTTTTGAACCCAACACTGTCCCACTACTAGGCACGGGTCTCTTATCAAAGTGAGAGGGATTCAAGCTGCAGTCTACCGTAAGTTTAGTATGGGTTAGCAGACTTAACAAGCCGTCGAGAAAATCTTTCCGGTTTTCAGGTTTCCTCACGACGATTCCGACGACCTCCATTGGTAATCGAACTTGATTACGCTTCTTTGGAGTCCTTGAATATATATCACTAGGATATCTATTGTCTTTGTATCGTTCTGTGTTTAAAACATAAAGGAAGTAAAAGTATCAAGTAAATTTACAGCAAATCATATAGGGAATATTATGGCGTTGATGACGTATTCATGTACGTAACGTACCTACGTACGAAATCGTCGACTCATTTGTTTTAATTTTAGTCATATTCTGGTAACACTTGTGGTTTATGACACTTCGTTTTGGCATGGTTTTGTTTGTATTTATGTGGCATGGTTTTAGATGGCTTCACTGGATTGTTCGTAATGTTCCGTCTATATTTTATAGTTAGTCTGAGGAGTTTAATGGCATTTTTGGCCTTGCTATTAGGCTATTTAGTTTATTATTCTAATAACTATAAAGTTGGTACAATAGGCGATCACAATACTACGATATTTTCGGACATAATGAGATTAAGTGCATATTATTATGCAGTAATAGCCTAGTAGTAAAACCAAGGACTGCAAAGACAGTGGTATTGATTCGATCCCGAGTCCAAGGTTCAGGCCCCGTACAGCACACACTTGTGACTTATCGAGATTTTTCGAAATTATGTGTGTATTTGTTTACAAATTATCACTGCTCGGTGAAGGAAAACATCGCGTGGACATCTATGTCTGAAAGTATGCCTGAGAGGTCCTGCTCATGACTGTTATTTTCGATTTGACATTTTCACACTTTGTGTTTATTTATAAGGCTGTAGCATGTCAAATGCTAAAAAAGTGTATTTAAACATCTAAGTGTATTTATACAATAATAAGAATTAAATTGGGTTATTGTCCGTATATTTATGAATTTAATTGAAAATACTAATTAATGTTCATATATTTATTATTTATTTTTTGTAGATATATTTGCATGTCTTTTATAGACAGAATATGACAAGAAACAATGTGATACTGCTAAATGTTATCTGGTTGTACCTATATTCCTTGCAAATAAATTATTCTTATTCTTATCTAAATATGCCTGAGAGATTTTCTCGACGGCTTGTGAAGTCTCCCAACCTAGACTGGGCCAGCGTGGTAGATAATGACTTAATCCCTCTCACCATGAGAGGAGACCTGTGCCCAGTAGTTGGACAGAAAAAGGGTTTAAAAAAAATGTGTCCTATGTAGTTTGGTAGCGATCGAATCAACATAACACTTATTGGTTTTTTGGAAATCATGTGTCAATTTTCATAGAGATTAATTAAAGTGTCGTAGAGTGACGTAGTATTTATATACTGAAGTGCACGCGGGTGATGTCGCGGGCAGAATGTTGTAAGTAATAACAGCGTATTACAAAGTTGTTTACAGCAAAACAACAGTTAGGGGCCATTATATCTGTAACGGTGAAGTTCCACTCGTCAGCAATCAGTAAGCAGGTTAAGTGCACACAGAACTATGATTAATGTTCTGTTTGTATTTGGAGATTGGATGTTAAATGCAGTGACAGCTTTTGATAAAATTGAGGGCTGACTAAACATGTATCGAGTTTGATCCCTAGATTTAAATCGGGAACCACTGAAGTAATGTAACATAGTTGCAGTGGCATGGCCCGCCAATACAGGCGGAGAGATGGCACACGGCAGGTTTATTTAGTGGGTGAGGCTCCACACTACCCTGTTCGTTGCCCCGAATGACGGGGTGTGCGTTTGGTACAATGATTCCCGCCTAAACATAAAAAAAAACAAAAGGCTTAAATCGGACTTTGCAATGCAAGCACTTTTCGGAATAAGTATGAAATTGATGCTGAACTATCACTGAAAGAATTGTGAGAATGATTCGATGTATTGTAAAGACTATCGCCTATGTCATTCTCATAAATGAGGCGACTCGTGCACGACAGTAGGATGCTAAAAAAAATTTAAAATGCTCCGCGAAGTCACTGTAATTAAAGAATTATTCTCTGGAATATTGTATATAGACTTTGTTAAGATTGTCATGGTTATATCGTTATAACATTAAAATTAAGCCACATGATATTTATCGGGAGTAAATTTATGAGCTTCTAGACCCCCGCATTGTATGGAGCCGTTTAAAATGTAAAGTTATTTAATACAAAGGAGTATTATAGATACGCCGGCAAAATAGTTTTTTTATTAATATGCTGTGTTATGAAATAAAAATGCTTGTATAAAATTTATCGCGTCAATCAGAATTGAGGATTATATTACCTGTAAATGTTATAAAAACATTTATCAAAAATGGTATCAAATTAAAAAGTAGATGTTTAAGAAAACCTCTCTAAATATAACCATTAAGAAGTGGTTAATCTACTTGGCAATCGCAATGATTCTAAGCACGCAACGATTTGAACCCCCGACCCCAAATTCCGTGAGTAAATACGCGCGCAAAGGAATCGCATTCGTTCAATGTGATATGATAATATCCTAGGTATCTCTTAGAGCTTTATAACTTAATAGGTGACAACCTAAATATTGTATAGGCATGATACCAGGGTATAAAACTTTCACTAATTTTCGCACAGTAAGGTACTTAACATACTTACTTATCATCACGCCATTTACCTTGCGGGGTAGGCAGAGAGAACAGAGTGCCAAGAGGCTCTATTCTTGCATACATCTCTCGCTTCCTCAACATTCATAACTCTCTTCATACACGCTCGCCTGTTTCGGAGACTAAGGTACTTAATATCCAATATAATTATTTGTAGATCCAATTACATTTTTTGTTCTATATATTTTTTAATTTTTGTTAAATACGAGTATAACTATGTTAACAAAGATTAATTAATTTAATATATTATACAAATTAAACATATACATAAGTATAACTAAAAATAGCTGAAAATATAAATTAAAATTACAAATTTATCTGTGAATATACGAAATATTTAACAGCACAGGTGTGCATCTTGCCTTTTTATATGTCATTAGCGAATTCTTTTTAACGCCATCCATTATACGAGTATATGTGCGTATTTGCCAGCCGTGCCATAATGCCTTACTTTTTTAATTAACAGTTTGCAAAAGAATAGGTTTACAGCCCAGGATAATCTATGGCGAAAGAGATTTAATAGCATTAATAATCGCGTTAATTTAATTTGACTTTCGAATCGAGATTTGAGACAAAACCAAGGTCTGCAAACGCGACCTTCAAGATGAATTGAGTTCGAACCGTAATCTGAGGGTGAGGTACACACCTGTTTTTTCAGAATAATAATAATGATCTCCAGATCGTAATTTCGATCACAGCGGCTATTTTCAACAGACACTAGCTGTACGCAGGAGATATAGTGCACAATGCGCAAACTAAAGTGCACTCTCTGTTCCCTCACTCTCATAGTCCGATGGGACGGTACTCCGATACCAATGGAGAGAGAGCAGGCGCAGGACCAACGGCTTTACTTGTTTTTCGAGACATGGGGGTGAACACCGCCAACTTCCTAATTCCGGCTTATTGAGAATTTCTTGACTGTAAAAACACTTCAATCAATAAAAACTTAAAAACCTAATAACTTTTTGTTGCCCGACCTGGAAATCGAACCCGATATCTTATGATTTACATCCGGATATACCTACTATCACTAGACCTCAGACAGTTCCGGAATAATATGTGTGTATTTTTCATAAACTATATCACTACATGATGAAGCAAAATATCGTGAGGACAACAGCATGCTTGAGAAATTATTATTTATTAAATTTATAGCAACATGGTCTGCGACTGCGTCGACCTCAGATTTGGTCAATAAATACTTATTTAATACTGTGTATAAATGAAATATACGAGTATACCTATTAATTATAATTGCAAAGGAAATATTCTTTAGTTTATCTCTAAGTCATACAGTTTAAGGTAGATGGTGACGATATTATGATCATTATAACTTTGGAACAGCGCATTGCGATTTCAGAGCAAAACAAAAGAAAGACGGATAATTACGAAGAATCTAGAGAAAATCTATGCCCCGTTAGTAATTACACGTGTTTACGCACACAAACAAACAAAAGCATTCCCCAACTAAGTAACATAAAGCACGAGAGAGTATGATTTTAAAATCACCAGACCAGAGACAGTATGATTTAAAATCACCCCAAACGACTCAACAATTTCGTACGTATCTACGTTACGTACATGAATACGTCGTCAGCGCCATAATTATATTCCCTATATCATTTGCTGTCTAAATAAAAGAGAATTACTTTGTGTTTTAAACATAGAACTTTTAACAATTTACCCAAATTATAGGGATTTTTTCGTTCCGCTGATAACACTCTCACACACACATGTTTAAAAAAGTGGATTCACGTTTTAATTGAAAATGCGGTGTTACTTTTTTCTTGGCGTGAGATTGCGATATACCTACGGCCAGCTATCTTAGCGACAAGGAACTTCTGGCAACACCTCCCTGAGAAAATCAATACGCGAACGAATGTTATATTGGTACTTATAATATATGTAGTTCTGAGTTGAGTGAAAAACGTTGCAGATTTATGGGTCGGGATAGCAGTCCCTGTCTGCATAAGTGTAAGAACATATAAATAAGGTCAGCGGAAGAGAATAAGATGGTGTCACGGCGATAAAAATACCGTCACAAAAACAATTGTGAATCACACCACTATAGGAATAGAGCTCAATTTTTATTTTCAAGTGATTACTGTCACACTATTGGGATATTTTTTTTATTGCTTGTGGTGGCAGACGCGCCAAGGCTTATCTGATGGTTAATGGTAACCGTCGCTCATGGACTCAACTATACTGAGAGTATTGTCAAGTCGCTGCTCACCATTATTCATTTCACAGATATGAAATGAAAGAATAAACGGCTATCTCCTGCTACAACCAAAACGCAACGATGTGCTTCATGGCCAGGAACACGGGAGATGGTGGTGCCAACCCGCTCGGACCCGATAGCAAGTGAGTACTCCCACTTGGTACCCAGCCCTACCACCAGTAATGCAATGGGTGATCATTGCTTACTTCCCTTAGTCACCTCATACGACACCCGTGGCAAAGAATGAGGCGGTGACACTTGTATTCTTAATCCGTCACCACACATATAGTATATCTCAGAGTGAGAGCGGTTCAGCCCCCGTAGAACGTCCCTGTAGAACTCACTAAATCGTATCGACATCGTATCGTCTCGCTTGTGATTGGTAGAGAGATCACCGTGATTGGCCGAGGGATTATTACGACATTACGACATGTGAGATATGAGATTCTGCCTAACCAGGTCGCAGTCCACCGCAAAGGCCCAGAGCGGGTTGGCAGACTTCTCAAGCAAAATTATATAACGTGAGTGGCAAACAAGCATACGGCCCACCTGATAGTAAGTGGTTACCGTAGCCTATAGACGCTAGCAACACCAGAGGCATCACTCGCGCGTCGCCATCGCCAGGGAAAGGGATAGGAAGTTTATTAAGGAGGGATAGGATACTAAGGATGGGATAGGAAGGGTAATAAGGAGAGGATAGATAGGGGGTATGGGCCTCCAACACTCACTCATCATACGAAACACAACGGTAAGTTTACGCTGATGTTTCGTGAGAGGGTGGTACTTCCCCAATCGAGCAGACCCATTCAAGCTGGGATAAGCAAGGTTCTACCATTAGTAAACTCTCACGATGTTTTCTTTCACCGAGCAGTGATAATTTGTAAACAAATACACAATTATTTTCTGAAAATCTCGAATATTCAGATGTGTACCATGACCTTGGCTAAGAATCGAACTCGCTACCTTTGTCTTTACAGTCCTTAGTTTTACCACTAAACTATCGCTGAATTTTTGGAATATCTAAGCTCGTAGCTCCTAAACGAATGGACCGATTTTGATACGGTTTTTTAGGTTTGAAAGCTGACGTGATCTTAGCTGCAATATATAAAAATATGTTCAGGCGTTAAGGTCATCCATTTATTTTGTTACCTGCAGTAGGGATCTTAGACGCATGTGTATTTAATTTTTTAGTTCTATTGGTATAATTTTTTTTATCTTTAATTTGCAAAGCATTATCGTCTGATTAGTTTGATTTAAAAAGTTAAGAGACGATGATTGGCATGGGTGACTTTGCTGGATAGAACGACAAGTCGACGACCCTTCAAGAAGAGGGATTCTCGAGTAGCGACCACAAATTAGATGGACTGACCGCGCAGTTAAAATCACAGAAAGCCGTTATCTGCAGGCGGCTTAGAATTGCTTATTGTATAACGTCTTCTTCGAGAGGTCCATCAGGAATAGATTGGTGAAAAGTCAGCTAAAAAATGTTTTACGTACGTACTTACTTAAGTAGATTAAGAAGAGTAAAATATGTTATGATTTTATCGACGAAAACGATTGAACGAAATTGTGTAAAAATTCCAACGACAACATCGGGACGAATTGACCTAGGTCACTATTTAATTACAACGCCATCTATGAACAGTTTCGCGTAATGTGAATACTTTAACTTTATAGAATTCCTGAGTAATAGGATTGGTTGCGCGGCGAGCGGGGTCACTGACCGCGCGCCGAGTCTACTCCGCTCTACAATACTTCACTTGACGTCGCTCTGTGATCGGCAATCTCCATAAAAATGTCTGTTTGCTTGTTTGTCTTGTATCTCAGCTTAGATCGGCTTCCAGTTGATATAGCCCTTAAGTTCTCTTAAACTATACCTACCTGGCTACAGGCACACAGCCTACACCGGCTTTCCAGATTTGTATTTTTTACTACATGTAAAAAATGGAAGAAGAATATGCAGTTCAGCTGATGGTAAATGGTAACAACCTCTCATTGATTCAGCTATATCAGAGGTTTGCTCAACAGCGGCCTACGATGTCGTTAATTCCCTTTCAAGGCCTTGTTTAGGGGCTGTTCATAAGTAACCTCAAGTCAATTTTATTTTTATGGACCCAATCCGTCATTTGACTAACCCTCTTTACATTAAAAGCTAGATGATGATGAGATCCCACACGTCGTAAATTTCATTTTGATAAAAAAAGGAACCAAACTGCGGACGTCACGTTTCCTAAGACCCCTCCGTCTCTTCTTGATATATTTTTTGTCACACTTGTACGCGAATGTATTTCATGAAGGGCCCCTCTAGAGTAAGCCACGTCATAGTACGATGACTATAGTAACAATTGGTTCTGAAATATTATGAAAAAGAAACCTACGTTACATTTAGCAATGACCTTTCGATTATAAGTTCCCTAGATATGTATGTCACAATATCAACAAGATCAGATGGGCCTGCCGTTCAATCGATTGGAATCAACGCTTTGAATCAAAGGTATCGAGTTTAACCTCGGATATTCGGAAAAGACGTAGATTGAAATCGATCTGAGAATATTTATTCTTATATTCTCTATGCATTCAAGCGTTCGCTGTATCTACTTGTTATGGAGATCGAATCTTATAATATAAATAAATAGGCCATATTGTCGTAACTACTCATGGCACTTTACCTCGCGTATCGCAGCTGCTAATTTTTTTATCTATAAGCTAATTAAAAATCCGTTTAGTAGTTTTTGCGTGATGTGCAAACAAACAGACAACGTTTATAAAAAAAAAGTTCTGTGTTCAGAGACGCTTTTTTTTGTGAAGGCGGGAAAAATGTACCTAACCGCACACCCCATCATTCGGGGCAACGAGCAGGGTAGTGTGGGGCCCTCACTCACTAAATAAACCCGTCGTGTGCCGTCTCTCCGCCTGTATTGGCGGGCCACTGGAACTATGTTACATTGCTTCAATAGTGTGTTCAGCGACGTCTAAATAGCCTAATATAATCATTATTTCTAATTTTTTTTATTATTGCACTTAGTGGCAGTCGAGCCACGGCCCATCCGATGATAAGTGGTAACCGTCGCTCATGGACTCAACTATACCGAGAGTATTGTCACGCCGCTGCTCACCATTTCATTTCACATAATGTACGAAATAAAAGAATAAACGGCTATCTCCTGCTACAGCCAAAACGCAACGATGTGCTTCATGGTCGGTCACACGGGAGATGGTGGAACCAACCCGCCCGGGCCCGATACCAAGTGAGTACTCCAACTTGGTACCCAGCCCTACCACCAGTCATGCAATGGATGATAATTGCTTACTTCCCTTAGTCGCCTCATACGACACCCGTGGTAAAGAATGGGGTGGCGACACTTGTATTCTTAGTCCGTCACCACACGGTCAAATATCATAAATGTACAGATGTAGCCTTAACGAGCTTTATACATATAGTACTATGGCGCGTGGGGATCCCACTGACTATGTCATATGTGTTACGCACATGAATACGTGGTCAGTGCCATAATAATCCCTATATAATTTGCTGTAAACCTACTTTATATTTTTAGTTCCTTTATGTTGTAAACATAAAAAAATTTAAAATTTACCAAAAGTTAAGAGATTATTTTCTTTCTGGTGACAACACTTTCACATACACATCTTTCAAAAAGTCGCTTCATTTTTTAGTTGACAATGAGGTGTCTATTTTTTAGTTGACGGTTTACTATACCGAATCTATCAACACTTTTATATAAAAGTGTTCGTAATATTAAAGATTTTCTGCTACTGAACGTTAAAAAATAGCGTTAGCACTTTCAAAATAATTGAAGCACTGACTGCTGAGTGCCTTTTACATGTAGTCGTAATTATAGACCATAAAATACAGAGTACAACACCACAGCAGCGTATAATTCTGTGGTGAATTTGTGCTCGTAACCGCACGCGTGTTCGCTACCTATTGCGGGGTGGGCACTGCCGCCGGTCTGCGGTCGAGTACATATAACGCGATGGATGTATCGGTTTTATGGACACACAAAGTGTTGGTTAGGGATGTTATGGAACGAATTCGAATTCTATTTGTTGGCACCTCCGGTATGAATTACACCTGTGTCGATTTTGACATGAAAACGGAGGTCTGTTATGATTAGGTAGCTGATGTACGTATGCAGATGAAGTTAGTACCTACACGTTCTCTTCGTGCATATCTAACTAGTATTATTGCACGCCTCATAAGCGAAGCGTTGAGGTGGGTACTGCTCTCGTTTCATGTAGAACAACAGATTTTTCAAACTTAAAATGTCTCTATTTATCATATATTGCACTTGTAAAATAATATATACACACACATATCAAGAAAAACCACTATTTTTAACACTCATTATATTTTTGATGCCAGTTTTGTTATTTAAACTAGTTATGAAACTGTTTAAAAAAGTTCTGTCTTGGACGTCCGTTTGTTGTAGGTAATGTATGTTAACACGATAACGACCGAAATACTTTACTAATCGAGTATTTTTTTTTTCTTTTACAATTCAGTACAACTACGAATAGAGCCCTACCACTTTTCACGGTCTAATTCGATGTGGTTTAATTGTTATTAAATAAACAAAAAAATATTTAATATTTACGCTCGATTCGACACTAAAACCAGCGCCTCGAAGTAAAATTAGCGCTAGATGGCGTAAAACTACAGTACCTACTTATTGAAATTAGCGCTATCTACTATTATGTGATTTATTGAAAACTACTTAATAGGACCAATACATTATTAGTTACTCATCAAATAATCAATTTTATTATGAAAAATGAAGATTATGAGGCGTGCACTTTTGGATTTTCCAAAGTATTTTTATCATCGTCTTCTCTCCATTTCAGAAACACCTTCGATGTAAACACACCGGGTTCTACTATTTTTATTATATATGTAGGTATAGATTAATATAATGTGAGAGTAAGTTTGTTTGTAATCAATAATCAAAATGTTACGTATACCTACTACTCAATAGTTAGAGATATTATAGTCTCGAGTACATACAGTATTTAATTTTGAATTATTCTGGCGAGGAATTTTGTGTTTTTCACACACACCTCAATCTCGAAATACCGAATGAGACAATGATGATGCTCACAGTCGCAGTGGGCCGTTGGATGCAGACAGCACAGGATCGCTCGTTGTAGCGCTCTCTTGGAGAGGCCTAGGTCCAGCAATGGAAACGAATATGGCACCTATGTCACGTATTGTAAAAGATAATTTAGGAATATTTAGATATTTTTATATAAGTATATTTTTAGCATTTGACATGCTTAGCAACATACATTAAACACAAAGTGAAAAATGTGAAAATCGAAAATAACAGTCACGAGCAGGATTTGAACCTGCATCTCCTGGATACCGTCCAGATTCAGATGAATTGGCAAGCATCTGGACGGTATCCAGGAGATGCAGGTTCAAATCCTGCTCGTGACTGTTATTTTCGATTTTCACATTTTTCACTTTGTGTTTAAGATAATTATCTTTAGGACTTTCTGCTCAAAACGCCATAAGTTATGGAACGAAATCGCACGCCTCAAAGAGGCAAAACTCCCATTTTAGGCTATTAATGTTGTTATGCAATGCATATACTAAAGAAAACAAACCTATAAAAAATATTATCGTATTTTTTTTAAACTGAAATTATGATTTTTCCAACCCTCACATAATTATCCGGTGGACCACTGAACAACGTCAAAAAATTGCAGTGGTCGACTAATACAGGCGGAATGGCGACACTCGACAAGCTATTTTAGTGAATGAGGACTCCAAACTACTTGTACATAGGACGGTAAGGTGTTAGGTTAGGCTTTTTTTTCCTGACTTAAATAAACAAAATAAAAAGGTTGACAACACCGGAGCGCCGCACCCTAGCGTACAACTTCTACGGCTACTTGTAGTATAAAAAAATACAGTTTACATCATTTGTGGACATACCATTAATTTTAAAGATGTCATTTACGTAATACGGACCTCGTGGCGTAGTCGGTAGTGTAACCGACTTCCTTGCACGAGGTCGTGGGTTCGATTCCCATTCAGGACAATTATTTGTGTGGTGAACACAGATATTCGTACTGCGTCAGGGTGTTTTCTATCAGCTATTATATGTATGTATTTACAAAAAAAAAAGTAGTATAATGTATTATATCCATAATCTGGTATCCACAGCACAAGCGTTAAGCTTAGTTTGGGACTAGAGCACGTTGTGTGAAAATGTCCGTGAATATTTATTATTATTATATATTTATTAATACGATAAGGGTCTATGTACTTATCAATGCAATTTAGTCTTGTAATATCAATCAGTATAAAATATTCAAACTAATAGTTCCAGAGATTCATACATACAAACTATTTACATAAATTGACTTTATGGCAATTTTATTGCTTCATTCGACATTCAATTCAAACAGATGGTAAAAAATGATCACCATTAACATTATGGTCTCGTTCATATTATAACATTTCAAATAACTTAACACATATTTTTGCAACATATCTTCATCCCTTATTAAGGTACAAGGTCTTTGTTACCAGATCAAACTAAATTTATTATAATGCTAACTACTCCTAGGATCACAATGAAAATGAGGTAGGAATGATTTGCGAACCCACCGGCGGCGAACCACTAATGTCATATAGTTTCAGACAGCACAAGAAGGGCTTATTTAGTGGGTGAGAGCCCCATACCACTCTGCTCATTGCCACGAACGACAGGATAGTGGTTAAGAACATTTATACGCGCCTAAAAAAAATAATAGGTTACAGAAAGTTGGTTAGGGGTATTAGTATATTTTTATTTGAGGTAGTCTTATAATATTTGTGCACTTGCAACCTTCACTGTGCTGGCAATCAGATGGATGTGACCAAAAGGTGACACTTATTTGTGGACATCTGAACTCCTTCGTGTTTCGGATGACACATTAAGCAGTCGTTATAGGTCGGTCATGGGTTGGTCCATGGCCCAGTATTATTGGGCCATGGGTTGTTCTAAGTTCGCCATTTGTTGTGTTGGGTCGTGGAGATCAGATATACAGTGGCTTCGTGGAAACTGGTGGATCGGCTGAAACCGAACAGATTAGAAGCTGACCCCAACGAGACATAGGGATTGGCTGGAGAGATTAAGATGATGAGACGATGATGCTAGTTAAGGTTATTTAATATAATTTATATTATCAATTAGATAACTAAAGGTCACTATGTGGTTATAAATAAAAAAAGGTTGATTATGAAATAAAAATGATGCTCAACATGCATGATGTTAATGATATTTGTTTATTGCAAAAAAGATCTTGGTTTCGAATACCTTTTTTTTTGTTCAGGCGGGAAAATATTTACCTAACCGCACACCCCGTCGTTTGGGGCAACGAACACGGTAGTGTGGGGCCCTCACCCACTAAATAAACCCGCCGTGCGCCGTGTCTACGCCTTTATTGGCGAGTCTGGAACTGGAACTATGTTACATTGCTTCAGCGGTTGGTTTCGAATCCTAACAAATCATATAACTTATATCTACCCCTAAATCTTCCACAAGTAATAAAGATTTCAATTTGAAGCTTTATCTTATTTCACATAGTCGAAGATTTATAAAATACTAGCCTTTGCCCGCAGCTCCGCCGCAGCCAAAAGTTAGTTTTAGGCTATATCTCAGGTTCCCGATATAGTAGCGGGATAAAATGTATACCTACCGATTTTTAACAGTCTAATCAAAAGCTATCAAATAAAAAAAGTTGCATTAAAATCCGTTGACTAGTTTTTAAGAGATGCGCGAACGCAGAGACAAAAAATCTAAAAATCATTGTTTTGTATTCAGACACGCCTATATAGCCTAATACAGTCAGTTTTTCTCCAATATCTTAAATGTAAAGACACAGCTCTGTTACAGCTTTATAATAGTTAGGATATAAAAATGAAGAGTTTTATCTTATGACGTCGTTGATGATTCAAACATATTAATAATAATAATAGACATGGTACAATTTACCATTTATTCTGGCAACATAGTTCTGTCACGTTTATACCAGTAGTGGCGGCCATGTTGTTTATGAAAGTATCTCTGACTATAATCAATGTTCCTTCCTATAATCCTAGTTTGTTGTTTTATTGCCTTCGAAAGAAGTTAAAATCCAATGTCTATTTAGTAACTACCGATAACTGAAGCATTAATTCAGTTTATTACAACCATTTCCTTTTCATAACATATATTTATAACCTTTTTACTGGTTCCAGGTGAGTAATAAATAACTTGTAAACTTACCTGCGAATAGGTTATCGTTGAAAATACTCACAGCTATATGTAACTTAACAATTTGACATACTTAATATAGATTAAACACAAAGTGAAAAATGTGAAATCGAAAATAACAGTCACGAGCAGGATTTGAACCTACATCTCCTGGATACCGTCCAGATGCTTTGCCAATTCAGCCATCCTGACAATTGCTCCTGACTGCTAATTTCGATAACACATTCATACTTTAAATCTTAATTGTAAAATTAAGTTTACGTGGTCGGTACATTGTATGAAAATACTGCCGACAGGTGGCGCTGGCGTCACCCAAAGACGTTAAGTACGAATGTGTTATCGAAATTAGCAATCAGGAGGGTAACCAGGAGATGCAGGTTCAAATCCTGCTCGTGACTGTTATTTTCGATGTCACATTTTTCACTTTGTGTTTAATGTATAGTGCTAAGCATGTCAAATGCTAAAAATATATATATAAAAATATTTAAATACTTAATATAGACTATGTTTTCTTTGAGAAATCCTGTAATAGGCAAGATTCTCTCCGTGTAACAACGGATGAAGATCTGCATGTAACAACAATACGGTATATTTCGTATGGTGATTGAGAGCGCTGGGGGCCCAAACCCAGGGGGGGTTTACTTATCCACTTGTTATTTATCCTTCCTATCCCCTTCCTTAGAGATGGCGACGCGCGAGTGATACCTTTAGTGTTGCTAGCGTCTATAGGCCACGGTAACCATCAGGTAAGCTGTATACTTGTTCGCCATCCATGTAATATAAAAACAATGTTAGTTTTTTTTATTGCTATTGATGGCTGACGCGCCACGGCCCACCTGATGGAAAGTGGTATCCGTCGCTCATGGACTCAACTATACCGAGAGTATTGTCAAGCCGCTGCGCACCATTAATAAACGGCTATCTTCTGCTACAGCCAAAACACACTGACGCTGACGTGCTTCATGACCGATTACACAGGAGACGGTGGTACCGACCCGTTCGGGCCCGATAGCAAGTGAATACTCTCAGTTGGTACCCAGCCCTACCACCACTAATGCAATGGGTGATAATTGCTTACTTCCCTTAGTCGGCTTGTACGACACCCGCGGGAAAGGATGGGGTGGTGACGCTTGTATTCTTAGTCCGTCACCACACGGACAACACACAGTTAACGGAGAAGACCATCTTTAATAAAGGTTAATAAAATTATCCATCTAACACCGGTGAGGTTCTTACCGGAATTGATACGATCACTATATACAACTGCCAACTAACACAGAGCACGACGTATTCATTTTTAAAACAATAAATTTAAAAGACAATAACCACGATTCATGTCGAAAAAACGCATCGAAAAAAGTTAAAGTGCAACGAACTTTATCGTTATGCAACGTTAAGGCTGCTGCCCCCCTAGCTAAGTGGCATTGAACGTTGTAGAATAGAATAGAAATAACCAGTGTATGCGATTGACAGTCGACTACGATTACGTTGTCGTAACCATATGTCAATCTCATACATAGATTCTTTTTTCTTGTGTGACGTTTGGTTGTTAGCCTCAGATGGCTATGACAACCTTACCCGGACAATTGGTGAGCGCAGAGGGCTCTCAACCCAACATGACACGTCTTTCGCCCCCGTCGGCGGGGACGAAACCGTGGATAATTACTTGAAGTAGCTGCGCGAACTGTGTATGCTCTGTTCTGAGCGTGAGTTGTCTCGTCGTCGACTTCGTCGAGGCTATGTCGCGGTCTGCGTACGCGCGATATCTAAGACGGTTTATACCTAGCCGACTCAACCATTAGAGGGTTAGCGTGAGTAATGGCGGAGTCAAAGAAACTACGGGAACACCGTTTCATAAATTGCTTGATAGTAAGCAATTGCAAGTCCATGTGGAGGTCGACATTGCGTATGAACGGTGCACCCGTAGCTCTGCGCATGAAGCTATTCTGTAGTGTTTGTAATCTATGGATCCTGTGTGCCTTGGCGTGTGAAAATACTACACTGGCCTACGTCATAATAGGACGTATGCAGGCAGTGCAGAGTCTGACCTTATTCCTAAGTGAGAGTTTTGACCTAGAGTTTAACAGAAAGTGCAAACGTGATAGTGTCCCTTCCACTCTCCGAAGTAGTACCTTGTATACTAGGCCATTGTGCCAGACTTTATCGAAAGCCTACGCTACATCGAAGAAGAGTGCACCGATGAAGTGGTTTCGTTGCATTTTCGAGTAGGAGTACTCTACGATGCGATGGACTTGCTGCATACTAGAGTGCTTGGCTCTAAAGTCTAATTGATGGTGGGGTATTCTATTCTATTTAACTAGCATTTATACTACTTGGATAGATAGAGTTTCATCAGAGATGAGCGAGGTAAGCGAAAAATATGTTCTTGATGCCGTGATGAAGATATATCTAGATTTAGACTGAATCAGAAGAGTATTCGACAAGGCATACAGAAAAAGGTATTCATATGTCAGTTTGTGCTCAGCTTAGTACCTAGTGGGTCTATCCAGAAAATGTTAGTCTATCTTTTATGAACAGTAATAAAATACTAGGATTAAATGAAAAGAAAATACGTGATTTCTTCTTATATTCGTATAATACCGTCAAACAGATGTGAGACTGCCTTCTCTATGGCTTATGTACATATAGGGGACGTAGTTTTAGTTTGCGAAAGATACTGGAAGATGTGTCATTGGAACAAATTTACTCTGTACTTCATAATACTTTGAATCTTTTAGTATTTCCTTATTCACACCTCTTGCTGGATAGCACGGTAAAAAAGTTTACGAGCGCATAGGCTTCAGTGAGTATAGAGGTTGCGAGTTTATATGTTTAGTACTTCTTCATTCTTCATGCTGTCTAGAATCATTTCTAACACTTATCGTTTACATCTTATAACATTTACTGCTCAGCCCCCCTCGCCACGTTACATAGACGTTGTAGAATAGAATAGAAATAAAATACAATAACCAAGGTATGGGATTGACAGTCGGTTACGCTTACGTTGTCGTATAACCTTATATCAATATCATACATCAATTATTCTATTCTACTAGAGTTTATGCCACTTGGCTTTTAATGGATGATGAAAATTTTTGTCTGTTTGTTTGATCGGGCATTACGCAAAAACTACTTAAGGGATTTTGTTTGATAGCCTCTTGATTACACTTAAAAACTGGTATACATTTTATCCCGCTACTATTTTGGGAACCACCTGAAAACTAGCTTTTGTCTGTGGTAGAGCAGCGTGCGAAGACTAGTATCATATATGACTGGGTGTACAAATAATCCCAGAAGAAAATAATGTCATGAACACATCGCTCAAGAGAGCGATGATGAGCGATGATGGGAGAGACGACACACGGCGGGTTTATTTAGTGGGTGAGGGCCCCACACTATCCTGTACGTTGCCCCGAACGACGGGGTATGCGGTTAGGTACATTTTTTCCCGCGCAAAAAAATATTATATCTCAGGTTCCCGATATAGTGGTGGTATAAAATGTATACCAGGTTTTAAGTCTAATCGAGAGCTATCAAACAAAAAAGGTGCATCAAAATCCGTTCAGTAGTTTCTGCGTGATGTGCGAACGAACAAACAGATAAACAGACAGACCACCTAAATAGCCTAATACAGACATTTTTCTCGAATATCTTAAATGTACTGATATAGCTCTCTTACAGCTTTAAAATAGTAAATATGTATAGATATAGCGAGTCTGTAAGTAGGTTAGACATGGAGCATGACGTCATACATGGAGTCATGTTTGAAAAAGTGACTTACAATACAGGACATCAGGCAACTCGGGCTTACATTGACGATGCTTTATACGTATATATACGTAATGAGATTTAAAAAGAAATAATTATTTTTAATCAAACAACCTTACAACCAATTAAACCTCAAAATAATTCAAGTAGATCTTTTAAACTTTTTTTACATGTATATTTCACAAAAAGCTAGGCCAGATATGTGATACATAATATGAAATAACGATCTAATTAGTGGGTAAACGGAAGTGCTTCCGCTTGGAATCTTATTAGGCGATGCTTTAATTAACCTATTTCACTTGGTGGCAGATACTAGGTAGATTTTTTATTGCTGTAAGTGACAGACGAGGCGACGGCCTACATGGTGGTATGTGGTAACCGCTTATAGACTCAATACTATTGTAAATACTGCCAAGCTTCTGCTCACCAGTTCGCTAATGGCTAATGATAAAAATATGTCAGGGTGCGTCACGGTCGGTGGTCGGTGGTTCTAACCCACTCGGGTCTACAAGTGAATAGTCCCGCTTGGTACCCAACCCCAGCACCAATAAAGCAATGGGTGATAATATACTTTTCTTAGTCGCCTCGTACGACACCCGCAGTAAAGAATATGGTGCTATTATTAACAAGCTACGGGCCTCGTGGCGTAGTCGGTAGTGTAACCGACTTCCGTGCACGAGGTTGTGGGTTCGATTCTCACTCAGGACAATTATTTGTGTGATGAACACAGATATTTGTACTGCGTCAGGGTGTTTTCTATCTATCATATGTATGTATTTACAAAAAAAAAGTAGGTATATGTATTATATCCGTAATCTGGTACCCATAGCACAAGCGTTAAGCTTAGTTTGGGACCAGAGGAAGTTGTTTGAAAATGTCCGTGAATATTTATTTATTTATTTTATCAGTTTTTGATCTGTATGCAGGCGTGGACTTTGTCACCATTGGTATCAACTAATAAGTATGTTTTGATATTTTCAAGCATTTGACATGCTTAGCCATATAAAATGTAGCCGAAGACTTTAAGAAGAAATGTGTTATCGGAATTCGCATTCCCGAGCAATGGTCACGATGGGTGAATTGGCAAAGCAGCTGAAGATGGTATCCAGGAGCTGCAGATTCAAATCCTGTTCGTGACAAAAATACAATTGCTAGACACAAACAACAAGACTCAATACATCTATTTATAGATCACACAAAGAATTGTACTGTGTGGGAATTGAACCTACGACACTCTAAACGGGAGGTTGTTATTTAAACCACTTCACCATCTCTGCAAAGTTAAAAAAATTACGGTTAACTTTTTTAAACTTCGGATTAAGAATATTCTTCTTCGAGAACTAAAAATATAAAAAACTAGCCTTGTCCGCGGATCCGCGGAGCTAGTTTTTAAGTTATATCACAGGTAACCGATAAAGTAACTGGCGGTACAAACCGTATACCAGATTTTTTAGTCTAATCAAAAACTATCAAACAAAAAAGTTTCATCAAAAGCACTCAGTAGTTTTGCGTGATGTGCGAACAAAAAACAAGCGATTAAAATTCTAAAAAAAAAATACGTTTTGTGTTCAGAAACGCCTAAAAAGCCTAATATAGTATTTCTTTCTCAAATATCTTTAAATGGTACAGACACATCTCAGTTACAGCTTTATAGTACATATTGACGCCGATGGATGCACGCGCAACGAAAATAGCTAAAATTTTATTTAAGAGATCACTAAAATAACGATAAAATGAAAGTTTCATTATAAACAGACTTTATTACAAACAAATGCTCTAAAGATGGAGTGACGTGCAGCCTCTTTCAATCTCAAAATGGCTGGTCTCCAAGCTGGTAAAGTCATGTTGTTAGTGTGTGTAAGTACCTACCTCGGTTAGCAACAGCCTTGGCAAGTCACGTTGAACTTTTAAAGTTAAACTGCACATATAAATGTAATAGCGATCCAACCCGCTTTTGCACCGTCGTGTACAGTCGACATTTTGACGTAGAATTATTAACTTATTTTTTTTTTTAAGAATATGATAGGTTTCATACTAGAAAAAAAAATAGGAAAATGGGCGGTTTCTATTTTCGAAATGTTAAATTTATTGTAATGTAGATAGATAATGTAACTAAGTTCCTAGTTACATACCTATAATTTGGTATCTATCTATCTATACCAGCGGTTCCCAATCTTCTTTTAACCAGGGTCCACTTTGATGTCTTTATTATTAGCAGGGGCCACAAGGCTAAAAATAAACTATATAAAATAGGATATTCTGTATGGTGCTTGTGTCATATTGTTTCGTCAGTCGCTTGCCTTCCTCTCGGTTACCTCACCTCGCTACCAACGGCGTGCGTTCATTCTAAGCTTAAAATTTTCACAAACCATATTTTAGTTATTGCGGACCACCAGTGGTCTGTGGACCACTGGTTGGGAACTTTGGAAACTTTTTTTGGGTTTGATAGCTCTTGATTGGACTTAAAAACTGGTATACATTTTATCCCACAACTATATCGAAATTCTGAGATATAACCCAAAAACTCGCTTCTAACTTTTGCCTGCGATGGAGCTATGGGCAAAGGCTAGTTGTTTCTAAGCATCTTGACAAATCCTTACCCAGTGGTAAGTAAGTAAGGCATTTTAGGTAGTAACATCAACTTTGGGTTGAGTTAACTTTACAGCTAATATCTTACCGAATACTAGGTGATAACTCTTAGCAATTAAATTGATGTTAAATATTTTTCTGCTCTAAATAAAAAATTGTAAGATTACGTAAAAATGAAATATGTAAGCAAGAAATATAATACAAGAAATGCACACATCCTTCTTTCCCTTCAGAGTTCAAATCATCGTTTATGGATTCGAACCAAGCCATAGACTAAGTATAAATAGAAAACAGTCGTTACATGGATTACATAAATTACAATTAATTTTGGGTATGACTTTATTCCTTTGTAGCATTGTAGCTAAGGTGAACGTTTTTGTTAAATATACGCACTTTCCTTCATGATTGTATCACGCTTAATTTAACAACTTTGGAACACTGTGATGAGAACTTTAACGATTCATCACGATGCGACACAATTTTTGCCACCCCTATAATAATTATACAAAAAATTTAACATTACGTCACAAAGGAGTACGAATTTTACGATTGTCGTTGTGTCCTAAAAGATTGGGATTTAGTCTATGTTAATAGGTGTAGGTATGTGTTCTATAGGCTCCTTTAACTTTTTGCTATCCCGACCCAGGATTCGAACCCGAAACGTCATTATTCCCAGTCGCATAGACTACCGCTACACCACCGAGGCAGTTTAATAAATATGATGATATTTAATAAAAAATGTTTTATTAAATAGGTATTACCATCCACGACGGTTTTTGTCGTTTTATTCATTACCTCGCGTAGGCAAAAAAAAAGTTATATTAATATTAATGGTTTCGGTCTTGGGGTCGTAATTTTCGATTAAAATGGCTGCACCGTCGTGCTGGAATGATATTTTTAATATATTTTCATATAGCAGGAAAATATGTTGAAAGGAAGGCTTAACAGATTTTGACGAGTAAACAATGAAATCATTCCTTCGTTAATTCTCCATCCTCGTTCTATAAAATCAGAGGTTAAGACGGTACGTCGGTTCCACGCTTACACTGAAGACATTTTCGTAACCTTAATCTAAATTAAAGGTTTCCTAATCACTCTACATGAATCCACAAGAAATGAGTGAGGTACGCAATAATTAAAATTTGCCGGATGTTCCTGTCCTACTGCATTGTAGGCACTTCTCTAAGTAAGAGTGATTAATAATCTTTTTTAAACACACAAGAACGAACACTAGGTTAATTACAAAAAAATAAACATGGCAACCTAAAAATTACGATGTAAAAAACGTAGTACGTGTAGTGTAGTAAAAAAAAATTATATATGTACACTCTTTACAAACGAATCGAGATTTTTATTAAGAAGTACTTAAATATAACTGTTCTTTAGTGTACAGCCATCAAAGAGATTACCGAACGAAAAAATAGAAAAAAATATTTATGCGCGGTCATCAAATGACTGCTGGTAAAGGCTGAATGATGTTAATCCCTTTGCCGGCTTCGTTAGACAGCTTCTCGATGTGTACTTATAATTTTATCGAAAATCGCCGATTTTGTATTTAGTATTCTTACTCAAACTTGTTTAAATGACTTGAAGATACTAAGATAAAAAAATCGTGATGAATTATTTCACGATTACGATGGAAGATTTTCCATCCATCCATCCATCAGCCTTTCATCGTCCACTGCTGGACATAGGCCTCCCCAAAATGGGGGTTTTACCATAATCGCCACGCTTGGCAGGCGGGTTGGCGATCGCAGTGGATGTTTTTAGTACACAGGGGAACGCTGCTGCCCGGTCCCCCGGTAATTCCTGAGTCGGCTTTTACGACTCCTATGGGAAGAGACGGGGTGGAGCTATTCTTAGTGCCGGCCCCACACGGCAAAATGGAATGGAATATTTTACAAATCGTTAATACCATGTTAAACGTTATAGTTGGTATAATAATTATAGCTTGCATCTTTTTCATTAATTCCAACAAAGTAGTCTCATGATTTCATAAATAGAATAGACACCACTGGCATTACGAGCGCGGCGTATGGTATCTGTTAAAATGGTCACGTTCGTCTAATTTGTGGAGTAACTTCTTTAGTATATACTCTTTGGAGTAACTAAATATATCCAAAATGATTCAAATACAACTAAAGAAACGTAGACTAAAAAAATATTTTTGAATGCAGAACATAAGTTCTAGAGCCATAATCATAATGTCCTTTTTTAAACGAGGTGCTATTGTGATGGTTGTAACTTTTAAACCACATTTGATTGTGCTAGATACTATTATTTGCCTTATGATTACAAAACAAGACAATTTTTAAAAAAATAGGTAAGTCCTCCACTTATCTCACTCAATGGTACGAAATAAATAATTATTTAATGGTGTTAAAGGCTGTAGCGACTGTACAAAGGCTTTAAAGGCATACCCTTTCACTCTTGACTTTTATAAGCCTAAGGAATAGTATGAGAAAATAACGGACACGAGCTTCATTCCATCTACACGACAAAACAAAATTCCTGGAAGTCTACTATTATACGTTATTATAAAAATAAGCAAGCGTAGGACAGTGAGCTACGTAGTTATAACAGCTCACTGGCGGAGGAATCAATGCTTTCATTTTTTTTTTGCACTGATTCGACCGAGAAAGTCTCATTAGCCTGAGAGCGCTGGAGACCCCAATTCTACATCCTTCTCCTCTCTCTATTACCGTTCCTTTGGCATCTTCTAGGTATCCTATGAGCCAGGGCAAGGGTTGCAAATGCACGAGGAATGCCGCTGAAAGTATCAATCTATAAGCTGTAGCTTACTTGACAACGTAGCCGCTTATCATCAGTCGGTTCGAAAAAACAGTGTTCAAATAAAACCTAATAAAAAATATACCCAACTTTAAAAAAATACTGCCAACAACTGCAGGTAAAATAAAAAAAAAATAACTAAATTCAAAACTGCACGTTCAAAAACTTATGTTATCAGTCGATCGCGAACTCATTGGAATAACGAGACAATTATTTTGACGTTTCGTATTGTACAGAGAGCACGATCAACCCACGACAATAAAAGGTTACAAATTACTTGTTAATTGCTACCCATTTAAACTTTAACACCTTGGTATAACGTTTAAATTTCTTTGACTGAAACATAAATTGAATTTGTTGCGTTTACAAAGTTTAATTGCTGTTATTCTGTGTCTTATATTTCACAGTTAAAGTCGATATTGTTGTTTTTAGTAGTTGCTGAGTTTGTTTTCGACTGCATTCCTTTAGTGCATGGGGGAGCCACGATTTAATTGATAAACACATGGGGTGTGCATTGTGGAACGGTGATGTTATTCCAAGTTTACTACGTGGAGTGACTACACCTGTTGGTGTCTCGTTATATATGGACAAAATTGTTATTACTGGCAATTTTGTTTCTTACTTTGTGGACGAGGGAACTTATATGGACAGGTTTAACGAATTTTAGATGGGTAAATGTGATTATTTCGCGTAAAGGACATGCTGTGCGAAATCTTTAACATCGCCATTCAGAATACCTGTACAAAGCCATCTATCGAAACAATTCGTACTATATATAACCCTGTTTATAAGTTACAAAAATTACATAACCGGTACATATGAAACCTCTTTAAATTTTAGATATTTATTTATTTATTTATTCTATAAGTACAACCACATCACACATATAAATACATTATTTCTTATAATACACTAAGGTTTAATTATCTGATATGTATGACACTTACGGTGTACATAGCATTGGTAATTGGTAAGTCTTGGGTTGAGAGCCCTCTGCGCTCACCAATTGTCCGGGTAAGGTTGTCATAGCCATCTGAGGCAAACAACCAACGTCAAACAAAAAAAAAAAATTGGTAAGTCGTGTGGGGCCGGCTTTAGAATTGTCCCACCCCTCTCCGCCCATGGGAGTCATAAAAGCCAACTGAGGGAATACCGGGGGAGTGGGCAGCAGCACTCCCTCGAGTATTAAGAACATCCACTGCGATCGCCAACCCGCCTGCCAAGCGTGGCGTTTACGGCACTATCCCCCATATGGGCGAAACACGTGTTGTGGCGTTCTCTCGCGGAGGCCTATGTCCAGTAGTGGACTTCGAAAGGCTGATGGATGGATGGATGAGCATTGGTAAAAATAATTTACAAAACAAGATCGTATTTTAAAAACCGATGAATGTAATAAAAAAGGGAAAATGTACGTAATAAAAATAAAGATATTAATTTAAAACATTAGTTTACTTAAAACTACGATAATCATAATAATTCTTTGTATTATAAATAAAGAAAAATAAAGATCAAATTCTGTAAAAATATGTAATAGAAAAATGACAACTGAGTGCGGAGATCGAACTCGCGAATCTTATTGAATGCTGGTCAAGCGCTGTGCTACTGAACTAAATAGTTGCTGCTGAGCTCAACATTTGCTCAAGCCACCAATTTCTACATCCTTTTTTATTGTCTTGACGCCTATGAGATCTGTTAAATGATTTTTGATACATTTATACGAAAAATTAACAACAAAAACAATATTTTGTCAGATCGTCAAAGAATTTTTAAATTATATTTATAAGATCGTTTACCTAAAATATGTACCCTTTTTTAGTTTTATACGAATTACTGTAAAGCTATGGGTATTTTTTTATCTATTGGTTAGGGAGCTGGGTGCCATTTTGTTATATGATTTGTTCGTCTTTCATATTAATAGGGATGAAAGTTTATGCCAACACAAATCAATTTGGTTCAGTAAATGAAAGTCGTATGTCCCTGCGTAATCGTTCGCGTCTGCCTCTTGCACTGATGATCAAGATCATCCTTAAAACGATAAACATCGAAGAGGCAGAGGTGCAGGCTCTGTTTTACCACGGGACGTTGGCGCGAAAATGTAAAAAAAAAGTACACTTAATCATTAAATAGAAAAATTCTCAGTAGCAGCTCGGAGTTTGGAAATGTGCCCTGTAGACGTCAATAGGCTCGCCCCCTATTACGTGGGACATAGCTGGCGAGTCGTGGGTGTGTAATATACACCTCTGCCTACCCCTTCGGGAAATACAGGCGTGATGCCATGTTTTTTTTGTTTTTCTCGTTGCGTCCATTCGATTCATTAGGACTTCCAGTATAGGAAAAAAGTTGGCAGACGTCTAGGTCCATGATTTTTTTATGTACGATTTTTGAAGGTTTTTTTTACGGTTTATTATTGTTATTACTAACAGTTCACGTAGTAGTGTATTGTTTTTGTCTTTTATGAAATGAAATAAAATTTTAATGAATTAAAATTTTTAAACTGTTTATTAATTATTTTGATGAATTGGCAAAGCACCTGGACGGTATCCAGGAGATGCAGGTTCAAATCCTGCTCGTGACTGTTATTTTCGATTCCACATTTTTCACTTTGTGTTTAAAAAAGAAATAGTATTTTTTCTGATTTGGGTTCTACTTTCTGTGAAAAAATAAATCATTAATTTAAAAGAGGCTCCTCTTTATGTTTTTGTCCTCAGTTTTTAGCTCGGGCAACCCCTAATAAAAAATAAAATAAATATTTCTAAAAATTTTAAATAATATTTGGGGCCAAATGAAACCCACGATTCATTGGACATTAAAATCTGGGGGGTCAGACCAATAATCGCGTGATTTGACGTGGAATGCCCCATAGATAAACCCCAACTATCTGGGCAATTATACCGTTGTCACTCTTCTCTCTAAGATAGAAAGAAAGAAAACACAAACTTTCGAGAAAATAAAATGTATAAAATAGTCTGCCCTTGAAAAATCAGAGGTCTGGAGGTCTGCATCTTTGATGTTTATCGTTTTGAGGATGATTCTGACCATCAGTCCAAAAGGCAGACACGAGCAAATGATTTAGCAGACATTTTTTATTACACATTTGAAGCGCTGTCGATTGAAAACGCAGCGCTAGCATGGTGGCAGACTAATTTTCTATAATTCTTTATATCGTCATTAATTGAACAATTCGGGTCTGTTAAGTCAGAGGGCTGGACGTCTGCCTTTACGATGTCCCTCGTTTTGAAGATGTTCCTGACCGTCAGTCCAAAGGGCAGACACGAACAAATGATATTAGCATACCGTTTTTTTTAAATGTTTAAAGTGCTGTCTGCCACACGAACCGATCATATAGAAATTTTGGCACCCAGCTCCCTAACCATAATTTGACTGATCTATACAGTTTTGTATGCATGTTTGCTTTGAAATATTGAGAGGTAATAAAAATATATTTGTGATTTGTATTTCGGCACTTGCAATGCTCAGCTGCTTTTTTTTTTGTTCTTTAAGGTAATAGAAAATCAACTGAAAACGATAGATTTCGTAATAGATATACATAGATGTATTTCATGATATCAGTATTCGTGTAAGTGATTATAAAGTATAATGTTTTGTTTTTGTCTTGAAGTTTCTATAAATTTATTTTGAGAGCGATGGCCTGTAACTGGGACGTTGACCTTTCTTTAGTGTGACAGACTATTGTTGCTGTCCCCTAAGGGTATTGTCACCATACATATGACGAACTCGTTAACGTAGTGTTGGTAGTGTTGAAATTTCTTCTTTTCATAAACGACACTTCAAAATATTACATTAATCTAATGTGGTTGGTTTGTGTGTGAGTTGCGACTAGAAGAGATTTTCATTTTGAAATTGTCTTTTTTATGCTCCTTATATCTATATTATTATCTACCTTTATATAAAACAAAATCGTGACATTGTTTGTCCGGGATGAACTCCAAAACTAATGAACCGATTTTAATGTAATTTTACACACAATGTGCAGTTTGGTCCAACCAGTTTGGTTGAGAGAGGATAGATTTTATCCCGTTTATTTTTGAAGTAAACAAAAAAAGGAAAAGTAGTTTTACGCACGTTTGACTTGGGGAGTAAACTGGTTACGGAAGTGCTGATCGGGCGAGGCGAACGGAAGTTGAGAGGGAGATATAAGTTAGTGAAGACAGTGTAATATTAATCTAAATCCTCTTTTCTTATATTACCTAAATCCTCCTTTCTAAATATATGACAAATGATAGGCCTATAAGAAAAGAAACATTTATTTTAAAATTAAAAGTCTGAACCTCGAACAGTCAAGTTCGAAGAAAAAGCTTTATAAACTGGAACATAGACGATTCGGGGAGATTCTAGACTCAGGCATGGTCCTGTAAATATAGCTGAAGATTCTGATTCATTCTAGACTCGGACGTGGTCCTATCGAGATAGCTGTTAAAAAAAATTCTAAAGCCGGCCCCACACGGCAAAACTACTACAAAGTACTCGTCAAGATAAATAATTCGAACCCAAATTCGATGGAGTTATGTCGTTTTATAACGGAGTTCCTATGGCCGCCTTCTAGCTCCATCATCAGACCCTGGATAACATCTTAAGACAAAGTACTCGTCAAGGCGAATCAAACGATTCCTAACTCGATTGGGTTGCGTCGTTTCATTATAGAGGTGCTGTGGCCACCTTCCAGCTCCATCATCAGACCCTGGATACCATCTAGAGGCAAAGTACTCGTCAAGACGAATCATACGAGCCCAAACTCGATGAGGTTGCGCGGTTCATTATACGAGTTCCTATGTCCACCTTCTAGCTCCATCATCAGATCAGCTCCATGTCATCATAATATTGCATTGTCACGCGATATACAGATGCGTGTAAAATTTCAGCTCAATCGGAAACCGGGAAGTGTATCAAATTTAACTTGCAAGAATTGAACGGGACAAATAAAATAAAAGCGTCGCCACGCTAACAGCCGATTTTACCCTCCCTCCGCATTAGATGTCTCACATCAAAAAGTCCTGTGTTGGAACCGGACCCACAACACACGGCCAGTATCTAAACCACCGCACCATCTGTGCATTCGTTGGTGGTGGGGATAACATGGTGAAGAAACGTGTATACGTGACAGGTTTCCTAGCTTTTGACGGGGTTTTAAGTCTGCCAATAGTGGACTATGGGCTGAGTTCATGAAATAATCATTCTCCAAAGAGATCCGCGCCAAAAGTATGGTAGTAATATCCTTACTAATATTAAAAATACAATAGTGCGTTTGTGTCTTACACTTTCACGCTATAACTATTAAACTCATCATCATGAATTTAGCTATGCTACATATAGCCCAAAACCATGAAAATTACATAGGCTTCCATGATAATCGCATAAAAATGCATACTCACGCAAAACATGATTACCACTGAAGTAATGTAACATAGTTCCAGTGGCCTGCCAATAAAGGCGGAGAGACGGCACACGGCGGGTTTATTTAGTGGATGAGGGCCCCACACTACCCTGTTCGTTGCCACGATTGACGGGGTGTGCGGTTAGGTACATTTTTGCAAAAAAAGGCAGAACATGATTGTGATCTTTATTTTGGCAAAAAACACCAATGCATATTTTTGTAACGTATGTATATTTACTCATGTTCCAACAAATAAATCTTTTATTCGTTATAGTTATTTTGCAATATTTTTCATAGACTTGTATGGACATTCTGAAGTCCACGAGGACGGAGCTGCGTGCAGAATCCGTGTAATTATTACTTAAATTAATTAAGACATCCTCAGTTGTTAAATTGATGTAGAATCCTACGGTTATATGTTAAACACACAATTAAAACAAAAGATTACTGAAATTTGAATGTAAAACACAATCATTAACAAAAAACTGTATAATTTGAATCGTAATTAAGATTTACAGTTTGATAAAATTATTTATATGACTTATCTTATCAGTTCATCTATTTAATGCTTAGATGTAGCATCGCGTTTTTTATGATATGCAACGTCTAAACTACTCTAAACACAAGGTTTTGGGTTCATATCCTGAATCAAACAAAATTATATGAAATAGCAAAAAATTGTTTTTCCGCGCGGATTCAACCGCGTTATACCTACAGCTGCACCTCTATAAGTTATAGCGTTTTGTTATATGACTGTATGTAATATTATATCTGGATAACGTAGAATGTACCTACTTTCTAAAGGTGAAAGAATATTTGAAATAATTTAAATCAGTGGCTCAGTGGCTTAGAGCACTTCCCCGGATTGGAAAAGATGCGTGGTTCGATTTCCGCCCCTACTAAAAACCTCTTTTTCTTTATTCACAAATAATTTGTACTTTAAAAAGTAGCGGAGCATGTCAATTGCTAAAAGAAATAGATCTAAAATAATTTAAATAGTTTCAAAGTATAACGAATCGATTACAAACAAAACTATCTTTGCTCTTTCTAATATGAAATGATCTGTTAGAAATGTCTCTTATATCTCGTCTAATTTGATATTATTTAGATTTAAGCAGATATATTACAGAGACATGACCTACTAGTGAAACTAAATGTTGACCAGAAAAATAAAAACATTGCTCTTAGGGCGTTCCTTTTTTATACAGCAATACTATTAAAAAATTGGGTGTAAAATTACTGTTGGTAGCACAATATATAAATTATAATAGTGCCGTTTCTTTCCACAATATGGCGATTGATTTTATTTAGCATATTAGGGTTGTGTTGCACATTACGTCTGGATAAATCTTTTCAGGTCTATCCTTATCCGTATTTATACTATAAAGGCGAAGAGCGTTAGTTTATGGCATAACTATTTAACCAAATATCATGAAATTTTGCATGCCCAGAAAAGGACTTGGACTACTTTTCATCCCCTAAAATTAATGGTTTCCGGTGTCGTAGAGTAATGTAATTATATTCTGAAGTCAACGCGGTCAGAATTTAGTCTAAAAAATATTTGTTAATCCTTTTTAATTTTTTTTTATGAGCAGAATAAAGGCGACAGTTAAACAGACAGCCAGTCGGTATACGAGTATATGTAATCCATTTCTTTGTCTCATACTATACATAAATAGAAAGCTGGCTTTGAAAAATGCTTTGTCTAAAATACTTTCGCTAGCCTTTTAGCGGGACAGGGTTTTCGCTTTTGGTTTTATGATAAAGAGAAGGATTTATTTTATAAAGTCTTTCTACACGGAAAAAATAACAAAATGAGTTCAAAGAGGATTCTATGGGAAAGCCCTTAAGTAAAATGTATGAGCGTTTAAAATGGATTTAGAAAGAACAATATTATGAGCTTTACCTATCTACTCTGTGTGTGTTTTGAGTTTTATTTTTTAATGCCGACTCTTTTTTAGGAACTACAGAAATGCGGAAATTTTCACTTCACTTTGTAATTAAAGTAGCTTCGTCTGCAGGGACTATCCTACAAGAACTTCTTATCAGATTAAAGAATGTTTTGTTTGTCGACCATAATTTATCTGTAATAACAAAATTCGTAAAGTCCGTTTAGTTTTAAGGTCTGTCTATATGCCAAAGACTTTAAGAAGATACTACGGCAACTGTTATTTTTCGGGATAAAGCTGTCCTACATTTTAAACCATCTATCAAATTTTATCCACATCCGTTCTGTCGTTTAGGCATGATTTACGGACAAACACTCATCATCACAAACATAGACATTTATAATATTAGTAAGTACATATGACTATTGTATTTTAGGTAGGTAGTAACTATAATCAAAAGAGTCACAGTTTAAGAGTATCACTGAACTAATGTCACACAGTTCCAGTGGTTTGCCAATACAGGCGGAGAGACGGCACACGATGGGTTTATTTAGTGGGTGACGGCCCCACACTAACCTTTTTTTTAAGGCGGGAAAAAAGTTCCTAACCGCACACCCCGTCGTTCGGGGCAACGAATAGGGTTGCTGGCGGGCCACCGGAACCATAGCACATTCCTTCAGTGGTCCGCCGGTGGCCCACCCCCACTACCCTGGTAATGGCAATGGCCTTGAACGACGGGGTGTGCGGTTAGGAAAATTTTTCCCGCCTTAAACCAAAAAAGTTGTAACAATTAGTAATAAGTTGATTCCCGTTAGCATCACATCAAGTGGATCTATTTTGGTGTAGTATTTTTTGGAAACAAAGTTGCACTAGGGAATATTCCATGTATGGGGGGGAGGGATTACATGCACACAATTGCAAGCTATAAAGCACATGCAGACTCAGAACAACCGTTTGCAGGTCACACAAAGAATTCTCCTGTGTGGGAATCGAACCAGCAACACTCGGCGCGGGAGATCAGTAATAAACCCACCCGTGTAGTCAAATGCCTATTTTAATTAAAACTAAATTACTTATTAAATTCGTTTCCCCTGTTTTATTGCTTAATGAAAGTACAATGAGATATTTACAGTAGGTACCTACCGTCGTTCATAATTAGAGATTACGATCTAAAGGTAATTTAGTAGTAATTTGACATTTACGGGTGAAAATATGGAAGAACTATATTTTAGTAGAAAATGAATACACCGATATTATTTTCCTCTCATCATTTGGGCACTTTTTGAATGCTATTTTTGTACTTCTATATATTTTGTAGTCTTTAAGATATAGTGCCAAATTTTATCACACATTATTATCAAAATATTTAATTATTAGACTTTGCCCGCGGCTCCACCGTAGCCTAAAGCTAGTTTTTAACTTGTATCTCAGGTTCCCGATATACTTAGTAGCGGGATAAAATGTATACCAATTTTTAAGTCTAATCAAGAGATATCAAACAAAAAAATCATAAAATTCCGTTCAGTAGTTTTTGCGAGTTGCCCGAATAAACAAACAAACAAAAATTCTAAATAAATAAATAAATATTAACGGACATTTTCACACAACGTCCTCTGGTCCCAAACTAAGCTTAATGCTTATGCTATGGGTACCAGATTACAGATATAATACATATATTACTTTTTTTTTGTAAATACATACATATAATAGATAGAAAATACCCAGACGCAGTACAAATATCTGTATTCATCACACAAGTAGTTGTCCTGAGTAGGAATTCGAATCCACGACCTCGTGCACGGAAGTCGGCTACACTACCGACTACGCCACGAGGCCCGTCAATACATGTTTTGTTTTCATAGACCTCTAAATATACAGTAATTATTTCTCAAATATATTAAATGTACAGAGAGCTCTGTTACAGTTTTATAATAGTATACAGATAAATACATTATGCAACATTATTCACCATTGATTCTATAGCCAGAAATCCAGCAGAAAGAACAGCTATAAACCAACAGCTGTCGTACCACTTCCAACCAAAGCTCGTAAAATCCTAAAAGTTATAAAATAAGTTCTCTAAAATACCCTTATATTTGCGTTCGAGCAAACAAATAGGCTTGTTAGAAGTTTACAAAGACAGTTCTGAATAAAATAAAAAACAAACTACAACAGTTTGTTTTGCGGTTCGTTTGTCTAAGCAACGTCCATGTGGAGCGATCTCGCGGGACTCAAACTTGCAGGAAAACTTTGTTGTTGAAACACAGCTCGGCCTGAATAAGTGCAAAATATTACTAGTGGGGAAGAAAGGTTCTCAAGTGGCGACCGCGTATTGGACGGCGCTGCGTAGGACGGCCTCCTACCAGGTGGACCGATGACCTGGTCAAAGTCGCAGGCATTCGCTAGATGCAGGCGGCACAGGTCCGTTCGCTGTGGTGTGTGTGGTGGGGAGGCCTATGTCCAGCAGTGGACGATGAAAGGCTGATGGATGGATGGATTAGTAGTGGTACAGCCTTGCTTGTCACAGCATGGGCCAGTTCAATCTTGGAAGTACCACCCTCTCACAGGAGATCAGTGTGAGACAACGGCAGGTCCTACTGTTGTAATTCGTATAGTGAGTGAGAGCGGAGGTCCAAAACCCCTTCCTTGCCCTTTCCTTATTATCCTGCTACTCTACCTCCTATCCCTTTCCTAGGAGTTGGTGACGCAATAGTCAGCTATGTTGCTAACGTCTATAGAAAAGATGTAATTATTAGACTATCGCAGATATCAACTACCCCTTCGCGTCCTTGAGAGGGTCACTCAAGTCACCAATCGTACATAATACACGTTTTTCATTTAAAACCTTTTTAAAATATTTGGCATGGGTTGTGTAACTTGTGTAATATTATGAGTAAAAAAAGTTAACCATCAAGTGCTTAAATGAATACCTACAAATTATTAAATCACTAGAATGTAGATAATTTTCCACTCAACTATTTTTGTTAAGTATAGCAATGGCACTCTCATAAAAACGTAATTTTTCACCATCAATCAAAGTTTGATGGATGATATATGATATCCCATTAGTTCCATAGACTGCATCATACCACCGCGATATTTAGCTTGTAATATCTAATAGTTTGTATTTTAGTCTTGTATATTTTGGATATGTTTTACGTGAGCACATATTTTTAAAATGAATGATATTATTTTTTTATTTATTTACTTATTACTTCTTTCGGCTCGGTTTCGGCTTTGGCAGTGCCATCAGGCTACACAAATCATAAAAACTATTTACAAAATAATGGTATTGTTGACGCGCCACAGACTATACAAACAAAAGTAAATATAGTCTCGTTCTCAGCTTCAATGCGCGCCTAAACCATAAATATTGCGAAAACCTTTGGTAGGTCCTAAGTTTCATAGTAATCTTATTAGCCTTTAGTGGTAATGGTTTACTGCAATGGGTTACTATTTGGGCATAATAAGGAAATCGTGAAAGTTCCTAGCAAAAAAATATATACCTATATATCCCACCTCTGATAGAGTGAAAAACCTCTGAAGAGTGGAAGATCGTTTTGTTGAAATTCGTGATTTGGAATTTCTATTTATAAACTCATATAGCTTTCTTTGTCTTTAGGCGAATCATGAAACAGGGTCACTCAGCACACAATGGAAAAATGTCAAATCCCCATTTGTCCCCTAATACAGGAACAGAGAAGGCGCTTTGCTGGGTTATTTTAGTGAGGAGCGAGGGCCCCTTATTATATTACTCACTACCTAGAGCAACAGGGTGTGAGGTTAGAAACATTTTTCCAGACTCAATTTAAAAGAGTGGATAAATTTTTTATTTCGTTTTCTAAATAGCTTGGCCTGCATTTTAAGTCATGAAAAAGATTATTAATGCTATTTTGTATACTTCATATATCCTGCACGTGACTGTTATTTTCGATTTCACATTTTTCATTTTGTGTTTAATGTACTTCATATATATGTAATATGTACTTCATATATATGTAATATATATGAAGTACATTAAACACTACCGCACTGACCTTTCGGTCATACCCATTCTCCTCATCACATTTGTTTTTACGACCAACGTCATCTATCGGAATGCATTTACATGCATTAAACCAATATAGTAAGTTTAATTTTACAATTAAAATTCATACTATTTGATGGCACGATTATTCACAAATAATTTGCACTTTAAAAAGTAGCTGAGCATGTCAATTGCTAACAAAATATACCTAGATCAAAAAGAATCATATTTTCATAATTTATTCCTAGATATTAGACAAATATTTTTTTTGCGAAGAAATATACTATAGGTACTCATATATGCTATAATTCATATATGCTATATTTGCCGTGTGGGGCCGGCTTTCGAGTATTAACAACATCTACTGCGATCGCCAACCCGCCTGCCAAGCGTGGCGATTACGGCACTATCCCCCATTCTTGGGGAGGCCTATGTCCAGCAGTGGACTTTAAAAGGCTGATGGATGGATGGATGATTCAATATTTTTCTAAGATTATTAATAAGCTTGAAAATATATGGGCCATGTAAAAAATTTAATAACAAGTACATCATAACGCCTAAAAAATGATCATACGATCGGCATAATGATACAAAATTTTCTTTAATAACAGCAAAAAATACAATAAGAAATTATGACATCAAAATTACAGTAACAAATCAACCTGTAATTGGTCCAATTACGTGGTAATAATGAATATAAATGGATGACTTTTATTACAATGTAATAATGAAAAAAAAAATAACAGTCATTGTTTATTATTCATTAACGAATAAGTGTATTACATTCATTCGTTCGCGTGAATCACTTTGAGTGAAAGTTCTGGACAAGGTCATGAATGTGATCATCACATCATTCTTCATAACCTAAGTTGTTGAACAAATAGACCATAGACGCTAGCAGTACCAACTACAATTCAACAATATATTTCATTCACTATTGGTAGAGCCATGCTTATCCCAGCACGAATTGGCCGGCTCGATCGGGGAAGTACCGCCCTCTGAAAAAAGATCAGCGGGTAACAACGGTAGTTACGACTACCATTGTATTTCGTATGGTGAGTGAGAGCGCCGGAGGCCAAAACCCCTTCCCTATCCTCTTCTTATTATCTTTCCTATTCACCTGTTATCCCCTTCGTTGAAGATGGCGACATGCGAGTGATACCTCTGGTGTTGCTAGGGTCTATATAAAAATACATGTTTAATTACTTACTTATTATTACTTTTTCAACTCAACAGTTGAACAACGGGGAAGTACCACCCTCTCACAGATCAGTGCGAAACAACTACAGGTACTACAGTTGTGTTTTATACGGCGAGCGAGAGTGCTGGAAGCACTTTGTTATCCTCCCCTTATAAGCTTCCTCTCATCGATCAATACCTTTCCTTGAAAATTTAAACACATCAGTAGGTGTCTAGCACGGAAATAGTATGTTGTGTGAAAATGCTTTTTAGTTCCTGGGTGACTTTTGGAGGCGGTTTTCTTTAATTTAAAAATATTTTTTTATGTTATATTTAACAGTTGCAAACGTATTTAGATATTTTTATATATATTTTTAGCATTTGACATGCTTAGCACTATACATTAAACACAAAGTGAAAAATGTGAAATCGAAAATAATAGTCCTGGTCAGGATGGCTGAATTCGTAAAGCATCTGGACGGTATCCAGAAGATGCAGGTTCAAATCCTGCTCCTGACTGTTATTTTCGATTTCACATTTTTCACTTTGTGTTTAATGTATAGTTGCAAACGTGATATCGCTCTTTATAAACTCAAATATCAAGTGCGCATACTACCCAATTTACAAATCAATTATTATGCTTGCAAAAACTTGAGATAGGAATACAGATTGACTATCTTCCCTTACAAGCTGTGATGTGTTACCTTTAAACAGATCAGATGATGTCGTTTTAGATCCTTTTGTTTTAAGGCAGGAATAAATGTACCTAACCACACAACCGTAGTTCGGAGAACTGAACAGGGTAGTGTCATAGTGTGGGGCTCTCACCTACAAAATAAAAGAAACCCGCCGTGTGTCGTCTCTCCGCTTGTAATGGCGGACCACTGGAACTGGTAGACATTACTACCATAGATCTAGTATATACTTACTATTACTACAGTGATATCGTTTTGGATCCAGATCCAGGCAGTTTTCTTTTTTCGGCACTTAGTATTTTTGTAAGAACTATACTTAGTATTTTTGTATTAATATATAATAAATGATGGTGTCATTTTTTCTTAGTTCGTGAGCATAATTAGTTGGATAAATAAACAGCGACGCGTAAATAAATAATTAATTTTGGTAAGTACCTACAAATGTGGAGCTCTAGGTTAAAAAAAAAGGTTAAAAGGCGCCTATTAAATTTCTCTATAATTAACAACGCGGTATAGCATTTCAAACATTTCAAAAGTTTTACTTTGCCTTCCTTACATGCCTGTTTTTTGCTTTTAATTCCCTGTGAAATATTTTAAACAAAATATGCCAGCAATGCCTTTATTTAATGCAGCCATTTTTTACTATAGCAACAAAGAATTTTTAAGCAACATAATTCTATGGACTTTTTTAATGTTTCCTATGAATTTACGCAATTCATAAAAATCAATGCAATTAAAATAAGTAAAGGCGAATACTTTAGAAGATTCTCGATGTTTAATAAAACAATATTTCTTTTGTATTTTTAAAAGGCACAATTTAGAAGCTCAGTTCTCATACTCAAGTCTTGTACAAAGAACGGCTTCTCGCCAAGTTGCGTTGAAAGCAGTTTTAATAAGACTTGGAGAACATTTTTTCAATGCAGCCAAGTAAGAAAATAAAACACAAGAATACCGGTAAATAGTCAATAGAAAGTCCGGCAACACTTTTCCATCTCCCTGCTCGGTGGAAAGTTACTGCGTATAAACTCATAGACAGTTGTATGTTGGCAGAAGTATGTCTTGTGATTCTGTCGCAGAGTAGGCAACCATTTTGTTTTTGGGCTTATATACGTACGTACCTAAGGTACCTACAGTTTGATCTGCATTAGAAAAGAGTTCACAAACTTGTTTTGTATTCTGCTCACTTTTTGTGGTGTATACAACGACACCCGAAATTTTAACTTTACCACATCATAAAAATCACAATTGCAATTTTAGGTATTGTAATTTATTTTGAATAACATTAGGAACTCATCTCAGTCTTATACTGCTTATAAGTTCCAATTTATATTTCTAATCAATGGCAGTCATTTCTATAAACACTTCAGTCAGCTGCTTATATTACTGCGCAGTATTCCTCAGTTTTCAGGGCTATATTATGATCTCGAACATCAACGAATCTGTCGCTGATTTTGAGAAAGAATGCATTCAGTTCGACGTCTGGTTCAAGGCGGCAGGAAGCTGTTGAGTGCAATCATAACGAAGTTTATAGAACAAATCTAATTTTACGAATTTTACTGCTTTTAATTGAAACTGTTACTATCCCGGCGTTATACCGATTTAATGGTGTAGTGATTGCACAGATGGCGGAGTGTTGTGGTTTCGATGCCTATACAGGACAATTACTCTTTGTAAAATACAAACGGTTGTTCAGGGTCTGGGTATACTTTGTGTCCGTTAAGTTTTATGTTTAAAAAGTACCTCGCTATACAAGGATTATTCCTGTAAGCTAGGTGTTGTCTATTAAAACAAATAGTGTACCGCATCTATATTATATATTTTTAACTATAAATTTGACGTAAGTATAAAAATAGGTACTTACTCTCTTTATGGTTTGTTTACATTTTGTCTTACGGCTCCTGGAATACGAGTATTTATAGTAGTAGATGATAGCATGCGTGCGAAGTTGGTACGGATTGCTAGTTTGTATAAAAATGCAGGTGCTGAATTAACTACATCTTCTTACACTAATTAAAAGAATATACCATATTCCACAAGTTCAAAATGCATTTATCATTTCCAGAAAAAAAATGCACGAAATATAAGCAAAGAAATAACAGACATGCCTAATATTAATGAATTAAAAAGTTTATGACACTCCGTCAACCTTTTTTTTTTGTTAAGGCGGGTTAAATGTACCTAATCGCACACCTCGTCGTTCAGGGCAACGAAAAGGGATGTACCCTCACCCACAAAATAAACCCACCGTGTGCCGTCTTTCCGCCTGTGTTGGCAAACCACTGGAACTGTGACATTACTTCACTGGTAAACTGGCCTTACCTTTCGGGAAATTACAATATACAATAAAATAAATAATAATTATGAGTGAGGTGAGGCGGTGTTAAAAGAGATTCAATGGATTGTCTGCTGGCTTTAGTTCAGACTATGGTTTGACCTATGAGGAATGCAGTATGTTGCAAACTTACACTGCCAATATTGCCAATCTATAAATTTAAACGGCCTTATACGAAAGCTATTGCTGCTTCCTTAGTTGCAAAATTAATTATAATTAAAAAAGAAAGATGGAATGGGTTTTTAAAACGCTTTTATTAGCTTTGTCTCTACTTATTTATCTATATAAGTAACGGAATCTTTGACGTAATTTTTACCCACTTAAAATTGAAACTTTGCACGCTCATCAAGGACCGATGACAATACTTTAAGAAGTTCGTTTATTTTGTATTTTTGAAGTTATACTTCTTTTGGCGCGATAGAGAAAAATGATGAGAGTGAATTTTTACGAAGCGCGCGCACATCGACACCTAAATTCTACATCGTGAAGTTAGTTCTAGTTGCATGCCACATGCATGAAAATTGATAACTATGTTCAAGTTGTATATTCTAGTATTTTTATATTTAGAACACGTGTTTCGTAAGAGTATTAGTGTGAATAAATAAATATTATTTTGGTGTTTTTATTAAATCAATTTCATATACGACGGTGATACTAATAGTTTATTATTTATTAGTATATCTATATATATTGAATATTAGTGATAAAACTGATTTGAATAAACTGTTTTGAGTGCATTTATAGATTTGAGGTTAATTGTCGGTATGTATAATTTATTTACATCGTTAATTAAAAATGATTACATTATTACCTAAAATTTTTTTTTTCGTTTTGTTTTATTTCTGGTATATTAACCAATTTTATGCATAAATAAAAAAAAAATACATTTTCTATACTTCTTTATAACCTTAAATGCTGAATGTTTATTTTATCTTTGATCTTAACTATTTGTTAGGTGGATAGGCAGGATAATGAGAAGAGGATAGGTAGGATTCTAAGGAGAGGATAGGAAGGAAAACAAGGAGATGATAGGGAGAGGGTTTGGGCCTCTGACGTCTCACTCACCATACGTAAGACAACGGTAGGAGGACCTAACGTGGTTGATCTTTCGTGAGAGGCGACTTCCGCGATCGAGCCTGCCCATTCATGCTGCAATAAGTAAGGCTTTACCATTAGAACCGTTGATATTGCAGGGTGTATTTACTAGTTATAAACTTACGAAATACCCTTATAGCATATCCATCCATCAGCCTCTTAACGTCCACTGCTGGACATAGGCCTCCCCAAGAATGGGGGATAGTGCCGTAATCGCCACGCTTGGCAGGCGGGTTGGCGATCGCAGTGGATTTTGTTAATACTCGAAGGAGTGCTGCTGCCCACTCCTCCGGTATTCCCTCAGTCGGCTCTTACGACTCCCATGGGTGGAGAGGGGTGGGACAATTCTAATGCCGGCCCCACACGGCAAATATAGCATATATGAATTATGGCATATATGAGTACCTATAGTATATTTCCTCGCAAAAAAAATATTTGTCTAATATCTAGGAATGAATTATGAAAATATGATTCTTTTTGATCTAGGTATATTATGTTAGCAATTGACATGCTCAGCTACTTTTTAAAGTGCAAATTATTTGTGAATAATCGCGCCATCAAATAGTATGACTTTTAATTGTAAAATTAAACTTACTATATTGGTTTAATGCATGTAAATGCATTCCGATAGATGACGTTGGTCGTAAAGACAAATGTGATGAGGAGAATGGGTATGACCGAAAGGTCAGTGCGGTAGCTCAGTGGCTTTGAGTACTTCCCCGGATTGGAAGGGACGCAGGTTCGATTCCCGCTCGCACTAAAGTTCTCTTTTTCCTAATTCACAAAAAATTGTATTTAAAAAAATATGATTCGTTCGAATCCACAACTTTCTGGAAATCCGTTTAGTAATAAATTAAACTAATGCAAATTCTTCAACAACTATAGTATGATACCGTAATTCCAACTCGTTTTTATCAATTTATACTATACCTCCTTGTTTTCTTCTGGCCGATTAAAATCTGTTCAGAAATGGAACTCCAGTAAATACTAGAAAATAAATTGTTGACGATACAAAATATATTAGATGCCTTTTTACTTTTACGATTGAACTAATTTTACTACTAATCATACATTTTTATATGATGCTATCAAAATACATAATAGTGTCATTTTTGTATTTGTTATAACAAATTCCATGAATATAAAGCATCCACGATTCTATCTCAACTCAATGTTCTTGTGAATACTTCGACGAATCAATATGACCGAAGAATATTAGTATTTTAAAAAGATAATTTCGAGCGGGATTAGAGCTTGTTGTTCATGGAATAAAGTTCTAATGTTTTCACTGCTTCAGTGGTTTAGCGGTAGTATTAGATAGAGACTGCGGACCATGAGTTCGAGTCCCAGGTAGAGCAATACTACCACCGAAGGTCCCGATGGAATATAACATAGTTCCAGTGGCCCGCCAACAAAGGCGGAGAGACGGCACACGGTGGGTTTCTTTAGTGGGTGAAGGCCCCACATTACCCTGTTCGTTGCTTCGAACATCGGGGTGTGCGGTTAGTAATATTTTTTCCCGCCTTAACAAAAAAAAAGGTAGAGCAATAATACTCGTGTAAAGAAGGCACACGGCGGGTTAATTTAGTGGGTTGCCCTATACTACCCTGTTCATAAAAACCAAACGACCAAACGACGGGGTGTGTGGTTAGGTACCTACAATTTTCCCCGCCGTAACAAAGAAAAAAAATGGTCGAGCAAAAGTTATTGGGATTTTCCTACAAGAGATTGGTCAATAACAGCTCAGGGTTAGGAAGTTGATGGTGCTTCAGTCCCGTACCTTAAAAGCACGTAAACCAGCTGGGGCTGCACCTGATTCCTCTCCGGTAGAATCGGAATGCTATTGGAGAGAGTGAGGGAACGGAGAGTGCACTACCTCACACACTCATTTACTATAATATTTCCTGCGTAGTTATAAAGATAACATCCTGCACTAAGGAATAATCCTTGTATCGCGGGGGATTTTACAAACATACAATTTCACGGACACAAAGTACATCCAAGACTCAGAACAACCATTTGTGGTTCACACAAAGAGTTGTCCCGTATAGGAATGGAACCCACGACTAAACCACTCCACCATCTGTGCAGTCTTCAGTTGCCGTGGCCACCTTGAACGTTCAGGAGATCGTTATTAATTACACATGGACTTAACTGGACATGGGGACCGCAAATGCAAGAACTGAGCCGCAAGATGTATGCATCGACGGGAGCCCTACGTAGACTTCGTAACCTTCTTCCGATTTCCACGAAGATTGTCCTTGCTCAGTCTCTTCTCTTCCCCATTCTTGATTATGCTGATGTCAGCTATCTCGATCTCACTGAGAACCAGTTAAATAAGCTTGAACGGCTCCAAAATCTTAATATACGATTCATATTTGGATTACGTAAGTATGATCATGTGTCTGCCTTCCGTGCTAAGCTTAACTGGCTCCCTATTCGCCTTCGCCGGAATGCTCACATTTTATTTCTTCTTTACAATATTTTATTCAATCCACTTACTCCTTCTTATCTCAAAGAACGTTTCGATTTCTTAAATGACACACATTCGAGAGTCTTGAAGTCTTCCGAGAATTTGATCATGAGGATGCCAGTTCATTCCACAAAATATATGGATAAGTCGTTTTCCGTACAAGCTGTTCGGTTGTGGAATGCACTGCTTTTACACATTCGGCGAGCTACATCATTAAATGCCTTTAAAACACTGGTAAAGGAATTCTATTTAAGTGATTCGCATGCTACCTGATGTTACTGAGGTTATAGTAATTTCACCATTCATATTTATTTAATATTCGGTATTGCTTATCTTGGTAATTTTGATAATTAATCACCCAATTCAATGAGTACACTACAAGCTACCCTTTCATTTACTATGTGTTATGTCTTTCCATCAAATGGTTGTCCGGAAGAGATTGCCTTGTGCGATAGGACCGCCAATTGTACTTAATATATTGTATTAGGTAATCCTAAGTCTTATTTTAGTGTACAATAAAGATTTTTTTCTTTTCTTTTTTACATTTTCAAATAGTTTTATATTGCTTAAAAATAACAAATACTCCCACCTACATTCGAGTTCACAAAACTAGTTTTTTGAATTAAGTTAAAAGTTACAAATATTTTAGCGCAGTTATCTACAACAAATGTCTGTCATTGCAGACAGGTAATGACAGTACTATCAGTAAATTCATTAATATAAACTCCAAAGGTTTAAATAAATGTGAGAGTATCTGGGCGTAGGTATAGAGGATTATCATATTGCACACAGACAAGAAGAGCCAAAGAATATAACACTAAGTAAACTAGCAAGCCACTGCTCACCATTTTATTTCGCAGGAAATTAATGAAAGGACGTCTGTCTCCCGTTACAACAATACCAAGGTGTTTAGATATTTTTATATACTTTTTTAGCATTTGACATGCTTATAGCCATATAAATCAACACAAAGTGTGAAAATGTGAAATCAGAAATAAAAATGTCTAAATATTTCTAGGGCTGCGTCATTTATACCTGGTCGGTATAATGTATGAAAATATTTCCGACAGATGGCGCAGGCGTCACCCAAGACGTTAAGAATGAATGTGTTATTGAAATTAGCAGTCAGGAGCAATTGTCACGATGGCTGAATTGGCAAAAGCATCTAGACGGTATCCAAGAGACGCAGGTTCATATCCTGCTCGTGACTATTATTTTCGATTTCACATTTTCACACTTTGTGTTGAATACCAAGGTGCTTCACGGATGGTCACACACCAGACGATGGTGCTAACCCACTCGGGTCTGATTTAAAGGTAGTATTGCGAATTGGTGCCCCACCCTACCACCAGCAATGCGATTGGTGATAACTGGTTAGACGCCTCGTGCGATACTCGCGGGACAGGCTGTGTTAGTGACACATATATTCTAAAACCGTCACCAACAAATACCTACATTAGCTACGCCTGTAACATCGGGGGTATTGCTCGTCGGCGCTTTCGCTCACCAGACGATATGCAACATTAAGATCCTCCCGATGTTGTTCTATGACAGGGTGGTACTTCCCCAATCGAGCCAGGCCTATACATGGTGAAAATACCAAGGCTATACCACCTCTGTGAAGTTACGTACACTTCGTCCTAAAAAAAGAGGTATTATAGCTTAATTCAAATAAATGTATAGTAACTATGTCTACAGAGTAAACAAGCAAATTTGTTCTGTCTGGTTGCCAACTAAACCATAAAATAACACTTTCCGAATACCCGAAGGCGCCTACAACATGATTACATCATAAGAATGTTGCCCAATTTCGTAATACCAACAAACACATGGAAAATCAAAAATTGTAATTATGGTTTATGAATGGAGTCGCGTGAACACCGACAGTGACCTTGTAGGCCAGCCCGCCCGGGCAGGCTATTGCACTGAGCGCGGTGACTCGCCCCCCGCGACGCCGCGCGCTCCCCCCTCCCACCGCATGCAAATTATTGAGCCGCCCCCTCTCACGTCACTTGCACCTTCCCGCTGCACTTCCTTCCGCGACCGCGCCCGAGATTTTAGTTTGTTTCGCTGAACACTCTACATTTCAATTATCAGATGACTCCAAATTCCCGCCTGATTCTTCATGTCTTCAACATGTTTGCTTGAACCAAGCTCAAAAAAGCTTATAATTAAAATAATCCATAACCTTGTTAACACATAAGTACATATTCCACGGTTATCACTTATTGACTTTATTAACGATTTTTTGGTGTGTCAATGTGCAAATAGCTGTTTCAAATAGAAGAAGAATACTTTTATTTGCTGAATTTTTTAGAGTTCGAGTAGAATAAACCGCCTTGGTTTATGCGCTATGCAAAAATATAGATATGCCCTTAGCAATATTTCATATAAAAGAAAATATTGGTATTTAGGTAAAAGTAGATAGTTACTTACTTATCATCACGCCATTTCCCTTGCGGGGTAGGCAGAGAGAACAGAGTGCCAAGAGGCTCTATTCTTGCATACATCTCTCGCTTCCTCAACATTCATAACCCTCTTGATACACGCTCGCCGGTTTCGGAGACTCCTGACTCCACCTTCCTTCAATACATGACCAATTTGGTCTAGGTAGGTAAGTCTTGGTCTCCCCCTGTACCTACATCCTTCCACTTTCGCATTGTATATCTTCTTAGCCAGTCGCTCGTCCGGCATTCTTTCCACATGTCCGAACCATCGGAGCATTCCCTTTCGCATCTTTACACCAATACTCTCTTTCGTACCTACTCGCTCTCTTACGTCATTGTTACGAATGCGGTCAGTCAGCCTCACTCCACAGATTCTCCGCAGAGATCGCATTTCGACCGCATTGATTTTGCTGAAAAGGTAGATAGTTAAAGTTGGGAAGTCGATTCAAGACGCGGAATGTCTAATTGTAAGCCGTGTGAATATGCAATCATTTTTTCTTTAAATAGTGAACCAACGTGCACTAAACTCTGTAAATAAATGCATGCATAAATCTGCATGCATATCCATCAGATTTTATTTCCAACAGCAAAACATAGAGTAGCTATTTCCCATTAAACACTGAATTTAAATGAGAAAACGCTGTATATTGCTGTATCTAAGGCCATTAATCTAGATTTTATCGACGACTATAGAACCGTAACCAACCTATCTACAATTATATATATATATTTTCCGAAGTTTTCAACTGACACAAAGAAGTCTCAAAAACTTGGCATCACGTTTTAATAAAAGGTTTCTTATCTTATCTTCTTGTTTAATGGCTCTTGTTGTGGCAGTGTGAGCACAATTTCGCCAATATCAAAAAGGTTTCTTATAAGAACGTCTATAAGAAAATGTCATCGTTGGCAACCTGTTGAAAATGTAAAATATTAACGTTTGGTGTCTGGGTAACCCTCCGATGTTTTGATCTGTCCTACATCGTGGTCCCGCGCGAAACAACGTCACGTTCTTGCGGCCTGTTTTGAATTTATAAAGCAATACGGCCAACAGCTGATCGGGACGTTGCCAGCCCGATGAGCCGCCCCCGTATTCCCGCAAATGCACGTTGCCACTCCGTGCTCGCCCGGTAAGCCATGTCTCGGAGGCGATCGACCGACCACCGCCCTCTCCTCACAAATATAGTACCTACATTTCCCCGACATTCTATCTTCCGAAATAGTTACCCTTTTACAGTGGTGATATTTCTGTGCGTGATTACTAATGGTATTGGGGTTAGCCGGTCGATTGCTACATCTAGCGCTTTCTATTCTAGATAGTAAGTACCTACGACTAGATTCATGCCAGGCAATAATGTTGAAAGGTTTCAAATAATCTTCATTTGAGATCGATCCGGCGCTTTGCTAAATAATTTACAGCGCCAGTACGAATGGGTTTTGAGGCATTTCTGTCTGCAGTAATGTCAGTAAGGATAACTGATGGTTTTTGTATCCCTCTTTAAAGATAAATGTCTCTGTCTAATGGACAGATGACACTAGCTTCTACGACAAGCACTGACATCAGTGTCAGTGCTTGTCGTAGAAGCTCTTATCTCGAATTCTCTTTCAATTTAAAGAGTGGATTGTGAGTTTATATTTACTAGCTTATACATGCTTTTTTTTTAATTTATCCTAGTAAGTACTTTACAATATCCCAAGTAAATATAGCAAATAACTTTATGTTGGACTAGCATACAAATTTTTATTTGGGTATTGTTTTGTCATGTCAGTCTACGATCTGAAGGACTGAATATCGTTTCAGCATTCAGTCCATAATCATAATACAAATTCTACCAAATCTCTTGTCACTGTGCTCACAGACTAAGGATACCGTCACCACAAGTCATCACCCCATGCTAGTCTCGAAATAGTCTATCGAATATTTAAAAAATAGTAATCAATACCACCAATAACCGCTACGGAAATAAAATCAATCGAAAATCCATCAAACCACTGTGATATACGAGGCTAATTCCGCTTCAGTAATGGATGACAAGGCCCGTTTTTACCAGTAAAATATTTACAGACTTCACATAGAATTCAAATCAATTTATTATATTTATTGTAATTGCCAAACGGTGAAAAATACAATTACATAATATTGCAATTGCTCTACATAACGTTGGTTGCTCCGTCCTCTACGTAAGTACTCACACTACGTCCATGGTTGCCTCCCTACCTCATGATGACGTAAGCGTTACACGCCAGGACTTTGAACTTTATTGGGAGCATGTTTGTTCTACATTTTGCTATTATTTCGCTCTTTGTTTGTAGAGTATAAGATCGAGATATCAAATTCCTAATGAAAATTGGAAATTATGTCGAGAAATACGTTTTTGTCGCGTGCTTCTTAACTTGGCTAAGTAAAGTATTTTCTTTTTAAAAATGTCAGAGCACTAGCAGAGACAAAAAACCTAGCTTCTACTCGACAAATAACTAATATTACGATATTGATAGCATTTTTATTTTATTAGAAACAATTTTTTGATAGTGTAAGTGTCTTATAACACTACAGTGTGAAGGTGGAAATTGGGAGTTTTAGCATGCTTCTACGATAGCTTAGCGGGCTAAAGAATCCCCCCGGATAAATGAAGACGCAAGTTCACATCCTGCTCCTAGAAAATTCCTCTTTTCCCTCTTTCACTAAAAGTTTCTAATAAGATACCGTCTCAAATATTATTATCAGGGCCTGAGAAAATTATGAGATATTTGTATTTTTATTGCCTGTGCATGACAAGCCACTGTCCACCTGATGGTAAGTGGTAACAACCGGATGGACTCAACAATAATACTGCCAAGTCACTGCTTACTATTTTATTTCGTGGATGGGCTTTTAGTCTTCCAACCTGTATATTGCCAGCGTGGTGGACTCAAGCCTAGATACCTCTCATTCTATCATCGGTACCCAAAATAAGACTATAGTGGCTTTACCAGAGCACAAAGTACGTAATGTGAATTAGAAAATGATAGACACGAGCAGGGTTTGAACTCATGCCATATAAATGCGATCTAGACGCTTTGCCAACTGACCTATCCTGACATTCACTCGGACATCAATTCCCATAAAGCATTTCTCTTTAATGTATTGTGCATTCATTCAGAACATGTTAGTGGGTTGTGAAGATGTAAATAAAATCTTTAAGCCGTTTTTATAAATATAATAATTTCGTTGTATCAAGGGTAGTAACCATGTAGTCAGGCTAATGGCAGTCTATCATAGCCTATAGACTTAAGCAATAACAGAAGCCTATATCTGAGAGGAAAGATGATAGACAAGGGATCAAGACCCGGGTGCGACGCTCTCACTAACCGAACGAAACGCAGCTGCAGTTATAACTTTTTTTAAGGCGGGAGGAAATGTTCCTAACCGAACACCCCGTTGTTCGGGGCAACGAGCAGGGTAGTGTGGGGCCCTCACCCACTAAATAAACCCGCCGTGTACCCACCTTTGTAAGTTATACCTTTTTTTTGTTTATAAGTTATATCTACCGTTATTATAATATATATTAAGAGGGTTAATCCTCAGCTGAGCTGGCCTATCTACATACTGCAGTGTAAAAACTCTACTACCATTAAAACCGTGCGTGAAGTGAAAGTAGTACCCACCTCAACGCTTCGCTTATGAAGCGTGCAAAATACTGTAAAATATCATGTATCAATAGTGTTTCAGAGGTGCGTCGCAGTAGTTTCATCAAAATAGTCGAGCTATATTCGGTACAAGAATTTTCATATTTCTACACGTGTTCTGAATAAGTTTATCATGTAATCTATTTTGAAAGACGCCCAAAATAGCTTCATTAAATAAGGCTTCACAGCTGGAGTCTAATTAAGTACATATACACGTGTATGTAAAGATTCAGTGCTCAGAGTTAATATATAAAGCAATTAGGAGCAGGGATGTAGGTAGGGGTAAAACTCGGGCTGGGAAAATATATTTAAGCATCTTTTGAGAAAAAAATACTTTCGTGTCGGCAGGTAAACGTATAATAATGTTTAATTATGTCTATATATAAAACTGGATTCTAAATGTGGAAAGAGAGTATTGGTGTAAAGATGCGTAAGGGAATGCTCCGATGGTTCGGACATGTGGATCGAATGCCGGACGAGCGACTGGTTCAGAAGATATACAATGCGAAAGTGGAAAGATGTAGGTATAGGGGAGACCGAGACTCACTTAACTAGACCAAATCAGTCATGTATTAAAGTAAGTTGGAGTCAGGAGTCCCTGAAACCGGCGAGCGTGTATGAATATAATTATGAATGTTGAGGAAGCAACAGATGTATGCAAGAATAGAGCCGTTTGGCACTCTGCCTACCCCGCAAAGGACCGTGATGAGAAATAGTAGGTTATTTTTTTTTGTATTAAGTGGGTGGGCGTATGGCCTACCAGACGGTAAGCGGTTACCGTAGCCTATAGGCGCTAGCAACACAAGAGGCATAACTCGCGCGTTGTTAAGTCCAAGGGAAGGGGTAGGTGGAGGAGTGGAAGGATAATAAGAAGAGGTTGGAGGTTTGGGCCTCCACCGCTCTCACTCACCATACGAAACACAACAGTACCCACCGTTATAATACTTTCTGATGTTTACGCGAATGTTACACATTTTGAAATAAAACTACGTTTACGGAATCTATCGCGTTTACTTGATTTTACTCCTATCCCGACGTTTCGAATACTTTACAGCATTCATGATCACGGGTGGACTTAGATGATAGACGTCCAAGGTTGATATGTTATTTCAACGGTTTCATCTACCCACAGTATATGATTTTACAAAATTTTTGGTTTATTTATTTTAACCCACCTAATATTCGTTTAGAAACACAGTGAAAATATCTACTTCAAATGTTTATGCTTACAATGTATGAGACTTTAAATTAGTATATTAAAATGAGTATAATACTCCTCTTTAAATTGTAAAATTTTTGTTTTTATTTAGTGCTCAAAAATTCTACCACAAACTACCAATTACTACCAGTAAGAAGATAATCTTGGTTATTAGTTTATATTATTAAATATATTGATTTTGCCAAAAGCTAAGACTAAGAAGCTACCACCGGATCGGAACGCGGCCTGACTGAGAAAGATCCGGCCAGAAAACTCAGTAGGCAACAACTGTTATGGATTATTAAAATTTGTACGGAATTACTGAGATCTAATAAGGTTTAAATTTTAATTTTTTTTTTTTTTTACAAAAGGCAAAGACTAATCACTACTGTGGGTTTTATCTACACAATAAGCGCTAACTGTGTCTTGCAATCTTGTGGTGTGCCTTCTTGTATTATGTTTGGTGAGGCCTATCACAGGATTCCAGCTTGATGGCAAGACCCAGCCGTCTTCTCTATTGAAATTGGGATGTTTCTTAATTTCAATAGCCTCACGTATCATTCTAGGGCGATATCGATGTTCTTTAGCGAGGATTTGAGGTTTGTCAAACCTAATGTAATGGACTTACACATACTACACACTTACTGAAACATTTTAAAAATCGAATATATTACTTTTAGTGAGTATTGGAGACTGTAAGTAGAAAATAATAAAAAAAAATGTAATTGACCTCGGGATAAGAATAAAAAACCTTTCGGACCAACTTCGTTTATAAAACAATAGTGACCAGTGTGTCAAATAAAATCTAATGCATTAGGCAATTTTTATTGCACCTAAACTTTTTTTTGTAAAGGCGGGAAAAATTTACCTAACCGCACACCCCGTCCTTTGGGGTAACCAACATGATACTGTGGGGCCCTCATACCCTAAATAAACCCGCCGTGTGCGGTCTCTCCGCCCGTATTGGCGGACCACTGGAACTGTGTTACATTACTTCAGTGCACCTACCCTAATCTACCCTTACGAACAATTGGTACAACCGTTACCCTAAAATATACTTCTTTGTTTGTGTCAAAATTTTGCGTAGGTGACACTATTTAACCAGTATACAAGGGAGTTTTTCGCGGGACATCAGAGAGCGGTCAAAATTCTATCGCAAACATCAAAAAGATGAAAAAAAGATATATTCAAGTATTCCACTAACGAACGTAGTTTATATGATAAAAAGAATTCCGCATTAGATACAACAACAGTAAATACATATAACTGTTAAAACCTTCTCGAAAAGACAGACATATTCTTTGTGTTAAAAGAGTTTGGTAGTATTAACCTAGAAGCATTTTCTTTGGAAATTAACACCAAAATCGGTGGATAAATATAATTATTGAATAATATAGGTATAAATTATTTGAGAATCGAACCCGCGTCTTTTCCAATCCGGGGAAATGCTCTAAGCCACTGAGCTATCGTACTGACCTATTCGGCCATCCCAATCTCCTTAACACATTTGTCTTTACGACCATTTGTTTTTCCTTATTCACAAATAATTTGTACTTTAAAAAAATGTAGCGGAGCATGTCAAATGCTAAAAAATATAGATCAATAATATATGTATAGCCAAACTACTCTACATAACATTAGCTATATCCATGCAAAAATAGCTATCCTGCCTGTAGTCTAGTCTAGTCACTAGTCATATCTCCGGCACAAAAAGTACCCTATGTTTTCCGCGCTCCAGACTATATTTATGCAAAATTTCATGATGATTAGCACAGTAGCTTGAAAGCGTAATCAAGAAACTCACATTCGAATTTATAATATTACTAGCTGACCCAGCAAACGTTGTTTTGCCATATAAATTATTTCTACATCGGCAGTAGAAGGGTGAAAATTTAGGCTTGTATTTATTTTTTAATGCCGAATCATAATAAAATAAAATAAAACAATTTTGTCCAAAAAATAAATATTTTGTGACCCACCCGGTCACCCTTATCTTATAGGGGTATGAAAAATAGATCTTGGCTGATTCTCAGACCTACCCGATATGCACACAAAATTTCATACAAATCGGTCCAACCGTTTCGGAGGAGTTTGGTAACAAACACCGCGACACGAGAATTTTATATATTAGAAGTAAGGATACGGATTACATAGCCTCCATTTTGTTGTGATTTAAAAATAGTTTATATACCTACTTAGAATAAAGTTAAGTTTCAACTGCTCTAGATAGAGTTGCTTGCCATCCCGACCTCATAATGACGTAAGCATAGCACAATAGGACTTTGAACTTTATTGAGAGCGTATTTGTTATATGATTCCAAATCTTCCCTTGATTATGGCAACACCTTAGCTAAAAATGTTGTACTAAAGGTAGAAACGAGTAGGTACATTCTTGTTGAATATTTTATAGTTAATTCTAGTTTTTGTTGGTAATTTGCAACCAATTAAACTAAGTGCACGTATACTACAATGATACGTCGTAAAATACGACATTTCTAGAATAATAAATACTTCAATATTTGACATTAATTTTCGTTTGTAAATTAAACTCATTTGATAGGTAATTTAAACCATTAGGTTACAATTACACAGACATTTTGACACAGGTGAATACCTAAGAAAAGAGCCAGCGACTTCATTTCTTTGATAGTTTTTCACTGAGCTGTAAACAAATTGTTTTTGCTTGGTTTAATAAAGATTATTATTATTCAACTCACTTATAAACACCACTAGATACATTTTTAAATAATATATTAAATTCATTCACTTTAATCGATGTTTTTAAGCAGATCACCTCACTATGAAGATAAATCTGACAGACGTCAAATGTTACCTATTAAAATGACAATTCATAAAAGTTAATAACATTAAATACACATTAATTATAATGAAATTTACATAATAAATAAAATAAATAAATAATATTTTTTTTGTTTAGGCGGGAAAAAATGTTCCTATCCGCACACCCTATCGTTCGGGGCAACGCCCAGGGCAGTGTGGGGCCCTCACCCCACCCACTAAAGAAACCCGCCGTGTGCCATCTCTCCGCCGTTATTGGCGGGCCACTGGAACTATGTTACATTCCTTCGGTGGTAGACGAGACCAGCCTAGGACTTATTTTATTAATAAATTTTTTTAAGGATGTACTCCACGGGCCAAATGTAAAAATGTAAATAAATATAAATATTTATAAATGTAAATATTTTAAATAAAACCGATGATAATAATATATTATAAAAATATCAATATTATATTTATTATACGATGTAAGTGGCTAGTGGCAAAACCATGTATCTATGCATGATTGTAAAGACAGTGATATCAAGTTCGATTCTTAGTTCAAGGTCAAGGTCTCGCAAGATCTACTTTTTGACTTTTCGAAATTATGTATCATACAAGTGTATCACTGCTCGGCGAAAGAAAACATCGTGAAGAAACCTGCATGTCTGCAAGGTTTTCTCGATGGCTTGTAAAGTCTGCCAAGCCGCACCGGGCCAGCGTGGTGGATTACGGCCTAAATCTATTTCACTATGAAAGATTCATGCGCAACTGTGTAATAGTTTAATAAACAATAAAAGTGCAGAATTTGATTTGATTTCAATGTATGCCTACATTAAACACAAAGTGGAAAATGTGAAATCGAAAATAACAGCCACGAGCAGGATTTGAACCTGCATCTCCTGGATACCGTCCAGATGCTTTGCCAATTCAGCCATCGTGACAACTACTCTCGATTGCTAATTTTGATAACACATTCATACTTAACGTCCTGGGTGCATGACGCCTGCGCCATCTGTCGGCAGTATTTGCATACATTATACCGACAAAAATTTCTAAGTATGCCAACATTTTACAAATACAATTTTGTTTGTTCGTTAAAACGAATCGAAAAACGATCTATAAATAGATTAAATACTTGGAATAACAAATGTTGATATACATATATGCGGGACGCACCCTAGCCCCTCATTCAAGATTTGAAAAAGAAAGGGTCCTGAATTTCAAAGCTTAAATTTCGAAAAGAAAGCTAATTAAAAGTGACTCTTATGAAAATATTTAAGCTATTGTGAGTATTATACATCACTAGTAAAAGTTCAAAATTCTAACGTATAATGCTATGTCATTATGACTATGGATGTAGTGTGAGTATTTACGTAGAGGATGTGGCGACAAACTATGTAGAGCACTTCGAATGTTATAAGTTTAATTTTGGTTAGTAGCTATTTTTATTGCTTTTGCTTGCAGACGCGTTTCGGCCCATCTGATGGTAAGCGGTAACCACCGCTCATGAACTCAAATATACCAAGACTACTGTCAAGCCAAAGTGCACCATATAATTTCAGGGATATGAAAGAATGGATGGCTATCTCCCGCTTCAACGCAGACGGTGGTTTACGGGGGTGTACCACACAATATCATAATATATAATTGGTAGTATACGCCACATTGGACGGCCTAGGATAAGTCAGCCTTCTCTCACAGTGGTATTATACACATAAGTACATACATACATATGGTATTTATGCACAATTAACTTCCTAATACTTTCCACTTCCCAGAAAATAATAAAGCGGTGATAAAGAATTTTAGATGGGTTGTGAAAAGCAATCTCAAGTAAATATCTAACGCAAATACAAATGGAAATAGTATATATTTATGATAAAAGGTATCATTAATAATAAATAAAGGGTAAACTCATAATGGTCCGAAACGTGAACTATATTTATTTCATAAAATATTGACGAAGGCTTAACAAATTCGAAGGTCGTTTTTGACAGTATGATTTTTTAAACCGTGTGACAGCAGACAGGCTACGGCTCACCTGATTTTGATTGACAACTGCCATTCATGAAGTCTACAATACTGTAATACTGCCTCCACTGCTTACTATTTAATTTCGAGAATGGGAGGAGAATGATAAGTTAATAAGAATTACTTGCTTATCCCAGAATAAATGGACCAGCTCGATCGGGTAAGTACCACCCTCTCACAAAAAATCAGCGTGAAACAACGGTAGCTACCCGTACCGTTGTATAGAGAGTGAGAGCGCCGGAGACCCAAATCCCCTTACTATCCTCTCCTTATTATTCTTCGTATCCACCTCCTAACCTCCTATCCCTTTGCTTGGAGATGGCGACGCGTGAGTAATGCCTCCGGTGATGCTAACGTCTATAAGCTCCGGTACCATCAGGTAGGCCGTATGCTTGTTTGCCACCCACGTAGTGTAAAAAAATGAATGGACGTCTAGCTCCCACTACAACCAAAACCACTAAGGTGTTTTACGGTCGGTCACATAGCAGACGGTGGTACCGACCCGCTGGAGCCGTTAACAAGCGAGTACTCCCATTTGGTACCAATGTTTTTACTAGCCTTTACCCGGGGCTCCGTCGCAGCCAAACCCTAGTTTTTAGGTTATATCTCAGGTTCCTGATACATTGGCAGGATGAAATGTATACTTACTAGTTTTTACCTAAATCTAATTAAGACCAAATAAAAAAAAATGCATCAAAATCCGTTTAGTAGTTTTTGCGTGATGCGCGAACGAAGAAGCAGACAAACAGATAAACAGCCAAACAGACAAAAATCTAAAAGAAATGTTTTGTGTTCAGACACGCCTATATAGCCTAAAACAGTATTTTTTTCTTAAAGCCCTTAAATGTACAGATACAGCCCTGTTAAGACTTTATAATAGTATAGAATCTGAATAGGTACAATTTCGCCATGAAGATCATCGTGACTACGAACATGGTTTTGATTTCCATCTATCCATATCAGCCTTTAATCATCTATTGCAGGACAAAGGACACACACGAGATATATCAAAAGGATTTGCGTAAATTAATTATTTACTCCAAACGTGCGTAGCGTCCATAAATCGTGCATCAGACACCGACGGTCGTGTATAATGAACTGGCCGTCCCACTTTAGCTATGGAATAGCCTTAATTAATGTGAAACGGCACAGGTGGTGCTAAGTACCATTTCTTGTAAAGTATATAAGGTTAGTAGTAACTTTAGTTAATATACAGTAAGTATAACTGCCTCGGTGTTGCAGCGGTAGTGTGAGCGACTGCTGACCATGAGCTCTCGGGTTCGATCCCCGGGCCGCGCAGTGTTATTGAGCTTTTCATAAAAAGAAAAATTCTCAGTAACAGCCCGGAGCCCCGAATGTGCCCGGTAGACGGCAATAGACTCGCCCCATATTACGTGGGACTTAAACATAGCTGGCGAAACGTGGGTGTGTGCCTCTGCCTACCACTTCGGGGAATACAGGCGTGATGCTATGTATGCTATGTTGTTTATAATATACCTAAATAGCAGAAAACAGTCTGTAATATAATAATTTTCTCCTCGATTTAATTTCTCTCTTGAGGTTCACACTGAAAATAAACGCTGGATTGTGTTATCACAAGCATAGCATCATGCTGAGTGTGGAACTCGTTACGCTGTTACGACATCTTATTATAGGTAGGTATAATGTGTAACAATGTGATAACATTGGAATATCTGATGTTCATTATGTTTAAGTAATTACATACGAATACCTCATGAGAATATTATTGCATTGTAATTGTGTGTCGAAACTGTGAAAAAAAAGCTCTTTCTTTCTTTCTATTTCATGAAGAGTTTTTTGTTTGTTTAGTACGAACATTATTGTAATCAATAAAAAAAGAAAAAAAACGTTGATATAACGAGATAGAAATATGTTTTATACGTTTTTCTCTAATTTTTATTACAGTTATGATTGAGTTTCGACCACCAGGCGAAATGCCAATCCAGAAACCAAAATGGCGCGGGATCGATTGCCACATTCCTAATTTTTCATTTTTTGAAATAAAACTACGTTTACGGAATCTATCGCGTTTACTTGATTTTTCTATCCCGACGTTTCGAATACTTTACAGCATTCATGATCACGGGTGGACTTAGATGATAGACGTCCAAGGCTCTCAGTCTTGGACGTCTATCATCTGTAAAGTATTCGAAACGTCGGGATAGTAGAAAAATCAAGTAAATGCGATAGATTCCGTAAACGTAGTTTTATTTCAAAATGTGTAACATTCGCGTAAATATCAGAAAGTATCATTTTTCATTTTACATTTTAGCACCACTGTTCTAGTAAATGGATAAGCATATCTTCTTCTTATTTTGATTTAAGGGTTAGACCCTTGCACCACCGAAGGAATGTAACATAGTTCCAGTGGACCGCCAATAAAGAAAAAACAAACCCTTGCCGGTGCAGCTGATGAAGCTCTTTCCACCTGTCTCGATCTAGAGCAGCCTCTTTCACCGTCTTATCCGAAATGCCACCAACTTTTATTTTATTTGGTTCATGTAGCTTATCCTTGGCCTTGCTCCCCGCTGTCCTTCTAACTTACCCTCTAAGATGTTTTTTTATAAAGGTATCATGCCGTATGATTAAAATATACAGAAAAGCTTTGATTATATCTCAAGAAACCAATATGGTAGCGAGATCAATAGTATACCAGATTTGCATTCTCTGTTGCCTCAGGCCCGGTTTCCACCAAAGCGGAGAGGAGAGGAGACGACCGCGAGCGACCAAAAAAAAAAAACATGGAAAAAGCGAAGATGTGTGCAGTTGTGCGGCGCCCGCGCTGTTACACAATAAAATGATTTGATTTGATTTGTTGTTTCTCCCCCTATTCCCCACGCCTTCCGTCCTTTCGTAGACAGCACTAATTGACTGAATTCGAGCTCTTCACAGCTCACATCTCCTCTCCGCTTTGATGGAAACCGGGCCTCACTGTCTTTGTCCGTCGGCATTTCGGCAAGACCGGAGAGAGAGCAGGCGGGGACCAATGGGTCTACGTGTTTTCCGAGACACGAGGGTGAAACACCGCCGACCAACTCTAAGCAGCTATTGAGAATTTCTTAAAAAACCTAATAATTTTATTTTAGGTCCATGTAGGATTCGAAAGCACAAAGGGTACCAGAAGGGGCTGTTGCCTGCGGATCGCAGTTGATACGACAGACCGTATCCGTGATCCGCCGTAGCAAGGGCGGGTGTGGGCGCACGGTGTGTTTTTAGTGGGTGAGAGCTCCACAGTACCCCATTATCTGCCCGGGCAGTGGGGTGTGAGGATATTATTACCCACCTTAAAAAAAAAAAAAAATTCAAGCCTAACACTGCAGATGATCCGTCGTTAAAACTATCACTTTGTTACGAAAAAAAAATATTGATTGATTATTATTGGAGTTCAAATATTTCAGTCCACCAGCGACCATTGCATGCATTGGAACATCAGAATACCTGCTCCATCCATCCATCAGCCTACTAATAACGTAATAAGTGAATGTTACTTTATATACTGAAGTGTAACTATAGCCTTTATGACAACAATCAGCCAGGGTACAATGACAGGAAAGCTACATTTACACGTTGCCAGATCGCATGGATTAGCATTGTTGTGCTGGGAGCTAATATGGAGTACAGATGATAAACGGGCAGATTGGATCGCCCTGATAACTTGTGAGGGCAATGACCCATTGAAGCGTGCGCTTATTTCTATAAAATATGCAATGAAATATAGTTTTAAAAAAAAATCAGTGTAAGATTATCCATGTATTGCTACCGAATTCTCTCCCATGAAACCTCTGCATCAGAGGTCAACTAGGGCCTAAATTACCTGTATTTTTATATCGTCAATAAAAAGAGACTCGTAGCATGGGTACCTACAAAAGCTTATACATTCATGGTTTTTTTACCTCCTCGGTCTTCTCTTAGAGTGAAAGGGATTCTTCGGTCGTAGTCCATCACGTTGATCTAGTACAGGTTGGTCGATTTGACGAGCCATCTCTTAAGCGTTAAGGTTTCCTCACAAGGTTTTCTTTATAGGGCAGCGATATTTGTTAATAAGCCCGCTCTTCATCCCTTTCTTATATTCCATCGTCTCCACATCCTATCCCTTCTTTCCTATCTTATGCCTTTTCTCGGATATGGCTCCTGTGTTGCTAGTGTTAATAAGCTACGGTAATCGCTTATCCTCAGGTGGGTCATATGCTTGTTTGCCACTCTTTTAGTATTAAAAAAAATATAAAACGTGTGTGTATTGTGTCAAATGGATTACATAACTCTGATACTTGTCTCTGAGCAATTCTAGGTCTCCCTAGATATTTCCTGCAAATATATTGATTCCTTACATACCAGTTTGTGACACAGAACAGGCGTGTATCATCTATAGTCGAAGAGCGCTCGTTTCGGTAATGTGTTGTACACGGCTAGCTACAAAATACACCGACACATTTCACAGTGTGCTCTGTGTTCACTCACAAAGAAGGTTCCTTGAAGATAGACGGTATCTTATATCGATCGCTAGTCGTAGCTTCCTTCTCGTCTGTTATTTTTATTAGTCGTCAAAGAATACTTTGAATTTCATCGTACTACTCGGAGACTCAGATAGCTTAGTTAATTTCGCAATATTTTTCCTACGCAAATAACAGCTAAAAGGTTATTTCAAAGGCTCCTAAAGTCTTCTAACACACATTGCGTCAAGGTGCTTTTTGATCACATATCTCCATAATAAGGCCGTAATCATAAAAAGGACAGTAATCGTTTGTAAAATCAATAGTGTTAGTACGTTAACACCGCTCTCTCTCGCGAGTATTGTACTAAGCGATTAAAGAAGTATGTTGTTGACCTCGTCTACATTCACAGTACTAAGTATTAAATGGGCGGTGAAAGATTGTTGGCCTCAGGGTAGTTACTATCAGTGGATATTATATAGCACTATGCTATGCAATCAAAAACAAAACGACTTCCTGCTAGCTGTGTCCTTAACATATCCTTTGCCAGATTTTTGAAAATAAAAATAACTATAAGAGGAATCCAAATTCAAAAAATTTAAATCAAGTGTTGCTTTTGTATTGGAATAATATGAGACGCTGCCTTTGTTTAAATAAAAAAAAATAACAATCTCAATTACAACATTAAATTTGTGTTCAAAAAAAACATTTTTGTGTTCAAAATCGTAGACATTCTTTTATTTAAGAAAAGGAATAGGACTACTATCACTATCAACATATTTATCAGCCTCTACGTCCACTGCTGAACGTAGTTCTCCCTACACAAAAATACTCTAACAATAACAACAGTCCGTGTCGCTTGCAAACCGTTGCCTGTTATATACGTATATTATTCAATAAAATTTAAAATTCACAAAATAATGAATGAGTTTTTTTGGCGGATAACACTTATAAGATAAAACATTATAAGACTGTATGCTTATACAATAATAATTCATCTGTATTATCGTAGTTATTTCTGAGTACCAACTTGTGTACAGTTTGAAGTTATTTTTAACTTGAACCTGACCTATTTATTATTCGGTTGTGAACCGAGGAAAGGTCTTGTTTACAATAATACTGTTTAAGGCGTAATTTTCTTAATGTTTGGGTTATTTAATTATTTAACTGGATCTCATTTTTGTTATCGTTTAGACTCTGTTAGCTTGCTATTAAAATATAGTAGTTATTACATGGTTCTTAGTAAAAAGTTCCATTTGTTGAGGGAATAAGAATACAAGTGTCACCACCTCTTTCTTTCCCGAAGGTTTCATACAAGACGACTAATCTATATAAGCAGTAATCATCCATTGCGTTACTGGCGGTACAATGTACCAAGTCGGAGTACTCATTTCCTATAGGGCTTGTGCGGGTCGATGTCGTCTTCCATGTGACCGTAAACCACCTCGGTGAGTTTTAATTATAGTGGGAGAAAGTTAGTAGTCCTTTTGCCATTTGCGAAATAAATTGGTGAGCATGTGACTCACCAGTATTCTTAGTATTGCTGGCTCCATGAGCAGCGGTTAGGCCAGGGGATCTGCCATCATAAGTTGCATTTGCAATCTCTATAGCCTGTATTGTTCTAAAATATCTTATATTAGTAGTTAGTACAAAGCAATATGTACCTCTTATGAGCGCATATCCTGCCCGTTTAGAATGAAAAATGAAGCGTTAGACGAACTTTCGTTTCGTTTCCTTGTGATTAGCTACATTAATCGCGCGTCGTTATCTCGACCAATTGGAACTCATGCGTAGTACTTTCGACCAATCATAATAAAGCGAAACGAAAGTTCATCTAACGTTTCGTTTTTCATTTTAAGGGGGTTGCTGTATCGTGTTTTCACTGGGAATTTTCTACCTATTATTATACGCTGTCGTTCTACGATAGGGTGGTACTTTCCAGGTCGACCCATTCTGTTACCATACAGACTATTTTTTAACTCGATTGTCTATTTAATTTTAGAAGACCTCGAAACCACGGTGGTTAAATAGGACTGTCTGCTGACCTGACGCGATATGTCTCGAACATTATATCGATTGATGATGGCCGAGTTACGAGTCCATAACTAATCTATCGACTATTTCTCCAGACATAGAAATTGAAAGAATTTGTTTTTTTTTTAATACATTATCTATACTTTTAAGAATAATATCATCCCGCGAGCTTTGACAGTACTCTCTGGCGGGAAACAGAATGGACAAAAAAAAGATTAAGATTTTATTTTATCCCCGATGGGCGAAACAGGATGAAACCGCTATCAACTCGTAGGTTGTTTGTATAAATGTGTATGTATGACTGTATCGATTTCCCTTGAAAATTACTGGACCGATTTCGTTAGGTGTGTTTTGCATTTAAAAGCTGACAGAGCAGGTTCTTAGACATGATTTATAGTGGTAGACCATGAGGGAGCGATGCAGGCGGGGATTTTATGAAAATTATGCTTTTAAGTTACTGTTTTGAAAGACTTAAGACGACTTCATTTGCTTCCTCTTCCCTTTGATACCACTATAATAGTACTGTTGTTAGTAAATGATATAATGTCAAACAACTGTCCCACAATTGGGCATTGAACTTCTCTCGTAGTGAGAGAGATTTAAGCCGTAATCCATCACGCTGGTCTGCAAGTAGGTAAACTTTACAAGCCGTCGAGAAAAAGCCTCAGACATTCAAGGTCTTGGACCTTGTACCAGAGATCGAACTCGATACTAACCTCTTTGCAGACTTTGGTTTTACTATTAGTAGGTACAGTAGAATTCACTCTATGCTATTAGCCTATCATTATTTTGGACTTTACAAAAAACTACAATTTCATGGACACAAAGTACAATCAGAACAACTATTTTGTGGATCACACAAAGAGTTGTCCTGTGTGAGAATCGAACTCACAACAGTCGGGGGGTTGTGGGTTTGTTGGTAACACCGCTCCGCTATCTGTGTAGTCGATTTATACAATATTGTTAACATTTTATGGTATATCATATGCTTTCTAGAACATTCTGAAAGTTCGATATTCCATTATATCCGCCCTAACTGAATATAAAGTAGGTTAAGGTCACAGCATGTATAATTAACCCATAATTAATGTGGTACGAACCATATCTTGTTATAATATGGTGTCTGATAGATAAAGTATAACTATGTTATGCATAAAGTTTATAGAAACTAGGTTGTGTTGATACTTAATAGTATACCTACTCTAATCGAATGTTCTAGTGTAGGTCTGTTACGTGTTTACAGTTTACGATAGAATTCACTAATTAATTTACATTATACTATATATGTATGCGCAGTAGACAGCAATGAATATCTGCTTTTAGTTTATAACTGAAGTTTTTTTTTTATACTACGTGAGTGGCGAACCAGCATACGGCCAAACCTGATGGTAAGCGGTTACCATAGCCTATAGATGCTAGCAACACCAGAGGCATTACTCGCGGGGCGCCATCTCCAAGGAAAGGGATAGGAGGTGGATGGTGGCGTATGCTTGTTTGCCACCCACGTAGTATAAAAAAAATATTAAGTGAAACAATGGTTGCAGAAAAAGTGTTTTTAATTTGAAGTTATTACTTACATAATTTAAATAAAGATACGAAAGCTTAATAATATTTACTGTGAATGTTTTTTTATAGTAAGCTACCACGTGTATTCATCCATTAAAAGGTATTAGAAACCTCTGAATTGCCAAGTTATAAGCCCAAAGGAGCTTTAGAAATAAGCACAACTTTTTCATATTTATTTCATCAAAGATAAAAAAATATCTCAAACATAAGTCTTCTTAATGCTTTTCAAAAGCAAAAAAAAACTCAAGGAAAACTTAACTTACGTGTACCTTCTTAAGTAGAAGCCTTAATAACGCATTTATAAAGAAAACTCAAAGTTTTAGGTATATAGAAAAAAAAATATAATAGGTATACCTACCTACTTCAAAGTCTACCAAACTTAAAAGAAAAAAAGCGCTTGATTGACGCCCATTTGGGAGATATAAGTCTATCGGATTACAATTCCATTTTTGAAAACAAAATAAAATATCAGCGTACGATAAAATAATTCTGACGTTAGGAAACTTAAAACGAAATAATCGGTCCAAGATGGCGACTTTATATTTGCTGACTGGGCAATTATCTTTTTGTAGTTGTCGGTAAATTTGTTAAATAGGTGCATGAAGCAGAGCAACAATACACCTTACCGCAAACTTGAATGTCTTAAATCAATTAAATAGAAGTCAAAAAGTAAAAGAATTTTTGTTTCATAAAACAGAGTTGACGAGTACGATTATAGATATTTTGATAAAGTTAATAAAATAATTGATGTGAATCGGAAAGTGTCCACAGGGAGCATTTACGTAAGTAACTTAATGAACGAGCAGATAGGATTACTCATAAGAGTTAGCGATGACGTACACTAATTGACGTCATCACTATATTGACGTAGATTTATTATTGCCATTTGTTGCCAACAGTCAATTTCATTCAATAAATTTATTAAACAAAAGTGAAAAATGTGAAATCGAAAATAACAGTCAGGAGCTCCTGCGTGTTGCTCCTTGTGTTTAATGTATAGTGCTAAGCATGTCAAATGCTAAATATATATATAAAAATATCAATAAATTTAATTAAAAGTACATGACATGTGTGTTCATACAGGTGTGTTCTAATTACTCCAACTAGCATTAATTAATATACAGTTTATGTTTGTATAATACACTATATCCGATTTTTAAAGAACAAATTATGGGTGAAAGTGAGAAAAGGGAACTTTACTGCAAACAGGATTCAAACCTGCGTCCCATCCAATCTGAGGAAGTGCTCTGGACGACTAAGCTATCACAGTCACACAAAGTGTGTTTGCAGTGTCTAGTCTTCTTTAAACGAGGTATGAGAAGCTTTGGTACTTGCAGTCCATGAGTGGAAGTTACAACAAAAAGAGAGCCTTGTGCATAGGACTGATACGACCCGTGAGTGTACACCATTTCTTTTTTAAAATACAAGGTATAGAAGTCCTAATAAAAATCCTTTTAAAAAAAGATTTAGACTAACATTAAAACCTGTATGGCGTGTATGGGTTGCAAAAAAGGTTTTATTAGGGAATACGCGTGTAGGTGCCTAACCTTCACAATATAGTTTTAATTCTAAAAGTGCCTTCTAGTTCACCTACTTAAAGATAAATATGTATGTATCAATGTTTTTTATCAAACAATAATCAAATTTTTTGTCCATACTTCTGAATCAAAAATTCATTTGTTTCACGAAGAAGTTTGTTTTCATTTGTTTCGTTTCATACAATTTCATAGTTGCGTCATTGAATTCTTTAAACATGTATAGCACTGTGATTATTTAATTCTGCTTTTCGAACAAAACCCTCTTTACCTAACAAAAAACTTTAACTAACTCAAATTGGATAATTGTTGAAACTTTAATTGTTCTTACTTCTTAATAGCGAAGTAATTACCTACTGTTAACAAAAGGCAAGGTACCTAGGTAGGTACTCTGTTATACTTTTACTTCTTTTATTTGTGGAGTTTTTGGCGAGACGTCATTTCGAGCGGTTGAAATCCTGCCACATACGCCAGTAAAATTAATTTACTGAAAATTAAAGTAATGTATAAGGCTAATGAAATAATGCACCGACGAACATACCTAGTTTACATGGTGATGAAAAAATCCGCTTCAGATATAACTACAGCAATATTTATTTATTATTTTTTCCATTAGTAACTCCCCGTCTGGACTTCTTATTCCACTTTTAAACTAGGGACTATGACATGGAAATAACGGCGTTTCTCTTTATCATTCTCCAATGAAAGAAGTGTCAAATTATGTCATTTATAGGTATGTAAAGAAAGATCCAAACTACCACCTCATCAAGGTAACAGTTCAAATAAAAAGATATAATGAGTCAGTGTCAAGTCAGTGTGTGATCAGTCAAATAATGGGTCAACTCCTTACGTGAAAAAGTTAGGGCTGCCATAATGTATGAGTTATTTCTTAAAATAGCTATTTATATATAAATAGCGATTTTAAGATATAACTCAAGGTGGTGTAATGCACTGCTCAAATAATGGTTAAGAATCTTTACCTTAACAGCTTATAAACACTACTTTATCCAAACTGCGTCTTTGTAGATCTATATACTTATTTAATTTAAAAATATTGAACGAATAATATATTAAACCATGTCTTAAAATTTGAATAACATAATTTAAATTAATCTTAAAATCATTGTGAACCTAACAGGCTGCAGCATCTTTGCAAATACAGGTACAAGATGTTTATCTAAACATAAAAAATGCCAATGTAAAACTAAAACTATTTAACATATTTTTCTGTGCCACAATTAAAATAAAAAATAAAGTCAATTATAACAACGTGAACACCCATACAACATCTTTAACATAAAATAAAAAGCTTTTATCTCTGGCGTGCAACAAACACAACACACAATTAAAAAACTACATAAGGCATAACCTTGAAAAAAAAATCACATACGTTTTTAAAAATTTGTGTTTTACCGTTACATTAGCCGTTCTGCCGTTGAATGGTATTGTTACCTACAACAAAATAATAATATATATTTTCTTATAATTAAATTTTTACCATAGATTCATTCATAATCAGTTATCACTCAATAACCTTTGACGCAGATAAAAACTGGTTACTAGTACACACTATATATAGTTCACAAATCGTGTCCTTGAATAAAATAAGATGATAACCTCATTTCTCCTTTAAATATTCAAGGGTAGTGAAATTCCTGTAGGAACGAAAATTAAATTAGAAAAAATTGAGTTTTGGATAGGGCAATCCTGTTACTGCTACCGTAGGCCAATATATGGTCATTTACTGTCAAAACAGTAGTTCAACTTGAATCAGAAATCAAATTTAAGTTTAATAGCTGAGTACATGAGCTGTTAACACTTATTGGATGGGTTTCTGACTAGTTGTTATATATCCTCTAATAGCAGACGAACCATGGCCTTCCTGATGGTAAGTGGTCGCTGGATCGCTCATAGACTAGCGGATGGGAAATGCCCACATACCACCTCTGGCGCCAAGTGTCGTGGGTTCGATTCCCACACAGCACAGTTATTTGTGTAAGCCATAAAATGACAGTTCTGAGTCTGGGTATACTTTGTGTCCTGTAATGATAGGTTTGGAAAGTCCCCCGCGATACAGGGAGACGCAAGGGGTCTTTGAAAAAAAAAACTTGCATTCTATGAATTTTCCGCACATAGTAAAGTATTTAATATATTTTTGATCTAATATAGTATGGATTAAAATAAAAAAAACAGATACATTAGTAAAATTTGTAGTTTGAATTTTGTAACTGTTGATCGACGTCATACACATTCGTCAACTTACCACTGTGATGCTGTAGAGAGTGTAGAGTATGCAAAACTTCACAGCAGTCAAAAATCAAGTAATCGCGCTAAACACCACAGAGTACATTTGTATACAGGATAGATTCTGTATAATTAGGTAGTTTTATTGCATCACCAGATACCCGCACGTGTGAGACACAGTACTCGTTTATAAAACTGTATACAGATATATGAATTATACATGTAGGTATACAATCTGTATTGTTTTCGGCTTTGCACTAGATTCTGTAGTTTCTGTTTGTCTATCCGTTCCATTGTTAGCATGGAAAGTTACAACCAGATATGTATCTTTTGTTACGTTTTTAATGCTTTGATCCGATTACCAACTTAGAACGACCGTGATATTCAATGGAATATTTATCGATAAAGATTGGATTATCTGACATTGCATGAAAGAAATAATACAAGTCTCAATTGGCGGTTAAATTTAGAGATTATTTTTATAATGAAATGCTCTACAAGAAGTAGAGCAGAATTTTTAAGATACAATAACGTCAGTGCCATATAAAAAAATATTTAAAAAAAGAAAATAGTTATTATGCCTTATGAGGTGTACATACCTATTGTAATGGACAAAGGGATTATTATTATCATGTTTGACCTGATACATCATCCTCATTCCCGCCATTGATACCAGCTAATAAGCTGACTATATAAAACTATAAAATTATCTATCATTTACTTCCCAAAGAAAAATATTGAAGGAGTTAAAGCAATAATATTTAGAACAGTTACACTTCAATTATAGTTTCAGATTTGGCGCCATGATATTAAAAATATGTCACGTCGAAATCACCGGAGGAGCTGCAAAGAGTCTTTACTCTATTGATGTGTTTGACATGTGTCACATTACGATTTTACGTTTATTCTATGTTACTATATCTATGGTTTATTCATAGTAAAGCCAAAAGTCTCGATTGAAGACTTTTTGTTAATTATAAACTATATGGTTGTCTATAAAGTCGGTTTAAGGACGATAATTTTACGTGATAACGTCATATATCTTTTCTGAGAGTTTCACAAACAATGCATCGGTCGCCATACATTTTTCGTAACGTGACACTTTTTCGTGCGTGCAGCCGGCGTTCATCGATATATAAGACGTTACAACGTCAAAAATATACACACGTGTCTCCACTGCGACCGTCTTTGGCAAAATTGTCGGCAATGGCACGTATACTTGCCATCAACAAAAACTGAACAAAAATCTCGACGCGCCTGACCTAAATAAATATACATATATAGGATTAAATTCTACCCGCCACTTCTAGCGCGTGGACTTTGGAATATAAATATATAACTCTACGGCACACTATGCAAAAATTGTTATTACAGAGAACTTATATAGATTACTATTAACTTATTAGATACTTTTCCGGGTTCTGGATTTTATGTATGCTAAATTTCATGATGATCTGTCGAGTATTTATCGCGTGAAACCGTAATAAACAAACAATGTTAGTAAGAATGATCTTGCTAAATGTTGTTCTTCTAATGTGACTATCTCGTATGGCATAAGAATATTTATTCTTATGCGTATTGATTGTATCTGGACTCATTTAGAAATGTCTCCAAGAGCAAATCAAACGTTGGTATATTTTTAAGTAAAATATCATGAAACTGTCTTCAAAAGTGCTGCATGCCAGATCTTTAGATCTCTTTACATGATCTAGAAAGTAATAAAATATAAAAGTTCAAAGAGATAAAAAATTGCTATAAATAGACGTTTAAATAAGATATTTTTTTTTATTATACGTTATAATTTGATTTATGTAAAGTTCGGAAAGGTTATTTTAAACTATTGAATAAATTTAATTGTGATAAAGTTTATTCTTTTACAATTTGCTTTTATATTTAATTACTGTAAACTACGCCGATTTTAATTATTATGCCTGTTTTGAAATTAAAAAAAAATAGGAAACATTATAACCTAAAAGGCCCCTTCCTCGTAAGCTGAGGTTAAACTGTTTAAAAAAAATAGGTATGTACTTATTTTACATTGTTCGATGTTTCGTCGCATAGGAACAGGGCATTTGAAATTTATAATATTATAAAATAAACATCATGTTTTCTATATCCTTACTGATAATAGAATTATTAAAGTCAATCGATCATTATGAAATTTACATATTTACGTATTAGCCCGGAATCCAGAAAAACGACAGATTACTTTTAATCAGGAAAAATATATTTTTGCTGTGGCATAGCTATTTTTACATGTAGATAATGAATTTTCCGTAGAGTGAAGTGTGTCCTTTTCTAGATTCCAGACTATGTATTATCTATGCAAAATTTCATGATATTTGGTTGTGTATTTACGGCGTGAAAGCGTAACATACCAACAAAATCGCTTTCGCATTTATAACATTAAGTATGTAAGGAAAAACAATTTAAAAAAAGTCCGAAAAAACTAGTGTAGGTAAGTACTTGAAAACAGTACTATTTATATTTAGTATAAATCTTTAATAAAATACGTTAATCACATACTTACCAATCTACAATTTCCTGCGTAGATGATTCCAAACTGGCAACCATAGACTCAAATAGAATAGCTAGTTATTTTGATCTGTATTGTAGCACTTGACATGCGCAGCTACTTTACAGAACATATTATTTGTGAAATGTGGAAAAAGAGAACTTTACTGCGAGCTGGATTCGAACCTGCGTCCAAAATGTAAATGCATAGGTAGCGTGGGTAGGTAGTAAATACAAATGTGATGTGGAGATTTTGAATGGCCGTCGGTCACTGCGATGGCTTAGCGGTCTAGAGCACTTCCCCGGATTGGAAGGGACGCAGGTTCGAAACCCGCTGGCACTAAACTTCTCTTTTTCCATATTCACAAATAATTTGTTCTTTAGAATAGCTAGTTGGTCAACATAATAAATCTAATTGTAATAATTTACACAAACGTCCTTTACCTAATTGTGAGTCGTTTAGAGGACAAAATACTAAATCATACTCGTTAAATATAGTTATTAGCAGCTATGTATGTGCAATATAACAATCACTTATTACTATGCAAATTCGTGAAACCGCTATAACTGCCGGAAAATTTTAATTTTACGTTAGAGGTCGTTCTAATGCCATCGTTCTGTGTTTCTAGAACGTAATATCTCATTTGTTTTGTTATTATGAATTATGGTCTTGAATTTTTCTTCTTTATTTTTATGACCATGTAGGTATATTAAGAATGGTTTACCCTGGTTTACCAAACTAAATAAACATATAACCTAAAACCAAATTTGTAAGATTTTTGATTTCATCAGTTGAAGTAAATTTTTGTTGTGGCGGGAAAATCAGTTTAGCGTCCAGTAAACGAACTATGTACTATGAAGCTCTAACCCACTAAATAAACCCACAGAATGCCGTCGCTCCGCCTGCCCTATAGGGGTATAATAGCGAAAAAATACTACACCTATGGCCTGCCCTCATTTTGTTACGAAAATTTGTTAACCAAAACATTTCTGGTGTAACTAACAGCCAGCAAGCCAACGTTCGGGCAGGATAGCGTCTGCCACCATTGAAGTAATGTAACATAGTTCCAGTGGCCCACCAATGAGATGGCACACGGCGGATTTATTTAGTTGATGAGGGCCCCACACTACCCTGTTCGTTGCCAAACAAAAACCAAATTAATCCTATTCTTCATTAACGTAACCTATTATCTTTTTAAAGAGCACCTAGTAATAAAAATAGTTTTTTTATTCTATAAATATACGGTAGAGCTTTGCTTGTCCTAAATAGAAATGGACCGGCTTGATGAGGGAAGTTTAACAAGATTGCTTGAAACAGTGGTAGGTGATCCTATTGTTGTGTTTTATATGGTGAGTGAGTCCACCGGAGGCACAAACCCCTCGTTATCCTGTCCTAATTATCCTTCCTCTCTACTCCTTATTATTCCTTGGAGTTCGCTACACGCTTCATGATATATATTTTAAACAAGCAATTGCTATCCTATAGTAGTCACAACGAATCTTTGTGTCTCTGAAGTGAGGCCCAGGAGCGCGAATTGGGAATTTTACAGAATCATACGATAAGTGCTGACCAATTCAAATGTTATTACTCGATTAACAAAACAATCGAATGAGATCATAATGTTTTCATATCTAAGTATTTAGGTTCTATTTTTTTTATCTATATCTTTACTTATAATAAAACTGTAGAGAGGTCAATTCTGTACATTGAATATAATATAATATATATTCAAAATTTATATTGGAGGATGAATGTTGATCGATACTGATGGCAAAAATGCACTCAGTAAAATTTTTGTCTGTCTGTCTGTCGGTCTGTCTGTCTGTCTGTATATGCACGCATGAGTCAAAAACTACTGAAGGGATTTTAACCAAACTTGGTACGATTATAGTCCATACTCATGGGCAGGTTATAGGCTATATAACATAACGCTAAGACACATAGGCGCTGAGCAGTGACAATAAATTTGAAGCAAGTCGTTTGAAAATGCGCTTTCGAGCTCTTATCCTCGCATACGTTGATCATACACCAAAAGTATGTATTACAAAGATGATGGTCTTCAAAAGATCTACAAAAATGTCCTGAATAGTATATATCTATTATATATAATTCCAGTGTGATGAACATCGAGACTACTGAACCGATTTTAACTGTTTTTTTTTAAATGTGTGTTTTGTTCGAACTTAAAGGATAGGATACTTTATATCTCAATTTATAATTGCAATATTTATTCATGAAAAAATATATGGCGGTACAAAGTTCGTCAGGTCAGCTAGTATTCAATAAAAAGTATACGAGCGATTTGAGTGAATAAGCTTTAATCTAGATTTAGAAGATGGACTCTTCTAAATCGTCTTTTAGTACAATCGATAAATTATATAATTATCGATTACAATTGTTTAATTATAATCGCACATTTTTCGATAAATGTAAACTGTAGAAGACGCACATGCCTTGCGTCACAAAAATGGCTACTGCGCAGCGTCTTACAGCCAACTTCAGAGACACAGATCCGTTGTGACTACTGTACTAGCTCTTTTATAGAGTATTTATATTAAATGGGTGGCGTGCAAATGGCCCATTTGATGGCACGCGGTGGCCCACTTGATAAACACTAGCAACACCAGAGCCACTCGCGCGTCGCTATCTCCAAGGAAAGCGATAGTAGGTGGATAGGAAGGATAATAAAAAGAGGATAGATAGGATACTAAGGAGATGATAGGGAGGGGGTTTGGGCCTCCGACGCTATCACTCACCATACGAAACACAACGGTAGGCGTAATTACCGTTGTTACACGCTGATCTTTTGTGAGAGGGTGGTACTTCCCCGATCGAGCTGGTACATTCGTGCTGGGATAAGCAAGGCTCTATCTACCAATAGATATTTAGGGATTCCTACTAGAACTTCAATAATGTATATGTCTTGCATAAAGATACATTTACTCTACATTTATCCCAAAATGTTTAAAAAGTAAATGGCCATCCGTGCGAAGCCGGGACGGGCCGTTAGTTTTTTAAATAGTAAGGGCCTTCTCAAGGTAAACTGTTACCGTAGCAAAACAAAGCTAGCAATACACCAGGGACAGTGAAGTGTATAGAAGGTGGATGGGAAGGTTTATATGAAGTGAAGATGAACTGTAATAAAAGGGATAAGGCGAACAGAAGAATAATACTAAAGAGAGGATGTCATATCGGTTAATGTTCTGATTGTCAAGAGTCTCGACCAACACCTAAAGAGATTCTCGTTGGACAGCCAGATTAAGGGCTTGATGCAAAAGGCAGTTACTCCTCGACACGGCACTTGTTGTGAGGAGGCAGTTGGTCCCTGCACCCGATGTCAGTGACCACTATTTTATATATTTTTAAATAAATTATATTTTGTTGTGAGTGTTTTTGTAATAATGTATTTGTGTGTGTTTGTTTTCTTTTATAAACTGTTTAAAAATATATAAAATATGATAATAGAAAAGTAATAAATAGATAATAAGAGAGGATGAGCTGATACTGGAAGTGATTGCCATCATTTCCAAAATATAGCGCTTTTAGAAAATAGAGTGTTCACACCGAGAATCGAGCCCGATATGATGATCTGATATTCTGTGAAACTGTTTATCTTTAGATTTATTTTCATTGATCCCGTGGGAACGCTTTGGAGATTTTTGGTAGCAATCATCTCAGGATGGTTACCATTGCCACAGAAGGAACGTAACATAGTTCCAGTGGCCCGCCAGTAAAGGCGGAGAGACGGCACACGGCAGGTTTATTTATTGTGTGAGGGCCCCACTACTCTGTTCGTTGCCACGAACGACGTGGTGTGCGGTTAGGAACATTTTTTCCCGCCTTAACAAAAAAAGAGGGCCTTGCTTTGCCACCCATCACGTCTCGTGGCGAAAAGTAGACAGCGATAAGCCGTTTAATGATAAGTGGCAATCCGTTGTCGCTTCCTACAGTCGTGAGTCTGTATGTACTTTGAAATAACTACTACGCATTTTAAACTTACCTCCCACGTTTTAAAGCAATTGATTAGGTTTTTGTAAGTTAAATTAGCTGAAGGGGATTTTAAGTGGTCTCTTTAGTATATTTAATACATATTCATGGCTTGAAAGTTCGCCGCCCCGTGAATAGTACATTGCACTGTTTCCGTTTGATATCGGAGAAATTGCCGGAGTGTGGCGGTCTGCATAGAATTAGTATATCTTCACTTGAGTGTGTTAGACGCAATTTTATATTTGTTATTTCCATTAAATAAAGTACTCAGATATTTATAGCAATAAATTACTGTGTAGATATATAGGGAAACACTACCGTGCAGTGGTTTAGATGCTGACTTTCTGCGCAGTGTATTGTGGGGATCCCAGATAAAGAAATTATTCTTAATGCGATTTTTTTTTAATCTGACTGGTAGTTGAATGCATTAGCGCATTTAACTAAACAGTCTTTAGCTTTTAACTAACTGACGTATCAACGCACGAATCAAATTCCTGGGGCTAGGACCTTTATTTAGTTTTTTGGTTTGCCACGGTGGTGTAGCGGTAATGTGTGCGATTGCTGATCATGAGGTCTCGGGCTCGATACCCGGGTCGGGCAGTGTTATTAAGCTTTTTCGTAAAAATAATTATTCTCAGTAGCAGCCCGAAGTTTGGAAATGTGCCCAGTGGACGGCAATAGGCTTGCCCCCTATTGGGGCCCCCTATTGGGGCAAGCCTACGTGGGACTTAAACATAGCTGGATACTGATCGTGATTTTGATACTGTAGGTGAGCCTAATAAAGGATTCAAATCCAATCCAACCAAACCAAATTTATCACTATGACAAAAACGAAGCTGCGGGCAATGCGCTAGTCTATGGGCCTTATTCATAAAAACTAACACAGCGCTATAGCATTAATTTAGGTAAACCACTGCTTTGTCCCTTTTCAACAAAGTGCATTGAAAATTTTACAGAAAGTGACAAAACATCTGTCAGCTTAAACAGTGTTTTAAATCAGTTTTATTTTATTATGAATAAGGGGGTATATATTTAAAAGAATAGCTGACTGACATATCAACGCACAGCTCAAACTCCTGAGGCCAGGACCGTAAAAATTGACATATGGGTTTCTTTGGTCCCGAGGGAGAGCACTACTAGAATGAGAATGAGCTATACATATAATAGCACGCCAATCTTATCCAAAATGAACTTTTTTGACGAAAGTCGATGAACGTTTGACCTATGATTCTGCGGAATTTCATAGGAAAAAAATTACATAAAAGAACATAATAGGACATCACTATGACGCGAGCGAAGCCGTGGGTAATGCGCTAGTATTAGTATAAAGAAAGAATAAAATACATATACAAAACTTATCTAGATACATTGACATCTTATAACTAGATCGCAAATGTAATCGCGGCTGTGTCAACGAAGCCCGTACTCAGCATAATGTTATATTATGTGAAAATAAATCAGCTCTGATTTTAAGTATTAAATCTACGAAGTTGAATCATTCAATTAATGTTGAACAAACTACCTAGCTGAGATAGAAAAAATAACGTAAAATATTATTCGTTTACATAAAAATGAAAGAAAATATATACATATACTTATTTATATATAAACATATATGTTTGTCGAGTGAGTTTATTGAAAAACAAAAAAAGTAATTTGGAAAATCCAAAACTGCACGCCTCATAATCTTCATTTTTCACAATAAAATTGAATATTTGATAAGTAGCTAATAATGTATTAGTATTACTAAGTAGTTTTCAATAAATCACATAGATAGCGCTAATTTCAAAAAGTACTAATATGGGTTTCATGCCTTATACGCCATCTAGCGCTAATTTTAAGAAGTACTTCTATATTGGTCTATAGAAATAGTTCTCATGAAAGGTATAGTGCTGTAAGCGCTGGTTTTAGTGTCGAGAGAGTAAATTTTCAGTATTTTTTTGTTTATTTAATTAAACCACATCGAATCAGACCGTGAAAAGTGATAGGGCTCTATTCGTAGTTGTACTATATCATGTCGTTATCGTGTTAACATACATTACCTATAACAAATGGACGTCCAAGACAGAACTTTTTTAAACAGGTTTTTAACTAGTTTAAGTAACAAAAATGGCATAAAAAATATATATGAATGTCAAAAATAGTGTTTTTTCTTGATATGTGTGTGTATATATTGTTTTACAAGTGCAATATATGATAAATAGAGACATTTTATGTTTGAAAAATCAGTTGTGTTACGTAAAACGAGAATAGTACCCACCTCAACGCTTCGCTTATGAGGCGTGCAATAAGTTAAAAATAGGTCAGTGCATCGCACACGTACATCAACTAGCATAGATAGATAGATAGATCATGAATAGATGACCCCATAGGATATATTTAGGTACATAATTATGTTATTGTACCTACGTAATAATAATCTTTCACCCTTACATTCTGGATGGTCATTGGTGGAATACCCATCCAAAGGCGTAGTGCAGAATAGCCACTCGTTAGATGGACTGACGTATTAATTCATTCACACTCCCCATGCAGAGCAATATGCATCAGGAGTGTGATGCAGTTGAGGAGAAGGCCTTATTGAACGTATTTTGACCAAATCGGATAAGTTTTCGAAAAGAGTAAAAGTATACTTTACGGACGCGCGTGCGAGGAAAGTAATCAAAGTTAGTAAAGTAAAAGAAGTGCTCATAAGATGGATATATTTACACATACATAGCATCATGCCCGTATTCCCTGAAGGGGTAGGCAAAGGTGTATTACACACCCACGACTCGCCAGCTACGTTTTAGTCTTACGTAATAGGGAGCGAGCCTATTGACGTTTACCAGGCACATTTCCAAACTCTAAATATTTCGTCTCTACCCTTTTGCGAAAGGAGGGTAAATTAAAATCACTGTTAAACTAGGTAACTAAGGTAACTAAGGAGATACCATCAAAAAAAGGGGAGAAAAGCTATACAAAACTTCATTGGTTGATGTTTGGGTAACAAGTGATGGTGGGGCGGAGAGCTCTCACTCTCATTTGTTGTTAGAACCGATAGGTGCCACCATCTTCCTTTTAACAGCAAAAGAATTTCAGTATGTTTAATTTGCAGAAAATATAGCTGATCCTGGGTCGGGTCCCCTCAAGGGTAGGCCAGGTAGTTGATCTTGCTGATTGCATGACAGTTATCGCTTCCATCCATCCGTCCATCCATTAGCCTTTCAACGTCCACTGCTGGACATAGGCCTCCCCAAGAGAACGCCACAACGAGCGGTCCCATCATGGGGGATAATGTCGTAATCGCCACGCTTGGCAGGCGGGTTGGCGATCGCAGTGGATGTTGTTGATACTCGAGTTACTGAGTTACTCGAGTTATCGCTTACCATCAGGTAACCCACGGCTCATTTGCAGACGTAAGCTACAATGAAAAGTACGTCAACGTACGTCCCGAAAGCATTAGAAATGTCGTGATAAAAGAAAATAAAGTTAACGCGTTAGATTCCGTAAAGGTAGTTTTATTTCATAACTAGACTTTACCCGCGGCTCCGCCGCAGCCAAAAGCTAGTTTTTAGGTTATATCTCAAGTTCCCGATATAGTAGCGGGATAAAATGTATATATACCAGTTTTTATGTCTAATCAAGAGCTATCCAATAAAAAAAGTTGCATCAAAATCCATTCAGTAGTTTTTGTGTGATGCGCGAACGAACATACAGACAAACAAACAATAAATCTAAAAAATTGTTTTGTATTTAGACACGCCTATATAGCCTAATAAAGTATTTTTTTCTCAAATATCCTAAATGTTCAGACACGACAGCTCTGTTACAGCTTTATAAAAGTATAGATGAGAATTGAAGTCCTGTCTATAGTATTTTTTCAAAATAATGAATTCTAGTTTTCTGGTCCATTCATAAACTGTAACAGACTACTCCTGTTTCATAACATAAGTATTAAAATCGCAACACAAATTCCTTACGTAGTCTAAACAAAGTCATTGATCCATTCACAGTTCTGAACCCAAATAATGATGTAAGAGTTGAACGAACTTGCATTGTCGGGATTTGAACCCCGTGACCTCCAATTTACAGCTCAGTAATCACGAACGTTTTAGAACAAGCCGGTAAAGCGCTTACGACATTATTGCATTCTATTTGTAATCCTTCAGATGAAAGACATATGTATATGTCACTGAGACAGTCAGAATCTTCAAGAATACGGTCTCAGGTCACTTTTGCCCTCACTGAAGTAACGCAACATAGTTCCAGTGGCCCGCCAATACAGGCGGAGAGACGGCACACGGCGAGCTTATTTAGTGGGTGAGGGCCCCACACTACCCTGTTCGTTCCTCCGAACGATGGAGTCAGTTTTGCCACTTATTGGATACCTAAAGCATTATTTTTCTGGCATAGTGAAGTTTTTATCTGCAAATATCTTCTCAATAGGTAAGCCGTGTCTTTGGCTAATTACAAAGCTACATTAACGTTTAACTGTACTACCTTTTGATTAATAAAATAACTCGTTTAAATTAAAAGTCTTTGCATACTATTAACATGTAAGGTTATTAAGTGTAAAAAAAAAATCGCTTTTTCCTTATTCACAAATAATTTGTACTTCAAAAAGTGGCGGAGCATGTCAAATGCTAAAAAATATAGATCAAAAACTATGAAAATATCGAAAAAGCTCATATAAAAAACCTAAATAAAAAGGATTTTTTAATAAATTAGATTTGAAACTTCGCCATTTTCTGCAATTGACAGCTCATTTCACACATGCTTAAAAATGTAGTGTAAGTTTTTGTCTCTCTGTTAGTTCCGTCTATCCAAAACGGCTGGACTGATTTGGCGGGACTTTCACTAGCAGATAGCTGATGTTATAAGGAGTAACTTTTATTACTTATTTTGTTAAACACAAAGTGAAAAATGTGAAATCGAAAATAACAGTCACGAGCAGGATTTGAACCTGCATCTCCTGGATACCGTCCAGATGCTTTGCCAATTCAGCCATCGTGACAATTGCTCCTGACTGCTAATTTCGATAACACATTCATACGTAACGTCTTTGGTTGACGCCTGCGCCATCTGTCGGAAGTATTATCATACATTATACCGACCAGGTAAACTTAATTTTACAATTAAGATTCGTCGTGGCGTCACCCAAAGACGTTACGTATGAATGTGTTATCGAAAATAGCAGTCAGAAGCAATTGTCACGATGGCTGAATTGGCAAAGCATCTGGACGGTATCCAGGAGATGCAGGTTCAAATCCTGCTCGTGACTGTTATTTTCGATTTCACATTTTTCACTTTGTGTTTAATGTATAGTGCTAAGCATGTCAAATGCTAAAAATATATATAAAAATATCTAAATAATTACTTATTTTGGTAAATAATTAGGGACGATGCGGATAGTAAAAAAAAATGGATGGATATTTTCGTATATCATAATTATATAGTTTTTATAATAGCTTCGTTCGATGCTGATCTGACAGAAATTACGGAGCCCAATCGATCTCCATGCCATGGTCACTTGCGAGATTACCCAATAAAAAACTGAGCCCTGGTCCTACGAAAGATTTCAACCACTATTGCCTACATTTTACATAAAGATTCCACAAAACCACAAAATACCCTACACTTATTTCGCTTTCAACCACAATGTTTCAAAAACTGTGTCATTACTACCAATAAGTACGAGTACCGACACAAAGATGTGGTGTAAAGTGTAAACAGTGTACAAGATTCCAATCCGGTTAAGCAGGTCCACAATATGAGTGGATGCGCCCTTTGCTTTAAACCTGTTGATTAGGGTTGGAGATTCCTGTCTTGTTTAACTAACCCGGTTTATAATAATTATATTGCGCATTTCTGGTTACTAGCAGGAATATTGATAACCTCCTTCCAAAGATGGAGTTTACATGATTCTGATAAGTTTATACGACATTAACCAAAAAGGTTGTTCTAAGTTTTAGAATTTTATTTTCAACTGATTAATGTCCCGCTATTGCAAGGGTTTCCTTTCAAAATGAGAGGGAGGGAGGTTCAGCCCACCACGCTGGCCCAGTACAGGTTGGCAGACTTCATAAGCCATCAGGAAAATCTTTAAGACATGCTAGTATTCTCACGATGTTTTCCTTCACCAAGCATACACATATAATGTTAGTAAGGATCAGTTAGAATGATCACTACAATTTTTAAATATGCCTTTGTAATATTTTTTTTTTAGAAAAGAGGTTCTTCAAATAGATGGCATACATATTTATTCAACGTTTGATAACGTGACACAAGAGAAAATCATCAGACTCCGTAATTGACAAAGGCATCTAAACAACAATTAAGGGAGAATATTCCAGATCCCTACAACCGATTTTAAATGCTTTTTTTACGATAGAAACGGTATCAGGAAGTGCCGTTCGGAAGTAATTCTATACAAATTTGGTTGAGAATTGACGACGGAATCCTTGCTATATTTTCCATTTAAAATAAATGATTCTATAATTTTTAAAAGTTTTTGTACAATAAGCTTTGTAGACCTGTGGTTTTACCGTCACATCTTGATTTCCATCACTGTTGCTAAAGTAAAATACAGGTTAGTACCTCTAATAAACCAGGTGATTGTAAGCGCCGCATTCGTTCCCCGAAGTAAGATAGTTATTGACGCAATGTATAACCTTGACACGGTATCTCCCTGGGTCGCCCGGGCGAGCCGAGCTATAGTGCAGGGTCGCGTAGAATGCAGTTTCATTGAAACACCAGCGCCTCTGGTATAGAAATCAAATAGTGTCTTTGAGATGCGTATTTGAATTTGGTTATAAATTGTCGTCTCGTAATCGTCAAAACTAGAGTAATCTGGATTACAAATATTAATAATAACTAGCCTTCAGCCCGAGCTGCGATAGCCGCGGCTCCGCCGCAGCCAAATGCTAGTTTTTAGGCTATAAGTATCTCAGGTTCCCGATATAGTAGCGGGATAAAACATATACCAGTATTTAAGTCTAATCAAGAGCTATACAAAAAATATTGCAACAAAATCCGTTCAGTAGTTTTTGCGTGATGCGCGAACAAACGAACAGATAAACAGACAAATATAATAAAAACCTAAAAAAAGATTTGTGTATAGACAGCATGTCTATACACAAAACAATTTTTATATAAATTATATAGCCAATACAGTAATTTTTTCTCAAGTATCTTAAATGTACAGACTCTATTTAGATATTTTTATATATATTTTTAGCATTTGACATGCTTAGCACTATACATTAAACATGCACATCCTGCTCGTGACTGTTATTTTCGATTTCACATTTTTCACTTTGTGTTTAATGTACAGACTCTGTTACAGCATATATATATATTCATATATAGCAGCATAGATATTTTTGATCTATATATATACATATATAGTATAGATATGTTCATATAATCAAAATTGTATTCAGAATCCACTCAGTCATTAAGGCGTTATTGACGGATAAACATCTAATCGCCTTTATAAATTTTCTATTTTATATAAATAAAATGTTATAAAGGTCTGCCGCTGTCCGCGTACCACGGCAAACTACTGGTCTATCGAGTAGTTCAATTTAAGTTTTCTAATTATTATTTCCAAGATACTTGGGCCTTATCTAAAACAAATATTGCAATATCTTCATATAACGTTTATTTTGATATTTTTATATATATTTTTTAGCAAAAATGACATGCTTGACACTTTATATAAAATAACACAACATACTTTGTGTTAATTTATATAAAGTTTAGCTGACCCAGCGAAAATCGTTGTTTTTAATAACTTTATATAAAGTGTGAAAATGTGAAATCGAAAATAACAGTCACGAGCAGAATTTGAACCTGCATCTCCTGGGATACCGTGCAGATGCTTTGCCAATTTAGCCATCGTGACGTTAAGTAAGTTTAACTTCATACCAAATAATGACGCAGCCCTATAAATATTTTGATAGTTTTATATATTTTGTTAATTTATATGGCATATTAAGCATGTCAAATGCTCCCGTTTTAAGTATGGAGGACGCCGTGTGTTCACAAATAGATGATAGTTTGATCACCCATCTATCTAAAGCTAGCCGAGCGAATCTTCCTTAAACTTGCTGTACATTCGAGCGGCAAGTGCACAGATAGGTCACCTCTTCATATAAATTGTAAATACCTATATCTAGTAGCAGTGACTCTAGTGTCTACAGAGAAGTATTGATTATGCTCCCTCTGAAGTAAGACTTCGTAAGACAAGCACTTCTAACTTTTCGAATATATTATCCTACTAACTGAACCCCGCGGACATTGTCCTACCCCAACGTTGGCTTGCTTACCTATATTAATAAATAACAAGAAGCTTACAGAACCCAGTTATTGACACTCAAATATTGATCTAATTCAAAGAGTTTCTAAATATGGCAGGTTAAATTTAATCTGAGCGTCTGTGCTTGAAATATAGGCTTGGAAATTGATGACGTCGTAACCCTACTAATATTATAAATGCAAAAGTGCGTTTGTTTGTTCCTTTCACGCGTAATTTAGGATACATTAGACCTTAGCTTAATATAAAAACCCTAAAAAGGATATAGGAACTTTTGTTCTGGAAAATGGATAGAATTTTTTTTTAAACCTGTGTTCCCAAATTAAGCTTAACGATTGTGCTATGGGTACCAGATTACGGATATATAATACAATTATATTAACTTTTTTTTGTACATTACATATAATATATAGAAAACACCCAGACGCAGTACAAATATCTGTGTTCCTGTGTTCATCACACAAATAATTGTCCTGAGTGGTAATCGAACCCACAACCTCGTGCACGGAAGTCGGCTACATTACCGATTACGCCACGAGGCCCGTCAGTAAATTTTTGCATAGTACGTTGTAGACTGACGTATTTATATTTAGAAGTCCACGCGGACGATATCGCAGGCAGACTCTAGTATGATTTATACAACAAACATCTGTTATACGGAAAATTTACATAAATCAGAAATATCTGATGTTTCAGAAATATATTTCCAGTGTAATTTTGGCTCTCGGTGAAATTGCTGCTTTAAATTAAAAAGATTTGTCTTATATTACTCTAGTTACAAGTGACATATAAATATACCTCGAGTTTGAATTATGAGCCGTTCAAATGGTATTTATTATATAACTACCCTTTGCCTGCGGTTCAACCGCAGCCAAAAGCTAGTTTTTAGGTTATATCTCAGGTTCCCGATATAGTAGCGGGATAAAATGTTTATTAGTTTTTAAGTTTAATCAAGATAAAAAAAGTATCTAATAAAAAAAGTTGCATCAAAATCCGTTCTACGCAAGAGATTTTGCGTTATACGCGAGCGAACGCAGCTTCAAATTACTTATGAGTTTTTGTTGAGTAACAAGTTTGGAACAGTATATTTTTCCGTAACCATTAGTATCCCACTAAAGGGGTCGACAGAATAAGTGGAATTTTTGGGCTAATGGCCACCAGTTTTCACAGGCCTTCTGATATAGCTCACAACTATGCAAGTTTCCTCACAATGTTTTCCTGGAATCGTACCTGTAGACGACAGTTAATGTGGAAAACGTTTAAGACGAATTGTATTCCTGTCAGAGCTCTGCCTACCCCTTCAGGTAGAAAGATTTAAGACTGTGAAAAAGTCTTAGAGCCAACAGTATTCTTAATAAAGCTTCATCATAATATTTATCATAGAGTAATAACTAACAGGTAACAATACGATTTCAAAACCTTTGAGTTTTCTAATTTATTTGCATATTCGTTTCCTATCTGACGATTTTATAAGGAGACATACATAGATCGCCATGATACAAACGTCTCCCAGTAAGACAGTAAGCATTAAAGTAAATTCACAAATTATTACATATTGCTACACTGTTTTCCTCTTCTAAAAGAGCAAACACACATTTCTGCATTAAAGATAGTGGGCTTGTAAGATTTCACCAGAGTCAGGAGCTCGAGAAGTACATTTATCCCTCCTAAAAAATAAACTAAAGGTGCCCGAAAAATGAAAGCGTCTCGAAATAAACAGACAATCAAGAATCTCTTCACTTGAATTCATATTTCGACATTTTCCATGAGCCTTGAATTTGCTCAAGTTCACCATGCACTAACTAAGCACATTCGATACCCGGGAATCATAATAAAATCAATGTAGCTTACATCGTCCAGGCTCTAGCGGAAACGAGATAGCTACACACAATACATACGCGAAACAAGGACAGCCACACACTGCTTATAGAGACTCAACACCATTTATTGCCAGTTAAAATAAAGTGCTGGTTTAATTAAAATTGAATAATCACCATGCACTTTGGGTTCTGCTATTACGTGAAGGATTCTGAAGGAAATTATAAATTAATCTGATGTCGAAAAAGAGTAATATGCAGCGAATAACAGAGCTTAAATTGGGAATGTTGAACAGCTGTATCTTGCCGCCCGATCGATCAACTTCGTCCAAGCAACTTCGTCCGGCCGTCTATTAGATGGGTGATCAAATGTGACACCCATTTATAAACACCTGACCTCCTTCTGTCGGGACCCGGTGATTTAATAAAAAAAAAACAGCATCACGCCTTTATTCCCCGAAGGGGTAGGTAGAGGTGTACTACACACCCACGACTCGCCAGCTATGTTTAAGTCCCACGTAATAAGGGGCGAGCCTATTGACGTCTACCGGGCACATTTCCAAACTGCTGCTACTGAGAATTTTTCTTTTTAGGAAAAATCTCAATAACATTTTGCCCGACCCGGGGACCCCAGACCTCATGATTAGCAGTCGCATACACTACCGCTACACCACCGAGGCAGTTGTTATACAGGCAGCATCTATACTAGGTTGTTATTTAATAACAGCCTAGTATAGATGGATGAGGTTCTTTAGTAATAATTTTACGAATATAAATTATCCGCTGGCCTGGCGTCCATAAAAATAATACGGATATATTTTTTTTTAAAGTGTAGTATGTGACCTATTTGTAATACACAACAGTTTTATTCAATAGATCAAAATCTATAATGAAGGTTTCTTCCCTTGATTCAATAATAGAGCTTTCAATACTACTGTAAGCCCCGAAATAAGAGAGCGGGTAGGTCTGAAAGAGTATTGGTGTAAAGATGTGAAAGTGAATGCTCCGATGGTTCAGACATGTGGATAGAATGCCGGACGAGCGATTGATTAAGAATATATAGAATGCGAAAGTGGAAAAATGTAGGTACGGAGGAAGACCAAGACCTACTTAGATCATATCGAACCTATTTTGAAGGAAGGTAGAGTCAGGAGTTTCCGAACCCGGCGAATGTGTATGAAGAAAATTATGAATGTTTGAGATACCTATGCAAGAATAGAGCCTTTTGGCACTCTGTTCTCTCTGCCTAGGCCTACCCCGCAAGTGATATATAATAAATAAGATTAACCTATTCCCAAGTACTTATTAGAGTGACTTGTATTTGAATTCTGAAACATCTTCGCTCAATCTGGGAGTAGGTGAAGCGCAATAAAACATTGGACACCATTTGCAATTACGATTCAGTCAAAAAGTTCATTAACTTATTTAGATTTACTTTAATTTGTGATGAAAAAATTTAACTGACGCTTATGGAGTTTTGGCAATATTAAGGGTTCTATCAAACCTTGCGTTAAATTTGAGAGGAAACAGCAGCCCGACCGAATTTCTCAGATGCAGTACAGTCTATAAAATCGGAGACATCGGTTCCAGTAACAAGAAATAGTAACCTCTCGGTTTCAAATCGTGCTACCACTGGTGGAAATCTTGTGGTCCTGTTATACCGCTGGTTGCGGCGACAGCAGTGGACGACGAAAGGACAATGGATGGGTGATATAAGATATAAGATACAATAACAAGAGATAGCAAATACCCACTCGGTACCAAAGAGTACTGTTGAGATTGACGCATCAACATCCAAAAATCCAATCATCTTTCGCATTCATAAATTTAGTACGCAGTTACATAAGATTAGCCCAAATAATTCCGTTTGACGTCATCCCTAACCGAATTTACCGTAACAAACGTTAATAAAACATTTCTTTGTCTCGGTAAAGTAAATAGGCATGAACATAACCTGTATTTCATCGAAGCAAATGTTACATGAAATTACCATAAGCCAAATGTAGCATATAAATAAATTCTTTATACATAAATATACATAGATTACATGTATAGTAGCTCTGAGTGCTTCTACCCGCAACATTGTCTGCGTGAACTGCAACATTTGGAACATAGAGTCGTTTAGATACCACAGGAACACCTTATCAAAATGTGAAGTGGAGATTGGGGGACGCCATCAGGTGACTGTGATTAATGGTCCAGAGCACTTCCGCTTTGGTGATTGGATAGGTTCCAATAGTGCTCGCAATAAAGATCTCTTTTTCCACTTTCACAAATAATTTGTTATTTCGAAACATTTGATGTGTTCATCCGGTTCATAATTTTTCTGTATACAGAAAAATTTGGTATACCAAAAGTACCTTCGGACTTCTCCTCGGTTATCATATGCCATTTGCGCAAAATAGCTGTCCTACACGAACTATTATTTCTTCGGTAATAAAAGTATCCTATGTGTTATTATATGAAACACTACCTAACAAAATGTCATCCATGTACAATCAGGGTTTAGGCGTGATTGACGGACAAACATCCAAGCAAACAATCAAAATATTTATTATAAATTATTAGTAAAAAGTAGTATAATGATAAACTTGAACTGCCTTTTGTTTCTATTTCTTTGTTTTTTTTTAATTAAACTAATCTCTAAAAAATCACTAAGTATTAGAACTCTTTCCGAATTTTATTCGTTATCTGTCTCGAAAAGGCACGCGCTTCTACTGTCCAAAGAAAAGTGTAAAGATTTTTAGGGTTCATATAAGTATGTTAGTTCCTTTATTCCAACATGACTTTTAAATGGTTGAACATATTTCAGTATATATTGTTAGAATTATAGAATTCCGAGTAACATATGGCCATACATTTTTTGAAATAAATTCTATATTATGTACTTATTTTATGGCGTAAAAAAAGATTGTATTGTAGTTGGTGATCGTTCTATTGAACACTTTTTTCATGTATTTTTTTTATTCTTTGGTTTTACAGGGCAGTCGTGTCTTATTAATTAAATATAAAAAAATACGAGTCTATGATCTTTAATTCATCCAATATTATTATCAATATTATAATTGATACATTTTGGAAATAATAGTAGTTTGAAAACCGCAGGACAGCGGCTTATATGAAATGATAATATTAGCTGCTGTCCTGCTTATTATACGAAAAGATAATATTGAAAGAAGACGTACATTAGTATTTAGAGTGTTTGTAATACCTACTATCAATTTATTCAAAGTACTAGAATATCGATTGGACATATTTATAATGATTTGTTCTATTTCTGTAAGCTACGCGGTTGAACCATGAATGTTTTAATATTTGATTGGACTGCCTTGAGTCTAGATTACAGTAATTGGTGCCGAAGGAAAATGTCTCGTTTATCGATTCAGTGAATTTAAATAACATTGATCTAGCAATTTAGATAGGGAGTTTTATATTTTATACGGGTAGAGACTACAAATGCCTTAGTTATATTATAGTGAGCCACCTATTGGCATGGCTTTATCTGCGTGTATCATAATATATCAAAATGAGGATACCTTTTTCTTGATAACTGGTAGCGTATATTCAGTTTCAAGTTAGGGTTTAACTACCAATCAAAACCGCATTAAAATCTGTTCAGTAATTTCAACAATGTGCTCTAACAAAATCACAGACAAAAAGTGGGTTGTGTTCTGTTTCTATCTAATGGCGTCGTCACTCGTTTTTTACATACCTTCTATACTATTATAAAGCTATAATAGAGCTGTGTCTGTACATTTAAAATATTTGTGAAATAAATATTATATAGGCGTGTCTAAGTACAAAACAATTATTTTTAGATGTTTTGTCTGTTTGTTCGTTCGCGCCTCACACAAAAACTACTGAACGGATTTCAATGCAACATTTTTTATTTGATAGCTCTTGATTATATTTAAAAACTGGTATACATTTTATCCCGATACTATATCGGGAACCTGAGATATAACATAAAAACTAGGCTAGTATAGTATAAAGTTTCAATAAGTATTTGAGTTTTATGGTGAACGCACACTTATCCGAGCCGAACGCGTCGAACGAATCGAACGAAACGAATTTTAGAATTCTTTTTAATTTTACAATTCTTTATATGAAATCTCATGAAACCTCGCACACTTCCCCGCGTTTCAGATTCGGACGATTCGACGCGGGCAAGTGTGCGAAGTTTCATGAGATTTCATATATAGAATTGTAAAATTCGTTTCGTTCGACGCGTTCAGCTCGGATAAGTGTGCGTTCACCATTAGGCCGTACCTATTCCAACACGCTGGTCCAGTGGTTGATAGACTTTACAATCTGTTGAGAATTTCTCTCAGGCATCAGGTACCTACCTCGAGGGTCACCGTCCTCTATGAGAGCAGCTATTATTCGCCTAATTATTATAATATTATTATCGAGTATATGAAAACTCAGAGGTGTGTACTGTGCGAGAACCTTGGACTGAGCACGAACTCGATACCACTATCTTTGCAAACCATGATTTTACTGCTAGACTGTCACTGCAAAATATATTTTTACTATTTCAACCCTTTTTCTGTCCCACTATTGGGCACGGATCTCTTCTAATGGTGATAGGGATTAGGAATAGGCCACTGCCCTGGCCCAATGTGGGTTAGCGGACTTCACAAGCCCTCGAGTAAATCTCTCAGTCATGCAGGTTTTCTCACGATGTTTTCCTTCAGTGCCGCAGTGATAAATTGTACACAAATACACACATAATTACGTAAAATCTCGAAAAGTCAGAGGTGTGTGCCGTACGAGTTTGAACCTTGGACTCGGGATCGAACTTGATACCACTAGTTTTGATACCACTGTCTTTGCAGTCCTTATTTTTTGTTAAGGCGGGAAAAAATGTACGTCACCCACTAAATAAACCCGCCGTGTGCAGTCTCAGCCGTGGGCAGCGTTCAGGAAGCTGAGAAAGATCTCATTGTCCAATATTCCACAGTGTCTGAAGACGAGGTCTACGACCAGTGTGTGTTACCGGTGATGACTTACGGAACAGAGGCGTGGTCTCTGAATGTTGGCCTATATCAAGGCTCAAAGTCGCTCAGCGTGCCATAGAGAGGGCTATGCTTGGGATCTCTCTATGTGATAAGATCTGTAATACGGAAATCCGTAGGAGAACGAGTGACCGACATAGCCCGCCGGGTCAGCATGCTGAAGTGGCAAAGGGCAGGCCACATCGCTCGACGAACTGACAACCGTTAGGGAAGAAAGGTTCTCGAGTGGCGACCGCGTATTGGATGGCGCAGTGTAGGACGGCCTCCCACCAGGTGGACCGATGAACTGGTAAAGTCGCAGGCATTCATTGGATGCAGGCGGCACAGGACCGTTCGCTGTGGCGTTCTCTTGGGGAGGCCTATGTACAGCAGTGGATGATGAAAGCTGATGGATGGATGGATGGTGAGCAGTCTCGCCGCCTGTATTGGCGGACCACTGGAACTATGTTGCATTACTTCAGTGGTCCTTACAGTCCATGATGTTACCGCTAGGCTATCAAAGGTAGAAGTGAAACAATGTCATCAATCTCTTTGAATCAATGTCAATGATTTCTATCCGATAAACGATAATATGTTAAGCACACTATCAGCCCGTTAGATGAATCAGCTATATCTATAATCAGCATTGAAGTCATTGACATCATTCGTTCACAGTTATACCTATGTAAGTGTCTTACAACTGCAAATTACAAAAGTGCTTAATGCAAGATAATATTTTGTCACGCTAATCTTCGTCTTGTTGTTTTTGGAAACATCGTATAGGACAGGGGTCGGCAACCTGCGGCTCGCGAGTCACATGCGGCTCTTTGGATGTAAAGCCGGCGGCTCTAAATTCCCTACGCAAATAATATTTTATAAAAAAAAACATTTAACTGGCTCGGTTGTGTAGCGGTAGTGTATGCGACTGCTAATCATGAGGTCTCGGGTTCCCCGGGTCGGGAAATGTTATTGAGCTTTTTCCTAAAAAGAAAAATTCTCAGTAGCAGCCCGGAGTTTGGAAATGTGCCCGGTAGACGTCAATGGGCTCGCCCCCTATTACGTGGGACTTAAACATAGCTGGCGAGTCGTGGGTGTGTAATACACCTCTGCCTACCTGCCTCTCGGGGAATACAGGCGTGATGCAATGTTTTTTTTTTTGTTTGTTTTTTTTAAATAGTTCTGAGTCGTTTAACTAGGATTAGGCACCATTTCTATATCTCAGCCACTTGTAATAATATTTTTTTTTCTTATGCATAAATAGAATAGTTTTTTTTATCAAAAAACTCTATTTATGCAAGTATTATTTATTGCTATCAGGAAAAAAAATTGTGGCTCTAAAAAAATTATATTTTGTAAATTGTATTTTTTGACTCTTCCGACTCAAAAGGAGCCGAAGAAACGCCTATTTGTGATTCGGTGTTTCCAGAAACTTCTTTCGCTAAGTTAAAAATGACAGTATTCATCAATTAGTGGTTCAATTGGACTGCACAGATGGCGGAGTGGTTGGATACCAGCCTCCCGCCCGAGTGTTGTGGGTTCGATTCTCACGCAAGACAACTCTTTGTGTGATCTACAAATGGTTGTTCTGAGTTTGGGTGTAATTTGTGCCCGTGAAATTGTATGTTTGTAAAGTCCCTCGCGACACAAGGATTATTCCTTACTAGGGTGCTATCTTTACAAATAAATGGGGATTTTTTTTTTAATCGACAACTATAACCGATAACAGTGGAAGACGAAGTGAAAATCAACCGCTTATAGATTCTAGCTACGCCACTGGAACAGCCAAAGCAAGTCTTTTTTTGATAAGGCGGGGAAAGATACTTAACCGCACTGCCCCTTTTTTTGTTTGTTAAGGCGGGAATAAATGTACCTAACCGCACATGCCGTCGTTCGGGGCAACGAACAGGGTAGTTTGGAGCCCTCACCCACTAAATAAACCCACCGTGTGCCGTCTCTCCGCCTTTATTGGCGGGTCAATGCACAATACATCATTGCACTGCACTAACCGCACTGCCCTGTCGTTTGGGGCAATGAGCTGGGTAGTGTGCTGTACTCGCTCACTAAATGACCACCGCCTACCATGCATAGGGTTTTACTACACAAAACTTTACTCATGTAAAGTTTTAATAGCTTGCGAACCTTGCTAGAGGAACAGTCAGACAAGGTTGTGGTTTATACCAAATTCACGTCATAGCGCTTAGAAAAACATATGGTGGGATATCACTCCAAAGCTTGCATGTACGTGGAAGAGCACGGTTACCTAATGTTAGAGGATCTTGTTTAGAGGTGTCGTGGTGAATATTCTTGTGATTTTGAGTATTGCGGGAAAGATACGATGGGGAAAATACCAAATCATAGAGTTTTCTGGGGTATTGAGGCCATTCGGCACTTGAGAACAATATCTTAAGCACTCCGCCATTTAACAGGTCAACGTTTATCAATAATTAAACGAGGTATAAGTACTAGGTAATCGTTAAATACGTTTTCGAATAACCCAGTTTGGTTTGACTTCCGTGAGCATAATAGGATAAGATACTGTTATAAGGCGCATAGTAGTTGCTATCCCAACTAATATTATAATAGACTAGCCCAGGGGTCGGCAACCTATTGAATCGGAAGACTCAATAAAAAACAATTTACAAAATTTCAAAGTGTTTAAAAAGCCACAAATTTTTTTCTTGCCAACAATAAATATAGTACTTGCATAAATAAGGTTTTTATATAAAAAAAAAGCTAATCTATTTATTCATAAGAAAAATATTTAATATTACAAGTAGCTGAGACGAGTCATTTCACGGATATGAAATGAAATAATAAACGGCTATCTCCTGCTACAGCCAAAACGCAACGATGTGCTTCATGGCCGGTCACACCGGAGATGGTGGTACCAACGCGCTCGGGCCCGATACCAAGAGAATACTCCCACTTGGTACCCAGCCCGGTAGGGTTGGTAACCATTCATGCACACGACACCCGTGGGAAAGAATGGGACACTTGCATTCTTAGTCCGTCACCACACAGGCACGGGTCTGACAATTTCTTTGTGGTTATACGTATGTAGATAATATTATAACGCACTATCCAAACTAATATTATACATGCAAACTTTTGTTATGCTATCGTCGTTAAACCACTGATTTTTATGAAATTAAACTTTAATCTAAATAAAACGCCCTCTGCCACAAAAATAGAGACTCTACATTTCTCTCGGATAAACAGTAGCCTATGTTCGGTACTTCGGACTATATTTAATCCAAATTTCGTGATAATTGGTGTGAAGAGTTTACAAACAAACAAAGTCCCTTTCACATTTATAAATAATTTTAAATTCTGCCGGACTTCGGAATATAAATACGTTACACGACGACACATTAATTTATTGTAAAACTCGCTATTACACAGGAACCATCCATTTATAAGAATAAAAATTTATTTTTTTAGACTCCAGACTTACAAATAAACAAAGTTAGTTCAGCATATTGGCCGTGTGGGGCCGGCTTTAGAATTGTCCCACCCCTCTCTACCCACAGGAGACGTAAGAGCCGACTGAGGGAATACCGGGGGAGTGGGCAGCAGCACTCCCTCGAGTATTAACAACATCCACTGCGATCGCCAACCCGCCTGCCAAGCGTGGCGATTACGGCATTATCCCCCATGACGGGACCGCTCGTTGTGGCGTTTTCTTGGGGAGGCCTATGTCCAGCAGTGGACGTTGAAAGGCTGATGGATGACTGGATGGATTTATATATACCATTATAATAAGTTTAACCGAAAAGTAGTGTGGGATTCCTCATAAGGAATGTAATGAATCTAGTTTTTAGGTTATATCTCAAGTTCCCGATATAGTAGCGGTACAAAACGTTTACCAGTTTTTAAATCTAATGAAGAGTTATCAAACATAAGTTTTATAAAAATAAGTTCTGTACTTGTTGCGTGATGTGCGAACAAACAAACAGACAAAAAATCTAAAAAACAAAATTGTGTTCACACCCCTAGGTTAAATCTAAGCCCACTCCATATAGCCTAATACAGTCATTTTTTTTCAAAAATCGTCAATGTCTATGCCAGCGGCTCCGCCGCAGCCAAAAGCTATCTTTTATAAGTTAAATGTATGTCAGGTTCCCGATATAGCTTTCACTGCTGCACTAAGGAATATTCTTTGTATTGCGGGGGACTTTACAAACATACAATTTCACGGACACAAAGTTCACCCAGACTCTCCATTTGTGGATCACACAAAGAATTACAGCTAAGTTACTACAGTGCTTTATAATAGTACTAGCCTATGCCCGCGGCTTCGCCGCCGCCAATAGCTAGTTTTTAGGCTCAGGTTGTCTCAGGTTCCCGATATAGTAGCGGGATAAAATGTATACCAGTTGTTAAGTCTAATCAAGAGCTATCAAACAAAAAAAGTTGCATCAAAATCCGTTCAGTAGCTTTTGCGTGATGCGCGAACAAGCAAATAGATAAACATACAAACAGACAAAAAATCTAAAAAAGATCGTTTGGTGTTTAGACACGCCTATTGTATAGCCTAAATCAGTATTTTTTTTCTCAAATATCTTAAATGTACAGACATAGTTGTGTTACAGCTTTATAATAGTATAGATAAGTAATTGAGACGAAACAAGTATGGCCGAATCGTAGTAAGTAATATTCCGTGTTGCAGAATCTCCGAGAATCACACAAACCTGTAACCTATGTATTCACTATATTTTCAAACACAATTTTATTTTCAGCAAGATAGTTACCGCTAACACAAACCCTATTGTTACTTAAACAGTAAAATAGTTAAATGGTAATATTTACATAAATAATACATTAACTCTTATTACTCTTTAGGGGGATTTGCAGCACACAACTTTACATTTTACTGTTCCACTTTTGGGTACAGTCTTATACGGAGACACACTCTTATAAGGATAGATTTTAATTCTATACAACAAGAGGCCCATTATAAGAAGATTTACTACAACTGTACTAGTGCAAGCACAAAGTATAGATAACTTTTCTAGTTATTGTTCTCTCTATCGAGCTTCATAACAAAGTTTTCACATGAATATTTACGAATTATGAAAATTAACGTATTATTAACCTGATCACGGAATGTGAGATGAACGTAAGGAGCTTAAGAGATTGTGAAAACTATTTTATTTTCAACTCATTACTGCAGGGGCTGACTGGCCAACTTGATTACACTCAAGATCTATTTTTTACTTACGAACACCCTGTACGATCTACCAATTACACACTTATTAAAATTTTAGATAAAATAGTATAGTTCAGTATACATTCGAGTATATTTTGACTAATTTGCGCAGCTAGTTTTTTATATTTTTTGTCACGATCGACTGGTTGGCCACCCCTGCTTTACTGTCACACTATTGGTCACGGGTCTCCTCTCACAGTGAGAGGTATTCTTGCCCAATGTGGTTTGAGCCACTTCACAAGCCGCCGAGAAAGTGACTCGGGCATGCAGGTTTCCTCACGATGTTTTCCTTCACCAAGCACTGATAATTTGTAAGCAAAGACAACTTATTTGGGAATGTGGAAAAAGAGAAGTTTAGTGCGAGCGGGATAGCGGTCTAGAGCACTTCTCCGTTTTGTAAGTGACGCAGGTTCGAATCCCGTTCGCACTAAAGTTCTCTTTTTCCACATTTCACAAATAATTTGTTCTAATAAATTTCATGTCAAATTCATAAATAATTCATGGTAAATGAAACAGCATTGTTCTCATATTCAGTTCTATCAGAAAGTTTAAAATACAATAGAACTCTACTTTAGATATATCTGTGTCATTCAGAAATCATGCTAAGCTAACAACGGCAATAATACTGTATTATTGTACGTATATAATATACCGATAAGATTATCGCAAATATTTCCATACTTGGGTGATTAAGGTGATGGTATTTGCTGTTTGCATGTGAACGCATTCAATGTGTAACGTATTATATTGAAGTGTTTATCAAGAGCAAGACGTTAAGACGACGCCTAAATGCCCGTAGATGAATGCAATTATTTGATCCTCTAAAATCTAATAGATCTATTGTCAATGATCACTTTTTAAAATAAATGCTATACCTTTTTATTTTATTTTGCTTCATCTTTTTATTAAATTAGTTGATCTACGGATAAATTATGTAATTAACTGTATTCAAGGTAACACGATAATTATGTTCAAACATACTCAATTAATATTTGGTATACAAAAAAAAACTAGACGTCTTGGGACTTCTACCAGATGTGAAACATCGAAATTATTTTGTAGAAATAAAATGATCATAACTTGACAAAGAACTCCTCAAGAGGAATCAAACGAGGATAAACTCGATAGGGTTGCGTTGTTTCATTACAGAGTTACTGTGGCCACCTTCCAGCTCCATCACCAGACCCTGGATACCATCTAAAGACAAAGTACTCGTCAAGACGAATCAAACGATTCCAAACTCTATGGGGTTGCGTCGTTTTATTACAGTTACTGTAGCCACCTTCCAGCTCCATCATCAGACCCTGGGTATCATCTAGGACTGGAGTGCTAGTCAAGACATTTCACACGAGCCCTAACTCAATGGAGTTGCGCCATTTGATTAGTTTCGCATGGCCAGCTCATCATCAGACCCTGGATACCATCTAAAGACAAAGTACTCATCAAGATGAATCAAACGAGTCCAAACTCGATGGGGTTGCGTTGTTTCATTATAGAGTTACTGTGGCCACCTTTCAGCTTCATCATCAGACCCTGGATACCACCAAGAGACAGTACTCGTCAAGATGAATCATACGAGCCCAAACTCGATGGGGTTGCGCCATTTCATTATAGAGTTCCTATGTCTACCTTCTAGCTCCATCATCAGATCAGCTCCATGTCATCATAATATTGCATTGTCACGCGATATACATATGCGTGTAAAATTTCAGTTCAATCGGAAACCGGGAAGTGTGGCAAATTTAACTTACAAGATTTGAACGTGACAAGTAAAATAAAAGCGTCGCCATGCTAACAGCCGATTTTACCCTCCCTCCGCATTAGATGTTTCACATCAATAATATTTGATCCTCTTTTTTAGTTAAGTATTGGTATTTTTAGAGTTCCGTAGCCAAATGGCAAAAAACGGAACCCTTATGGATTCGTCATGTCTGTCTGTCCGTCCGTATGTCACAGCCACTTTTTTCCGAAACTATAAGAACTATGCTGTTGAAACTTGTTAAGTAGATGTATTCTGTGAACCACATTAAGATTTTCACACAAAAACAGAAAAAAAAACAATAATTTTGGGGGTTCCCCCTCCCCCATACTTAGAACTGAAACTCAAAAATGATTTTTTATAAAACCCATACGTGTCAACTATGGATAGGTCTTCAAAAATGATATTGAGGTTTCTAATATTATTTTTTTCTAAACTAAATAGTTTGCGCGAGAGACACTTCCAAAGTGGTAAAATGTATGGATCCACCCTGTAACTTCTAAAATAAGAGAATCATAAAACTAAAAAAAATATATGATGTACATTACAATGTAAACTTCCACCGAAAATTGGTTTGAACGAGATCTAGTAAGTAGTTTTTTTTTAATACGTCATAAATCGTAAACCGCAATTTACCTTTCATTCAATCAACTCAAATACTTATAAAAATTTAAAAAAAAACATTTAATATCATAAACATAAACCTTATGCATAAACCGTGAACCATTATTTTCTAATAATAAATCTGTAATAGGTGCCTAAGTAAATAATTATTATTATTATGTTACTTGCTGCTACGGAACTCTTCATGGACGAGTCCGACTCGCACTTGGCTTAATTTTTTTAATGAGTGATGATTTTTATATCATGTATGCCTTTTAATATTGATCTGGTGAATTCTTGGAATTTCAATGCACTAAATCTTTAGGTGTTATGGTGATATCCATATAGGTTATGTTTGGTGTTTATTTATATCAATCCAAATTTAAATAGACAAATAAATTATTTTTAAATAAAAAAGAAACCGCCTTCAAAAGTAACCTAGGAACTAAAAACCAAATAATAATTGGTATTTACATACGATTTCCGTGCTAGACACCTACTTTTGATTGAAGTCGGCGCCAAAATTGTGTTAATATTATCTATTTTACTATTATAAAGCTGTAACAGAGCTGTGTCTGTACATTTATGATATTTGAGAAAAATTACTGTATTCTATACTATTATAAAACTGTAACAGAGCTGTGTCTGTACATTCAAGATATTTGAGAAATTTTTAAACACATAACAATTTTTTTTTTTAATTTTTGTCTGTTTGTCTGTTTGTTTGTTCGCGCATCACATTCGCGCATCACACAAAAACTACTAAACAGATTTTGATGCAACTTTTTTTATTTGATAGGCCTTGATTAGACTTAAAAACTATACATTTTATCCCGCTACTATATCGGGAACCTGAGATATAACCGAAAATCTAGAAAATTACTTAAACTAGAATTTTTTGTAGAATATATTTAAAAGAACTACTAGATGGATTTTGATGCAACTTTTTTATTTGAAAGGCCTTGATTTGACTTACAAACTGGTAGACATTTTATCCCGCTACTATATCGGGAACCAGAGATATAACTGAAAAACCAGCGTTTGGCTGCGGCGAAGCCCCTGGCAAAGGCTAGTTATAAGTATAATATTCCTATTGTTTTTGTTATTAAATGAGTTTAAGTATTGTTTTATTATTTTTAGACTAGGCACCGACTTCAAACACATCAGTAGGTGTTTATAGCACGGAAATCGTATGTAAATACCAATAATTTTTTATTTTTAGTTCCTAGGTGTCTTTTGAAGGCGGTTTTTTATTTAAAAATAAATTATTTTTTGCTTTTTAGTACACGATGAGGAGGCCTTCCTCGGATCACAGGAGTCTGAAAATGATAAATATGAGCGCCTAAAGCGCAGTAGAGAAAGAAATAGAGCACAGAGAGTCTTCCGAAGACCCTGAAGAAAGGTTGGCGAAAATATCATCGATGTATGTGCTGGTGCAATTTTTTAGATTTTTGTTGATTTTTAAAAATCGTGGTCCCATTTAAATTTTGATAAAATTTTGATAAAATTTAAATGGGACCTCTGTAATAGAACCTACCAAAAATAACCATTGCAATCAATTCATAATTGGCGGAATAATCGCGTAAGAAACACACAAAAAAATAACATACTGCCGAATTGAGAATCTCCTCCTTTTCGAAGTTGGTTAAGAATTATATTAAAAAGTATCATTATAAGAAATTTAATGCTCATTTCTCTTAGTTTTGGGCCGCAACAATTAACTATCAAACATAAATACTAAATCTCAAACATTTTGTGCGTAGTTCTAAACAGATACGTAAATATAGATTTATTTTATGTCTCAGAGAAAGAGAATCAATCAATAAAAAAGATGTCCGTTTAGATTTTTGCTTGTATATTTTGCAAAATTAAAACGAGCATTTAAATATATATGCCCTTTTTATATTCTTAACTAGCTTCCGCCCTCGACATCGGCTGTTTGGTCCATAGAGACGGTTTGGCATCTCCCACAGCAACTTCTTATCATGGTGAAAATATTCTGTATATTCTTCAGTTTATCCAGGTTAGAAATTTATCCATATCCCATAGGCAAATGCGTTTAGTTGATAGATCTATATTTGAAAAGCTATCCTAAGGGAAGTTTTCTCCTTCGCTTTTTGTGCGATAAAAATATCCTATCTACCTACCAAATTTCATCCAAGTTTACAAGTTTATAATAATAAAGATGAAAATAATTGAAATTGTATAACGAGTAATCAATATTTGAGTACCCACTGTGTCCTTTGTAATTACGAAGGATGAATGGGTACTCGTAATCAGAATATTAGTATAGTTCTTGATAGCTTAGCGGCAAAAACAAGAGCTGCAAAGACAGTGGTATCGAGTTCGTACCCCAATCCAAGGTCCTCACAAGGCACACATCTGACTCCGAGATTTTTCGACTATTATGTGTATATTTGTTAATAAATTATCAATGCTCGTTGAAAGCAAACATCGTGAGGAAACCTGTATGCCTGCCTGAAAGATTTTCTCGACGGCTCGGCTAGTGAAATCTGCCAACCCGCACTGAGCCAGCGTGGTCTCTCTCAGTTTGAAATTGGTTAAAAAATGGGTAAAACCATCTATTTTACCCTTTTTTTTTTGTTAAGGCGGGAAAAAATGTTCCTAACCGCACACCCCGTCGTTCGGGACAACGAACAGGGTAGTGTGGGGCCTGCACCCACTAAAGAAACCCGCCGTGTGCCGTCTCTTCGCCTTTATTGGCGGGCCACTGGAACTGGGTTACATTCCTTCGTTGGTAACATCTATTTTACCTACTAACCCTAACTTTACTTCTATTTTAGTAGAATACAGATTTACCTAAAATTAGCTCACTCCGCCGGTTGACCTAATAACCGGGTATAAATAAACACGTATTTATCGTACTATGGGGTAGGTCCTTATACACACACGTATCAAGAAAAAACACTATTTTAAACATTCATGATATTTTTGATGCCATTTTTGTTATTTAAACTAGTTAAAAACTGTTTAAAAAAGTTCTGTCTTGGACGTCCGTGTGTTGTAGGTAATGTATGTTAACACGATAACGACCGAAATACTTTACTAATCGAGTATTTTTTTTCTTCTTCTATTCAGTATAACTACGAATAGAGCCCTATCACTTTTCACGGTCTGATTCGATGTGGTTTACTTAATTGTTATTAAATAAACAAAAAAAATAGTGAATATTTACCCTCAATTCGACACTAAACCAGCGCTATCCTTATTTCGTGAGAACTATTTCTATAGACCAATATAGAAGTACTTCTTAAAATTAGCGCTAGATGGCGTATAAGACATGACAATCACAGTACTTTTTGAAATTAGCGCTATCTATGTGATTTTTTGAAAACTACTTAGTAAGACCAATACATTATTAGTTAAGTACTTATCAAATAATCAATTTTATTGTGAAAAATGAAGATTATGAGGCGTGCACTTTTGGATTTTCCAAAGTATTTAGGTTTAGATTTGATTGTTTTATGTTAGCCTTTTAATGGATGATGCACGAGTTATTTTTATAATGTGAAGTTTATGACGCAGACGTACCTACACATGTTTTTCATTATTTGTAGTCAAAATAAAAAAAAATGTTAAATAATATAATTTTTGGGCTGTTGAAAGGAGCTATATATGCAGTAATAGTCAAATTGCCATTGATTAGTGAAGGAAAACATCGTGAGCCAATCAAGCCTGTAATATCTGGCAACACACATTGTTCTAAAAACACAAGCCCATCAGTAGGACAATAAATGGGCAATGCGAAAAGTCGGTAATTCTTATGTCAAATATATTTAATCAATTATGAAATATAATACTTCCTGATATTTACGCAAATGTATTATGAAATAAAACTACGTTTACGGAAGCGCGATCGTTTACTTGATTTTCTACTATCCCGACGTTTCGAATACTTTACAGTATTCATGATCACGGGTGGACTTAGAAGTTAGACGTCCATGGCTAATAATGTCAAGTATCTAAACGCGATGGATTCCGTAAACGTAGTTTTATTTCAAAATGTGTAACATTCGCGTAAATATCAGAAAGTATTATCTAAACAATGTTGTTTCATGTATGGTGTGCATGGTAAGATAATATGCCATTATATTTATATAAACGCAGTCCTTTGAGAATTTTCATTAAAGATAATACATATTGTCAATACATAGTAATTGTAATTAGTGCCATCTCTGAAGTAGAGCGAGAAGTAACCGATTTCAAGATGATCAAGCGTCGTTGATAAATATCACGATGTTTAACTGACGTAAATGATCACCGAAATCCTTCAGGGTGAAATTTCGTTACGTTTAATATTTTTTTTAATTCTATACTTCAAAAATCAATCTTTATAATGTTAGGCGAAGACCGCAGTTAGACAATTAACTGTATCTCAGTTCGTTCGTGACGACAACTCAGCTGAAACGACGTTGGATAAAATAAAATTGTTTCATTATAGACAAGGCGCCAACAGACTCATTAGGCTATACTTAATATATTCAAATATAAAACAATTATTATGAAAACATTATATTTCAAAAATATATCTCAATGTTATTATAGCGCCGAAACCGTATTAGGAACATCGTTTTTAGTAAATAGTACAACAAGGTGTTGTGTTGTAACCTATTATCTATGTATATTAACTAAGTTTTCAAGCACGTACCTACGTATGTGGTTGAACGAACAGCGCAAACAACTGCTGCATATCGACAAAGACTAATTTATCGCCTGTTTTGCATACAGTGAACTAAAATATTTAATATTTATTTTCTAAGAAATCATCTTCAGCGTAGTACAAGCTAAACATAAAATCAAATAATCTGCAATAAATCAAGTAAATACATACAGAGGAATTAATTAGAGGGAAACACGAAGTAGGTAGTTAATTAATAAAAAGCTACTCACTTGCCGAAGAGTGGATGCCATAAGTGGAAGGAGGCCGGGTCATGCGGGTGTGGTGGCATGAGTGGGGGCTCGCCGAGAGGTGTCGTACTGCCCACTTCTGGTTCCTCGCGGCGCCGGCCCATAGTTGTCGACGGCGTAGAGACACGCCGCGATGTGCTGTGTGGCCCAGCGACCGCAGCGGCCGTAGGTTCCAGTAGGTTATGCAATGATTTCACACTGATCCTAGGCCGCGGGGACTCAGTCGACTGATGCGACCCAGTCGAACTACTTCGCTGCGAATGAGCCTGCGTTTCCAACTGCTTAGATTGCAGAGACTGTAAGTAATTGTTGTTGGGGTAATACGGCGAAGTAGGACTCTTCTGCTGGTTACTGCTACGTGGCGATCGCTGATCCCTTCCCATTAAATTGGGATTGAAATATGGAGGTATCTGTAAGCCAGATAAAGGCATGTTTGGTCTGATGTTAGGATTCATGCCTGGATACATATTTTGTAGAAATTGATTGTGTTGCAAGGCGGCTGCACGCTGACCAGCAGCCATGGCAGCCGCGGCGGCAGCAGCATTATAATTAGGACCCATCGGACTCGACCGCGATGACATACTATTATGCGATTTACTCTGATGGTTCTTAGTTGAATGAACGTAAGGATTTTGGACATCTGAAGATTTTGACGCCATTTCTTTCATTTGAGCCTCCATCGCACTGTGAGTCTTGGATCTCTGTTGTTGAGTTGCATTGGCATTGTTCACAACTTCCTGCCACAATGCAAATTGAAGCCGATTATCGTAGTCCATCGGTGGCATCATTGGAAAACCTGTTGGATTCATACCTAAGCGTGCTGCTGGATTCATTAATGATAAATCAGGATAATTTGGAACGTTATATCCAGAAGAGTTTAAAGCTTTGAGGAAATCCATATTTTGGGAGCACGCTGCCATTGCTTCGACTTGAGTGAGGTAAGGTAACCATAACATTTGATTGATTGCGGCCGAAGTTGCGGCGTCGATTTCACCGGCCAGTGCACCCGTAGATGGAATTGATTTGGGCTGACTAGTCTGATCTGGCTGAGATGCACTTATGTGCTCTGAGTTTGACGGAAGTTTCGCCGTGGATGGCTTTTCTTTCGTTTTTGCCTGAGCCTGATCGGCTTGTTTTGTTTGATTCTCTAAAATACTTTCTAATTGTGATAATGATATAACGAGAATATCAGGGTCTTGTAAAATTGCTGGAAAAGCAAACGCTTCCGGTAGTCTCAACTCTGGTCTTTGCATTAAAAGTGCTGGAATTTCTCGAGCAGGCGCTGCGAGAATAGAGTTGAGCTTGTCTTTAGGAACCAATAGAGGATCAGGAATGTTAAAAGTGGGGCTTGTTTTGAGAAACTGCAACTGTTTAATTGGATTTATTTCATCTTTGTCTTTTTGTGACTTTTCTGTCCTTTTTATCGGAATCTCGGGCTTTACATCGTTATCTTCTCGATCACATCTGTTAAAAGCTCTAGACATTTTTAGTGAGTCCTCAGTTGATTCTCGCCTTCTCTTCTCCTGAGGTTCGCCGAATTCTTTATTTAATTTTCTAATCTCATCAGAACAACTAGTCACTGTTGGGCTTGCAGACTTTCTATGTTTACCTAGATTTAACGGCTCGCATTGCTGTTTAGTAATGCTGACTTCTGACGTATACATTTTAGGCGAAGGCGACGATAGCAAAGATTCTAAAAATAAAGTCTGTTTGCTTTTTGTTTGAGGTATAGTGAATATTTCCGGTGACGAGGGTACTGCCGGTATGCCACTAGGTTGTGGCGATTGCATTGCATCTGACTCTCTTGACGGCGCTCGTGGTATCTCTATTCTCCTCGGGGAAGCATGTGGAGTTGGCAGCCTTCGTTGTAGCATAATGTCTCTAGGAAATACTTCATTTTTATCTACTAAATTCTCTTCCAACGAGTTTGTGACCTCAGCAACACTAGCCACCACTGGATCTGGTTTCCTTTTTTTTTCATTACTTTTTTTACTCAAGTCTGTTGCCACTAATTCCACTCCTTCAGTGCCACCATCTGATGACTCATCTGGCTGTTCGCTTAATAAATCTAAATCTGGCTTAACCTCTACCTTGTTTTCTCTATCATCTTCACCACAGTCTTCTTCGTTTACTTCAGATAAGAGATCATCCGTGTTGTTTATATCGTTATTTATCGGGTTATCACTGTGTATTGTTAACTCATCTTGGTTCGGTAACGGAAGGGTTTGGTGATTGTTCGTTGTTATACTTCTATAAGATTCGTGTAATTCAGGTACTTGTTCATTATGTATACCCAAGTGATGCATTTCCTGGGCTTCATCAACATTATTTAGTAGCCTCTTATCGATATTACTATCATATTCTAATTTATTAATTTCATTGAGTTTTTGTAGTTCAGATGCTGCGGAAAGCGTACCAAGTGCACTTTCAGACAAACCTTCATTGCGTTTAAACGTCTCATTCGTCACGTACGCCTGCTCCACATCCTGCTGTTGTTCTGGCTGTGGAATATGATCTCCTATATGGTGAAGATGCAAGAGACCCTGCGCGGCTGTCATGCTGCTGCGGCTGGGCGACTCTAGCGACTGTTCAAGGCGATCTATGATATCTGAGACCGGTGCGTTGCCCATTAGCATATCTTCCTCTTCTTCTACGTAGTCAGTACCATGCACCAGATGTGCCAGTTTATCGAGGGCTTGATCAAGAATTTGATTATCTTCACAGCCTTTTTCAACAAGACTCTCGAGTAGAGCTTCGTCGTGTGGGCCACCAAGTTCGGGTAGATAATGTGCTTCACTGATCGTTTCGAAGAGGTCTTTGTGCACGTGTGCAATATCACCCTGGAAAGCGTCCTCCTCAGGTGGCCTATCGGGAGGATGCGAAAATATTTGATCAGCCTGTTTCGGCTCGCCAAGTTCAAAGGACATAACGTCGCGCGCCACCTCCTCCGCTTCCGGTAGGTAAGAGTACTGCCCTACAGTGCCGTTTTGCAGCTGCAGCTCGAGCGCCTCCTCACCGCGCTGCTGGTTGAACTCAAGCTCTGCCACCGCGAGCAGGTTGTCCAGCGGCGTGGGCTCGGTGCGCAGCGGTGGCGCTCGTGGCACCGCAATGGTGTGTGACGGGATGTGTGACTCCAGGTCGGGCGCTAGCCACGCGGGCGCAGTAGTTCGCCGTCTGCGCGAGCGTCCTCTTCGGCGCCGGCGCCTCTCGGCTGGGGCCCGCGCGGGGACTTTCGGCACAAGGATCGAGTCAAAGATTTCGGTACGCGGGATAGCGCGCCACCCGGTGGGGGTGCGTGCGATACGAATTCGGTTACGCGGATCGTAGTCCTCACAGCGGACCTCTTGCACGGTACCGTCGTGTTGACGTGCCCACAGAAACACAGGACGCAGACGCGGCGCGGGGTGCGCGGGCGGCGGGCACTCGGTTACAGCGACGGGCAGGCTGCGCGCACGCTCTGGGCGGCGGTGGCGGGGTGCAGGCCGGGGCGCACTGCGCGAGCGGGCGAGCGCTGCATGGGCGCGCGGGCGGGCGGCGCGAGGCTCGCCGCCGCGCGCGGGCGCGTGCGGAGACACTGAGGCACGCCGCACCGCGGACAGGCGACGACCGCGCGGACGCGGCCCCGAGGCGGACTGGCGCCGCGCGCCGCGACCGCCCCGCGCGCCCCGCCCGCGCGCCCCGCCCAGCCATCGATCGCCCGCCCGCTGCACCCGCCGCCTGCACCCGCATGTAAACACGCCGCGCGCCCCGCGCCCCGCCACCGAGCCTCTGCCGCCCTTGCGTGCCCTCGTTAATCTTAAATCCATATCTGTACGCACACCGGCACGCCCCTGCGAGCCGCCGCTGCATGCATCGTCCAACTGTTTCTAAAAGTCTGACCCTATACTGTCAGAACTTCCAGAATCTAGAGGTTACTAAATTACATTTCAAGCTACTTATTAGGTACTTTTAAAATGTATAAATGTGGCCATATAAAATACGTCAGACGCGGTCGGCACAAAAGGGGCGTTGTTTAAGTAAAGCCGTAAACAACATGCTGTTGTTTAAGTAAAGCCATAAACAACATAATCAGAAAAAATTACGATACGAGTGTGTAATGGGTTGTAGGAAGGAGGCTCCAAATTGACAGGCGCCACCTCTTAGATTTTTGAGGACATCTATTCGTGCCGTGGTTAGGTGCAAAGATGAACGTTTAAGTGGCACTCGTAATATGCACACAAACTAGATGGCTCTTGCATTACCAAAGCTCCATCTGTTTACGACATTGTAACTATTTAGAATAACATAGAACATTATATACAGTGACATCTATTATCAGGATATGTAACTATCAACTGGCCTTCCTCGCTAATAATTCGAAATTATTATTGTTATTATAATATAAACATGCCAACTATGAAGCGTGGCGGTCAGCGGGTGTGCCAAACTTTGAAAATGGAGGCCGCTAAATGCAATACTATCGTGTTTTGGACAATACTCCCAGCCCAGTATAGTTGAGCCCATGAGCGACGATTACCATTTACCTTCGGGTTGGCCGTGACTAGTCTGCCATCATACGCAATAAAAAAACAAAACTGTATTATTATCGAGGGTGCGTACCTACTTCTGCCAATAACGGGATCCATTTTACCCAGTTGCGCTGTCCTGAATGCATAGAGTACATCTACTACTATCATCATCGATCATCCGTTATTGTGGGATCCCGTTCTTATTATGTCATCGACGCCAGCATCCTGACAAAAATCCTCATTGAGGCCTAAAAATTTCGCCGCCTGTATTTCTATAATTTCTCGTGCATTTATAAATTTAGTAGTTTTTGACAAAAAGTTAACAAGCCTACCTCTTACGACCTTTTTTGTTACTTTACTTGGGACTTCGGTAACTAAACTTTAAAGATTCCATGATTAATATGGTTGCGGCCGTTAGCGATATAGGCCTCAGAAATATACTATGATTTTTACCTAAGGAATTGGCAAAGCATCTGGGACGGTATTCTAGGAGATGCAGGTTCAATATTTTCGATTTCACATTTTCACACTGTTAATTTATATGGCTAAGCATGTCAAATGCTCAAACAATATAAGTATAACAAAATAAAAATATTTAAAACATTCTTCAAGTTCTTTTCAAATGAAAAGATGATTCAGTATTTAATATACCTATTTATTTTTAAAATAAATCAAACATTCATAGTACCAACTTAACAGTTTTGAAAGAATATTTATATATTATCTAAATATCTATGCTATTGTAAAGCTGTAACAGAGCTAGTCTGTATATTTAAGATATTTGAGAAATTAATGTATTAGGCTAAAGGAGTCTGAACACAAAATATTTTTTTAGAATTTTCGTTTGTTCGGGCTTGGCATAAAAACTTTTTTTTTTATATTTTATTTGTCAAGGCTTTAGTGCCACAAGGCACTATGCTCGTAAGGTTGCTCTACAATTATAAATGCCTATTTTTTTAACAATTACAATGAATTAGCAGTAACATTTCGGGATAGAAATGCCTGCTTAACATATTTATAAATAGCTATAGATTTATCTGAAACAGGTTGGCTCAAAATTATATTTATCATCCCACTGTATGCATTGGTGGCCCACTGTGCATGCATTGGCATACCTACCTTTTTTTTACTTGATAAGGCGGGAAAAAATGTATCTAACCGCACACCCCGTCGTTCGGGGCAATGAACAGGGCAATGTGAGGCATTTGCATGCATTAGCACACCTACTCCCATTTAGAAAACATTATTCAATGATATAGGTACTAATAAAGAAAATGTTTATAGGAATTTGTTGCACTAGAATTGAGTTTAACTTTTACTCATCTCAAGAAATATTTGATGACTTTATTGAAAGGTTTAGAACATAAATTAGGAGGGATACGCGCCCGGAGACAACCCCTATGTTTTCATATTGAACCTATTATTAGAAGATTCTGTGGAATGTATACGCGTACGGCCGGATTTAAACTTAATGCCGCTCCTGGGCACCGGAAAAATTCCGCCCCAATACTGGAATTTTACTTAAACTTAGGTACCTACCTACAGTTAATATATTTTATTTTTCATCAATATTTTTTTAACATTCATAGATTGATTAAAGTTTTGAAAGATGCAAAAAATAATTACGATTTTTTTTTAATTTTTCAAAAAAAAAAAATACTAAGTAATATGTTTTTTATAATTCCCGAAAATAGAAAAATTAATTATTATTTTAAATCTCCAAGGAAATAAATTGATTAAATAATTTTGATTATTAATTTTTACCAAAAATGCCAAAATTATAATTAATGGATGAATTGAATTTCTTAAATTATCAATTTAAACAGAAAATTATTAATTAACCCTTAATTGGGCGCGTGGGGTGTCATACACCCCCTTTTTTTAATTTTAATAATGCTACGCATCCCACGCGACCACTTATGCTACTTTTAAGGCCCCGACTGCCCCTAGTGTAAATCGACCGCTGTATACGCGGTCGCTGCCTTTGTGAGGAAGTACCTAATCTTGCAGAAGGAAGCGGCAGGGAGGGCCAGGGAGTTATATTCCATCGCAGCCCGAACCACTGCCGGCGACTGGGCCGGCGCAGGCGCGGGTACCTGCGCCTGATACTGCTCTAGCTAAGGCCGCGGTGGTCCGACGTCGCTCAAAGAGGGTAATCGAAGGGTAAACCGCCGGCGGACCACTGAAGTAACTGTCTACCAGTTCCAGTGGTCCATCAGCACAGGCGGAGAGACGGCACACAACGAGTTTCTTAAGTGGGTGAGGGCCCCACACTACCCTGTTTGCTAGCCCGAACGACGGGGTGTAGGTAAATTTATTCCCGCCTTAACAAAAATAAAGGTATTAAAAAACATATAAGCCGTGTGAGGCCGGCTTTAGAATTGTCCCACGCCTCTCTACCCACGGGAGTCGTAAGAGCCGACTAAGGGAATACCGGGGGAGTGGGCAGCAGCACTCCCTCGAGTATTAACAACATCCATTGCGCCAAGCCGCCTGCCAAGCGTGGCGATTACGGCATTATCCCCCATTCTTGGGGAGGCCTATGTCCAGCAGTGGACGTTAAAGGCTGATGGATGGATGGATGAAAAACATAAAAAAGTAAAATAAATAAAAATGTATTTTAATTAATAGTACTTATCTATAAATAATAATGTATCTTTATCACGATATAAACATCATTGGAATGTGTTGATTTCTTAATTAATAGATTGTACCTTTTTTTTAAACATTCATATATAGATAGGTACATCCTGGCCATATCCCACATTCTTTGGGGGTCGGTTTATGATCATTGCGGTTTTAGATGCAGTATTCACCCGGAGTGACTGTTTATCTGACATCCGCGACCCATCTCGTGAAATAACTGGTGACGTCAGAACAAGATCGGAATTCGATTTTTATTCACGATTCTGAAAATCTATAATAATAGGGGAGCCGACGATGCAATTGGGGATTTACTCGAGCTTCATGGAGACCTATTGGATTGCAAAGCTTAGATGATAAGAAGAAAAAAATATTATATAATGTATCCTTTTCATTAGTGGGGTAAGCAGCTATAGATTTTCAAATATGTATGTAAAAAAAAACTGTTGCATGGACATACTCGAGCGCGTCAGATATTGATATCATCAATGTCCTACGCATTTTTAATAATGTATGTATGTTAATCTGATCGTTTGCATGATGCGGGTAGTCGTACGTAAGGGTCGAAAAAGAAAAAAAATATAATTGAGTGCGTCAGATTTTCTAAGGGGATATTAAGTGAACTCAAAAAAAGCAGTCATTCAATAATCTGACGATTTCGATGTGACGCAAACTCACGGTCATTGATATAATGTGCAAAAAAAATCGCCATTTTGAAATACTCAAGCGCGTCAGATTAAGATATATATTGTTCATCTTTATGTCCTAGACGTGCTGTCTCATAATCTGACGATTACCTAGAGGGATTCGCTTAATCTGACAACTAAAAAATTTTTTTTTAAATAATTTTAATTAATTGAAAAGCTCAGGAAATAACATGCAAATAAAAAAGTGTATGTTTTTTAAGTAGGATACTTGTATTTATAAGAAAATAGCTAAAATTAAATAAAAAAAAATAATATGTTTTTATATTTAATTGATTAATTAATCATGATCTTCATCCGTAGAAACATCTTCCTCTTCTGGCTCGATTTCATCCTCAGATTGCGTATCTTTAACAAGAAATCATTAAAATATTTAACAATATTTTTTTGTTATGAATAACGTATAAATTATTTGAGAATAAGGAAAAAGAGATTTTTTGTACTAGCGGGAAAAAAAAAAAAAAAAAAAAAAAAAAAATCTCTTTTTCCTTATTCTCAAATAATTTATACTTTAAAAGTGGCGGAGCATGTCAAATGCTAAAAAATATAGATCAAAAATGAATAACGTGTTTTTTATTGGAGGAAATATATACCTGATTCTGGAGTATCCTCAAGAATATCAGGTGTTATGACATCTTAATACGCTTTCGGCAATTGGTCACCTGCAAACCAGATTATTTTTAACTTTCTATCGACAATGAATTTTTGTTACTTCGGCTTGTGGAAATCGTCAGATTATATATTTTTCGTTATCCTTGAATTATTTCCTTCAAAATAAAATAAAAATTAGCAACGCTCGAGAATGTCAATATATCATTTTTTTTTGCAGCTTTGTAACCCTCCCACTCCCTTTCGTCACGCTCAAATCGTCAGATTTTCAAAATATATTCTTATTAGCTCATAATTAACCCACCTTATCTTAATCTGACGCGCTTTAATATGACGCACGTCACTAAATAGAGGGCTTATAATTATATGGTACAGGTACTCAGCAGGATGCAAGGTATCATTATATGGTACAGGTACTCAGCAGGATGCAAGGTATCCTCCCTTATGTTAAACTGCCGCGCTCGAGTAAATCCCATAATTCCTTCTGCGACTCCCCTACTATAACGACTGCCAGGATGTTATATAATAGCCGGGGCTCTCTGGTTTACGTGCTATACGAAGCACGGTGGTCAAGTGTTCACAAATGTGCGTGATTTTTTGGTTACCCATCTGACGCCGGCCGAGCGTAAGTTATTATAATTTGAGCAGCAAGTGCACAAATAGGCTACTGCCGCTTTAATAATAGTTTAAACATATATGGCAGATTTATTTGTAAAAAAATATATTAAATGGGACCTGCCCCCTTAGAATGAAAAACGAAACGATAGACGAACTTTCGTTTCAAGTCATTGTGATTGATCAACACACGTTGTTGACGCGTGATTTGATTCCTGATTAGTCGAGATTTCGACGTGATTCAGGCGACCAATTACAATGAAGCGAATCGAAAGTTCGTCGTTTCGTTTTTCATTCTAAGGAGGCTGAACTATCGCTCTGGTCACACATTAACCAGTCACTTCGTACATTTGGTAGGAAGTGATATTTGGTTGACGTGTAACCGTTTTCTTCGATATCGAACATTTATATAACAATGCAAAAAAATCCCTTTCAATAATGTGCCTTAGTTACATCTTTGTCTGCTTAAATTAAACTATCTAGGACTAGATCTGTATACAAAATATAACATAAAAAATTATATTTTTTCTTTAAATAAAATTTATTCAGTAAAAATAATACTTCATTCTATTCTTCAATCTCCAATCACATATTATATATTAAAAAAAACAGCATCACGCCTGTATTCCCCGAAGGGGTAGGCAGAGGTGTATTACACACCCACGATGGGTAATGATTATATTATTAATTTTTTCCACAATCTATTAGGGTTGTTAAAATGTGACACTGTTGAACACGGGTCTCCTCTCTTTTCGCCGTCAATGATAGTGATTTAGACCGTAGTCCATCACGCTGGTCCCGTGCGGGCTAATAGACGTCACAAACTATTGACAAAAACCTCTTAAGCTTGCAGGTCTTCTCACAATTGAACAAATCCACACATAATTTCGAAAAATCAGACGTGTGTGCCTTTTGAGGCGTCAACGTTAGAATGGGGATCCAACTCGATACCACTGTGTTTGTAGGCCTTGGTCTTACCACTGGGCTATCACTATACATCAATGTAATTGAATGATAAAAAAATGAACCATCACGGGACGTCTCGCAGATGTGAAAACATCGTTTTTCTTTCTTTCTTTTAATATTGTTAGTCTTATGTAATTCTTGGTAGGCATTCTCGCCACCCTCTCGTTATCTATAGACGAATAAAAACTGTTATTGGTTTATTGATTGATATGTTACTTCTTAGTTACATGCTTTTGTCAACAGGTAGCGTTAAAACAATTAAATGATCAATAGCCGGTTTTACCCTCCCTCCGCATTAATGTTTTCACATCAAAAATTTGCATGCAACAACGCACACGTAATAGAAGTGGATGTTCGTAACTGCTTATACACTTTATAGCCACTTTCAGTCCTTTTTAATAAGGTTCATATTCAGCGACGTCATGCTCAAATAAAAAAAATGTACTCGAATGTAAGCGCTATTTCTATGTATATGCGTCTTTCAGTCGTCTGGGAGCGCATCAGCCAGTGGTCGCGTAGTTGCCGACATCCAGACGGACAATCACTCTGCACTAATGAATAATCGGCGGGGTCTTTAGCAACATACAATTTCACGGACACCCAGACTCTCTGAATCTACCATTTTTGATCACACAAAAGAATTGTCCCATGTGGGAATAAAATCGGTATCAAACCACTCTGCCATTGCTGCAGTAGTTTGTCCTAAGACTTCTCTTCATTACATCTTTCTTCTCTCTCATGTATCGAAATGTGCCTAATCGTAACCCGTACTATTTCACTCTCAATCATCTAAGTACCGCCGAACAAGTACCAATTCCGAAAACATATAATTGCAGACATCTTCAGTTGTGTTGTCGCATTTGTTTTTGTTAAACATATATACATATCCTCACACCTATTTCCTAAAGGGATAGACAGAGACAATGGAATGCCACTTATCAAATGCCAACTTTTCGTACGTGTAGGAGAGTCGTGACGGGTGGCGAACCACGTCATCACCATTTTGATGATTGCTTTCGTTGAAGATAATATGTCAAAATATAAGCCATGTAAATTCGGTAAACTAGAGAGTATAAAGTACAATTAGGTAATCTTAAATAAACAATGACGAGTCCCTGCTGTCCGTATGTCCTCGTGGGTCCTATGAGCTCCTGGCCTGGGACCATCTCGTCTGCAAATATCCATGTCCCTTATGTACAATACAACTTCAGATCGGCCTCATTCAATCAATAGTCGAGAACAAACCTGTACTTTTCAATACTTATAATCAGATAGAATGACCCAACCATCACAACAGCAGCGGTGACGTAAGCCACTGGATAATAGTGGTTCAAATCACCCACGGGGACACGCCATTCTATTATTTTCCTGGTCTGAAAAATGGAAAATAATCAGTAGGTAGTAAAATATAATATATGTTATTTCTTACATAAATGAACACAAAATGCGAAAATATGCAATCGACAATGATAGCTACGAGCAGGATTTGAACCTGCGTCTGATGACAGCTCCAGACGCAAGTTCAAATCCTGCTCGTGGCTATCATCAAGCCATCGTGACATTCGATCGTGACTATCAATTTAGATAACACATTGCTTATCCATGTAATTAAACAAAAACTGGGAAAATTTAAAATCGAAAAAGATTGCCACAAGCAGGATTTGAACCTATCTCCTGGATAACGGAAAAAGGATTATAAAGAGAAAATGAAGAGGTGGAGAGTAGGAGCAAAAGAGTGAGGTGAGGAAGTGGTTTGGACCCATTAGGTTATTGGATATGAGTTTTAAAATTAATTTTAGAAAACATTCACTTACTACTAAAGCAGGTATAGTTTTCCAATTACATTTCTGCTTAGAACCCTCTGTACAGAGAAACTTGGCTGGAGTAAGTGGAACCTGGCAATCATCCAGTTTCTTATGAGGACAACGCATAAAAATTCTTGGCGCCACAATTTCGTTGGGTACATATCTGGAAATTGTTTATAAATTAACTATACCGTGCTACAACTGTTTACTAATGGTAGAACCTTGCTCGTCCCAGTATGAAGACTGGGAAGTACTCTCTCACAGAAGATCACGATACGATAGGTGTGATAGTTGTGTTTCGTATGGTAAGCGAGAACGCCAGAGGCCAAGTCCCCACCTTTTTTCTGTCCTACTATTGGACACAGGGTTACCATAGTCCATCATGCTGGCCCAAGGTGGGTTGGCAGACTCCACAAGTCGTCGAGTAAATTTTTCAGGCATGTAGGTTTCCTTAGGGTTAGGTTGTCATAGGTGTGTGCCGTACGAGATCTGAACCTTGGACTGGGGATCGAACTCGATACCACTGTTGCAGTCCTTGGTATTACCGCTAGGCTATCACTGCAGTCACCTCCTTATCCTCTATTAATTATCCTTTATTTACCTTCCATTCCTTCTTTTAAAGATGGCGGGATGGCGCGCGAGCAAAGCCTCTGGTATTGCTTGCGTGTATAGGTTACGGTAACCACTTACCATCAGGTGGGCTTTATGCTAGTTAGATTTTTTCTCCAATGAAATAAGTTGAACAATCTTTTTACTTTTATTTTAATATAAATAATAAAAGACACATGAGTTGACTACGAACTAAGAGTGTAGAGCCGAGAGTGACGTCTTGTCTGTCCGCACACTCACACAACGTACACATACACTTAAACACTATAACACGTATGTTTGCCACCCGCATAGTATTAAAAAAAAAACATGGGCGCAGGTCTCCTCCAACATGAGAGGGATTCAGGCTATAGTCCACTATACTCCTCAAAAAAAGGTTGCAAGATCTAAAGACATAGTTCCACAATCAAACAGGTAATTTTTCTCGCCATATTTCCTTCAATAGGTAGTGATGGATTTGGAAATATATGAAGTTCGAAAAGTTCATGTGATGAAATAAGATGTTATCTCTACGCATTACTGATGGAAAGGTTGGATACCAAGTGGGAGTACTCACTTGTTATTGGGTACGTTGGTACCACTGTCTCCCGTGTGATGATCCAAGAACCACCTCGATGTTTTTTTTTTTTACAAGACAACACTGGGCTAAGGAATAATCCTTGTATCGCGGAGGACCATTTGGAGGATCTCAGAAAACCATTTGTGGATCACACAAAGAGTTAGTAGCTTTTAAAGATTAGTGAATTGTGCACGTATTTAAAACATAAACGGGTCTTTTTTTGACTATAAAATAGGTCATTATTAACTACCTTTTAATAATAATAATATATTTTCTTTATTCAGACTACAAGATCCACAGTGTTAAGCATAAAGACAATAGACATAAAATTAGAAGTATAAATATTAAATATCATAATCCAAAATTCAAAATTAAAATTAAAACAAAATGTAAATTTTCATAAATACATGTTTGTTATAAATCACTTATGTAACTAATATTGTTGATTATTCAGTACATGAACCATCTGACAATGATTCAAGTACTGACAGTCAAACCTTTGTGAGAACGCTCTCAAAATGGTGCAGGGGCTGGACCGGACCCTGCGCACCAAGGATGCACATCGCTTGCGTAGGGTCGCGTAAAAACAATCGACATCCCACTCCGCGAACATCCCAGATGCGCTACAGCTCCGGGGCAACCCCATTAGCACCCGAAAAGCGTCATTATATTGGACGCGAAGGGCGCTATACTGCTTGCGCGTGTACGTGACCCACAGACCGCTAGTGTAGAAGGACGTACAAAATGCTTTAAAAAGAGTTATTTTGACGTCCCTCGAACATCGTGCAAATCTGCGGGCCAACATATTCGCCCTCACAGACAACGCCCTTCGCTCCCTCTCGATGTCTATATCGTCTTTCAAGTCAGAGGTCACCAGATGCCCTAGTCCGACGTTTCAACTGATTCAATTCAAATCTCTGTTTAAAATGTCCGACTGATAAATTGTGAACTGAGCATAGTAGGATTTTAAATGGTTGAGAATAGATGTTAACTCACCCTCCAGAATAGACAGCTTTATGATATCTAGCATGCAAGGGGACCCACATCAGAAACCTGTTATTTGCGGGTTTTTTGATTATGTACACAATATTTGGCTCAGAATTTTCTGCTGGCAGCTCTATGTTAGTTTTCTTTGTAACGGCATTCAGCTGGAACAAAAAAATATATGAATCATACTCTTATGGACAGCATAATAGCTGATAATACCGACCACCTTTGCAGACTATTTGGTTCTTATGCAAATCAAACATCTAACCTACTGAAACTTTATATTCATATCCTGTTTAAGTACTTTCCTTTCTGTCATCCATCCATCCATCAGCCTTTTAACGTCCACTGCTGGACATAGGCTTCCCCAAGAATGGGGGATAGTGCCGTAATCGCCACGCTTGGCAGGCGGGTTGGCGATGGCAGTGGATGTTGTTAATACTCAAAGGAGTGCTGCTGCCCACTCTCTCGGTATTCCCTCAGTCGGCTCTTACGACTGGGAGTCGTGTGTGGAGAGGGGTAGGACAATTCTAAAGCCGACCTTATACGGCAAACTGACTTTTTGTACTTTGTGGCAATTAATTGCTTATTTGTAAACTATAATATAGTAAATATTCCCAGGGTGTATATTCAAACCATTGAAATAATGTCACATAATTCCAGTGGTCCACCAATAAATGCGGAGAGGCGGCATACAGCGGATTTATTTAGTGGGTGAAGGGCCTACACTACAGTGGTTGTTGCCCGAACAACTGGATGTGCGGTAAGGTACAATAAAAGGGTGTATATTCATATTAAAAAAATCTGGAAAACGGCTGACCCTAAAGGCCATCCCTGCAAATGCACTTATTACGTTTTTTCTTTAAAGCTCTTCAAGCTCAAGAATCTGGAAAACTGGAGGAATCTGGAGCTCTTCAAGCTCAAAAATCGGCGATCGATGTGGTTTTTTGATGTTAAGAGCTGATTAGTTTTTGGAATCGATCAATAAAACCGTTTAAAATTTATTCTAAAAATAAACACATTTGAAATTTTTTTTATAGTTTTTTCGAGATTTCTCAAGATCTACCGGTTCGAATCGGTCCTAATTGTATTCAAAATCTAAGTTTGGTCACACACACACACACACACACACACACACACACACACACGTCAACCAATAACTTCACAGCTTTTGAAAATTTTCAATTTTCTTAGCGAGAAGTTAAAAATATCAGCAAGTGTCTGATGGAGTTGTAACAGATACAATTTTAGCAAATTTGAAGGTTGAAGCGCAGGCGTAGAACTGGACCTGCATGGAAGCGAAGTTCGAAGACGCCATGATGAGGTTTGATGTGCATTTAAATGCTCCTCTCGTGCTCAGTTAGTCTGGTGGCAATTATTATTATCACACTTGTCCTGAAGATAAGTATTGGACATGACCAAATATGGGTCGACATAATCGGTCCTAAATGTAAGATACTTGCTTGTATAATGTATCTAATATGTTGCAATCTCATAGTAAATTCAATACAAAAATATATATTTATTATTTACAAAACTAGCGAAAAACATATACTGAGGCTATACTGCTATGAAAAAAGGGACAAACGGGCTGAAAGATTACTTCAATTCGCTCTAGAAAACAACCATACCATTGTGAATAATATATCTAAGAAAAAAATCAGCAACATGTGGACCTGACTCTTACCGAAAAAAAATAATGATAGATAATTTAAAATATCGATATCTCTGAAGATGACAACATCAAATGTTATTATTTAAAATTAAAAACAGTGATTATAAAAAGCCTTAACTCTAACCCATAAAAAATAGAAAAAAATATTCTATCTCAAACACCACGATAACCATGATGCTAAGAAGAAGACAACATAGAAACCCTATACCTTACGAAGAAAAACAAGAGTTGAGAAAGCTATACAAAAATATTGGCAGATAAATAAAAAAAGAATATAAAGAACGTAAATTAGAGGTAATAAATATACACTTAAATACTGCAAGAAATCTGAAAAATGGTTTGAAAGAAGTTTACACCACGAAAAATTGGTTACCATGTCTAAATAAAAACTCTAGGAAATCATTTTCAAGATCAGCCACCATAATAAGTATAGCAACAGAATACTATCGGTCACATTACCATCAGTCATCAACCAAATATATACAAACTATTTGCCTCGTGTCTCAAAAAACGCTTAGAATCTTATACTGAAAAGTAACAGCCAGTTGAGCAAGTAGGTTTTAGAAAAGGTTTCTCAACAGTTGACCACGTACATGCCCTTGAACAAATAATTGAAAAATACGAAGAACAGAAATCCCCACTCTTGCTGGCCTTCACAGATTATGCTAAAGCATTTGACTCAGTCTCACAACAAAGCATATGGAAAGCTTTAGAAGATTGTAACGTACCAAACTAAACAATAGAGCTTTTAAAATATATTTATGAAAAAAGTGTAAGCAAAGTCAGACTATACAAAATAGTCAAAAAATAAAAATAAGTAGAGGAGTGAGACAAGGAGACCCGCTGTCACCCAGATTATTTATTACTGTTCTTCAATATATCATGAAAAGCCTAAAATGGACTAAAAATTGAATTATCATAAACGGAAAATACCTAAATAATCTCAGATTTGCTGATGACATAGTTATATTCTCAGATACACCAATACAAAAAGATGATTAACAATCTCAACAATGTCAATTGTGACATAGGCTTACTGCTAAACGTTACTAAAACCAAGGTTATGACAAACAGAGTAGAACCAATTAAAGTTGAAGATATCCCACTAGAATTTGTAACAAGATTACATCTATCTCGGCAAACTAATTTCCTTCAAAAAAACCAGACATGTAGATGAATTGAACAGACATATAAACTTAACATGGAAAAAATTTTGGAGTTATAAAAAGATATTAGTCAAGTCTACCGATCAACATAAAGTCTATTGTTCTGGACTACAGCCTACTGCCCTGCCTATCATATGCGAGCCAAACATGGATTTACAATAGAAAAACCAAAAGGAAAAATCAAACCTGTCAGAGAATGATGGAGTGGAGCACTAAACCTAAAATGCATAAATAACCTAAAACGCATTGATAAACAAAGAAACACAGACATAAAGAAATGGACAAAGGTAATAGATGCTCTAAGCCATTGCAAAAAACTAAAATGGAAATGGGCAGGCCATGTAGCACGTATGAATACATACAGATAGATGGCCCAACAAAGTAACACAATGGGTTGGCCCGTTTGGAAAAAGGAAGAAGGGTAGGCCCCTTGATAGGTGGCTTGATGAGATTAAAAACGTAGCAGGAGACAACTGGGCGTCAAAGTCAAAGATAGAAAACTTTGGAGTGAAATAGAGGAGGCCTTTACTCGAAAAGAAGGACCTCTTTTATTAAGGAAAAATAACATAACTAAATAGAATTGTTGCTACTTTCACACAAAATTTATTTATCCTAGTAGTTATTAATCAAACTGTCATATTTTCAACATTAATAACGAGACATACAATGTTTTCTTTATCTTCTTCTCTTAAATTGAAATAAAATTTTTTAAAGGTTTTATGAAAATAAACAGTTTGAGTACTAAATTTGAACTTTCTAGAGACACTAGTTATGGATGTACATTGAAGGTATTTATGTAATATGTTATATTATCTATATACGAGGGGTGATCCAAAAGTAATGATAATGAAAATAAAACACGGTAATTAAAGTTAAAATAATAATTTATTTTTCTACATAGTCTCCTAACAAATCAATACATTTAGTCCATCTTTTTTCTAAACCCAGAATTCCCTTTGAAAAAAAATCCTTTTCTTGACCGGGAGGGTCAAGAAAAGGAAAAACGCCTCAACAGCGGCCATAACTTCGCTATTGTCTTCAAATTTCTTGCCTCGGAGGTGTTCCTTGAGCCGAGGAAAGAGGTAAAAGTCACTAGGAGCCAGATCTGGCGAATAGAGAGGGTGTTCGACCAGTTCGAATCCCGTTTCTTGAATGGCAGCCATCGCAACTGCGGCTTTGTGAGCCGGTGCGTTGTCTTGGTGAAACAGCACTCCAGCTCGCAGTTTGCCGCGTCTTTTTTCCTTAATGGCCTCCCGTAATCTTCTTATTTGGTCTGCGTAGAAAGAGCCCCTAATAGTGGCTCCCTTTTCCAAATATTCCACCAAAATTATTCCTTTAGCGTCCCAAAAAACAGACGCCATAACCTTTCCCGCCGAACTTGAGACTTTGAATTTCTTTGGCGTCGGTGAGGAGGCTCGCTTCCAAGTCATCGATTGTTTTTTTGTTTCAGGATCAAAATGGTGGATCCAGGTCTCGTCCATAGTCACAAAACGCAACAAAAAATTTTCTTTATCTGCTTGGAACTTTCCGAGATTGACCCCTGGAAATGTCAACTCGTTTTTTCTTTTGCTCGTCGGTTAACATTCTGGGAACCCAACGCGCAGAGACCTTTTTCACATGCAACTCGTTCGAAATGATTCTTTGAACGCTTCCATATGAGATCCCTGTGACCTCAGCTACATGCCTAATGGTCACTCTTCGATCTGCCAACACAACATCTTCGACTTTTTTCACGTTGTCTTCTGTGAGGGACGTGGATGGGCGTCCTTCGCGATGTTCATCTTCAGTGGATGTTCTGCCCAGCTTAAACTCCTTGGCCCAGCGTGCAACTGTAGAATATGGAGGAGCAGAGTCCCCCAATGTTTCCACCAAGTCACAGTGTATGTCTTTTGTAGACATTTTTTTCAAACAGAGGTACTTGATCACAGCTCTAATTTCGTTTTTCTCCATGTTGATGTTATCTCTTCGACAGTTCGTATTCAAATGAATGTATCTCCCGGAAATCCTGACCTATTTATATGATTTTTTTAGGCTGACGTAGTGAGTGTATACGCTAGCGAAAAAAATTTTTTTTGGATTTTTATGTGGACCTGAAGTAACCAATTATCATTACTTTTGGATCACCCCTCGTATATTTGGCAGTTATCCTTTAATAAATATAAACATGATCTTTACAGCTATAAAATATGTATTGCTAAACTCCCTGTATTGTGAAAAACGGCAGAGAGATTGTTTTAATAACTTACTCCATGAGTCCTCCTTAAGTCATTAAGTTCATCAGGGTTAGCATAGATACCGGCAGGCAATGGTTGGTGCAGGCCGACTAAACAGTCCGTGTAAGGCCACATTGTTGTAGTCTGATCTTTTGAGAGAATGAAGTTTACATCATATGTCATGTTCCTGTAATTATTATAATCTATACTCAGTACTTTCGAGGAAATATTTTTGTTTTTATCAAGTTTGTAAGTTCATATATAAAAATATATAACAGTTAGCATAGAAATAACTTTATTGTCTCTTAGCTAAACTTTTTATCTTTTTTTTATAATATTCACCTGTGAAATCCATTTAATCTGAGATTTGGTGTGACGGTAACATTAAATATGCACCCTGATGAATAATTGTAAAATGATAACAAGATAAAGAGTCCATACTTTAACATTGAGCGCTGGCAGGTCATGTTTCTAGGCTTAGAATAGCGTTATTATTCTATTCTAAGTTTATAGGTATTATTTTATTTTACTTCTTCTTCTTCTTGTTTTATGGCTATTGCAGGAGAATGTCCACAACTTTGCCAATGTCACGTGGAGGAGATAGACCGTCAAACGAAGGAGATTGTTCGGTGATAATAGAAAGGCCGGTGAATATGGTGTCAAATGAAACAAATTACTATGATGATTAAATACTCTGAAACAAACAACATTAACTAACTACATATCATACTAATATCTATTCTTATGTACAGTGCTAAAGTAATTATCCCTCTAAAATTGATTTACAATTTAATCTTACCTTACCTTTATGAATTTACAAAGAATTAAAACAAATGGAGTAAATACAAGTGATTTAAATGAGGTAGGACGGGGAATTTCATGAGGTAAAATATCATACAATGAGTAGCGAAGTTTGGTGCAGCTAAAAAAAAATATTAGGAATAATGGGATGAGGAATATATATAGATACAAAATAGGATGAGGAATATATATAGAAACAAAAGATATATTACACATATTTACAGCAATAACATTGATGTCAGGTGATACGGGTGGAAAAGAAATTTGTGAAAATGAGCAAGAACGCCTAACAAGTAAGGCAGTTCCAGCATAACCATCTGCTCTGTCATCCCGAAGACAGGAGTAACCTGGAATCCAAAAATGGGTACCAGGAACTAACCATGTCTCAGAGATAGCAAAAACAGATGGGTGAAATTTAGTGACTAAATGCAAAAGTTCATGTTTTTTATGACAAATGCTTTTTATGTTCCACTGGAGAGCTGATATGGGAGCTATGATCAGAATTTGATGGAATGAAACGAAGAAGAGTCTTGGCAACGTGGGACGGTATGCTAGTATTTGATTTAGAGAGTAAACTAATGACCATAGAGAGGAGAGCTTCCAGGACACTGTCATCCTGGGTTATTTGAGGAAGGTTAGAAGAATTTGATACAGAGTTCAAAGCACATCCATTTGACAATAATGATGATGGAGTAGCAATAATATTTCGATGAGAGACCTGATCATATGATTTCCCCAGTGGAGCATGTAGACGTGGGGTGGAGAAAACAGTTTTGCGATATGATGTATGAGAAGGAGAATTAGCAGGCTGGCTCTGAAGATTGGATGATTGTGATGGATTTACAGATGAGCTCAAAAATGTTTTACCCTGTGATACTTCAGCATAAGGTTTAAATGATTTTGGGTGGAGGCGAGATGCTTCATAATAGGAGATATTCTCATTTGCCATTACAAACTTTATAGATTTTTGTCTGCCCTGTTCAGGACAGTCTCTGCTGTTAGCAAAATGCTGCCCCAAACAGTGCAAACATGAGGCTGTAGATTCAGTGACATTGCAAGTGTCACCAGCATGGGGTTGGGCACAACGGTAACACCTTGGTCTTGATCTACACAGACTTTTGACATGGCCAAACCTACAGCAATTGTAACATTGGATTGTAGAGTACTGATAAGTTTCCACTGGAAGAGAAGTATGGAAACAAAATACTTTAGTGGGTAACTTTTGACCCTGGAAAGTCAGTACTATTGTTTGAGTAGGCGTCCAATTTACCTTACCATCGCTTATAACTTTCCTATTTAAACAACGAGCCTTAAGGACAGGACCACAACCATTAGGGATAGTGAGTGCCTCCACAAACTCATCCATTGATAAGTCCACGGGGACTTGGCGAACAATACCCATTTTTGTGATATTAAATATTGGTATAGTAGCAACATATTTTGCAATAGATAAAATAGGATTGTCTAAAAATTTGTTGGCATCTTTGGCAGTTTCAAATTGAACTGAGATCTTGTTTCTCCCCACTTTTTTGACACCATCTATGCAAATATTTTCAATTTTATTTTTGTAAAGGAACTGTCCAAACTTAATAATGCGGATTACGGATCCAACCACTGGATCTGGCTCTACACGAGAAATGTGGATAATAAATGGTCCACTGTCCACATCGGTATATTCTTTAACACCCACAACAATTCTAGGGTGAACATATAAATTTTGAATTGAAGCAGTAGCTAGCTCCTGATCTATAATAGTTTTCTTTGCTTTACTGCTATCAATTTCATTTGAGGGAAACGACGCTTACCACCTGATTGTACAGACAAACTAGGGGAAGTCGCTCCTTTTCGAATATCTGGGGGTTCAGGAGGATCAGGGGGTTCAGGGTCCATCGGATCCATCCACACTTCCTTCTCCAGACTTATAAAACAAAATATTAAAAAAACTCTACTGGGAAAAAAGCAAATGAATGAACAAAATGACAATCGTACTATGGAAATTTGTACATACCCAATTATACGTAACTAAAACATTAAATTATTATTTATTACACTACATACACTAAACTAATTAGCAAGAGATGGGAATTTAGAGATTTTTGAATAAAAAACCAACAAATTATTATAATTTGAACAAAATCTCTCTGACACGTGTGACAACCATCTCCCCTATTTTATTTCTATTCTCTAATTAATCGATGTTTATAAGCAGATCACAGATTTATTATTTAATTTGTTAGAGGCGTTGGAAGAACCATCTGCCTAACAGTAACATAAACATCGTTATTCTCTCATCACACGTATGTTTAGTTCATAAAACAAGTCATAGTCGAAGTCAGTTATATAAAATTAGTCAGTCAAGTCAAATTCCCACTCCAGTTAGACGATGGCAACCTTACTGAAGCTTCTATTGAGTTTTGGAGACAACAGGAAAAAACACGTTATGTCGCACTACATCACTTGCCAAGCAGATCACAGTAATTAATTTTTTAATTTTTTTATTATAGGCTTTGGCAGTGCCATCAGCCTAAACGGATCTTAAAAACTATTTACAAAATTAACATAAAAATTATTGGACAAAAACGATACAAATAAAAAAAAAAATTGTCTAACAGCAAACTAAAAACTAAATAGTTTCTATCGTATTTATAACAAAATTATAAATTGAATTATATAATGATGGAAATTTTAGTAAATTTTGTACAGAATTCGGAACGTGGTTTACAATGTCTAGGCATTGACAAAATAATAATAACCTATCTAAATTGAACTTATTACAATTATAAAAAATGTGATGTGGGTCACAAAAATCGCAATTATTACAATATGTGCATGATGCATCACGAATAACATTAATTTTAAACAAATGAGAAGGAACTCTGAAGTGGCCTATACGCAATCTAGACATAGTAACTATATAATGTCTACCATGGAATTTAGAGTCCTTTTCAAACCATGTCTTAAGAGACGGGGTAGGTTCAATCTCTTCTAACCATTTGCCCTTAGTAATCCTACTATGACTTAAAAGCATATTCCAACGCTTCATCACAATCTGTTTCAGAAATGGGACTAGATCAGTAAATGGAACCTTGCAAGTGCAAGAAGAGCAGTTTTGAGACTTCGTCAAACTATCAACGAATTCGTTGCCCATGATTCCAGAGTGACCTGGAACCCAAGCAAATTCTATTGTAATTTCTATGTCGCTCAGAATGCTGACATAATGTCTTATTTTGTATAATAAATAATTGTGAGAAGCTGATATAGTTTTGTTTTTGAGTGCTTGCAATACACTCATAGAGTCTGTTAATATTAAGTATTTATCATTCATTAATTTATAATTACATATAACATATTCTAGAGCATGTATAATTGCGAGAGCTTCAGCTGAAAATACAGAAAATAAATTATGACAACAATATGCTCTGCTTAACTTTAAACAAGGAATATAAAAAGCAAAACTAGTCCTATTTGAAGTTTTAGATCCATCTGTATATATAGCAGTAAAATTGCTTTTGGTTTGTAAGAATTCTAGAAAATCAAATTTATGTGTATATTTGTGTATAATGATATGAATTTCCTTGATAGTATCACAATATCTGAGAGAGTAACATGGGAGAGTTTTTGACCAAAATATGATGTCTTGAAATTCATAGTTTAGAAAAGAAATTGATTCACTTAGAGATGATGTTACCCGTAATGAACTGTGGTTATAATCAGGGAAAGTGAAGTTTTCCAACCATCTTGAAACAACTTCATTGTCTCTGCTCACTAGTTTAAGGCAGTATTTGTCAGTAATATATGAACGTCTAACTGTTAAAGGGACAATGCCAGCTTCAACTTCTAAAGAGTTAATTGGAGATGAGGACATGGCACCCAAGATTATACGTAGTGCTCTGTTTTGAATAAGATCCAATTTTTTAAGTAAATGAGTAGCTGCATTGTAGTAAAACATGCAACCATAGTCAAAATAGCTGCGCACTGTAGCTATGTATAATTGTTTTAAAACTTTGGGATCAGAGCCCCATTTCAGCCCTGTTAAAGACCTCATGATATTTAATGTAAGTTCAGCTCTGCTACTTATATAATTTATATGTTCTACCCAAGATAATCTATAATCCAGAATAATACCTAGGTATTTATAGCAACTATTCACTTGTAAAATTACATTGTTGTATAGTAATCTAGGCTTAAATTCACCATTTCTAGAAAAAGCAACCACAAGACTTTTATTTGTATTAATATCTAACTTTAATTTAGAGCTGAGAGTAGTGTGTAAAACTTTTAAACAACTATTCATTACTGATTCTGCTTTTTTAATATTGGAATCCTGACTGTATACTACTAAATCATCAGCATATAATATGTACTTAACAGATGTAGGTATATTTTTCATTAAAGAAACTAAACTTAAAATAAAAATTAATGGTGAAATTACAGAACCTTGTGGACTACCCTTGTAAGATATATTTGGACCATAAATCTGATTTTTTACTTTCAGTTTTACTTTGCGTTCATGGAGGAAATTGAATAGCCATTCAAGTAACATTCCCGGCAACCCAAGTTTATACAGACTCTTGATTAAGAATCCATGATCTATGTTGTCAAAAGCTCCTTTTATATCAAAGAAAACAGCTATGGTATGCTTATAATCATGGAAACCATTGTAAATGTCACCAATCAGGCAACTTAAACTATCTATAGTGCTTTTCCCTTTGCGAAAACCAAACTGATTATCTGGTATTATTACATTTTTTTCTACATACCATTCTAATCTGGATTTTAACATAGTTTCAAATAATTTTGAAAAACATGAAGTCAGTGAAATAGGTCTATATGAATCTAGATTTCTAGGATTCTTATTAGGTTTTGGAATAGGAACTACATGTTGTTCTTTCCAACTATCAGGATTTTTTTTAGAAACCCACAATTGGTTGAAAATTTCTAATAGCAATTGCTTAGAATTATCTGTAAGATGTTTTATCAAAATATAAGAATACCCATCAGGGCCAGGAGTTGTGTTTTTTTTATTTTCTAGAGCGGTAGTAAATTCAGTTATATTGAAAGCCTCTAGTAACCATTTTGCTGAATTATGTCCAGTACTGTCAAAATATTTTTTTAAGTTTAAAGTACTGAACTGTTTCAAAGGGCATATTTTATCTAAATAATTTCGAGCATTGTCACTGTCTTGTAAATAATAAATGTTACCTAGTATATTTTTAGAAAACTTAAATTTGCGAATATGATTCCAAATAATTTTAGCTGGTGTACACCTGTTAAATGTGGAGCAAAGAGTACTCCAACTTAGACGCTTTTGTTCCAGAATAATAAGCTTTTTCTTGGCATCAAGTTTTTTATATATTATGTAGTTTTCATAATTAGGAAATCTTTTATACGAATCTAATGCAATCCGGGCCTCAAAAACTGCTCTTTTACATATATCATTCCACCATACAGATTTTTTCTCTACCCTTTTATAATTAAAAGCAGAAACAGTCCTTTTTGTGGTAGATAATACTAGAATTAATTCTATATTCTTAATGAACTTATTGTAATCGAATAAAGTATCACCTGTGAGGTGAAATTTTGAAAATATGTTATTACATTCTTCTTGGAATTTACTCCAGTCAATTTTATTGTAATTAATAGGAGGTGTAACACACGAATTAAATTGATTACGATTTTTGTTTAGCTTGTGATTTTGATTAGGATATATCAGACTTAATTGAACAGGGTAGTGATCACTGCTCAAAGGATCATCTGATACGGAAAATTTGCAGCTAGAATTTAATGGAGTTGATACAAAAACTAAATCTAAAACACTGGCATTTTTACCAAAGGGTGCTAAAGTAGTGGGGTTATGATCGTTAACGCACACAGTATTGTGGTTTTCCATAAACTCCTGTAATAAATTACCTCTTTTATCGTTTCTGTTTGAGCCCCAAGAGGTGTGGTGGGCATTAAAATCACCAATAATAATATAATTACGGGATTTGATTTTAGAGAAAGCATTACGTAACAAGTCTAATTTAAATCTTCCAGGTGGACAGTAAACGCATAATATATCAATAGAGAGAGTGCTAAGATGCAGTGTTATTAATATATTTTGAAATGTATATGAAGATACAGTTCTAACAACATCTACTGAGTATTTATTTTTAACAGCAACAAGTACTCCACCATGAGGTCGTTCCGAATCCGCTCTAACTATATTGTAGCCTTTAAGTTTAAATGATTTTGTATGATTTAGCCAAGTCTCATTTAGTAAGATTATATCTATATCCAGGTCAAGAGAATTAATGTAGTTGATAAATTGATCTAGTTTGGAGTAGATACTTCGAGCATTCCAATGTAATATATTAAGTTGTGAATAAAACATAAATGTTACTTAAAGTTAGCTATTAAGGACTCTTTTATTACTCTGGACGAAACAGTAAAACCCTCCTCTTCCTTTCTTTGTAAAATGTCTATTATAGTTTTTGTAATACTATTTAATACAATATCTGAATTAATTATCTCTGAGATGGTGGCTCTTTTCTGGGGAGAAGGCCCCGTTAGTGGTGTAGGTCTGTTATGCTTAATAACATTACTAATTGTATTCGGTAAGGGAGGAAAATTTGTTTTAATGTTTTTCCCAGTAACAGTTGCATAAGTCATATTTCCTAAGATTTTGTTTTTAATGTCAGATAATTTCGCAGACTTAACAGGACATGAATTAGATATAGCTACATGGGAGCCACTACAATTGGAGCATTTAACATTAGTTTTATTAGGACAATCTTTATAGTTATGGTTTTGTGAACAGATGGAGCAAATCTGGGCGTTTTTGCAACTTCCACTGCCATGATTGAATTTATAACAATTAAAGCATTGTAAAAGTGGCCTTACGTATTCACGAACGTCGAACCAAATGTTGTCGTAGGTCACGTGGTCGGGTCTTGACGTAGACAAGAAAGTTATCAGGACAGTTCTAAGGGGGAGGAATGTGCCGTCTTGATGCTTCTTTTGGAAACGTTTGACACCTATTACTTCGCAGCGAGCTTCCAGGTTACGAAGGAGATCTTCTTCAGAAATATCAATTGGAACAGTTATGATGCCTTGAGATTCTATATGGTCAAATGGAATTTTGGCAATCCACTTATTTTGTTGTAATAAAGACTTGTTTAAGATAAAGCTGTTAGCATCTGTTTTTGTTTTAAAATAAATTTTTATGAAGTAATTGCTGGTTTGTTTCACAAAACTGATACCGGAGACTGTTCTTCAATATAAAATTTACTTTAAAAATATCTACCTAGCATCTTTCATCACCAGCATCAATTGATAGCAAAATGGGATATTCTTGTCTTTCCTCGGTGTAAATATGATGACAATCTTTAAACAGGCCCCTTTTAGTTGAAATAAATTTGAGAGACATCTTATTCAATGGTGCAGTTTCGTTGTCGGAAGATAGTAATTTTCTTTTTAAATCCTTACCGCCACTTGATTCATTCATATCGAATTATAACTAATTATAAAACAACCCAGGCGCTTATAATTAATTAAAAACAGCTAATGTTAAGCAATTAAAATTTAAATAATATTATTTAATTCAAAAGACGCGCCTACTGGATTCCCGCCTTTTTTCCCAAAATGAGCAGATCACAGACTGAGGAACCAAAGAGTAATACCAAAGAGTAATACGTACACAGACTAATTAGTGTGTCCCAGTGAATACGTGAACCAGAAAGATACTACATATATCGTGACAGACAAAGCATTTTGACCAAAGATTACAATACCCAAAATTTTGACAACGTGACTTATACTAAAAACTGGCCACGGCGACAAAGACAAAAATCTATGACTGTCTGTTTTTTGCACCAGTAAATTGTATCTTACGTTCTCGCTCATACATGTCAAAGAATTTTCTTCGCTCTGTCCATCGAGCTCTAATAAGGGGGAGAGGAAATGACTAAAAATTTACCGAGCCAATTCTTTGAAATCCAAAAATGGCGGAATTTCCACTAGGGAATCGCGTAAAAAATATCAATATCGATACTTCAGTCCTTCAAGCGATCTATAATTTTTTGGGTGGACAAAGGTTTTTTAATTGCTTAAATCTTTATCTACCTGTACCTATTATTATATCTATGTGTGTCAAATTGCAACCCAATCCATTCAGTCATGTGAGCTAGTGGTTGATAGATCAATCAGGCATGCCTTCTTTTTAAACAAACAGAAAATTAAGGATGTAACACTTTATTGAATAGATTTGGGTTGTAAAATGCTTGAAGAAATAAATAATAATTTAATCCTGGGTATAGACGTTCATTCTAAGTCCAAATATACCTATATAAGTTTGTGATGTGATGACATCAGGAGAAAAAGATTTGAAAGTGAGGTATTACGATAACTAAAAACAAGTATATAATAATATTTTATTCCATCCATCAGTCATTAGACGTCCACTGCTGTACATAATAGGTCTCCCTAAGAGAACGCCACAATAAGCGGTCCTTTTTATTTGTTAACACGGTCCAAAATGCAAGTTTACGCACGTCACTGGGGTACCAACAGGATCCAGGGGGAGTGTCGGGCTTGATGTCATACAGGCTCGATTCTTGTGTCGAGTTCATGAGCCACAATACCGACTAAAACATGACCGCGACGCCTTCTTCCGTCATAATCGAGAGTCATAGGATCGTCTACAGATATTCCACACCGACGCTCTAGTGACTTCATCCAAGGGTGCCTTGCGGTTTTGACCAGGTCGTCAGTCCTTCTGGCGGGAGGCCGTCCTATGCTGCGCCTTCCTGTGAAGCATCTAATGCGGAGGGAGGGTAAAACCGGGTGTTAGCGTGGCGACACTTTGACGTGACAATGCAATATTATGATAACATGGAGCTGGTCTCATGATGGAGCTGGAAGGTGGACATAAGAACTCTATAATGAAACGGCGCAACCCCATCGAGTTTGGGCTCGTATGATTCGTCTTGCCAAGTACTTTGTGTCTAGATGGTATCCAGGGGCTGATGATGAAGCTGGAAGGTGGCCACAGGAATTCTATAATGAAACGACGCAACCTCGTCGAGTTTGGACACGTTTGATTCGTCTTGATGAGTACTTTGTCTTTAGATGGTATCCAGGGTCTGATGATGGAGCTGGAAGGTGGCCATGCGAAACTCTGTAATTAAATGGTGCAACTCCATCAAGTTAGGGCTCGTTTGAAATTTCTTGACTAGAACTTCAGTCCTAGATAATATCCAGGGTCAGATGATGGAGCTGAAATATGACCACAGTAAGTCTGTAATAAAACTACGCAACCCCATCGAGTTTGGAATCATTTGATTCATTTTGACGAGTACTTTGTCTTTAGATGGTATCCAGGGTCTGATGATGAAGCTAGAAGGTGGCCACAGGAACTCCGGCGTAAAATGACATAACTCCATCGAGTTTGGGCTCGTATGATTTGTCTTGACGAGTGCTTTGTCTCTAGATAGAATCCAGGGTCTGATGATGGAGCTGGAAGGTGGCCACAGTAACTTTGTAATGAAACGACGCAACCCTATCGAGTTTATACTCGTTTGATTCGTCTTGAGGAGTACTTTGTCAAATTATGATCATTTTATTTTTACAAAATAATTTCGATGCTTTCACATCTGCTAGACGTCCCGGGACGTCTAGTTTTTTTATTTTTTGGACCTTATTTTTTTTATGATTCGGCATTAATAAATACATACAACCCTAAATTTTCACCCTTCTACTGCCAACCTGTGTTTTTTAATAGCGATATTAATACTTTAATAATTTTCATTGCAAAATATTCATGAAAAAAACTATGGAGATTCGCCGGGTGAGCAAGAGTAAGAGTAGTTATTTTATAAAATCATACATACATATTGTCACGCCTTTTTCCCGTAGGAGTAGGCAGAGACCACTTCTCTCCACTTGCTACGATCCTGACACACATTTTTCGCTTCATCTACTTTCATCAGCGCTTTCATGCATGCTCGTTGGTTTCGCGGTAGTCTTAACCTGGCCTATCTTAAGAACGTTCCCGATCTGGTCAAAATACGTTGCATCTGATAGGTGATGTGGGTCATAAAGACAATTGTAATGTGGAGACTGGAGATTGACCGTTGGTCTGTACGATAGGTTAGCAACTTAGAGCACTTTCCCGGATTAGAAGGGACGCAGTTCGAATCCTGCTCGCACTAAAGTTCTCTTTTTCCACATTCACAAATAATTTGTAATCTGTAGTAGTGTCTGTTTTTCCACAATCACAAATAATTTGTAATTGAAGTATTATAGAAATCGGAATATCTAAGTCTTTAAAAAAACTATTAAACTAATGCCAAATATTCTTTAACTCATAACCATAACTAAAATTATTTTGTTACAAATCAACTTTTAGCATGATGTTATTGTACTTTAATAACCACACCAATGGTTACTATAGTAACGGTTGACATATTATATTTTGTGTTGTTGGATTATCATAGCAACGGTTGACATATTATATTATATCTTGTGTTGTTGTGACAATGAGTGTAGAAGTCTGAATACGATAGCAAATAAAAATATATGTTGGATAGGAGTTTCGTAAAATCCTTATCCTTATCGACCTTATCCTTCTTAGTGAGCGTCTACGTCGTGAAAGGAGCATCTATGCAAAATTTCAAGTCAATCGGACGTATGGTTTCGGAGATATCGTGATGAGTCAGTGAGTGGTAAATCGCTTATATATATATATATATATATAATTACCATATTAAAAACGATAACAAAACAAAACCTTAACAAACTATAACATATGAAACAGTAACAATGACGCAATAACAGAAAACAACAGTAATATAAATATAACAACGAGAATTAAGATAATTTACAGAAAGCACCCAAAAATAACCTAAAATACACCAATGATAATAAATATAATATTTCAACTAAAATGTTAGAAGTTAGATTATCTTTTGTCAGACACACAGACTAAACTGTGGTGGGCGAAACCGTTATATTTTTATAACTCGTTATACATTATACTATATTTTTATAACTAATGATTTACAGAGTTATAATATAAATTATAATTGCATATGCAGCTAGAATAAGAACGCATTAAAAAAAAAAAAAAACAATGTAATCATATTTCCCCTTTCAGCGATTCATATTCCTATTTGTTAGGAATGTTGTAGTACAACTACTGAATTCCGACTAAGAATACAATTGTGCCCACCCCATTCTTTCCCACGGGTGTCGTATGAGGCGACTCGACATCAGCTGGGCCGTTGCCCGTCTGCCACTACATGCAATAAAAAATACTTTGGAAAATCCAAAAGTGCACGCCTCATAATCTTAATTGTTCACAATAAAATTGATTATTTCATAAGTAACTAATAATGTATTGGTCTTACTAAGTAGTTTTCAATAAATCACATCGATAGTGTTAATTTCAAAAACTACTAATGAGGTTTTCATGCCATACGCCATCTAGCGCTAATTTTAAGAAGTACTACTCTATATTGGTCTATAGAAATAGTTCAAGTAATTCTCACGAAATAAGGTATAGTGTAGCGCTGGTTTTAGAGTCAAGCGTAAATATTCACTATTTTTTTGTTTATTTAATAACAATTACACCATATTGAATCAGACCGTGAAAAGTAATAGGGCTCTATTCGTAATCCTACTAATTCGTAAAAGAAAAATAAGACTCGATTAGTAAAGTATTTTGGTCGTTATCGCGTTTACATACATTACCTACAACAAACGGACGTCCAAGATAGAACTTTTTCAAAGAGTTTTTTAACTAGTTTAAATAACAAAAATGGTTAAACACAAAGTGAAAAAATTAATTATATAATTTAAAAAAATTAATTATATAATTAATGTATAGTGCTAAGCATGTAAAATGCTAAAAATATCTAAATATAACAAAAATGGTATCAAAAATATCACGAGTGTTAAAAATAGTGTTTTTCCTTGATATGTGGGTGTATATATTATTTTACAATTGCAATATATGATAAATAGAGACATTTTAGTTAGAGAAAACAGTTTTTCTGCGTGAAACGAGAATAGCACACACCTCAACGCTTCGCTTATGAGGCTTGCAAAAAAAATCCCACAATCATAATATTTACACTTAGAAACAATATTATACAATTATTATTTTATACCTACACTAATTTAAATTATTTACAATAACTAATCGTCGTCACTATAAGACCAACTTTCGAAAGGCTCGGTTCGTAAATCGCCGTCGTAATAGCAGTTAAAACTTCAAATCAAAACCATAAAACAGTTCGACTAACAGAAATATATAATATATATCACAACCTATTTCAACAACTCTCGTCTCGTCAATGCGTCAATACAACAGTACAACTTGATAAACTACTAGGAGTGTTCGCAACGGCTATTTATTGAAAAACGTTAAATAACGAAGTGCTATTTTTAAAACGCCTATTATTTTTTACGCTTTAATATATTAAACGATATCTTTTGATTATCGTCGTATAGCACATTGTGCGCTATTTGAGGTTACGTTATTTAATATAGCTATGTACGCGCGTTGAGCAGTTAACAATCTTAACAATAGATTACTGTCTACTAAGTGAATTGAAATTGTGATCTAAGATATATGTATTTAGATTCTGCCCACGGTTTCGTCTGCGTGGACTTCAAAATTGGTTCAATCCTTATTAATACACTTTATACACTAAAATGTCTATAACTACTGACCCAATGACATTTTTGATTAAATTTAAGTAGACTTTTAAAGATATTATCTAACCAAAAATTATTTACACCATACTACAACAAAATTTTATTTACAGTTTTATAATACACTAAACAAACAGACACAACAAACCAACACCACGAATAATTTAAAATCAAAAACTATAAGTACATCTAAACAAATAACGCGCGGCAATCGCTCAAAAACTCAGGATAATCATACGTTATTCCAGCTTAAGCGAGTTATCCGTACTGATTGATTATATCATCGTTCAAAAATATAACGAAATAAAATCAAATAACCAAACGATGTTTTAGATACTTAGATTATTTTGCACATTATTTTTTATAATTGACAGAAATATAGTTCATAAGTGGTAACGTTAGAGCATAATTTCGCATGTGACAATGATATGAACGGGTCAGGGTCATTCCGTTCTGTCCCTTTCTTTCGCGGTATGACTGACTGAAGTGACTGACTCTTCAAGTGTGCATGTGACTTTGATGTTTTGTTAGTGTAGTGTGTCGTCGTGGCACAGCGGTTGTGGTAGCGCTTAGGTATATAATAAAAATATTTATAAATAGCAATTGATTTTATTAGTTATTTAATATAACGAACACTCCTATAAACTACATAATTTGTGATTCTCATTATGAACGAACTTCACGCAAATATCAATGTTGTAAAATATATGTTTTGTAAATGTTATATTTTAATGTAGGTAATATTAGTTCTTATATCTATTCCCGGGAGCTCATATTAGTATAAACAAAAAACCGCTCGCTATATGTTATCATGAAGTACGCCATGATTGTTGCCCACGCGTCCACGCCACGACCACGACGAATGACTTCGATTATTTCCGAGCATTGCCGAGTATTGACGATTCGGTGGGATGACAACTATTTTTGTTAGTTATCGCTGCTACGTTAGTGTCGTTAGTCTGCTGTGCACAGATTACTATACTACTGCTGTGTAATAATAAATATTATAACTGTCATGGTTGATTTTTATAATTTGCTGTATGCTTAATTACCTAACTATATTATATTCCATAAAGATACACAATTTAATCTCAAATCTCAAACATGGATGAATATGAGGTACCGACGAAACGCCTGAAAGAGGAAAACATTGATTTAACAAATAGTGATAAGAAGACTAAGATAACATTAGATGAATACCAGATTTGTACGAAATACGAGAAAAAATCGAGAGACAGACATAACGTGCAATCAGTTTCTGTGGTCGTAAAAAAAGAGTTTAATGTAGAGAACAATGATGAGATAGAAAATATAAACAACAATTTTAAATTAGTAATAGAAAAGCTGCGTGAAGAAAAGAATAGAATTGAGAGGCAGAAAGCAGAACTGACTGTAAGTTTAAAATACTATAACATTTTATAGGTCTGGGTGATGATAATTGGTGGACTCATACGAGCCCCAAAGTAAATTATTGATTTAATAAATAAACAATATTCAGTCATATCCATTCACATATTGTGAAACAAATTTTAAAATACATTAGCTTGAATTTTAGTTAATTATTGTAGTCCATCATATGCCATCTTTGGTCAAGTTAACTTGACATATTTGTGTTAAAGGATTTTATTAAAGCTTATATTCAATTCTCTTCCTGTGGCTTCTGCTGACAGGATGTTGCAATGTCACCTAAAGCTAATATTTTTTTTTTAATTATTTTTATAATTCATATCACATATTACATGCAGTTACACCATAGTCTTAACCCTATTTCAGGTTTCTCTGTCCATGATTTATTCACTCTATATAATAAAATAAAAATTATGAAATAAAACTATATGTTTACGGAATCTATAGTATTTACTTGATTTTCTATTATCCCGATGTTTCAAGTACTTTACAGCATTAATGATCATGCTTGGACTCAAATTCAAATTCAAATTCAAAAATATCTTTATTTCATAGGCCTATTAAATAGCACTTAAAATCGTCAAGAATACACAATAATAATCAACACGAGCGCCTGAGGCGAGTGCATCCGCAATAACAAAGTGGCGATTGCAATCGCCACAAGCGGCCGGATTCCGAAGTAAAGCCTTTCATGAGAAGAACCCGGCAAGAAACTCATGGGCCACTTTTTTAAATTGCCAATTTATTACAATTTAATATAATCTTTATAACTAAAATGACATTATATCATACAAAACAATTTTGAAAAATAATGAATGAGGAGCAGCTCAAGCCCATTTTGTTTTGTCCTCAAGATAATCCGAAACAGTGTAATAACCTTGATTACAAAGTCTAATTTTTATGGCTTTGTTTAACTTATTTAGTGGCATGTTTCGGACATTTTCAGGAATCTTATTGTAAAAGCATATACATTGCCCCATAAAAGATCTACTAATTCTGTGGAGACGAGTACTGTGTGCAATAAGATTGCCTTTGTTCCTAGTATTAATGTGATGAACATCACTATACTTATCAAAACATCCGATGTTTTTCTTGACATACAACAGATTTTCGTATATAAATTGAGACACAACAGTTAGAATATTCATTTCTTTGAATATCTGTCTAAGGGAAACTCTCGGGCCCAGATTATAGATTGCACGAACAGCCCTTTTCTGAAGTACAAATATGGAATTTAAATCGGCGGAACATCCCCATAGCAGTATGCCATAGGACATAATACTATGAAAATAACTGAAATAAACTATTCTAGCCGTTTCAACATCAGTCAATAATCTAATTTTTTTTACCGCATATGCCGCTGAGCTTAACCTACCTGACAATTTTTTAATATGGGGCCCCATTGGAGTTTGTTATCTATAGTGATACCTAGGAAAACCGTGGACTCCACAAGGTCCAGTTTAACGCCATTCAATTGTACATTGGTTTCTACATGCCTTAAATGCCTTGGTGTAGTAAATTTTATACATTTAGTTTTATTTTCACTTAAAACTAGGTTATTAGTATTGAACCAATGAACAACTTTAGATAGTGCGTTGTTCACATCGTCATAATTAAGCAGTTGCCTTCTTAGTTTAAATAATAAAGATGTATCATCTGCGAACAACACAATACTTCGATTATCTCCTACGTAGTATGGTAGGTCATAAATATAGACTAGAAACAGAACTGGCCCTAAAATAGACCCCTGTGGCACACCCATTGTCATGACAGACCCAAGCGATAACATCGACCCTTTGAATTCTATTGCTCAAATAAGAAGTCAAAAGCTCGAGAGCCCTGTTCCTGATTCCGTAATGGTATAACTTTTTAATGAGGGTTTCAGGATGTACACAGTCAAATGCCTTAGAAAAATCGCAAAATACGCCTAACGCATCATGCGAATCTTCCCAGGCTCTAAATATGGTTTTTAACAATTCTATACCTGCATCAGTAGTAGAGCGATTCTTTGTGAAGCCGAACTGGTTTTTATGGAAAATTTTATGATTGTCAAAATGATTAATCATTTGTTTGAGAATAAGCTTCTCAATACTTTACTTAGTGTCGGTAGTACAGAAATTGGACGAAAATTATTAAGTGCTGAGGTACTACCAGATTTAAACAAAGGAATTACTCTACTAAACTTCAGAAAGTCGGGGAATACACCATTAACAAAACAACCGTTAAATACAGATGTCAATTGGGGAGCAATAATATGAATGATTGAGTTAACTAACTTAACAGACATACCCCATAAATCCGCCGTTTTTTTAATATTGAGACTTTTAAAGTTATTTATAACACAGTTTACATTGACATCCGAAAATTTAAAGGAAGTATTACATATCGGAACACATTGCCTAAGGAGCGATTCGGCTGCAGTAGGAGATAACGTCGGATGTTTTGTTGTTAAAACGGGAATATTAGTAAAGTAATTTTCAAATGCCATTGCCACTTCTCGATTCGCTCTTACATTTTTGTCATCTATTTTCAAGTTAAAGTCCCTCTTGCGCACTGTTTCTCGACCGGTTTCACTGTTTATCACCTTCCAAGTCATTTTAATAATATCGCCGGATTCTTAGATTTTATTTTTCAAATATAGTGATTTAGCACAGTAACAGGTTTTAGTTAGGCTTTAGTCAATGGGCAGGTTGCCCATTGACTAAAGCCCGCGCGAGCGCCAATAGTTACAGTTTTAGGTTTAAACTTCTTGTTGAATTCATTATTGATCAACTGGAATAAAGCAGTATACAAATCGTTAGGGTTGTCATGAAAAGGCAACCACGGTACTTTCTCAGATAGATTACATTTAAAAAGCTCTAAGCGGCTAGAATTCATTGGAACAAAGGTATCTTTTTCTTTATGGACCCTACTAGTTCCAGGAAATACCACCAGTTGTCCACAATGATCAGATTCTAGTTTATTTATGATAGATTTATTGATTGGTTTTGCATTAGTAAATATATTATCTATACAAGTTGCGCTCAAAGAAGTAATCCTAGTAGGTTCCAAAAAAACATTGTACATGTTATAAGATTTCATAATAGTTATAAATTTTTGAGTGATAGTACTATTTTCAAGTAAATTTATATTAAAATCTCCACAGATCACAATTGTTCTCCACAGATCACAATGGACTTGATGTTAGACGTCCATTGCTGATATATTTTTTCAATGCGTTCATTTACCCACAGTTATATGATTTTACAAAAGTTGGTTCATTTATTTTAACCCAGCTAATATTTGTTTAGAAATATGATTGAAATATATACTTTAATTTTTTTATACTTACAATGTAGGTATTAGATTTTAGGCTGCCAGAATCTGTTCACACAATTAATATTTATTATAGGAAGAAGTTCAAAAAATTAATGAAAAAATAACTGAAGTGACAGCTGCAAATGAGGATTTTAAGCATCAAATGTGGATGGAAAAAGAAGCACTTTTAGCAGAGATTGGTGCAGCAGATTTACAGAGACAAGAGATAAAAGAAAAATTTGAAGCTAAACTTATAGAACAAGATGTAGCTCACACAAAGGACAAACAAGAAGTTTTAAAATCACATCAAAGAGAAATAGCCTTACTAAAAAATTATGCAGAGCAGGTTAGTTAAAATTATCCACTAATTCACTGGTATCAGCAGTTGGTATGCTTAGTGTAAACAAAGTGGCCAATATGTTGATTTATTATAGTTTTGTAACAAAAAAAACCTAATTGTATATGGTAATTTTGATCAGTATTTTAGCACTTGACATGCTCAGCTACTTTAAAGCACAAATTATATATGAATGTGGAAAAGAGAGATATTTAGTAACTTCTCTTTTCCCACATTCACAAATAATATGTTCTAATTGTATATGGTAATATAATTTTGTAGTAGTGTGGCACTCACCCACTTCTCCGTCTGTATTGGCGGACCACTGGAATATTAATTCAGTAGTAAGATTTTTGGTACCCAACCCGTACCACCAGTAATACTATGTGTGATAACTGTTTACTTCCCTTAGAAATTTAGTCGCCTCATACAATTGGGTGGTCAAACTTGTATTTTTAGTCTGTTACTACAGATTTTTAATATTGTGTTATATTATTTATAATCAATGATTTAACTTACTTACTTACTTATCATCACGCCATTTCCCTTGCGGGGTAGGCAGAGAGAACAGAGTGCCAAGAGGTTCTATTCTTGCATACATCTCTCGCTTCCTTAACATTCATAACTCTATTCATACACGCTCGCCGGTTTCGGAGACTCCTGACTCCACCTTCCTTCAATACATGACCGATTTGGTCTAGGTAGGTGAGTCTCGGTCTCCCCCTGTACCTACATCCTTCCACTTTCGCATTGTATATCTTAACCAGTCGCTCATCCGGCATTCTTTCCACATGTCCGATCCATCAGAGAATTCCCTTTCGCATCTTTACACCAATACTCTCTTTCATACCTACTCGCTCTCTTACGCCGTAGTTACGAATGCAGTCATTCAGCCTCACTCCACAGATTCTCCGCAGAGATCGCATTTCGACCGCATTGATTTTACTCTTATGCTCCTTTTTGCATACCCAACTCTCGCTTCCATACAATAACGTTGGGACAAGCACTGCGTTGTATATTGCGACACGTGCCTTCTGGCTGAGGTGATGACTGCCGAGAAATTGTCCCAATGCTCTGTTCACTCTATTTCCCGCATTCACTCTTCTCTCTACATCAGTGGTGTACCTTCCATCCCGACTGAATCCACATCCAAGATATACAAATTCGTCCACTTGTCCTAGCACACCATTTCCTATTGCTACTCTAACATCTGTTCTGGCTTCTTCTCTTTCAAAAACCATTATTTTGGTTTTGCTCACATTCACTCGTAGGTCCCTTTTCTTACAATCTTCTGCCATTACGTTAACTAGGGTTTGTAGGTCAGCCGCGGACTGCGCTAATAAAACCGCATCGTCTGCATATAGCAGAGACCTAACCACTGAGTCGCCCATCTGAACTCCCACATTCATTTCATTCAACCTTTGTAGACATTTATCCAGATATATGATAAACAGTCTGGCTGATAGAATGCAACCCTGTTTAACGCCGATATTGACATCAAACCAGGGTGACATTCCATCATCCAGCCGCACATAAGCTCCGCAGTCCATGTAGTTGGACTGCACCGCTTGTAGCAGCCTACCGTTAATACCATATTCCGGCAAAATGTCCCAAAGTTCCTTTTGTGCAACCGTGTCAAATGCTTTCTCCATATCCACAAAACTGCAGAAAACCCTCTGGCCTACAGCTAGATGCTTCTCCACAATGTTGCGCAGAGAAAACACTTGATCCATGCATCCCCTTCCACACCTGAAACCTCCTTGTGCCTCACACAAAAATTCATCAGACACCACATCCGCATTCTCCTTTCAATAATCTTACCATACACTTTGGCTGCCAAACTGGTCAAGCTTATGGCTCTGTAGTTTGCACAGTCATAACGTGAACCCTTGTTTTTAAACAAGGGCACGATGACTGCGCTTCTCCAGTCCTTGGGAACCATTCCTGAGCTCCAACATAAATTGAGAAGCATCAGGAAGAATTCCCAGACACATGAGCCTCCAAGCTTAATCATCTCAGCAGACACGATATCAATACCCGCTGCCTTACTAATTTTCAAACTTCGAATCGCCCATTCAACTTCATCCATACTAATGTCATCAGAGGATGCCGGTACCGAATGCTGATCTGTTAGACCACATGTGGCACCGGCATCACCCTGAACATCCGCATACATATCTCCAAAATATTCACTCCATCGGCTTAACACATCTTGTGCTTGCGTAAGAATGTTTCCACCTTTAGACTTTATTTTATTCATTCTGAAAGCTGACCAACCACTCCGATATTTCTTCACCTCCCTCCAGAAAAGTTTGGTGTTGCTCTCGAAGTTTTTGGTCAGCCTTTCTTCTGCAATCATATTTGCTCTATCACGCTTCTCTTTCACTAAGGCTTTGGTGTCATTCTTACGTTGCCGGTATATTTCTTTCTTCTGTTCTTTCATACTTGCACTCAGGTTCAAAGAAGATACATAGTCCAGCCACGCTTTTTTCTTTTGGTCTACGGAAGCTGCTACTTCCGTATCCCACCATGCATCACCTTTCACTTTCCTATGCTTCTTTGAGCATCCACTTACTTCTTTCGCTGTATCTACCATACTTTCTTTTAATACTCTCCAGCATTCTTCCATGTCAGATTCCGGCTGACTTGCCATTGTTAGCCGTTCACGGACACCCTTTGCATACTTTGCTCTTACACTCTCTTCTTGCAACTTTTCAATCTTTATTCTTTCAAGCCCTCCGAAGTGGACACGCTCTCGCCAGTGTCTCCACTTTCTGAACAGACCACTAAATCTCGCAATAACGAGATAGTGGTCCGTGTTGACAGTGGGACCCCTGTAGGCCCTTGTATCCAGAATTTTACTTCGGAGGCGACTGTCTACCAGAATCAAATCTATCATACTTCTCTGTTCATTCCTTCTCCATGTATATATATGGATGTCCTTATGTTGAAAAAATTTGTTTGACACAATAAGTTTTCTCTCTATACATACATCCGCAATGAGCCTACCTGCATCGTTCACTCTCTTATCACCAAATGAACCAAGCACGTCCTCGAAGTCTGGACGCTTAGTTCCAACCCATCCATTCAAGTCTCCGCATACTATCACACGTTCACTAGCTTCTGCCAAATCCAGAACTTCCCTAACATTATCCCAGAACTTCTCTAGATCAGATGCCACCGAAGAGCCTACGGGAGCATAAGCTGCGACCATGAAGACCCTGGTGACACCTAGTTTTATTCGGACCCATAAAAGTCTGGGATCAAACATTCCGTAGTCTTTCACACCTGAGGCCAAGCGAGCGGACAGCAACACCCCCACTCCCATACTGGCCCGATCGCTCTGCGGTACACCAGACCACAGAACTATCCCTCCACCAGGAAGATCACAGGTGTCACTGCCCTTTCGCTTGGTCTCTGTTACACAGAGCACATCAAGCTGTCTGTCCGACATGACGGTTACCAGCTCGTGTAACTTGCCTTCGCGTGTAACGTGCCTCGGCGTGATGGGTGGCGGCCCCCATCGCCGCATCTGCCATTGTTCGTACCGACGGGGGCGGGTCGGTATGCGTCGCCTCTGGGGCACGCCCTAACCCGCACTGCGGTACGCATTCGAGCCGGATTGCAGCCTGTGTATTGCAGGCTGGCAGGGATCGCGACGAGCACTCTCCGGACTATGATCACTCTAATCAATGATTTAACTTACTATCAAATTATAGGATAGGTCTTCTAAATAGATGGGACTATAAACTGCTATTCACCAAGTTGACCTTAAAAATTAACATATTAATATATTTCTAACTACAAATTATTTGTGAATGAGGAAAAAGAGAACTTTAGCGCGAGCGGGAATCGAACCCGCGTCCCTTCCAATCCGGGGAAGTGCTCTAAGCCACTGAGCTACCGCACATTACATGTATTAATCCAATATAGTAAGCTTAATTTTGCAATTAAAATTCATACTCTGATGGCGCGATTTTTTAAACACTAAAGTTCTCTTTTCCTCATTCACAAATAATTTGTACTTTAAAAAGTATCTGAGCATGTCAAATGCTAAAAACTTATTATATTATTCCGATAGCTGGCGTTGGTCGTAAAGGCAAATGTTATGAGGAGATTGGGATGGCCGAAGGGTTGGTGCGGTAGCTCAGTGACTTAGAGCACTTCCCTGGATTGGAAGGGACGTGGGTTCGATTCTCGCTCGCACAAAATTTGTCTTTTTCCTTATTCACAAATAATTTGTACTTTAAAAAGTAGCTGAGTATTTCAAATGCTAAAAAATATAGATTAAAAATATATTTCTAATTTTGTTATGTTGTATATTTTGTTAAGTTGTATATTTTGTTATATCATATATTTTATGTCCTAAATAGACTATAAAAGTTAAAGAGCAAGAAAACAGACAATTGGAGGAGGACAAGTTGAATTTGGAACAACAGTTCAATGAACAGACGGAACAGTCAAGGATGTTCAAGATAGAAAAGGGACTTGAAATAGAAGCAATGGTAATTATTAGTTTTTACTTTTAGCTTTTTGGTGGTAGAGAAACCATGGCCCACCTGATGGTAAGTGGTAACTGCGGCTCATTGACTCAACAATAGTAAAGAATGCTGCCAAGACACTGCAACCAGGACGCAGGTGACCATTTCATTTTGCAGATGGAAAATGAATGAATGGTTGGCTATTTCTCTCTATAATCACGTGTGTTTCACGGCAAGTCACACTATGTAATTCTGTAAGTTCTTGAGGTTAAAAGTGATTGAGTGTGCCGCCACCCTACTCTTGGCCCTTATCTTGGCCCTTATCTTGGCCCTTATCAAAGAAAAAGAAAATTTCTGAAGTCTTCATTTTTATAAAGTTATTAAAGCTTGCTTTGTAGCTGTGTGGGGCTGGCTTTAGAATTGTCCCACCCCTCTCCACCCATGGGAGTCGTAAGAGCCGACCGAGGGATTACCGGGGGAATGGGCAGCAGCACTCCTTCGAGTATAAACAACATCCACTGCGATCGCCAACCCTCCAGCCAAGCGTGGCGATTACGGCACTATCCCCCATTCTCGGGGAGGCTATGTCCAGCAGTGGACGTTAAAAGGCTGATGGATGGATGGATTAAAGCTTTAAGAAACAATGATTTTAAAAGCACTGTGTTCAGTAATACAATACTACTTACTACTAGTACTTTGTGTTGGTGAAATTGTATGTTTGTAAAGTCCCTGGTACAATACAAGGATCATTACTTAGTGCAGGGTGTTGTCTTTTTTTTAAAACAAAGAAGCTAGTCTCTTCTACCTCTGCCTCATGATATTAATATAATAAGCAGCACAGACTAAATCGCGGGTATCAGCTAGGTATATGTGTAAACCTGCCAGGCTGCCACCATCCCCAAATGACTTATTAGCTCAATTATAGCAATGGGCAAATGTTTGAACTGCCAATACATAATGAAATGCTTATTTTTATAATGTGAAATGATAAAACTCGAATGTAAATGCGCTAAGAGCAATCCTGTGCCTGCACTCAACCTCTCTCTATGGCTGGTAATAGAAACATTTCCTTCTAAATACTGTCCATCTTATATGTATCTACACTTCTACACTAATATTATAAAGTGGTAAAGTTTGGAAATTTGTAGGAAGTAATATCTTGAACTACTGAACCGATTTTGAAATTCCTTTCAGCAATAAAAAGCTACATTATTCCTGATTAACATAGGCTATATTTGAATGTGATTAATAATATTTTAAAATAATTTGATATTTACGCGAATGTTACACATTTTGAATTTTATTCCGTAAACGTAGTTTTATTTCAAAATTTAAAAATATGTTTGTTAATTTGAAATAGCAAAATTTGTCAATCAATTCTGAGAAAAACGGGCTGGTGCGTTGATTTATCAGCGTGCGCTGCGCTGACTAAACTGTGTTTGATATAGGTGAACATTTTTCGTTAGTAGTTCTATACAAAACTATCAGTCACTACATACCTATCTATATTTTAAAATTAACACTAAGGACACCTCTATTGATAGACATATATTCTAACTATTATAAAGCTGTAACAGAGCTGTGTCTGTACATTTAAGATATTTGAGAAAAAATGACTGTATTGGGCTATATAGGCGTGTCTAAACACAAAACTAATTTTTTTTTAGTTTTTTTATCTGTTTTTCGTTCGCGCATCACACAAAAACTACTGAACAGATTTCGATGCAACTTTTTTATTTGATAGCTCTTGATGAGACTTAAAAACTGGTATATATTTTATATCGCTACTACCGAAACCTGAGATATAAACTAAAAACTAGCTTTTGGCTGTGGCGAGTATTACATAATTATGTATATTATACATATACTCTGATATTTTATTTAGTGGACTAAAATAAAATCTACATTCGACCTTTTTTTTAAATACTGCAAGCGTAGGTAAAGCACTGTGTTGTAATTGCGATTTACTCCCTGGCACATAGCTGCCGCATCATGAACAATCCTTAATTTTTTCTTTTGCGGATGAAATACACCAAAATGTGGTAAATACCACACTATACCGCTCGGTGGTTCAGCGCACAGTTCAGCGTAGCCCTTACTGATAATAGATTGCATATTATTAAGGTATAAATTAGCATAAGATTTATCTTTTTTGAACTTAAGCTCAAGACTAAGGAAACGCGACACTGCTAAATTGTGGCTATTTGGTACTTCATTAATATCACTACACCACAATAGACCTGTCTCAAAACGACCTGTAGGTAGTCGTCTAGTAGTTTCATTTATAATTTTGATAGCACGTGATGCACTCTGCGTTTGATATTTTTTTTTTATAATTCCGATAGAGTCTAACTTGTAATTTTCTTTTATTAAATTATTTAAAGACTCTTCTGAAGAAGACCCTACCGAATCCAAAATGGATGGATTATCTGTGGTATGGTTGACAAATTCAACTGACTTGCATTTACTTGACATAAAACCATATAAAACCCAGCCCAGAGCAGTCAATGCAGCTACGGGTTGAGCACGAGTACCCCTTCTTAAATCCCGTGTTATTAACAATTCCCAATTATCTGCACCGATAAGAATCATAGGCGAAGCATTTTCGTAGCACAGTAAATGCTTAAGATCAGACAAATATTCGTAGCTTTGTACTTCTTCAACTCTAACAGTTTGTTGATTTATCACTAAGTTCGCTATCGATCGGGCATTTTTGATTAAATGGAAATCCTTGCAATAACGGCCTTTAATAGAAAATTCGATCAAATTAACTTGCACTGACTTCGAAAGTCCACCCATACAATCTATTTTTATGTGCGACTGTGGACCCTGAGGGCCTATGGCTTCAGTAATCTCCTTATCCACCAAAGTCGCAGTAGAACCATCATCTAAAAGGACAAATGTATCCACGCTACCCAGCGGACCCGATACTGTGACAGGAATAATCATGTTACCATATTTATAAAAACATAATTATGTTTACCGCGCTGGAAACATTTATCACCTTACACCTTGTTTTCATTAACCCAAGACCACCGCTCATCAATCGATAATCTAGAAAATTTATGACAACCTACAATACTATGATTATCTTTACAATACGTTCATGACTGGTGTATGTTGGCCTCTTTAGTTGTATTTAGCACATGAACCTTTTTTGAAACTGACCCCATTGTCTTTACGCTGTCATGAAAATCTATTAAACCATATTTGACATTTAAATCTGCTTCACGATTTAGAAATTCGGCCAAAAGCTCTAACTTAAATTTTGAATTTTGGTTAGTACATGCAAAATCAGCCCAACGTGAACGCAGTAATGGGTTTAATTTACCGACAATAGAGTTAGCGAGTTCAGGTGAAGCCAAATACTCGGGCTGACCAAGAAATCTTACTGTGTCTACGCACGCACGAACCTTATTAGCAAAAGTACAAATGTCCTTAGCGCTCTCAGTTAACCCCAATTTAGGCAACGATCTTATTTCAGATAGTTGTGAGAGCACTAAGAACTCTGGTCTAGCACAACTAGTCTCCAAGGCCGCAGACTAAGAGATTGCTGACGGCATCACGAGCCGTACCCCGGATAGCATTGTTTAGTCTAAGAATATTTTCAATTGGAGAAAAATAAGACTGTACTATCAAATTAAAAGTTAACCAATCCGAGGGACGGCCGTCAAAAATAGGTAGATTATAAACACTCACATGGGTACGACGTGAAGTAGCCAGGTCCTGGATGACACTCGCCAGCTTCTTTATGTCACTGTCTTGTGTTTGGTAGCCTGACTATCATTATAATATTTATTTTTGTTACATGCCTGACTTTTTAAGAGTGCTTGTGTGTGGTAATGGTAAATCTTGTTCTTCTGCAAAGACGCCACAGCCACTGTTCGCTGGTTGAGGACCCGTGAATAGTTGGAACGTCGCATTTGGTTGTTGATCACCACACTGAAAATTAGATAAACCTCTATAATGTTTGAAATCACCCTGTCCCATCCAATCTTCCACGGTTTTATTTATTGAACGATGGTCAAAGTCAGAGTGATTTGATGCAGCCACTAGATCTGCTTCCAATTCTAGCTCTGCAACGGCTCGCTCTCGCTCGGCAGTTTCTCGTTGTATTTCTGCCAAACGACAAGCATATCTGAGCCGCGCATTTAGCGAGGTGGTTGCAGAAGTGTTTGAAGCAGCGCATCTGGGCGCTGCGGTATGACCAGAGACGGCGGCAGGAAATAAAACCGTCTCTGATATGCCGGCTGGAACGCCGGTAGGCATAGGTGACGATCGCTGTGCGGCGGCAGGAATAGAAACCGCCGCTTGATTTTCACCACTTGTAGCTCCAGCCTCTGGTGCATTTAAATATACCGTACTTCTGGTTACCACCATTCTCAAAAAAACCAATTACTTCTGACACCAAAAATTCTATGTAGAGGACGTCATTAAAACACGGATTTTCTGAACACACTAAATTTATTGTTTTAAACATTTTAAAAATATACATTGTTCGAAATAAAAAAACTTAAAATATGAGTACCAAAGAGTTTATAACACGTCGGCAACAGGTACAATCAATCAACGCAAATTCTAATTAATAAACTGGCAATTTATAGTACAAATCATTTGTGAATGAGGAAAAAGAGCAATTAAAATTCATACTATTAGATGGTGCGATTTTTTAAACATTTTTAGATGCAAAATTAAACTTAGTATATTGGATTAATGCATGTAAGTAAATGTATTGCGATAGGTGGCGTTGGTCTTAAAGACAAATGTGATGAGGAGATTGGGTATGGCCGAAAGGTCAGTGCGGTAGCTCAGTGGCTTAGAGCACTTCCCCGCATTAGAAGGGACGCAGGTTTTATTCCCGCTCGCACTGAAGTTCTCTTTTTCCTCATTCTCAAATAATATGTACTTTGAAGTAGCTGAGCATGTTAATTGCGTATTTTAGCAAAGCCAGACCAAAAACTGGTAATTTATTTTAATAAAAAGTTAATTTCACTATCTATATACTTATTCCATAATTCTATAACAATATTTTTACGTACTGATGATACGCAACCCAGTAAATGTGGTTTTAGTTTACTAAGTTAAAAATAGAATAGTACATATGAGATCAAAATATTTAGATAATTAAGTACATAAAAAATATTATGACCAGGGGGGTTAGGCAGAATCTCATATCTCACATGTCGATCGTATCGTGATCACTGTGACTGGTTGAGAGATCACCATGATTGGCCAACGGATTATTGCGACGTCACGCGTCGGTTTCTCAACCAATCACAGTGCTCATGATACGATCGACATGTGAGATGTGAGACTCTGCCTAACCCCCCTAGGAATGTTTTTTTTTCTATTGCTTCCACTTCCGTCGGCAGTGCTTATTTTAATTAATTGAATGAGGCGACACTTGGCGGAAGTCCATTGTTACTATTATAAAATGGATTTTAGGAGGAGAGCCCACCACTCACCCACGCATTGTCAATCCCGGTTATCTTTGGACAGAATAACCTAAGATTGCCAATCCGCACTCTCACAGATAGAGGAGAATGTGATAATAGCAAAGTAGCATGCACGATAATGACAAAAAACTCACCAACGCGACACAACCATGCGATACGGTAGAACTCTCAGAACCACAATATTGCAATATTCCGCAACCGGGATTGACAATCCGTAGGTGAGTGGTGGGCTCTCCTCCTAAAATCCATTCTATAATAGTTGTGCTTATTTTTTTAAAAAGGGAAATTTATAATAATTGTCCATTAAAATTAGAATTAAAAGAGAATACCGAAAACCAGGCTATTTTGCGCCCGTCGTGCGTCTTAACTATCCAAATATAAAATCGTCTTTAGAATAATGATGTTATTTATATTTATGTTATTTAATTCGAAATAAGCGGAAATGCCATCTAGATCGAGAGTAGTTTAGTGTATGCGACTGCTAATCATGAGGTCTCGGGTCCGATCCCCGGGCCGGACAATGTTAATAAGCTTTTTCCTAAAAAGACATTCTCAGTACCAGCCCGGAGTTTGGAAATGTGTGCCCGGTAGACGTCAATAGGCTCGCACCCTATTACGTGGGACTTAAACATAATTGGTGAATCGTGGGCGTGTAATACACCTCTGCCTACCCCTTCGGGGAATACAGGCGTGATGCTACGTTTTATGTTCTACATAATAAACTATCATCATGTCAGATCAAAATTATATCAATAAGTATGTCTAAAGAATAACAGAGTAACTTAATTTCTATGTTGGTACAATTTTATTATTATCCTCAAAGAATTCTCTTAACATAGCTTTTTTGAATTCAATAAATAAATACTTTGAAAATCCAAAAGTGCACGCCTCATAATATTCATTTTTCACAATAAAATTGATTATTTGATAAGTAACTAATAATGTATTGGTCTTACTAAGTAGTTTTTAATAAATCACATAGATAGCGCTAATTTCAAAAAGTACTGTTGTTTACATGTCTTTTGCGCCATCTAGCGCTAATTTTAAGAAGTACTTGTATATTGGTCTATAGAAATAGTTCTCACGAAATAAGGATAGCCATAGCGCTGGTTTTAGTGTCGAATCGAGCGTAAATATTCACTATTTTTTTTGTTTATTTAATAACAATTAGACCACATCGAATTAGACCGTGAAAAGTGATAGGGCTCTAGTCGTAGTTATACTGAATTGTAAAAGAAAAAAAAAACTCATTTATTAAAGTATTTCGGTCGTTATCGTGTCAACATACATTACCTACAAGAAACGGACGTCCAAGACAGATCTTTTTTAAACAGTTTTATAACTAGTTTAAATAACAAAAATGGCATCAAAAATATCATGAGTGTTAAAAATAGTGTTTTTTCTTGATATGTGTGTGTATATATTATTTTACAAGTGCAATATATGATAAATAGAGACATTTTAAGTTTGAAAAATCAGTTCTGCATGAAACGAGAGCAGTATGCACCTCAAAGCTTCGCTTATGAGGCGTGCAATATTCACGGACATTTTCACATAACGTCCTCTGGTCCCAAACTAAGCTTAACGCTTGTGAAATGGGTACCAGATTACGGATATAATACATATATTACTTTTTTTTTGTAAATACATGCATATAATAGATAGAAAACACCCAGACAAATATCTGTGTTCATCACACAAATAATTGACCTGAGTGGGAATCGAACCCATGACCTCGTGCATGGAAATCGGTTAGACTACCGACTACTCCACGAGGCCCGTCAATAAATAAATAACTGGTTACATTATTTTTGAATACGTCATAATTTGTGGTGTCGTAGTATTTCTGGTATTTAATTATGTTTTTATAGCTTTCATGTAAGGTCCGGTGGGCCTAGGCAAGTTTCATTCAATGATCGCTAACGCTTATAGAAAACTATTTAAATGTTTGGGAATTTGACATCTTTAATCTTAGATAAAGAACCTATATTTATCTAAGTATTTAACAATATCTATAACGCTAAGTCACGAAAGTTAGAGATTTCAAATTTCCATACATTTTAATAGTTTTCAATTAGCGTTAGCGATCATAGAATGCAGCTTGGCTAGACCCACGGAATAGAATATTGTTAAACTAAGAATATCTACATTAAATTTGCATAATCTATCTCAAGTTCAAAGCTGCTTGTGATCCTTCGTGAGAGGAAATGGACTTGGGCTCTTTTCGAGACGGCAAAGTTAATATATTTTTTAATTGCGTATGGTGGCAGACGAGCCACGGCCCACCTGATGGTAAATGATAATCGTCGCTTATGGACTCAATTATACCCGGAGTATTGTCAAGCCGCTGTTCACCATTTCATTTCACAGTTCTAAAATGAAAGAATAGACGGTTTTATCCTGCTACAGCTAAAACACACCGATGTGCTTCATGGCCGGTTACACGGAGATGGTGGTACCAACCCGTTCGGGTCCGATAGCAAGTAAGTACCCAGCCCTACCACCAGTAACCATATTATATGAGTAGCCTGCAACTTTCCATTCTGTCTATATTTTCCGGTATTCTAATAGCCTTTTTTGGAGTATAAGTAAAGCAACCGTGTCTGTATTGTTTCCCCACATCATAACGGCGCACACGGCGCACCGCAACCTATAGTGTGCGTAGGCGTAGTACGCGTTAGTAGATACTGTATATGCGTTGTCTTTTTTTAACTCATATATATATATACAATAACAAATTTAATTGGAGACCACACAGACAACGTTTGCAATAAACTAAGAGCTGTATTAGGCAGACTTTACTTAAGCCAAAATTACCATTTGTAACATTAAGAATCTTATATAATGCTCTGGCAGACTCAGTTATAGGTTATGGCCTAAGTAGCTATGGTAGAACATACAAGACTTATTTAAATGATATTTATAATTTGCAAATAAAATTACTAAATTCGATCGTACCATCAAATACTAAATATAAATATAAAAATGAGAAACACAAGTTATTCCACTATTGTAAAATCATGGACATTTATAATAAAACGAAAATGTACATAATTTGTGATGAAATTCACAACATACACCGTCTAACAACAAGGAAAAGATTAGCACAATTACATAACTTATCATATTTACCGGTGTATGTTCTACCATCCTACAATAACTCTTATGGAATGCGTGTTTGGGAATATGCATTGCCTTCTCTGTTAAACAAGCTTAACAAAGATACTGTAGACAAAATTTTACATAACACGGAGAATTGCAGGGACCTCCTCAAATACGTATTCCTGACTGAGAAGGTAGACATATGCAAGCCTCAGCATTATCTATGATTTTTTCTGTCTTTCATTATTGATAGCAGTTTCATAAAGAATGTATCCTTCATGGGTGTGTGTATTGTATGGGTAGTCCCTGATTAGAAATAACGGTTGTTTGTTATTTTTGTTCAATTAGTGACATTTTATTGGACTACTGTTATTTTATTAAACTTCCTACGTATTTTAATTATAAAGAACTCAAGTGTTTGTAAAACAGTTGTTCTTATTTTACTTCTAACGATAAAAATATATATAATATACCCTATTTACTTTCGCTTGAAACACAATGTAAACAAATGAACCAATAGTTCTCAAAAAATTATTTCATTGAATTTTTTTATGTCATGTAAGTTAGTTACTGCATAAAATGGGATACTCATTTATTTGTGTGTCTAGTGGCTAGTTATATTTTTAGTCTAGTTTATGTAACTGCTTGTCCGAAAACCTGACTACTTAATAAAAATAAGTGTATGCAATAAGTTCAGAATAGCACAACTTACGTTACAAACTAGCTATTTATGGGGGCATTAAGTCTAATGCAACTGTTAGTCAACCCAATATGTTCTTAATTAAATAGAACAGGATAGGAACTGTCACCAACTTTAATCAGGTTCACGAATGTTTTAACCCACGATAACGTCCCACCCACGTCTGTAAAAGTACCCTTTTTTGTTTACATTCTGTGTCGTGGCATCCTGAATAGGATATAGATGGCTTACTACTTATCAGTTGTGCACGAGACTTCCAATCAAATGGCTATCTATTTCTAATCTGAGTAGTTTAAATGTTTCAACGAATTATAAATCTATACTTTTAAAAGGAGAATGCCCATACATGGTTTCGTTTTATATCAGACTTTAATTGGTCTAAAAATTAAATTTTTAATATCTACAATACCTACTCAAATATGAAGTCAAAATTTCGATGAATAAAAATCTGCTAATTATAAAGTTTTATTATTTTATTGACGTGTGGGGCTGGCACCAAGAATAGCTCCACCCCGTCTCTTCCTATGGGAGTCATAAAAGCCGACTAAACGATTACCGGGGGACCGGGCAGCAGAGTTCCCATGTGTACTAAAAACATCCACTGCGATCGGCAACACGCCTGCCAAGCGTGGCGATTGTGGTAAAACCCCCATTTTGGGGAGTCCTATGTCCAGTAGTGGACGATGAAAGGCTGATGGGTGGATGGATGGATGGAATTAAAAAGTAATTTGCCTACTTTGATCGTTCTAGTAGTATTATCTACATAATAGTGAGCGCGCCTATTGCCATGTATCGGCCACATCTAAAACTAGGAATAGTTAAGATTTAATACATTGTAATTATATATTGTTTTTTCTTTTAAAGTGATAATACCTATAAGAAAACGCATATTTGTATGATTGTAGGTACTTAAACACGTAAAATATAAACTAATCTGATGACCTTCTTTATTCTTTTTCTCAAAAATCCGGTGAATTATGGATATTGTATTATTTGTAATTGTATGTACACTTAAAACACTATAAATTAAGGTAAGTTTCATTAATTTACAACATGATACAATATGAAACTAAAGCCCATGCATTTGTGGGCATTCTCCTTTATAGGTGTTTTTCAGTTGGTTTCAGTCATGGAGTTGACATGGAAGAAATCGCGAGCAGAATGTAGTTGCATTACAGTCTTACATGAGCCGCTGTTGTCTATAACAAATATTAAGCGTAGCTCACAATTTCAGTCATAACCGCTGGTAACTTAACTTGTACCAATACTTTTGATTGACTTATTAACATTGATTTGAATGGTATATAGAATTGCATGGTTTCTTATTGCAGAAAAAAGAAAATGAACTGATCTATGGGCAACTACACGCAGCATTAAAGACTGCCGACGATACCCGCGCAGAACATACAGTAAGTTTTATTATCTATTAGCTACTTGACTATCATCGATATTACGTAGTCAGAAAGAAACCTGAAAACGAAACGTTAGACGAACTTTCGTTTCGAGTCATTGTAATTGATCAACAGTCAGGCGCGTGATTCCTGATTAGTCGAGATTTCGATGCGTGATTCAGGCGACCAATCACAATTAAGTGAAACTAAAGTTCGTCTAACGTTTCGTTTTTCATTCAAAGGGGACTGCTCGGTAGAATGTATGTATAAAACAGGACTCGATGTCGAATCGTTTCATCGTTATTGATTAGAGGATGTTATAACATTATGCTCAACTAATCACAATGAAACGATGTCGAATCGTGTTTTGTCACTGTTGTTCTACAACAACAGCTGAAACCGACTTTACGTTCCCATACTTATTGCAAAGAGTCGGACAATAGTTATATTCCAAGCCTTGCTCTCATTACCTCACTTAAAAAAAAAAAGCATCGTTGTGGTTGATAATTCTATCGCCGTGGTAGTTCTTAAGTGATTGTGCTTGTTTTTTTTATAATTGTATGTTAATTTTCTTTTTTTTTTATTATCACTACCTCTGGTGCAGCGGTAGTGTAAGCGACTGCTGATCATGAGGTCTCGGGTTTGATCCCCGGGTCGGGCAGTGCTATTGAGATTTTTCGTAAAAAAAAAGAAAAATTCTCAGTAGCAGCTCGGAGTTTGGAAACGTGCCCGGTAGACGTCAATAGGCTTGCCCCCTATTACGTGGGACTTAAACATAGCTGGCGAGTCGTGGGTGTGTAATACACCTCTGCCTACCCCTTCGGGAAATACAGGCGTGATGCTATGTTTGTTTTGTTTTAACACCACAAGGATGGCAAACACATGCGGCCTATCTGATCTGGTAAGTGGTTACCGTAGCCTATATACACTAGCAACACCAGAGGCATTACTCGCAATATGCCAGCCCCAAGAAAGGGGTAAGTGGAGGGGAAGGATAATAAGGAGACCATACGAAACATCGGTAAGGAACAATCTACCGTAATTTCACGTTGATCTTCTAGGAAATGGTGGTCGAGCCGGCCCGTTCATTATAGATCAAGCAAATGTCTACCGCTACAAAATCACAAAAGAACTAAATTAGAATACAGCTATCCTTTGGGTTGCCGAAAGCCACATAACCGATTCCGTGCAAGCCGTGTGGGGCTGGCACCAAGAATAGCTCCACCTAGTCTCTTCCTAAGGGAGTCGTAAAAGCCGACTAAGGGATTACCGGGGAACGGGCAGCAGCGTTACCCTGTGTACTAAAAACATCCACTGCGATCGCCAACCCGCCCTGTTCGTTGCCCCGAACGACGGGGTGTGCGGTTGGGAACAATTTCCCCCGCCTTAACAAAAAAAAGGCCTATGTCCAGCAGTGGACGCTGAAAGGCTAATGGATGGATGGATGGATGGATGGACATAACCGATTTTAATTATAGGTATTGTATTTGGCTGTTTTTTTTTTGCTAATAGTAGTACACAATTAAACACAAAGTGAAAAATGTGAAATCGAAAATAACAGTCACGAGCAGGATATGAACCTGCATCTCCTGGATACCGTCCAGATGCTTTGCCAATTCAGCCATCTTGACAATTGCTCCTGACTGCTAATTTCGATAACACATCATACTTAACGTCTTTTTCACTTTGTGTTTAATGTATAGTGCTAAGCATGTCAAATGCTAAAAATATATATAAAAATATCTAAATAGTAGTACACAAGCCACGACTCACCGTGTATGCTCGTAGATTCAGGAGCAGCGGCTTGACAGTACTCTTAAAATAGCTGACTATACTAAGAGTATAGTATGGGGATAGGACGGAAAAAAGAGATTTTTGGTGAGGACTAGTGCAATTATGGTGATTATGAAATCTTTTTGATGTTTCACATCTGCCAGCTCCCATTGCGGCTCAAATTTTATATATATATATATATATTGTCTTCTTGTCGGTAGTTGTGCACATAGTTTGTGAGTAATGTTTAAGTGAAAATCTCAATCATATTATTTTTCCGCATAAGGAACTGATGGGAGAGAAAAATGAGCAGATCAGTGCATTGCAGCGTCAACTTGACGAGGTACGATATCAATTGCATATTCGTTGAAAATGTAATAGCTACGCATTTACTGCCTTGGTGGTGTAGCGGTAGTTTATGCGACTGCTAATCATGAGCTCTCGGGTTCGATCCCCGGGTTGTTATCTAATATATAAAATTCTCTTGTCTCAGTGTTTGTCGCCATACTCCTCCGAAACGGCTTGACCGCTTCTTATGATATTTTGTGTGTATATTCAGTAGTTGGTCTGAGAATAGGATGTAAACTATTTTTCATATCCCTAAGTGATAAGGGTGGTCCACCCCAAAATTTAGTTTTTATTTTTTTTTGGACAAAATTTTTTTATTTTAATTTTTGTATGATTTGGCATACCTATAAGTTAGTTATTTTTTTCTACGCTAGAAATTCCCTAAAAATTCTCTAGAAATAATTTTAATGGCAAAACAACGTTTGCCAAATCAGCTAGTAATTTATATTTATAACCAGCAGATGTTCTGTCTTAGCTATGGATATTCAATTACTTGTGAACTGTCAAACGCACGAGGTTTAATTAATAGTCGCAGTTTTGACGACGGGCCTCGTGGCGTAGCCGGTAGTGTAACCGACTTTCGTGCACAAGTCCGCGGGATCGATTCCCACTCAGGACAGTTATTGGTGTGATGTACACAGATATTAGTACTGCGTCTGAGTGTTTTCTATCTATTATGTATGTATTTACAAAAACAAGTAATACATCTATTATATCCGTAATCTGGTACCCATAGAACAAGCGTTAAGCTTAGTTTGGGACCAGAAGATATTATTCACAAATGACACGAAAATCATTTGTCAAAATCAATTTTACACAGTTGGTCCATTTTGGCTATAATTAAATATGAAGTCGAGATTGGGAGTCACCAGTAGGTGTCTGCGACAGCTTAGCAGCAGCACTCTCCAGGATAGGCAGGAACGCAGCTTCGAATCCTACTCGCTTTAAATATCTTTTCCCAATAATTTATACTAATCATTATATTTCATTAGGAGAGAAGCCAAAGGGTGTTGCTAGAGGAAAATAACACATTGTTGGCGAAGGACTTATGCTATTGGGTTAAAATCAGCACGAAAGTGTCGGTACAGGAGATGCTGTCGAATGTGGGCAATCTTATACAGGACGAGCTGCAGTGCAGCATCTGTCACGACACGTTCGTGGCGCCCGTGACTCTCAACTGCTCCCACACCTTCTGCGATTACTGCATCAACATGTGCATGACAATGAGAGATGATAGGTCCAGATGTCCCAATTGCAGGTAATTCAAATTTAAAAAAAAAACTTTACTGCTTAGGCCTGTTTATATATAGCACTTAAAATCGTCTAGAATCCACCGATAAATAACACGAGTGCCTGATGCAAGTTCATCCGCAGCGCCTATGTCACGATTGTAATCGCCAGATGCGGCTGGATTCCGTAGTATTTTAAAGTTTCGCGTCTACTGTTCATTGTAACATGAGTCTATAAGCGTAACATATTTATTAAAATACTATCATTATGACTAATCTCGACGTTTCGGCTGAGTTGCACCAGCCGTGGTCACGAGTGGAGCCGAGTAGTTAGTAGTATTTTGGGTAAGTGTATTGCGCGTATAGACCCGTTTACAATAAGCGAAAACGTATGGAAAATTCAATGCTTCCTTTTGAGGAGAACGTATATTTTGCGTATACTCGCCCGCATAAGACGCACCGAAAGTCACGGCTGTGTAGATGGCGTCGTTTAAAAACCTACCTACCTCCCATGTCGGTGCCATGATATCGTTCCCTCAGGACAATTCCCACAAATGGTTGTTCTGAGTCTGGGTTTCGTCCGCTAAATTATGTTCCCCTGTGATACAGAGATTATTCCCTAGTATGCGTGTGTTTGTGTGTGTGCGTGTGAAAAAATGAAAAGAAATCATTTGCACCAATTCTAAAGGTTGAAATGAAGAATGCACAACCCTTTCTAGCTAAAAGTAAACGTTGATTTAGCAGGCATACGGCCATATACTGAGAGTACAGTGCAATCACTTTGTACATACATATAAGTTCGCTTGGATTTTGTCCACCTTGTAAACCATTCTCAATTTTGTGTTTCAGAGATCCAATAACCACAATATGTAGAAGTCTGGCTATAGAGACGTTTCTGGAGAAAATATTCCCACACCTGAGTGAGGAGGTAAAACAGAAACGGCAGGAGACATTGGATAGTAGACGAGGTATTTATTTTGTTTCTTGTTGTGACAAGCTACAAAGTGTCACCGCCACATTACCTTGGGTGTCTCACGAGGCTGCTAAGAGAATAACATATCTAACAACTACTTCATAAAGTTTGATGATATTATTGGTGTTCAAATTGCTCTTGAACTTCATTAAATGTGAGTGTCAGAGTGCTTACAAGCATTACAATCAAATAAGTAGGCAATCAAGTATTGCTGATACGGATACATAGAAAGCTTCCGAGACTGACTGCTGGCCATCGTTAGACCCTGGTCCCACAGATGTACTCGCGCCAGGTGAAAATATTAATTTGAATATGTCGCCTTCTCGAAGTACATAAGCATACAAGACGTATTATTTTCACAAGCATTGGTGATACATTTATATAATACTAGCTGACCCGGCAAACGTTTTGCCATGTATATTATTTCTAGGAAACATTTTTTTAGTTCAATAAAAATAACTCTCTAATATAAGTGTGCGGGGATTTACTTATAATCGTAAGCGTTGTAGACAATGAAAGTATGCTTTATTTAGGATGTACTTTATTCCCAAATAAATTTTTATTGAATGTAAAAAAATATTTATTAAAATTGTCTTCAAATAAATTAAATTATTAAATTTAATTAATAAATCCTTCTATCAGTGTATTGGTGAAAAACAGTGAATTAATATTATATTCGTTTGATTATTATTTGACTTAATTTTCACAATAATAAAACAGGTATATTTATTAAAGACGTACACGTGTTCGTTTTGAATTTAAAACTATTTCCAAAAAATGTTAAGTACAATATACCTATACAGGTACGGTAATGGCCGTTGTTGGCGGGAGCTCACAACACGTGTTTATTTACATGAGATCACTTAATTAACTAATAGTTACAACTGTCTTTATCAGTTATTAATAAATTGCGAATAAATAATTATTGCACTGGAAATTAATAATAAATTTACGATGAGAGTACAATTAACATAAGAGTGGCACAGAAAAATTAAAATAATACGTATAACAGTCACTGCTACGATCGATACACAAATAAAACAAAAAAAAATGGTCGAAAACTGTATAGTGAGTAAGACAGGAGATATGTTTGCTGGATGAGAGGTGACAACGGTAGACATCTAGCGGGGATAACTGATCGATTGATAGTTGATCAGTTATCGACCGCTGAATCCGGAAGATCAAATTAAATTGAGAAAAAAATCATAATTAAAGGGAAGTATTAAAAATAAAAAAAATCGCGATGGAAAAATAGGGGTTGATCGTAGAGGGGTGGAAAATCGAGAGTAATATATTTTTTTTATTCTAAGTCATGACAAAATAGGAACAAAAATCTTGCCAAAAATATTAAAGTTTATAATTAACAAATAAAAAATAGGGGTTAATCGTAGAGGGGTGAAAAATTTAGAGTAATATAAAATTTAATATAATATTTTTTATTCTGTCATGGCAAAATAAAAATATAAATCTTGCCAAAAAAATTAAAGTATATAATTAACAAATAAAAAATAGGGGTTGATCGTAGAGGGCTGAATATTTTAGAGTAATATAAAATTTAATATAATATTTTTATTCAGTCATGACAAAATAAAAAAAAAAATTGGCAAAAAAAATTAGTTTATAATTAACAAATAAAAAATAGGGATTGATCGTAGAGGGTTGAAAATTTAGGGTTGTATGTATTTTTAATGCTGTATCATAAAAAAATTAAAATTTATATAAAAATAAAAATAAAAAGTTTAGGGATGGACTACCCTTAACATTTAGAGGGATGAAAAATAGATGTTGTCCGATTCTCAGACCTACCCAATATGCACACAAAATTTAATGAGAATCGGTTAAGCCGTTTCGGAGGAGTTCTACCACAAACACCGCGACACGAGAATTTTATATATTAGATATATAAATTATTTTATATTAAAACCTTTTATTGAGATGGGCAGCCCCCTTAGAATGAAAAACGAAACGTTAGACGAACTTTCGTTTCGAGTCATTGTGATTGATCACCAGTCCGACGCGTGATTCCTGATTAGTCGAGATTTCGAAGCGTGATTCAGGTGACCAATCACAATGAAGCGAAGCGAAAGTTCATGTAACGTTTCGTTTTTCATTAATTTTCATTCTAAGAGGGCAGTAGAGTTGCGTGTGTGACATCGATTAAGAAAGAATTGTAAATGCTTAGCAACAAATCAATAGGTAGAGAAAAATATATTTTAATAGAGACAAGTTTTATTTATTGTATATGGAATATTAATAAAATAATCCATCCATCAGCCTTTTAACATCCACTGCTGGACATAGGCCTCCCCAAGAATGGGGGATAGTGCCGTAATGGCCACGCTTGGCAGGAACCCGCCTGCTGGCGATCGCAGTGGATATTGTTAATACTCGAAGGAGTGCTTGTGCCCACTCCCCCGGTATCCCTCAGTCGGCTCTTACGACTCCCATGGGTAGAGAGGGGTGGGACAAAGCCCGCCCCACAATAAAATAAACCTTCATTATAACAATACATTGTTACCATTCCTCTTAGATCTACCCTTCTAATATTTTATGTGTGGCTACACTTGGCGACCATACACGTGACGTGCTTGGCCATTTATTGAAACACAAATGTGCGAAATGTGAAATAGAAAATTATAGCCATCAGCGGAGTTTGAATCGTAATCATTCGCTCGTCACAAGCGGCAAAAAAGAATGTATTATGGAAATTGATGGCCCCGAGTGAATTTCACGATAGCTTAGTTGGCAGAGCTTCCCTATATTATTCACGGGATTAAACACCGCTCGGGGCTGTCAATCTAATTCGCATATTCTTATTTTCTCTCACGCAAGACTTGTTTTGGTGATCATGAAAGATTTGTATCACCGCTAAGGATACGTAGGCACAAATCCGCTTAGTGTCCTTCGCGTGAGTGATGGCTCTGGGGTTGCTAGAGCGTTAACCGCATACCATCAAGTGGGCCGCTTGATTAGCTTGATTGCCACCCACGTAGTATCGATTGATAGTATTGATTGTTTAATATACATCCTGATTTTGCAGCCGAAGATGAGGCTCTTCGCAATTCGACAGCTGCGAGACGAGATATTTATCGCCCCATTAGACGAGGGCAGAGCGAACGTCGGATTTAGGAGTGCGTAGTTGTGGCTGTGTATTGCATGACATTTAAATTTGTTTTAGCCGGACCGGCTATAAACTGAGCTGACGAAATCTGCACGTAGGGATCTGTTGTACCTAAGGTTTTTAATATATTCGCATAAAATGACGAATTAATGTAAGTACATGGAATGGCCCAGGGTAAAACATATTTTTAGGAAGTTATTGTATTAATAAGTATATTTTATATTATGAATTTATACAAATATTTATTACGAAAATATTACGCAATCGTAATACTTGCAATACTTACGTAGTTGTAACTTTTACATTATATTTTTAAACCAAAGGTTGTATTCGGCCTTTTCTTTTGTTAATGCGGGAAACAATCTTACCTAACCGCGCGGTTACCTGCCTACTCTGTCGTTTGGGGTAGCGAGTAGGGTAGTGTGTACCCTCCGCCTGTATTTGCGGACCACTGGAACTGTGTGACATTACTTCAGTGGTCTGCCGGCGATGTTGTATCTATGAGAGTACTATGAGTACTATTCTTTCGCTGCTGGATTGATTATAGTTGCTGTCATAAAGTGCACTCACGCGCTTGCACTCCCCTTTTTTTTTGTTTTATTAAGGCGGGAAAATAATTACAAAACCGCACACCCCGTCGTTCGGGGCGACGAACAGGGTAGTATGGGGCCTCACCTACTAAATGAACCCGCTGGGTGCTGTCTCTCCGCCTGTGTTGGCTTGCCACAAGTACCCGCTTTCAGTCCCCTGCCCCGTAAAAGTTACCATAAGAATTTAACTGCGAATAATACCCGGATTCACCGCGGGCGACATGTTTACTATTATTTTTTTATTTTAATAGTTATAATGTGCCTGTTGTTTTTAATATTAAAATATTTAAAAGTTTGTTAAACTAATGAATGTTATTGCTAATTAGTACACTATCTCCACACAATCACGTCAATTATGGGTTTATAGACTCAATACGCCTATGACTTGTTATGTCTACAGTCAACTAGTTCATAGATGCACTGCACGCATCGCTTTCTTGTCCGTTTTGTAGAACGTTCTATTCTCTCCGCCCTTGCTTCTAACTAATTTGTGGCCAATTCTGTTCATCTTATATCAACCTTGCCTCAGTCCACTTCTCAAGCGTTGCATAAAGGTACTAATATTGGTTTCTTTGCTTAAAGTGTCATTTGAATGACGATTCTGTCCAAATAATTATTCAAGAGTGGTATATAACCAAATTAGGCTAGCTAAGAACTAGTGTCTTCTGTGCAAATGTTGAAATGTACTCGCGAGAAGCAAAGTTTTATGTGATAGTAATATTATAATTTATACTCATTAAGTAGTGCTATTTTGAACTTACCAAATGTGCTGGTTAAAACCTAGCGTGGCTGTTTCCTTGTGAATTAAAAAAAATAGAAGATAATATTCGTTGTATTCATTAAATTTCTAGTGCTATATTTCTGTGAATTTTTAAAATAGTTTATGGGATTATTTTGTTATTAATATTTTAAGAATGTGACAATACTTATTGTTTGGCATGCTGAACAATTACTTGAAAAATCAATACTAACTAGAATTGTAAGATTGCGTTAATATTTGTAAGAATATTTATTAATATTTGTAATATAAGTTAGTGGCGCCACTGAAACGTAAACAAATGTTGAATGTATTTTCTCGTTTAAAAATTGTATAAACAGTGTAAACATAGTACATTACCTTTAAATACGATGAAAAAGTGCTAATATCGGACTAGTATTGTTATCTTTACAATGCAATAAGGATAAAAGTGCACAATCCGATGATATATTACCAACGACTTAAGTCACAATAAACAATATGAATAAGTGTTAACTTTCCACAACTTTATAAATAATCTATTTTACTGTGTCACTGTGAACATAACTAAGTGTTGTAAAAACAAACCAAACAGAACAACGATAAAAAAGTGTTTCACTTTATTTGAACTTGAAACTGAGCTTTTATTACTACCCACATTATTAAATATTTGAGTGAATATATCAATTGCTTTGTTTGGTGTGTAATGCGGTATGTATGAACGGATGTGTCAACTATATGGTGATTCAATTATGCCATAAACTGTATCTACCTAGCTGGTTCGATTCCTGAGTAGTTGGGAAAAACTTTTTTGGACTTTTTTTTAAATATATTATTTCAATACAACTGTTTATCAATATGTATAAAATAGATGAACCTAATATAACACATAGAAAAAAGAATAAACTTACATTTTCTAATGAATCCTTAAATATATTGTATATGTCTACACAGTCACAGACTGAATATCTTACAAGAAGTTTGCCGGACTTATCCACCATCATCAGTGCAAATGCAGATGAGTTGTTTCAGGAAATAAATGATCTAAAAACCCAGTTACAAAGTGCACATTTAGAAATAGAGAAATTAAACTTAGAAAATGACGAACTCAAGACTGAAATTAATAGTCACAAACAAAATCTACAAAACTTGAAATTAATTTGCAGAGATTCCTGTAGTTATAATACATCAGATAATTTAATGTTTTCTACAAAAAAGAAAAACATAAGGATGTCTTTAATGAATATCAAAAAATAAAACGCTACAAAATAATGCCACTAGTAGTAGCCCAGAAGTTAGATTAGAAAATGAAGGTAGTGACACTACTCCATTAATAGATGGCGCTATAAGTCACTCCAACATAAATTACACTAGTTCAAAAAATCTTAATAATCATAATCTACTTAGTAAAATTTACATAATTGGTGGTCAACAATGTTCAGGGTTAGCGGCCAAAATGATGTCTACTAGAAAACAGATTCAATATGAAGTATTTTCCATGGTTAAACAATATGCAAGTACTTATGAAATCCTAAAGTCATGTTCTACAGTAGAAGATTCGAGCAATAATTTCTTAATTTTAGGAGTAGTTGAAAATGATGCAAATCCTACAAAACTTACCATGGAGCTAATTACATCACTAAGTAGTTTTCAATATGTAAATGTCATTGTGGGCCGTGTGGGGCCGGCTTTAGAATTGTCCCACCCTTCTCTACCCACGGGAGTCGTAAGAGCCGACTGAGGGAATACCGTGGGAGTGGGCAGCAGCACTCCCTTGAGTATTAACAACATCCACTGCGATCGCCAACCCGCCTGCCAAGCGTGGCGATTACGGCACTGTCCCCCATGACGGGACCGCTCGTGGCGTTCTCTTAGGGAGGCCTATGTCCAGCAGTGGACTTTGAAAGGCTGATAGATAGATAGATAGAAATGTCATTGTGTTAGGTGTCAATAGAAATGTATATTTAAATGAATGGAAGCTTAACAATCTCCTGCAGAATCTTAAGTACTAATACAAAAAAGTTCAGATTTTTGTCATACACATCCAGAAGAAATAAATATCTTTATTTACATAATCTTTGCAATAGAATTAACCATCTACTGAACACTGAGTACTATTTTTCTGACTGCTGTATGAAACACTTAGGCAAATCTATAATTCACACCTCAAACTCAGATAATATTATAAAAAAAGATCTACAGAACCACAAAGGACAAATATGTTTATTGAGTACAAATAATAAAAATCATATACTCTCAGTATCTGAAAATACTTTTCAGAATAATAGGTATATAAAACCAAATGTTAGTATTGAACAGCTCTTAGATGGGATAAAATCAAAGCTACTACATTTCAGCCAGAAAGATTTCTGTATTCTGTTAGGAGAGCAGAACTTCAAAATTACACATAACCATAAGACTATTCAGTATATTGGAGAGGTACTGAAGGATATGCAACACACAAATGTTATAATTTGCCTACCTACATATAAGTACGGACCTTATACAAATTTATACAATCTTAGAATAGAGACATTCAATAATTTGCTGTATAAAGATGTAATGAACCACGGGTATGCCTATATACTTGACAGTAATCGCAATCTCAAGCATGACTACAGTATGTTTAACAGATATACAGGAGTAATTAACGACTTAGGAATGCGTACTATATTTGAAGAACTGTTGACATTAACTTATGACATCAAACAAAGTATTAAGATTCAACCTATGATTAGTGACAGGAACTTAGATTCCATGACATCAATCGATTTTTTTCTTGACTAACCATATATATATTTTGCACCAGAATATCGCGGGGTTATTATCGAAATCAGATAACCTTACGGTTTGTCTATCGGAGCTTAGAGAAAAGAAAAGAGCAGTGGATGTGCTGTGTGTTACCGAACATTTTATAATGGATGGTCATGAAAATCATCTTTACATACCTAACTATACACTAGCAGCTTATTTCAATCGGAAAAAAAGTAAATGAGGAGGTGCTTGTATTCTCGTCAGGAATGGAATCAAATGGATGGAACTACCGAGAATAGCAAAGATGTCCATTAGCGGCATGTTTGAATGTTGTGCGATACAACGTAACTGAAATTAATGTTATTGTTGTTTGTATATACAGATTACCAAATCTAAATAATATTCATGAGTGTTTTATGAAGCTTGATAATTTGTTAAGGGAGTTGTCAAAAGGTTGCACTAAAAATAACATTGTTTTAGCAGGTGATTTTAACATAGACATATTAAAAAAAAAAACATACTATAGAATTTGAAACTCTTTTACTAAACTATAATTTGAAGTTAGCACTTAGTCAACCAACACGATTAAAGAGTCAGACATGTATAGACAATTTTGCGCACAATTTCGATAGAACTTGTAAAGCCACGGTCTTAGAATTAGCTCTATCAGACCATACAGCGCAGTTACTAAAATGCCCAACAAAAGCAGTAAGTCGCTTTGACAGTTGGAGTATAATGAAACGCGATTACAGTAAGGAAAATATTCAAAAGTTTCGAACATATTTAAGTAGCTTATCTTTCATCGATGTGTATAAATCACGTGACACAAATTTTGTAAAATAACGCCTTTTTTGAATTATTCTCATTACTTTACGACCAATGTTTTCCAAAAATTCTAGTTAAGGTAAAAATAAACAAAAACAAAACCTGGATATCTAGAGGCGTAAAGTTGTGCAACAGAAAAAAACGTAAACTTTTGTGGCAATATAGATTAAAACCTTCGCTGCATAACAAATATAAATATGTTCAATATTCTAAATTATTAAAAAAGATAATTAGTTTGACTAAACGTGCTCAAAATAACTACAAGATAACAACGTCAAATAATAAATCTAAAGCTATGTGGCAATTGATAAATGAACATAAATTAAATCTACCCAAAAAATACATAAATTCCCTCAAATTAAATAATGATATCAGTCACAAATCCAAAGGTTATTGCAAACTTATTTAATGATTACTTCATAGATAAAATTAAGCCAACAAAATCATCTGCTATATCAGTAACCCAACATATACTCACCAGTAAGGACTCCATGTTTATGGCACCATGTATAATCATATATATATATCATGTGCATATCATGTGCAAGATATACAAAATATAATCCGCTCATTAAAAAATACCAACTGTGTGGGCTATGACGGCATAAGTACAAAAATAGTAAAAGCTGTGGCTAATGAAATAAGTGGTCCTTTAAATTATATAATTAATTTATCGATAGCTGAAGGTACTTTCCCTGATGCACTAAAAGCTTCTATAATTAAACCCATTCATAAAAAACTCGATAGTGGACAGTTAGATAACTACAGACCTATTGCACTTATACCCGTTTTTTCCAAAATATTTGAAAAATATTATTATAAGCAATTATATACCTACTTAGAAAAAAATAACATATTATGTCACGAACAAAAGGGCTTCAGGGAGAATAAATCTATAAATATGGCAGTATACGATTTCCTGAATGTTGTATTAAAAAATATGGACAGTCGTACACCGGTTTCTTCTATATTTTGTGATATGACCCAGGCATTTGATTACGTCGAACATAATAATCTTTTAAAGAAAATGGATGCGTATGGAATTAGAGGCAATATTTTACAAATATTCAAATCCTATATCAGTGATCGAAGGCAGATAACACACATTACTAAAATTAATACAAAAAAAGTAAAAAAAACATTTTCTTCAAATGAACGAAGAGTAGCTTATGGTGTACCACAGGGGAGCGTACTCGGGCCATTGCTCTTCACACTTTATATTAATGATCTACCCAGAGCCATTGAACATCCATTAACACTTTTTACTGACGATAGTACAGTTACGATAACATGTAAAAACCGACAACATTTTGAAAAAGACATAAGTAACGCATTACTTACAATTGTTGAATGGTTCGATAATAATAATTTGAAAATTAATTTAAAAAAGACATTATTGATGAATCTCTACCAACGACTGACATCCACAGATATTAATATTAAATACAATGAATATAGAATTGACACAGTTAATACAACAAAGTTTCTAGGTCTAAAAATAGATTCCGCTCTTAACTGGAAGGCTCATATTGAAATAATAAGTAAAAGAGTAAGTAATAGCTCGTATGCACTATTTAAATTATCACGAACTCTTAGTACGGATGCGCTACTTACTACCTATCACGGTTTAGTTGAATCTGTACTTCGATATGGAATCATATTTTGGGGTAATTCCACAGACAAAGAAGTAATTTTTTAAAATACAAAAAAGATGTTTAAGGTCAATGTTTCATTCGAAAATTACAGATAGCTGTCAACCCTATTTTAAGCAATTTAAGATACTAACTTTGCCATCTCTATATATTACGGAAATATTGATTTTTGTCAAATTAAATCCTAATTTATTCCCGCGTGTGGCAGATGTTATTGCACGAAATAGACGCGATAATAGCAGACTGTGTATAAACGCTGCAAAGTCGGCACTTGTGCGCAAGAGTGTTTTATGTATGGCACCTGTAATTTTTAATAAATTGCCAAAGCTCTGGAAAGACCTTACAATTGATATTTTTAGAAGCAAGATAAAATCTCTTTTAATAAATAGAACATACTATAATGTCTCTGAATTTTTAAATGACAAATTTTAACTTTACTTTTATTCACATTATTACCATAATAAAATTAAGAATTTTGATTGGACATTTACTGTAAACTTTATTGTATTTTATGATTATTTTTTAATTATTTAATAAATTTAATGCATTTTATAATTTAATGTTACTGTTCGATTTTTTTATAATCATTTTTAAATGTATACTTAGAGCTATATTTAAAGTTTGTTTTTGCATGTGTTATAATTATTATTTTTAATTCATTATAATACCTATTTACACTTAAATATTTGCACGCCAATAGAAAGTGGCAAACATGTCTGAACAATTACTTTTAAGAACTATTTTAATATCTTGTTTGACAAATGAAAAATCTTGTGTCACATGTTTATGCAAATAAAAATTATCTTATCTTATCTTATCTTATCTTAAAATTATTCATTAAATAAAAAAAAATAAAAAAAATTAAGTGTTCTAGTTTATTGGAAATGAATTTGAGACTGTGTCGAAATTCTCTCTAAAACCATATTAAAAGGAAAGAAGTAAGTTATCTTCACACAAACGAACCGAGCGCGGTTTGCATGTGTGCGTGCCAGTACCTACGAGTCGCCGCACGCACACAATAACAAAATGCAAAACTGCTAAAGGTGCGCCCGTCAAGGCTGCGCCTTCGTTTCATACGCATTGCCGTGCGCCCATGCTTCCTTAATCGCCGCTACCGCTCTGTATTTATTTATTCTAGCTCAAAGATGGCTACATATCGCAAAATAAAATATTGTATTGTATTTGGATGACATATAGACGAGATCTTCTCCAAACACAACACTAAAAACATGATATAATTGAAAAAAATATATACCCCCGTTCTGTGCATAAAAACATATAATTAAGAAACTTTGTATTATTAATCCCTGATGTTCTGCCTAAGTTCAAGATAATTCAAAATATTTTAATTTTGTATATAAAAACTAGCTCTGTATTTATGACGATTGAATAAACTGAAAGTGACCAGCCCTGCGTGCGTAGGTAATTATCGCGCGCACGGGCTCTGAGTTAGCGTACTTGTTTCCTTTTACTATGCTAAAACCAACATCGACCTTCTCACGTCTATTGTGTTGCGTCAAAAGATCGATGAAATGTTCTTAACAGCGCACCTCGTTGTTCAAAGCAATGATGGTAGTAGTATGTGGCTCTCACCCACTAAAATAACCTGCCGTGTCTCTCCGCGTACCGGTGGACCATTTAAAAGGATTCCTCATTATACATAGAAACAATTTTATACTTAAAATTAACACAAAGTGTGAAAATATGAAATCGAAAATAACGGTCACGAAGCCTGCGCCGTCTGTCGGAAGTATTTTCATACGGCGTCACCCAGGATGTTAAGAATGAATGTGTTATCGAAATTAGCAGTCCCGAGCAATTGTCACGATGGCTGAAAAAAAAACCATCCGGACGGTATCCAGGAGATGCAGGTTCAAATCCAAAAAAAATATATCAAAATACTTACAATTACTTAAATAATATTAATTTATTGTATAAAATTTAGTATTATCAAATGTCAAAGCTTGTTTTAATCAAAATGATTTTTTGCATTTATATAGATTGTAGTTAATTTTAATATAATTATTAACATTATATTATCTTATTATTAACCTCATTTATATTTTGCTACGCTGTTTTGTACGCCATATATTATGACCAAAAAAAAGCCATCTTCTCAAACAAATTATATTAATCTATATTTATCAATAAATGTTTTACATTTTTTGTATAACGTGTTTTTTTTTAAATACCATGTTTGGAGGTGTCTAATAAACATTATGTTCCGCCTGAAGGTAAGTACTGGCTACAGTAGCTTTTTTTAAATTTGTTTAAGGCATTGGCAGAACCATCAGCCTAACAGTAACTTATAAACATCGTAGGTATTCACTGATCACAAGTAAGTTAATTCATCAAACAAGTTGAAATCAGTCCTATGAAGTCAGTCAAGTCAAAGTCCCGCTCCAGTAAAACGATGGCGATCTTACTGAAGCTTCTATGGAGTGGAAACAACGGGAAAAAACACGTTATGTCGCATTACATCACTTGCCAACACTTATGCACATACAAAAATAGTTAACAAAGCAAAAGGCCATCACTTTTACACATTAATACTTGAAATAACCCAAATTTAGGAAAATAATGCAGAGCGACGACATGATCTTTGTGTTCCCGCCAAAACCCCTGGCTACTGTAGCCTGAAAGCCATAGATAAATAACTAGATAGATAAATAACTATACTGGGAATAGAATGCACGTAAATGCATTCCGATAGATGGCGTTGGTCGTAAAGACAAACGTCAAGAGGAAATTGTGACGACAGAATAGGTCCGTACGATAGTGGCTTAGAGCACTTCCCCGGATTGGAAAAGACGCGGGTTCGATTCCCGCTCGTACTAAAAATCTCTTTCCTTATTCACAAATAATAAGTACTTTAAAAAGTAGCGTAGCATGTCAAATGCTAAAAAATATAGATCAAAAATGTTTAAAAAATCGCGCCATCAAATAGTATGAATTTTAATTGCAAAATTGAACTTACTATATTTGGATTAATGCATGTAAATGCATTCCGATAGATGGCATTGGTCGTAAAGACAAATGTGATGAGGAAATTGGGAAGACCGAATAGGTCAGTACGATAGCTCAGTGGCTTAGAGGCACTTCCCCGGATTAGAAAAGACGCGGGTTCGATTCCCGCTCGTACTAAAAATCTCTTTTTCTTATTCACAAATAATTTGTACTTTAATGTAACACAGTTCCAGTGGCCCGCCAATACAGACGGAAGGACGGCACACGCCAGGTTTATTTAGTGAGTGAGGGCCCTACACTATGTTCGTTGCCCCGAACGACGGGGTGTGCGATTAGGTAAATTTTTGCCCGTCTTAAAAAAAAAGGAATAATATCTGAGAAGTGCGGATTGGCATTTCTTCGTTAGGTATTGTAGATGGCTGGGATTGACAAGCCGTGGGTTTATGCTTGGTTTTCCTTCTATAATATCAAGCCTATAGTGTATTATGAATAATAATATATAGTTTGTTTACAAACTATTGCTGCTCGGTGAAGGAAAACATTGTGAGGAAACCTGCATACCTGAGATTTTTTCTCTTCGGCTTGTGAAGTCTACCAACCCGCATATGCCCAGCGTAGTGGACTACGGCCTTAATCCCTCTCACTTGAGACCTGTGCCCAATAGTGCGACATTAAGAGGTAGAACAAAAATATCCATTTTGCAAATGCAGGTTGTGAAAGAGGTTTTAGTAAGTAAGTCTATGGTTAAAACTAACAATAACATGAAGTTAACTAACTTGGACAAATATTGCGGAATCTATCTAGGTAATTTATGAAATAAAAACTGCAGTTACACATGTACTTACTTAATAGTTGTATGCATATAATATGCACCAAGCAATAACAAATAATATTTGGAATTTTATCTGTTTATTTATTCGGCCATCACGCAAAAAATTCTGAACTGTCTGGTGAAATTCTTTTGTTTGATAGTTTTTAAGTAGTCATAAAAACAAAGATGTATTTAAGCAAAGAGATTATGCGTGTGTATTTAATTTTGATGTGAAACATCTAATGCGGAGGGAGAGTAAAATCGGCTGTTAGCGTGGCGACGCTTTTATTTTACTGGTCCCGTTCAAATATTGCAAGTTAAATTTGACACACTTCCCGGTTTCCGATTGAGATGAAACTTTACACGCATCTGTATATCGCGTGACAATGCAATATTATGATGACATGGAGCTGATCTGATGATGGAGTTGGAAGGTGGACATAGGAACTCTATAATGAAACGACGCAACCCCATCGAATTTGGGCTCCTATGATTCGTCTTGACGAGTACTTTGTTTTTAGATGGTATGGAGCTAGGTGGCCGTAGAAACTCCGTTATAAAGCGACATAACTCCATCAAGCTTGGGCTCGTATGATTTGTCTTGACGAGTACTTTCTCTCTAGATGGTATCCAGGGTCTGACGATAGAGTTGGAAGGTGGTCACAGTAACTCTGTTATGAAACGACGCAACCCTATCGAGTTTATACTCGTTTGATTCCTCTTGAGGAGTACTTTGTCAAGTTATGATTATTTTATTTCTACAAAATAATTTAGATGTTTTCACATCTGGTAGACGTCCCGCGATGTCTAGTTTTTTTAAATACGTGTACCTACTTAATTATTAAATACCAACTTTTAGCGACATCTATACCAGGTTTATTGGGCAACAGTCGAATATCCCTCAATGCTGCTCAATGCGGTCGCTGAGGTCTCCTGAGTAGGATATTCCTTGCGGTCGCTAGTGCTCTCAGAGACAACGAGTCTGCATGCACCTCCAGTCATTGACGATAGTGTGACCATCTTGATAGGAATTTCGGGACATAATTAATTTTGTTTTAGAGGATGGTAGATGGCTTCTGCGAGCAAGGTGCAATTAATTTGTCTATGTATGATCAACAAAATAATAAGAAAGTAGTTGCCTAGTTGTGCTCTTGCCACTTGTACGATCCATCTTTTGATCTGTATTTAAAGCACTTGACATGCTCGGCTACTTTAAAAACTAATTATTTGTGAAAGTGACATAAGGGAAATTTTCTGAGTGACTGCAATAGATTAGCGATCTAGAGCACTTCCCCGGTTTGAATGTGATGCAGGTTCGAATGCTGCTTGCAGTAAAGTGTGATATGTAGCTTTATAAGTAGTTTATTTTACTTCCCAATATTGGGTACAGTAATTACGTTAGGTATATTTCTCAACCATTTCCACCTTTGTTAATGTGGGCAAGACCGGTTGGCTTAAGATTTGTTTCGAATTTTCTATATCTAGCATTGATACGGTCAGTTTAATGTTTCTTCTTCATTTGGCTTGCGTGAAATGATATAGTAGAACCTTATGAAAAAAAAGAAATGGAAATATTAGTAGGTACTTAGCGAAAAAATTCCAAATGCGTTTGTGTAATTTTTGTGCCAAAAATTTACTGCTACAAATCAATAGTTAATTGAAGAGGCCTCACACTGATCCTCACGATTATTCAAATCATGTACACCCTATTTTTCCATTTAGTTTCTGTTTTACTACGGGGCAATGACTCACTCAAGACTCGTAATCGAATCACAACATTCCTCGTCTCTTTCTTACAATACGGGCGAAAAGAAGCAGAGAGATATAATTCTAAGGAAAAAATCAAATCGTGAGTGTGTGGTAAGTCCGTACAGATCGCGGCAAAACGGCAAAGTTTTCGCCTTGCGTCGGATCGCATAGGCTGGGCTCCCAAATCCAATCAAGTCCGGCTCATTCAGTTCGCGTACCGCTAGCCTGTTGTTAAGTTGTCTCGCGCGCATGCCATTTTAAGTACATACGACTTTTAATTAGTTTGTGCTTGTTGTATTTACTTTTGTGCGTGCTATCAGAGAGAGTAATCTAAGGTGAGTACATTTCTTTAAAAAAGTAACTTTAATAAAAGATAGAGGTGTATAAGATAGTTTTCATAAATATTTTCGTGTTGACATTCACTGTTTGCAAAGGCACGCGGACGATTTTTTATTATGTATAATATCTAATATTTAATTAAAAGTTAACGAAGGAGTTTTTGAAGTATGTATAAAGTTATACACACAGGATAAAATCAGTGTATGCAATATCTTATTACAGCCAAACACGTGATGTTTTATAGCGAGGCTCATTGAGACGTCTATTAGAATTTAACAACACGGCAGCCCACCGCATCTGTACAGGAATACGATATTACTTACATAGAGATTGTTAAATATAGGTACTAGATTCTTATAAGTTATTTAATTAAATTTTCATTAAAAATACAAGCTGGTATTTAAATAAAAAGGGGTACACATGGATCTTTTATGTTAATTGACTTTGGAATTCAAAATTTCAGCGCAATTAAAGCTATTGGGCTTAAAACCTAAAAGTCAAAAAGGTTTTGCAAAAAAAGGTTTGCATGATGGTTCTAAACATTTGGAACAAAAACACGGCAAACAGTCACGAAAAAATTTGCGTGACTATCCTGCCAGTCCTTATAAAACTTGGAACTCATAAATTATCACGCTGCGGGTTTATGTGATGACTCATTGATTGTACCCTTGTGCCTTATTTTTATACAAAAAAAAAATATGTAGGTAATTTTTTATTTTGTATACTTAACATAAATTGTAGTTTTTAACGAAGATGAAATGATATTGACCTTAGTAGTCTTACCATACGTACCTCCTAATGGGTACGAGAATACGTTAGATGGCTAGAAATTCTATTTTTTTTTAATTTAAAAAGACAACACCCTTCACTAAGGAATAATCCTTGTATCGCGGGGGACTTTACAAACATACAATTTCACGGACACAAAGTACCTATATCCAAACTGAGAACAACCATTTGTCCAGTGTGGAATCGAACCCACTCCTTAAAACTAAGTAAAAAAACATCTAAGCAAATATTTGTTATTTGAAGTGACACAGGTTACCTCGTGATGTTTTCCTTCACCGAACAGTAATAATTTGTAAACAAATAGTTGTATTATGTGTGTAGGCAGTGGAACTATAATTTCGAAACAATTCAAAAGTAAGAACCTTGGGCTGGGGTTCGAACGGGATAACACTCTTTGCTGTCCTTAGTTTTGTTACTAATAATGTTGAAATGAATGATGGTAGGTACCTACCATCATTTATTTTATATTCTATTTATGATAATTCTGAAACGCAATCCCTTAGCAGTTAGTAGCCACACTTATAAAACATAAAGTTAACTAAGTACCCACTTACCTACAAGAAGAATGAGCGAGTGATTTAATTGGAATTAAAACAATTGATGATTACGACATGACGCGTTACGGCATAAACAATCGATTTTATGTTTTAACTGTTCTATTACATTTTTACTCCACAGAGTAGGTAAGGTACCTACCGACTACCTGCATCGATTTTCCTTCTTCTTTTTGTTATAAACGCCTCTGTGGGGCAGCGGTATCTAGTATAAGCGACTGCTGATCATGAGGTCTCGGGTTCCCTGGGTCGGGCAAATGTTATTAAGCTTTTTTGCAAAAATAAAAAATCTCAGTAGCAGCCCGGAGTTTGGAAATGTTGTAGACGGCAATAGGCTCGCCCCCTATTTCGTGGGACGTAAACATAGCTGGCGAACTGTGGTCTGCAATACACCTCTGCCTACCCCTTCGGGGAATACAGGCGTGATGTTGTTTTTATTATACATATATAGCTAGGTATGGCTTCGCGATTTGTTGTAACAACTCCGCAAAAGTCCATAGCGTCGTAAACCGAGGGAAGTAGGTAGGTATAGCGATGCCGATAAAATATTTTTTTAATGGAAACTTATAGACCATTTAAAGTATTTGGCTTTATAATTCAAAAGAGTACCAATACACAATGCATGGATTTTAATATCTTTAATAACAATTTCGTCGCTAATAATGCAGCGTAATTATTAATTAAATCCTTCAGACCGTGTTAATCTTTAATTGCAATAATAATAAGTGTAAAATATCTTTATTAGAATGCTTTTTTAACAATTATAGGCGTCATTTCAATATGAATCTCAAGTAGATTTAATACAGCGATAACATTAGTGGCTTTTTTTATTTACGCTCAAAAGCGTTGGATCCAATTCTTTAGAAATATAGTACCTATTAATTTACAAATTTCCTTTTTGTTATCTAAGGAGTTATGTTGTGTCTTCGTAGTCCGAATCTAGTCTAGACGCTAGTTAGATACTTATGTAGGTTTGTTTTAGATGTCGTAAACCCACCCATAGGTAGATATTTCAATTACTTTTCCTTTCCTGGACTTTAATGAGTTTCCTTGTGTATCTCCGAAGTCCAGGGTCTAATGCTAATTAAGTAGGTACAACGGCGGGTTTATTTAGTGAGTGAAGGCCCCAACTATTCTGTTCGTTGCCCCGAACGACGAGGTGTACGGTTTGGTACATTTTTCCCGCCTTAACTAATAAAAAGGGTTTGATACTAGTGAAATTAAAATTGAAGCATCCTTGAGATCTCCCTTTCTAATGAATTTTTTGCGAGAAAATAAAAAATATATAGAATCGCCTTTTTCTAGAAGCCGTGAAAAAAGCATAGCGTCGAGCCTACATAAATTGGGGGCTGTTAAATGAAAAGGGTTGAAGTGTGATTAAACCGATCATATTCCGATGCATCTTCAGTATGTGGTTAAGTCTGATAAGATTCCTGGCAGTATAAAAGTGGAATTTAAAAAAATCACAATAAATCAAACACAAAGTCAAGTTTCACTTTGTGTTTGATGTATAGTGCTAAGCATGTCAAATGCTAAAAATATATATAAATATCACAATAAATGTTTTGATGGCTGTAGGCCATCCGCTGTCAAGCCAATATCAGAAAAGATTCAGGCCGCTGCCAGTGATCCACCACGACACTAATGAAATGAGTAGGTAAGCATAGGATCAACTACCTTCCCGTACAACAGTAAAACAACGATATATTTTACGGCTTAATTAAAACGAAGCCATGGAATCCGATCTTTCACTCAATTCTCACTCATCATTCATCAGTCTTTTGTCATCCACTCTTGGGCATGGCCTCCCCAAGAGAACATCACAACGATCGGTCTTGTGACTGCATCCAGAGGCTCGCTGATGCCCTGCGGTTTTGGTCACATCGTCGGTCCCAAACTTGCCACTAGTAAATATTTTATTGTTTTACATATAAATGTTATTCAATATGCAAAGCTGTATGCTGCCTCAATCATTCCAATAGGCTATTTGACTAGTTTCTGGAAACCATATCACATTATGTAGCGGTATTTGAGGACTCTACAAATAATGTTTATTTTTAATTATTGTAAGTATTTAATTTAAAAACATCATTGCAAATTAATCTGATTTTTTAAACTGTCAAAAAGCTTAATCCGGCAATATGGCGTCGCGTCAGTCGAGTGACGTCACACGTTTGTATTCCTCGTTCGTTGTTACCATGGCCCAATAATACACTACATTTAGCAATTAAATATAGTTGTTAACAGTAATTTACTATTAAAAATAACTTATAAATGGTATGCTGTGCCAGAGTTCATAAATACGACATTTAAGGCACCGGAAAAACTGTTTATAACTATTCCAACAAATCATAAAGTGCGAAAGACATGGTTAAAACTTACAATCATAGTGAATTAAAAAAATAATTCAGTTATTTTTCTGTCAGGATTTTAATGTACTTACATCAAAATGATCATGTAAACTTGTTATTATTAAATAATTAATCGAAAAAAATTACTTATTTCAGAGAACCATCTGTTAAGTCACTCTCTTGTGGAAGCCTATGTCCAGCAGTGGACGGTAGAATGCTGATGGTTGGATTACATATTTTTACATATTCATCAATCAATGCCATTGATTCTATACTGCATAACTTCCTATATTTATTTCTATTAAATACATGAGAATATTCATATGGATTTAAATTAATGGCACATAACTTATTACAGATTGAGCAAGAATATTGTCATGAAATTATGTCTTTATAAAGGTAAATCATGACTTTAGATATATCCAAAGGTATTATTTTTATATATAGTACCTAATAATGATTTTATTTTTTGTGGAAAGCTAAGAAACAATAAGATACTTCCATAACTGTTTTCACATTCTTAAGGTCGAGTGCGAAAAAAATGAAAGTGAGAAAGAGAGAGAGAAGAGAAGTGCGAGAAAAGTTGTATTTATAGAAACTGTAAATGTATCAGCTTTCAGTAAATTTGGCTATCTGCTTTCACAAAAGTACTCGGTATGATTACAAATAAGATAGTACCTATTGATTAATTAGTTCAAAATCATAAAAGTAATAAAAAGGAGCTCAAAACTGGCTCGACGCAAACAATGATAGAAGCACTTACAAACGTGTGACGTCAGAACAAATTTAGCCAATCACAACCGTTCACTATGACGTGGTTCAAACGCAAAATAAATTAAGTTTGTAATGCTTTTTTTTTGGTAAAATATTCAATATTTTATATAAATATTATTGCATATTGCTTTTAAAGTCCATAATCTACGCGGAAGGCCAATAAAGAAGTAATTATTTTTCATACTGTCAAATAGCCTATTATTCCAAATTTAATTATGCAAGTCTAGTTTAATTCCAACCATATAAAAGCTTGCTTCAAATCAAATTAATCCATATCAAGAGTAATACTTAGGAATCAAGATTAACTAGTAGTTTAGTCCTGTTTAGTAATCACTAGTAATGGTGTTCGTAATAGATTCCAAGAGCTTGTGGTGAATAAAAAATATTTATTTAGAAACTATAAATAAGTACCCAGTGTAGGAAAACCCTCAAGTTCAGATGTGTGATGGACTATATCCCAAACCCTTCTGTATACAACAGTAGGACAATAGTGGGTTGAATTAAACATTTTGTGGAGATTCAAATCCCCATTATTCTGAATGAGGCATGATCAGGAGACTTGCTTAGTCTCCTAGAAGAGTTAGAGATACTGTTGATTGTAGCATATTTTTAGTGAGAGTTCACTCGAGAATCTTTATTTCTCAATGATTGTGATTTCGTCAAGCGATACGGCCTCTCATTGCTCTTCAGCGTGCTAACCCTATGGACTATATGGTTGCTCTTGTGTCTATAATCATCTCGGATCTAAGTATTCTCGATGCGTTCTCGAGTATAGCCAGAGGGCTAAAGACATGCCTTGTTGCGCGTCTTTATTCTTTATTATGAGTTCGAAATTGAGGGTACCTCTGTTATCTTCACAGGCAGGTGTTTAGAATTATAAATAAGTTCATCAAGTAAAATCTACTAAGGACTCCATCATGAATAAGTATCATAAGGTATTTTGATCTGTATTTTTTGCACTTGACATGCTCAGCTACTTTATAATACAAATTTTGTGAATGAGGAAAACGAGAACTTTAGTGCGAGCGGGAATCGAACCTGCGTCCCTTCCAATCCGGGGAAGTGCTCTAAGCGACTGAGCTACCGCACTGAGCATTTCAAGTGCAAAAAATACAGATCAAAATGTTTAAAAAATCGCGCCATCAAATAGTATGAATTTTCATTGCAAAATTAAACTTACTATATTGGATTAATGCATGTAAATGCATCCAATAGGTGGCGTTGGTCGTAAAGACAAATGTGATGAGGAGGTTGGGTATGGCGGAAAGGTCAGTGCGGTAGCTCAGTGCGGTAGCTCAGTGGCTTAGAGCACTTCCCCGGATTGAAAGGGACGCAGGTTCGATTCCCGCTCGCACTAATGTTCTCTTATTGCTCATTCACAAAATTTGTATATCATAAGGTATTGGTTTAAAGATCACTTAAGTATTGCGTAGTTAAATCTCATGACACATGTTATGCATGTAAACGTGTTTGGAAACGTTCAACAATTCATTAGGACATTTAATCATAGCGCTAATAGCCATAGACACGATTCAAGATCGTTTCATGAAGTTTATTCATGATTCATGGTTTATCAAGATCGCTTTTGACGTAATTTATTTTAAAATAGGAGACATGATCCTCCAGCGTCCTCACTTACCGAAGGAAACGCAATATTAGTAATACAAACTGTTACTCATTGCTGATATGTTCCAAGAAATCGGTACTTAACCGATAGCCCCTACTTATTCATGCTGAAATCACCACTACAGCTAGCCAATATGAATCAAACCTGTATTCCTGACTTAACTATAATAAACTTGCATCCGACTGCGTGGAATTTAAAATATGGTTGATCTATAGAGTCCTTTAGGCGTAGATATACCACAGGAACTCCTTGCCTATCTAAAAAATATTCTATGTGTTCATCCAGGCTATAATTGTTCTACCTACCTATTTCGTAGAAATCCGTTTATTTATTAGATCATTTTCATGTTTTTTTTTCATATTTACAATTTATCACTGCTCGGTGAAGGAAAACATCGTGAGGAAACGTGCACGCTTGAGAGATTTTCTCGACGGCTTGTGAAGTCAGCCAACCCGCACTGGGCCAGCGTGGTGGACTGTAGCCTAATCCTTCTCACCATGAGAGGAGACCCGTGCTCAATTCTGAGACAGAAGAAAGAGTTGAATAAAAAATAATATTAGATAATTTATGAAAGATAGCTATTACTACGGGTTATTTTTTTCGGTATATACATAATCCTATATGTTAACACAGCGTCTCATCTACCTGCTCCTCTCCAAACACCTAAACATCCAAACGTATTCACAAATTTTCACATCTATAATATTATTAGTAGGATTAATTTAACGGTGAAATAATGCGGTAATTGTGACATGTTTAAGAATTTGAAAGATAAAAAGTTTGTCTGTTCCATGTAGACATCATCAACCATTCATCAGATTTATATTCTGCACGTCTAGACAGAGGTCTCTCTATAGGCCTATAGCCTCTCCTGTAGAAGGCTACAACAGGCGGCCCTATGCCATTTGCATCTTGTCTACCTGGCAGGAGGCCTTAATTCAGTAACGGTTGTCAGTTTCACAGAGTATCTTTGTATAAATTATGGGCAGTTCATCGAGTGACGTGGTCACGCGAAGATGTTTTACATAATGGACATAATGGAAAGGAACTAGGTTATATACTTATAGGTAGAGTAAAATTTGTTTAACACTTGTTTGAACGTATCCTTGGTTCCTTATTTGCTCGGACCGAAATATGGTCACAAGGTCATTATTATAATAGGTATTATTACAAGTTTGTGTAACGTGATGACCACTGTTTAGTGCAGTTAATTGACCGTTTCGATAAAGTTATATTAAAAAAATACTACCCTTTAAGTAGGTCAAAATCACTATAAGTACGTCATCCATAAATGGTGATGATCACATTTATTTAATGTACCTACATAATATGTATTAATTACATGTGTATACATATTTACAAATATTATACATTATGTTTATATTCAGTCGGGATGGAAGGTACACCACTGTTATAAAGAGAAGAGTGAATGCGGGAAATAGAGTGAACGGAGCACTGGGACAACTTCTCGGCAGTCGTCACCTCAGCCAGCAGGCACGTGTCGCAATACACAACGCAGTGCTTGTCCCAACGTTATTGTATGGAAGCGAGAGTTGGGTATGCAAAAAGGAGCATGAGAGTAAAATCAATGCGGTCGAAATGCGATCTCTGCGGAGAATCTGTGGAGTGAGGCTGACTGACCGCATTCGTAACGATGACGTAAGAGAGCGAGTAGGTATGAAAGAGAGTATTGGTGTAAAGATGCGAAAGGAAATGCTCCGATGGTTCGGACATGTGGAAAGAATGCCGGACGAGCGACTGGTTAAGAAGATATACAATGCGAAAGTGGAAGGAGGTAGGTACAGGAGACCGAGACTCACCTACCTAGACCAAATCGGTCATGTATTGAAGGAAGGTGGAGTCAGGAGTCTCCGAAACCGGCGAGCATGTATGAAGAGAGTTATGAATGTTGAGGAAGCGAGAGATGTATGCAAGAATAGAACCTCTTGGCACTCTGTTCTCTCTGCCTACCCCGCAAGGGAAATGGCGTGATGATAAGTAAGTATACATTATGAAAGTTAGGTACTCAAAGTTACTCTGTTTGTTATACTTACATGGTTAAACCGTTGAATTGATTTAGATAGACATAAGCATGAACCATAAGAAAAATTGGGAAACAGGTTACTTTTTTTTTATTGCATGTATGGGCAGACCAGCCACGGTCCATCTGATGGTAAATGGTAACCGTCACCCATGGACTCGACTATACTGAGAGTATTAAAAAGCCGCGCAACGGCTATCTCCTGCTACAGCCAAAACGCAACGATGTGCTTCATGGCCGGTCACACGAGAGATGGCTGTACCAAGCCGCTCGGGCCCGATACCAAGTGAGTACACCCACTTGGTACCCAGCCCTACCACCAGTAAACTTACTATTTTAAATCCTATAAAAAAATAACAATAATAATGATATCTCGTCCGGTTTCGGTCATGGCGACCAATGTCAATAGACAGACGCGTATGAGATATAGTGCATACTAACACGCGAGTGTGTGCACTATGATATAAAAACAAGTGTACTTCTGTTCCGCACGGCTTTATGTTATTTCCGATACATGGAGGTGAAATACAATTCCCAATTCCGAGCTGCTATTGAGAAGTTCTTGACTTAAAACACCTTAAATTATTATTCATCCGGCCTCGAAGTGGAATCCCTCATGATTCGCTCAACCACCGCGGCAATTATAATAGATACCTTTTTTTATTTATTTGCTTTTTTTTTGTTAGGCGAGAGAAAACCGTACCGTAGGGTTGTGTGGAGCCCTCGCCCACTAAATAAACACGCCGTGTGCTGTCTCTCCGCTTGTATTGGCGGACCAGACCACTGGAACTGTGTTACATACAGTGGTCCGCCAGCGGCTTACCCTCTCGGGTATCCTGTACTGAGCGTCGCATCCGCATGCACGCAGCGTCGCACCTTTATTTTTGTTGAGGCGGGTAAAAAATGTTCCTAACCGCACACCCGTCGTTCGGGGCAACGAACAGGGTAGTGTGGGGCCTGCACCCACTGAAGAAACCCGCCGTGTGCCATCTCTCCGCCTTTATTGGCGGGCCACTGGAACTATGTTACATTCCTTCGGTGGTCCGCCGGCGGCTTACCCTTTCGGGTACCCTCTACTGAGCGACGCATCCGCACACGGAGCGTCGCACTTTCGCGCGAGGCCTTGCGGGTGGCGGACGTTCCCCGGTCCATCCACCCGTAGCCTCAGCTAGGGCGGCATGAGGCGCAAGTACCTGCACCTGCACCGCCCCGGTCGCTGGCGGCGGTTTGGGTCAGCGGAAGAATCCTCCTCCCTGGCCCTCTTCGCCGCTTCCTTCCGCGAGATAGCCTCCTCACAGAAGGCAGCGATCCGCGGCCCAATTCCTTTCGCTTCCAAGCATCGCTCTGAAGACGCTCGGCAGCGAGAGGTCCCCCCCTATTTCTGCGACGAGTTCACAGCGCTGCTCGGTCCAAGCTGGGCACGAATCGAGCGTGTGCCGCGCCGTGTCCTCGTCATCGGAGCGTCGCACCTTCGCGGGAATTATATTGGTACCTAGTACCTACTACTCGTGGGTATAAAAACAAGGGTTTAAGGTTGTGTAGAAATTCTCCAATTTTGTAGCTGAAGAAGTAATGTACGTAGGTAGCTCGTTATCTTAAAAAATAATTGAACATTTTTGCAACAAACTCTATTCGCTACGCTCATTTTTCCATATTATATGCGGTCGTTTCTGATCAATGCGTGAATGGGTCACTCACAGTGCCACTCTCACAGAATATCGGAAAGTATTTTTATTATTACGTACGTGACGTGCGACCCCCCTGGTGTTGCTACGGTAACCGCTTACCATCAGAAGGGCCGTATACTTGTTTCCCACCCTTATAGTAAAAAAATAGACTATCGCTAGTAAATAGGGATGTATCAAATAACGTTTTTCGTCTTAAACTCCATTGCCAAAGAAATCTGAATCATTTTAAACTTTTAAAAAGTCTAGACTGATGTTTGGCAGAGCGTGTAGCGTTAATTACTTTATATCATGCTGTGAACGGCGCACAAATTAGCCTTGGCTGTTTGGGTATAGGGTATTAGCATACTTTACGAACATATAACATTGAATTTCTATTAACAAATATAGAGTAGTTTGTAAGTATACGTACATGAAGTCTGTTTGGTGTATCTTCTTTACTATACCTCACACATAAATATAGTCACAAATAAAAACTAGATTCTGCTCGCCACTTCATCTATCTTCACTTTAAAATTAGGTTCACATAATCGTTTAGGCATATCTCTCAGGAACTCCTTGCCCGGGTAAAATATATACTCTGTGTTTCTCCAGGACATAACTTATCTGCACACCAAATCGTTTAGTTGTTAGGTCCCATGAGGTCTATATGCCAAAAATAGGAATCCTACGGGAACTATTATTTTTTTTGGGAGAAAAGTACCTATCTTATTTTTTTATTTTGATTTGATTTATCCTGTGTTTCATCTATATACGCTACCAAATTTCATCTAAATCCGCTCTATCGTTTCAGCGTGATTAACGGACAAATATCTTAACAACCAAACATACATAATACAGAACAGGATAGTAATATTATCAGTTATATTTTATGAATATTTAGTTTACATTATATTATTGCCTCTTAATGTCAACCCGCCTGCCAAGCGTGGCAATTATAGCACTATCCCCAGTGGACGTCGAAAGGCTGATGGATGGATGATGGCCTCTTACCAGTAGTAGTAGTAGTAGAACGACGATCAGAGGGATTGGGTAGGAAACCGTTGGATCTAGGCGGCACAGGATTGCTCGTTGTAGCGCTATCTTGGGGAGCCCTGTCCAACAGTGTTCGTTAATAGGCTGATCAATAGATGAAATATTTAGTTATTTTCGAAGTGGTAGATAGACCCTTGCTTATTCCCGCATGAATGCCAGCTGGATCGGGGAAGTAGGTACCACCCACTCACAGCAGATCAGCGTAAAACATCGATAGGTACCTACTTAGCGCCAGAGCTCAAACTTCATCCCTATCCTCTCCTTAGTATCCTTCCAATCCTTAGTCAAAATAATAGTATTTTGGAGAAGTTCAAAGCGCGTATACCCGATAAATGTGTTGTTATAATGAATCCATCAGCCTTTTAAAGTCCACTGCTGGACATAGGCCTACCCAAGAGAACGCCACAACCAGCGGTCCCGTCATGGGGGATAATGCCGTAATCGCCACGCTTGGCAGGCAGGTTGGCGATTGCAGTGGATGTTGTTAATACTCGAGGGAGTGCTGCTGCCCACTCCCCCGGTATTCCCTCAGTCGGCTCTTACCTCTCCCGTGGGTAGAGAGGGGTGGGACAATTCTAAAGCCGGCCCCACACGGCCAAAAGACCATTATTAGTATAAAACAAAGAGCGATATAATATAATTCAATTAAACGTTAGGAAATCAAAACTCAGTGGTCTGACTAAACCATTGCCATTAGCAGTACCTACCTGTTTAGCCAGGTATTGAGCAACGTACATTTATTTTCCCGCGCATTGCTTGTGAGCATTTAATTTGTAATGTATCTCGCGGCCGTTCATAAATACAACTCGCATGATCCTGCTATATTAACCCGCCTGAGTCTCAATTTTTTTATGACTGCAAAGATGGCGGAGTGGTATAGATACCAGCCTCCCGCCCGAGTGTTGTGGGTTCGATTCCCACACAGGACAACTCTTTGTGTGATCCATAAATGGTTGTTCTGAGTCTGGGTTTACTTTGTGTCCGTGAAATTGTATGTTTGTAAAGTCCCCCGCGATACAAGGATTATAGCTTGGTGAAGGATGTTCTGTTAAAAAATAATTGCGATCCTTCTGTAAATATTAACCCCCCCGGACCTCTCTTCCTGTTCTTGTACATGATTCATTGTGATTAAAGTAAACTGCGGACGTCATGTTTCGTTAGGTCCCCTGCTGCTACTTGTTCCCTGCTGCTCCTTGTGAGACTTACCTTTTTTTTGTTCAAGCGGGAAAAAGCGTTCCTAACCGCACACCCCGTCGTCTTGAGCAACGAACAGGGTAGTGTGGGGCCCTCATCCACTAAATAAACCCGCCGTATGCCGTCTCTCCGCCTTTATTGGCGGGCCACTGGAACTATGTTACATTCCTTCAGTGTGTATGACACACCTAACTAGTATGTGTTTACAATGTGTATAAGTTACTAACAGCAGCCTTGAATGTCTCTCAAACTGTTGATAGTTCAACCATCAGTTCGACCTTCGTGTTGGTATGCGTAATACCCACATACACAGGTGATATCGTTTGTACAATGCCATTATTGATGCCAATTGATTTATGTACCAATTATGTACACTGTTTTATTGTTGCGGTATACATATATTATAATAATGGCGACAGTTCGCATGTTATTTTTATAATAATACTTTGGTCACGCTGGTATTTACATAGTTTGTCTTGCATGCAAATATCTTTATTTCTGATTCTTGAAGAACCAAAACTCTCCATTACAGTATTTTAAAGTACTTATATTCTAATATTTAGCCAGCATAATTATACCGCAAATTAATTTGATTAAAAAGCATTTGTTCTCTATTTAAAAAGTTCTTAGAACTGATTATAGGTAGGTATAAAACCTACGTAAACAAACCTCCTTGGAAAATTATCAAAAGAACGATGATTACGGTTGCAGAATTTGTTCCATGATTTAGTAGAAAAACGCGGTCAAAGAAGCAGACATGGCGAGCACCTTGTTTACCATGTATTCAAAATTGTTTACCTATTATTTAAAATCGTCAAAAGTTTATTAATAACCAACACGAGCGCTTGAGGCACAAAAGGCATGTTACATACAATACCTGTTTATTTTGTGTTTGAGGCATGTGCAACTGTAGCTAATGTCGCGCTCGCGGTTGAAATCGACCGATCGGATACCGTAGTATAAGGCTAGGTCAAATATTGAATTCTGTCTCTCCAGACTTGAAATCTAAGTTGCTGAGACTGCACTAATCAGATCATCTATCACTTTAATCATCCGGAATCCGGAAAATGTTAGTTTGTGTTCACTAACTATTCCTGCCCGGGTAGAGAAAATATTGCAAGATCTACATATTAAAGAAATCGATTAGTTATACCGACCAAGTATTGAGCGGTTATAGACTAAATTTTTTTTTTTATACTACGTCACTATGTGGTTGGCAAACAAGCATTACCGCGCACATGATGGTAAGCGGTTACCATAGCCTATAGACGCTAGCAACACCAAAGGCATCATTTGCGCTATCTACAAGGAAAAGGATAGTAGGTGAATAATAAAGAGAGGATAGGGGTTTGGGCCTCCGGTGCTCTCACTCACCATACGAAACACAACAGTATGTGTACCTACAATTGTTTCACGATGATGATTTGTGAGAGGGTGGAACCGACCCATTTATTCTCGCATAAGTACAGGCTCTCTACCACTAGATGAAAAAAAATCCCTCATACATACATAGCATCATTGTATGTATGAGGGCCAGTGTTCCCCGAAGGGGTAGGCAGAGGTGTATTACAAACCCAAAGTTCGCCAGCTATGTTTAAGTCCCACGTAACCATCCCCCGGACTGCTACTGAGAATTTCTCTTTTTACGAAAAAGCTCAATAGCACTGTCCGACCCGGTGATCGAACGCGAGACGTTATGATCAGCAGTCGCTCACACTACCGCTGCACTACAGAGGCAGTTAAAAGCCCTCATCCTTCCGATGAGTGCCCAACAGTGGACAATATTGAGTTGTGAAATAAATTATATCACGTTTATTTTTCCTATGAGTGAGTGATTAGTGGGCACTAGGTCGCCGTGACCCAGAATTTAGTGCGCGCATGTCTAATAATGTATCAAGCCTACAATATATGGTCACCTTGCGTAATGAGCAAGAATGAGAAAGAAAGACTTATTTGTTTGTTATACCTTGTTATATCTGTAGGACTAACAGCCTCCCTGCTTTGCGACGAATCTATAGCACAAGGCCTCTCTTGCCTTTTACGAAATATTCTACACGAGCCTTTGCCCGCGCCTCCGCAGCAGCCAAAACTTAATTTTTAGGTAATATCTCAGGTTTTCAATATAGTAGCCGGATAAAATGTATACCAGCTTTTAAGTCTGTCTATTCAAGAGCTATTAAATAAAAAAAGTTGCATCAAAATCCGTACAGTAGTTTTTGCGTGATGCGCGAACGAACAAACAGACAAATAGACAAAAAAAAATGTTTTGTGTGTTATGTAGCCTTTTTTTTGTTAAGGCGGGAAAAAATGTTCCTAACCACACACCCCGTCGTTCGTGGCAACGAACAGGGTAGTGTGGGGCCCTCACCCACTAAAGAAACCCACCGTGTGCCGTCTCACGCCTTTATTGGCGGGCCACCGGAACAATATTACATTCCTTCAGTGGTACGTTTATATAGCCTAAAACAGTAATTTTTTCTCAAATATCTTAAATGTACAGACAGCTCTGTTACAGCTTTATGGTAGTTAGGATTCTATTGCCGTAGAACTGAGAAAAATTATATTGTTTTATATGTATGTAATTATATGTCAATAGGCTCGCCCCCTATTACGTGGGACTTAAACATAGCTGGCGAGTCGTGGATGTGTAATACACCTCTGCCTACCCCTTCGGGGAATACAGGCGTGATGCTATGTGTATGTATGTTTGTGTGTCCGCAATGATGGGGATTTTCGTTTTTAAGGCAATTTTTAATATATGGTTTGTTATGATGTGAATAGCTCTTCAAAGATAGAAGATAATGGAACTCTTCAATTATTAACAGCAAACGAATTAAAAAAAGTATATTTATAATACTTACTACTGAACAGCGGCATACAATCCAACGACGAACAGCATGGTCGAACAGCTACATCGTACATTAAAAGCTGCAATTATGGCAAAATGCTCAAGTAATAAGCGATGGACACACGAACTACCTCTAGTACTACTTGGTTTACTCATGGGGGTTACGGTAGACCTAGGTTACAGTCTATCTTAGGACGGACGCCCGCGGAACGGCGGTCGAGGAATGGGCGGCAGCGGCGGATCTCTGTTTGCTTAACAGGGGATCCGCCAATACGTGCGTGCGGCAGTGGGGCGGGTCGATAGTGGACCTTTCGTTCGCTAGCCCCACTGTCGCAGCACGGGTAAGGGACTGGTGTGTCCTGGAGGAGGTTGAGACCCTATCCGATCACCGGTATATACGGATTGGGGTCTCCCGGTCCCTCCGGGGCCCCAGTAGGGGTCACGTGGCGGACAGAGCTCCCGTTTTCCCGCGGTGGGCTGTGGGTAAGCTGAACCGGGAACTACTGGTGGAGGCGGCCATCGTGTCTTCCTGGCTGTCTTCACCCCCCCTGACCGAGGACGTGGACGCCGAGGCTGGCCACTGGCAGGAGGCAGTATCACAAATCTGCGACGCGGCCATGCCCCGCGTGCGGCGTCCGCCCCAAAGGAAGGGGGTCTATTGGTGGTCCCACGAGCTGGCGGACCTCCGTGTGGCTTGCATTCGTGCCCGGAGGTCCTACACCCGCAGCCGGCGGCGTAACCACGATCCAGAGCGGGAGGGCCGGCTATACGAGGCGTATCGCAACGCGCGCGCAGAGTTCAAGCTGGCCATCTGTCGCGCCAAAGAGATGAAGCGGCAGGAGATGTTGGAGGGTCTCGACCGTGACCCCTGGGGACGCCCGTACCGTGCGGCGCTAAACAAGCTCCGCACTAGGGGTCCCCCCCTTACGGAGACGCTCCAGCCGAGTTTCCTCACCGAGGTGGTCGAGGGTCTTTTCCCACGGCGGACGACGCACATGCCCCCGGTCATGGCTCCACCAGATGACGACCGGGAGGCCGAGGAGGAGAGTGTGCCGCCCGTCTCCGAAATGGAAATGGGGGCGGCGGTGTCCCGCATGCGGAAGAACACCGCCCCCGGGCCGGATGGGGTTCCCGCCCGAGTTCTGGCCCTGGTCCTCGACCATCTGGAGCCCCGCCTCAGGAGACTGTTCGACGCGAGCCTGGCGTCCGGACGGTTTCCTGACTGCTGGAAGGAGGGGAAGCTCGTGCTCCTGCCAAAACCGGGACGGCCCCCGGATTCGGTCGCGGCCTTTAGACCCATCGTGCTGTTGGATGATGCGGGTAAGCTACTCGAGAGGATTATCGCTGCCCGTATCGTCCGGCACCTTGTGGAGGTGGGCCCCGACCTGTCGGACGCTCAGTTCGGTTTTCGTTCGGGGCGTTCGACGGTCGACGCCATTCTGCGGCTGAAGGCTGTGGCCATGGAGGCCGTCGCTCAGCGAGGGGTGCTGTTGGCGGTGTCGTTGGACATCGCCAACGCATTTAACAGTCTGCCATTCGGCTGCATCAGGGAGGCACTCCGATTCCACGGGGTGCCCGCCTACCTGAGGCGGCTGGTGGCAGACTACCTCGAAGGCCGCAGCGTCCTCTTCGTAAGCCGGGAAGGGGACGCTGTGAGGAGGGCCATGTCGTGCGGTGTCCCACAGGGATCTGTCTTGGGACCGCTCCTGTGGGACATCGGGTACGACTGGGTCCTACGTGGCCGGCTTCCCCCCGGGCTGGGCGTAATTTGTTATGCCGACGATACCCTTGTCACGGCCCGGGGAGGGAACTTCGAGGAGGCGGTGCAGCTGGCCACCTCGGGTACCGCGGAGGTGGTCAGACGTATCGAGGCGCTGGGGCTTAGGGTGGCCCTCAACAAGTCAGAGGCCCTACTATTTCACGGGCCTCGGCGCAGACCACCCGCCGGCGCCTCGATAACAATAAATGGTGTAAGGGTCAGTATACAGGGCCATATAAAATATCTGGGCCTGGTCCTCGACGGGCGGTGGCATTTCGACGAGCACTTCCGCCAGCTCGCTCCGAGACTCGTCGGCACGGCGTCCGCCCTTGGACGTCTGTTACCGAACCTGGGCGGACCCAGCATCGCGTGCCGACGGCTGTACGCGGGGGTGGTTCGGTCGATGGCGCTTTACGGCGCACCCGTGTGGGCGGAGTCTCTGACCGCCCGCAATAGGGCTCTTCTGTGGAGACCACAGAGAGTCGTGGCGGTCAGAGCAATCCGTGGCTACCGCACGGTGTCGTGCGAGGCCGCGTGCGCATTGGCCGGAACCCCCCCGTGGGACTTGGAGGCGGAGGTGCTCGCTGAAGTTTATCGGCGGGCGTCAGCAGCGCGTGCGGGAGGCGCTCGCCTCCCGCCTAGTCAAATCAGCGCATGGCAGAGCGACGCTCGCTGCGCCATCATCGCCCGTTGGAGGGTTCGACTGGAAACGCCTCGGGCCGGTCTTCGAACCGTAGGGGCGCTCCAGCCGATTTTAGAGGAATGGGTGGCTCGGCGGCATGGGGTCCTCACCTTCCGGCTGGTGCAGGTGCTGTCGGGGCATGGTTGCTTCGGCAAGTACCTGTACACGGTCGCTAGGAGGGAGGAGACTCCCTGCTGCCACCACTGCGACTGCAGCGAGGACTCGGCGCAGCACACGCTTGAGTCGTGCCCGGCTTGGGCTGAGCAGCGCCGGGATCTCGTTGCAGTCATCGGAGAGGACCTGTCGCTGCCGGCTGTCGTTCGATCGATGGTCGGCGGCGATAGGTACTGGACCGCGGTCGCCATCTTCTGCGAGAATGTCATCTTGCGGAAGGAGGTGGCGGAGAGGGCTAGGGAGGCTGACCTCTCCTCTGGCCCGACTCGCCGCCGGCGCGCGGGGCGGCGTGGGCGCGAATATCTGCGCCTAATGCCGCCCTAGCCGAGGCTGCGGGCGGTCGGACCGGGGATTGTCCTCCGCCCGCATAGAGCCTGCCGCGAAGGTGCGACACCCCAGGTGCGTGGGGACGTCGCTCAGAGAGGAAGCCCAACAGGGCTAGCCGCCGCGCGGACCACTGAAGTGAATATACGCGGTACCAGTGGTCCGCCAAGTATGGGCGGGTGACGGTGCACGGTGGGTTTTTAGTGGGTGAGAGCCCCACACTATCCCGCTGTCTCCCCGGGCAGCGGGGTGTGCGGTAGGTACATTTTTGCCCACCTTAAAAAAAAAAAAAAAAAAAAAAAAAAAAAAGGTTACAGTCTATCTCAATTTTTATACGGCAGTACTCTCAGACCATCAGGCCATCTATTTACTACAAAGCCTACAACTCATATTAACGATCGTTACTACATAAAACATTTAACACATACATGCGTTATCATCAGTGCCCAATCTTTCACATTCAACTTCACATAATAACAATAACAACATATTTGTTCATAAAGATTTATACTAAAGTACCTACTCATGTATTGGTGAGAGAAATCAAAACAAGGAGATCTCTTGTACCACTTTACAAAGGGCCTTTAAAATTTATAACGCTCCATCCTAAATTTTACACTTTAGACTGTAATGGCAAGCAAGTTATCGTGCCACTTAAACGTCTAAAACCAGCTTATTTATTTGATTTTGATAAAGTGTTAGTCACACGCCCAAATAGCAGTAAATGTACTAATCCTAGTCACAAGTACCCGATGCCGTCACAAGTCTGAAGAATATCCCTTCACACACTTTAAGTTCACACTTCAAATGGCAAAAGTTATTGTTTGAAAATCAAGACAACGTGTTATATAAAATGAAGTGAATAAATTTAATTTTTAAAATTTTGACTGTGCCCACCGGTGTGTTTCGTATGGTGAGTGAGAGCGCTGGAGGCCCAAACCCGTTCCCTATCCTCTCCTTATTATCGTTTCTATCCTTTCCTTCTTATTCTTCCTATCCACCTCCTATCCCTGTTCCTTGGAGATGGCGCCGCGCGAATGATGTCTCTGGTGTTGCTAGCGTCTATAGGCTACGGTAACTGCTTAACATCAGGTGGGTCATATGCTTGATCGCCACCCATGTAGTATAAAAAAAAGTTTTGTTCCAAGTGTTTTAATCAGCCAGAAATATTACTAATTAATTTTTGTAGACTACTTTCCTTACCGTCTCATATAATACTCATATGTAATTAAACAGCAGAGCGCGTCAAATCTTAATAAATAAATATTTGCGGACATTTTTCACATAACGTCCTCTGGTCCCAAACTAAGCTTAACACTTGTGCTATGGGTACCAGATTACGGATATAATACATATACTATTTTTTTTTGTAAATACATACATATAATACATAGAAAACACCCAGACGCAGTACAAATATCTGTGTTCATCACACAAATAATTGTCCTGAATGGGAATCGAACCCACGACCTCGTGCACGGAAGTCGGTTACACTACCGACTACGCCACGAGGCCCTTCGTGTTTTCTGAATACTCGTCAACATTAATGGGTTCATGGCATTGCAGGTATAGCAATCTTTATTTTAGTTTGGAAGTAAAATGAGGATGTATTACATAGTCAAGTTCACATAGTTCTTGAACTTACGTATAATACAAGGGCACAGGGAAATGTCACGCTTTGAAGGCGTCGAAAATTTCCATTAAGCCCTGTAACCTTTCGAACTTGTTTGTATAATAAATTGGTAACACAACATTGAGAGTTGAAATGTAGCGGGAAATTTATAAAACAAATATTGATTGATATTATTTACGTCATTGAATAATTCTTACTTTTCTTACTTAATATTATAAATACTAAAGTGAGTTTGTTTGATTGTTTAGTACGCGTGGAAGCGTAATCAATAAACAAACATAACTACTTCACATCATGTAATTTTGCATAGGTACATGTAGAACCGAGAAAAGAACACAAGTAAAATGAATGGTAGAGTTGAAATAATTAATGTAGAGTGACGTATTTATATGTTAAAGTCCATACGGACGAAGCCACGGGTGGGCAATACTAGATAGTATTGTCTTTATTATAGTAAAAAAATGTGAAGGTCACCTCATCTTGTAAATAAAATCAAGGGTGACCAAAAAGTGTACGATTTTGTGTGTTCACGAAGGTCGGGGTTGACACCCGACCTTCTTCGAGCGCGAACAGGTCGGTCGCCGCCGACCAGAAACCAGAACAAAGTTTGGGATAATAAAGGCTAAAAGATGAAGCTTGATTATTTTTATTCTTACGAGATTTGATTTTACAATGGTAATTTGGGATCAAAGGCTTTCATTTCCATTGTTAGCTAGACATTTCCATTCATAGCCAGAAATTACTATTCATCAGAAGTTTAGTGCTGATTTTTGATATTAAATCTGTCACCAGTGTTACCACAAAAAATAATAAGCGTTTCCGTTCAGAAAAACGGCTAACATCAACATTAAATAATTTCCGTCCTTATTTCGGATAATTAATTATTCAAATTACCTTTATAATTATAACACAAAGAATGCCTAATACATACAAAGAAGTTTTGTATACCTACTTAACACTACAGCGCACGCACCTCTATTTGTTACGTGAGAGCACGCTTGGGAGACATGTGTACCCCATCTTTAACTTCAGTTTATTCACTCTGATGTTATTAAATTAATAAAACAGTTATTATTTTATAAAAAGAAACTTTATTTTTAATAAAATTTTAAAATGTTACTTTGAAAACAAGTCGTTTTATATTAATCACACGAAGAAACAGAAAAATAAACAAAACCATTACTTTTTCTAACTATTTGTACCATAATCAGCGTTGTGTTTTACAAAATAGAAATTATTGTAATATCATTCACTTTGATGACAGTCTGGACATATCATCACCTGATGATCACTGCAAATCCACTTGGAACACAGAGTACATGCTCTACGAGTGCATCGATCTCGGCTTCGACTGCAAAACTCACATCTGCCCTTTCCACCTCTTCTAGGTATATTTTGACGTCGTACTGTTTCAGATATACCTAAAAGTAGCTCTCCTTTCATTTTTATTCTCTTCGGCATATTATCTTTTTCAATTCTCAACTGTATAAGTGGTTTTACCAATTCGAAAGCGATGGTATGTAGGAAGTGCCGTCGGACAATTTTTTCAGTTGGGTTGTTCAGTTGGTGTATCACTAAAGCGTTGATCCCTATAATATTAAGAAGATCGTAAAATAATGTCAGTGGCCACCGTCGGCTATTGCGAGACACATCATATTGTCGACACATTTTATCGACTATATCCACCCCACACTTGCTATGATTATAAAAGGTGATTATTTCTGGTTTGCGAGCTTCACCGGTAGTATCATCAATTTTGTCGTCGTTGTGCATTGTGGATAGCAACAACACCATTTTCTTTTTCTTTGGTACATAGCATACTATGGTACAGTCCTTTTGAAAACCAAACAGAGAGCTTCTTTCCTCTCGATTGACAGTTGTCAGCAACTCGGGTGGTATTTCGGGTTTATTTTTTTTCAAGGTACCCACAATCGTAATTTTTTTCTTTAGTAGCTCCTGGCTGACTGGATAACTGGTGAACCAGTTGTCCATAGTGACATTGTGTCCCATATTGTTCAGAGGCTCTAAAATTCTGTAAATAATGTCAGGCACCTTGTTGGATTTTTGAAAAGGGCCTTCAGGCTGCATACCTACGTACACTTCAAAATTATATACGTAGGGATACTTAGCATCTGTAAGCATGAAAACCTTGATACCAAATTTAGCTGGTTTATTTGGTAAATACATAATGAAGCCGCACCTGCCTCGGAAAGCTACCAGTTGCTCGTCCAAAGTCAAATTTTCAGATGGTGTGTAATATTTGAGGCATTTACTTATGATTATTTCAACAAATTCTCTTATAGGCGCTAGTTTATCATTTTGTTGACGGTGCTGGCGGTCTCGGACATCATCAAAACGAAGTGCTCGCAGCAAGAACTTGAATCTATTTATAGACATTGTAGTATATACCAATTCAATTCCAGTGCCATACGTGTTATCCCAAAAATCTAGAAAATTTTGTCGCCCTGATCTGTTCACTCCAATAACTATAAGTAAACCAACAAATGCCCGAATCTCAATTAGATCTGTTGGTTTTGCGTCTCTTTCTCTTTGGTATTTATCTTTGATTTGGTCAATATAAATATTGGTGCAGTTCACAAGTATTTGAAAAATTTGTGAGTCAAAGTATAATCCAAAACATTCTAGTGCACTAGTCGCTTCCTTTGCTGCATCTTTTGATCCCGCAGGTCGAGTGACAATATTATGAGCACGACATCGTGTTGACGGAGGAGGTTGTTTTTTCCAGACTGTGCCATTTCGACTTTTGTATTCTTGTAAAAATGACAGGGGCACATTGTCTTCATCATCGGTAACAATATCCTGTTCCTGTGAGTGTCCTTGGATAGGTTCTAACTCATCAGTGTCATCTTGATCCGTACCCGAGTCATGGGGAGAATGAGTGATATGCTCCTCTTCTGAAATTTGATCTTCTTCTTCGCTGTCACTAATATCATCATTGGACAATGTTTCTCCGAGCCATGTTAGTACAATTTCATCTGGAGGTAACGGCATATTCGTTATCTATAAATAAAATAAATATTTGTGGTTATATTCATATACGAAACACAAAAACAAGTCGCAATAAATGAGTACTCACCACAAAGATATCGTCGCTAAAAAGTTCCACAAACGCTCGCGTGGGGTCATGTGTACCCCAAACAACTTCAGATGCACGCTGCGCAAGCGACAGCGCCGAACGAGTGCCAGCGGACTACTAAACGCATAGAGTAGTTTATGAGTGAGGCTTAGCTAGGCGCTCAAGGTCAAAGAAATTCAACTCGTAAAGTTATTGGTCAAAACAAAACACTGGGGTACATATGATCCCGCGCGTGCGCTGTAGTGTTAATGTTTTAGTTGCAGTATTTAATTTATTATGCTAAATTATTTAAACAACCTTTGCTAGCCATAACGTAAGCATACGAAGTGCCTACAAACCGGTAAAGTCCCGTAGATTAGTAAACAATGCCTTAATAAGAACTTCAAAATAAACATTTATTGTAATCTTGTGTCGTTGAAAAATATGTAGAGGCCGTCCTATATAAGAAGTCCCTAGACGCGGCGCCACTTCTTGAAACATTTAAGTAGCTTTTGAAAAATGATTCTTATTTATAGTAGGCCTAAGTACGTGTAATTTAGTTAATCTAACCGCCGCCCGCGAACCATTTTACTATGACCGGATTATAATTCGTAAGTTACAAATTATTTTATGATGCATTTGTTTAAATAATAATGCGTTCAGGATGTTTATGAAGCGGTTTCGCTTCGTAGTTCTTCTGGAATGTTCTTTTCCAAACTGTTGTGCATAGGTGCGAGCAATTATATTGTTTATAATATTCTGTTGGTGTTTGATAAAACTGTGAATAGTATAATGTACTTATATTGTTTTTCTCAACTCATTAACTGTTGTACAGAAATGATAATAAAAATTAATGTTTATAATTTCTACTTACACGTTATATCGAGTTGAGTCTTAGATATAAAAATGTATTCTATTAGCCTTTTCTTACATAGACATATTTTTTGGGAGTAAATTACGATGTGTGATTTTTGTGTGAGGTTTTCGTGAGATTTGAGATTCATAACATTAATCATTTTACTTATGTGGAATATAACCTGCAATATTGAGAATGGTCGGTATTCGAACCACTAATGACTACATCTGATCCATTTTATGAATATTGAATAATGACCATAAAACCTTGTTTGCTCTGCGCGGTGAGTGCTTCTCAGGAATTCCTTAATAATATTCAAATTAACAAATCATACATTGTATTATTGACTGTATTATATCTATGTCTAGTGTTTATGGAAACAACTTCTTGTGCAAGTACGAGTATATTTAACGTGACCATCTTTGGTGTCAGAGCGGGACATTTGATCATGTATTGAAGGAAGGTGGAGTCAGGAGTCTCCAAAACCGGCGAGTGTGTATTAAGAGAATTATGAATGTTGAGGAAGCGAGAGATGTATTCAAGAATAGAGCCTTTTCGTACTCTGTTCTTTCTGCCTACCCAGCAAGGGAAATGGCGTGATGATAATTAAGTGTTGATAATAATGCAATAAATATTTTTTACCTAGGTAGGTAGGTATACATAATAAATAATCGTTTAGTCTGTCTGCAAAAACGGCACAATTTTGCTTTGGATGGGGACAACGGGACAGATAGCCTAAAAACGGAACTGTCCCGCTCAAATCAGGCCGTATGGTCTACGTTAAGTATATTGCGAGTGCAAATTACTACCTACACCAACTAAATTTCCGAGGTGTTCAGGGACGTACTAATCCAGTTAGGGGCGAAGCCTATTTGCTATGCTTACTTTTTCCCTATGTCAGTCAGTATATGGCTGGGTGTCATTTCTCTTTGACTATTCATCCGGGACAGCGCTTATCGTCGCTATCTAAGGTCGCTATCATACCATACTCTGTAAACATTCGTATAATATCGTATATTATGTACTATTATAAAACTGTAACTGACCTGTGTCTGTACATTTAAGATATTTGTTAAAAAAATATAGTTTATAAATCTAAAAAAGACGCTTACTACGTACTGAACATAGAAAACAATGTTATAATCTATACTATCATAAAACTGTAACGGATCTGTGTCTGTACATTCAAGATATTTGAGAAAAAATGACTGTAATTATATAGGCGTGTCTGACCACAAAACGATTTTTTTTAGAATTTTTGTCTGTTTTTCTGTTTATATGTTTGTTTGTTCGCGCATCATGCAAAAACTACTGAACGGATTTTGATGCAACTTTTTTTATTTGAAAGGCCTTGATTAGGCTTAAAAACTGGTAGACATTTAATTAATAATAAGGATTGTAAAAAAGTGTAGGTACGCCACACCTTTTTACACATTTTTTTTTTAAACTATAACCCTTTTTTTGTAATAAAACAACATCAAAAGTACTTCTATTTAACCCTTAATTGGGCGCGTGGGGTGTCATACACCCCAACGCAAGTTTCTAGGCTAATAACTTCTTAAAATCTTAATTTAGCGCGCTGGTCTTCTAGGTAGCTTCCTAAACCACTGAAGGAGTGTAATATGGTTCCGGTGGCCCGCCAATAAAGGCGGAGAGACGGCACACGGCGGGTTCTGGTCTTTAATGGGTGAAGGACGCACACTACCCTGTTCGTTAAAAAAAATGTAGCTTCCTAAGCACGTTTGAAGTTTACAATTTAGTCGCGAACGGTGTTAGGTGAGTAGGCCGTGTGGGGCCGGCTTGGGCCGTGTGGGGTTCCATGGGAGTCGTAAGAGCCGACTGAGGGAATACTGACGGAGTGGGAAGCAGCACTTCCTCGAGTATTATCAACATCCACTGCGATCGCCAACCCGCCTGCCAAGCGTGGCGATTACGGCACTATCCCCCATATGAGCTAAACAGCAGAGGACCGCTCGTTGTGGCGTTCTCTTGGAGAGGCCTATGTCCAGCAGTGGACGTCGAAAGGCTGATGGATGGATGGATGGTGTTAGTTAGATCGTGAACGGTTGGGCTTAGAGAGCATGTTTGGGGTGCACGACACCCCAGGTGACTGTTTGTGTGGACTAAATTTCCCGGTAGGTGAATAATTGTTAAATTTCTTATTAGGTGAATAATTGTTTAAAATTGAATGCTCTAAGTGTCTAAGCACGTGTGTAATGATCGTATATAATTAAGGGTTAAAGACCCAATTTTTTAACGTAGGTGAGATGGCAGTATTTGTTAAAAAAATGGACTTTCTCAAATTATTAAGAATGAAGATTATTAAGAATGTCAAATTTCTTGGTGTCCAGATTGATGAGTAATTAAATTGGAAAATGGAGACACTATCTATAACTAACTCTATTAGTTCTGCATGCTATGCCTTAAGAAGTTTAATAGAAGTACTAACTTTATCACAGTTTAGGACAGTCTATTTTGCTTTAGTAGAGTCAAAGCTCAGGTATAGCATTGAGCTTTGGGGAAATAGTTACAAATACAATGCCTGTTCAACTTTTGTTATACAAAAAAGGGCGATTAGGACTATGCTTCGGCTTAAGCAGACAGATTCATGTAGGGAGCATTTTGTTAAGCTGAAAATTTTAACGGTACCCTGCGTCTATATTTTAGTATTATTAACTAACTTTGTTAAATGCCTTAACAAACTAGAAACCGAGGAACAGAGATTGGCAAGATATAGTACACGTAGAAAGGATGTACTTAGTACGTTAAATCCAAAATTGAATGTGGTTCAGCATGGTACTAGAGTGCAATCGGTATTTCTGTATAACAAGTTGCCAGTGGAATTAAAGAGCCTAGCTAATATGCAATTATTTAAACACAGATTGAGGATGTTCTTATTGGGCAAATGTTATTACAGTATAAAGGAGTTTTTAAAGGAAAAGAAATGGACATAATTGTATTGATTGAATGTAATTTGTATTGCATTATGTAATAATATAACAATGTATTGAACAATTTAAAATTTAATATAATATTTATTTAGCATGTAATAGCATGGTAATAACATTTCAACACAATGTATATTGCTCCGAAATAAATGACTTACTTACTTACTTATTGTATTATCGTAGATCCTATCGTGTGCAAATTTTCAATTAGTTCGGACATTTTACAGTGGGTCAAAAACACGTTCAAATATTCTGTTACATACATACGAGTACATAGATACAGCCGAAGATTATAAGCGTGTTAAAACGACTATAAATATTAGGCTATTTAGACGTCCCTGAACCTAATTTTTTTTATATTGCTTGAGCAACTAGTGATTTAGGAAATCAGGCATTCCTTTACAGAGCAATGATAATTTCAGAACAAAACACGCAAATTTGAAGTCATGAGATATCCAATTTAAATAAGGAACTAAACTCATTACCACGAGGCTTTCATTGCTATAAGCAGGTGAATATTTCAAACAAAATTAACAAAATATTTTTCCTTATTGCAGCCATTAATCTGCAAACATTATAAAAGTTGCGGAATTACCTTTGCCATAAAACAGTTAAAAGCATTGAATGTAATTGTGTTATTGCCGAGATAATTCCTAATATTGCATTTTCAATATCTAATTAATTGAATGGTCAATTACTATTGTTAATGTGATTTGTACTGACTTAGAAAAGGTGCTGAAAGCTTTAATAATACCTTTGTCATGGGTTGTTGGATTTGAAAAACTTCATATTATATTTTTAAGCATCTGACATGCTTAGCCATTTATCAGAACACTGTGTGCGAAAATGTGATATAGAAAATGATCGCCACGAGCAGGATTTGAACCAGCTTGTCCTGTATTACCCCCTCTTATGTACCGGACCGCAAACCCCGATGTTCGGGACAACGAAGATGGTACCTCACCTACTAAATAAACCCGCAGTGTGCCGTCTCTCCGCCTGTATTGGCAGACCACTGGAACTATGGGACATTATTTCAGTGGTCTTCTGAATTATCCCTGGATTATTAATTCCATTATCTTAAGCCTGTGTCACTCTTAATTGTATAAAATAGGTTTATTTCGTCGGGACAATTAATGTAAATATATCTGAATTTGTTATGAAATTTATAGTCCCAATAACTCAGTTGGCAAAGCGTCTGGAACGGTAATCTAAGAATTCTGAGAGATGCAGGTTCAAAAATTGCTTGTGGCTATCCTTTTCTATTTCACTTTTTAGCATTTTGTGTTCTTGAAAAATTTTAATATTCACAGCCTACTTATTTGCAAATAACTTATAACATCCTGGCAAAATCTTGAGTTTTAAGCAAGTCCGGGCGTGCAGTGTTCTTGTTATTTTTATCAGTACCTAAATGCTAAAAATAAAATTCGCTCAACTGCACAGATGGTGGAGTGGTTTAGATATCGGTCTGACGCCCGAGTGTTGTGGGTTCGATTCCCACACAGGGCAACTTTTGTTGTTCTGAGTCTGGGTGTACTTTGTGTCCGTTAAATGGTATGTTTGTAAAGTCCTCAGCGATACAAGGATTATGCCTCAATGCAGGGTTTTGTCATAGAAAAATAACCTACAAATAGACATTTTTCCATTAAAATCCCTTACAAGCGAACACATTAGTGCTAGTATCACGAACTAGATTCGTAGTTACGATCTCACAACAAGCAACGAGATTCCGAATGTACAAAAACCTTGACTAGAACCGGACAGGACACTTATTCCTTTTAAGGTACCAAATGTTTACAATATTATGTTAACTATTATTATATATGGCGTTATATAGGTTTTTCTATACTACGTGGGTGACAAACAAACTTACGGCCACCTGATAGTAAGCGGTTACCGTAGCCTATAGTAGAAGCGAGCAACACCAGAGGCATCGCTCACGCTTCGCCATCTCCAAGGAAGGAGTTGAAGGATAATAGGGAGAGGATAGGAAGGATAATGAGGAGGATAGGGAGGGGGTTTGGGTTTGCTCTCAATCACCATACGAAACACAAAAGTAGGAGAGTTATACATATATAGTTATACACGCTGATCTTCTGTGAGAGGGCAGTACTTCCACGATCGGAACCTTTCATACTGGGATAAGCAAGGTTTTAGGACTAGACTAAAGCACTAGACTAGGTAGTACTAAATAAAGGTATATACCATAAAAGCGGTCGCGATGTTCATATACCATAGACTTGAAATACTCTGCGATGCTCAAGCTTAGATTATTTAGATATTTTTAAATATATTTTTAGCATTTGACATGCTTAGCAACATACATTAAACACAAAGTGAAAAATGTGAAATCGAAAATAACAGTCACGAGCAGGATTCGAACCTGCATCTCCTGGATACCGTCCAGATGCTTTGCCAATTCAGCCATCGTAACAGGCGTCACCCAAAGACGTTAAGTATGAATGTGTTATCGAGATTAGCAGTCAGGAGCAAGGGTCACGATGGCTGAATTGGCAAAGCATCTAGACGGTATCCATTATCGGTATGTACTATACAAACATTGAAAGTTAAATAAAAGCTTATCAAAACTATTGTCCATGACGAACAAACTATTAAATTGATCTATTCTCACGGTATCTAACAGTACATCGACTAATAGTAACGGTGTCTATGTTATCTGTATCATTGTTATGCGACGAATATTCCATTGTGTCACGGCGTTCGTCAATAACTGTTATTAAATAAAGTTATTACTATAAGAGCCGTTCAAAAGTACGTTATAATGTATATTAGGGGGAGTATAGCTTGTTGCGATAAAATGTTACAACGGGAGGGGTCTCGAAACGGGACGTTCGCAGTTGACTTTTGTTTTTAATCGAAATGAATCACGCACATGGTAAGAAAGGGGGAAAAAGTATGACGTGTCGCAACATTTGATGTAAAATTATGACGCAGTTTGACGAGAGGGCGGAGATCCAAAAAGAAAAAGCAAAATTGAGCGTAACGAAGTTTTTGAACGGACCGTAAATGGGAATTAAGGCTGTTGGTCGCTTTCAGTCGCTAAAGGTACGTTTCGTACGGTGAGTGAGACCTCCCCCCCCATTAAACCCCTTTCTTTGGAGTTAGCAAAACGCTTGTGTTAATGATGCCTCTGGTGTTGCTAGCGCCTATAGGTTACGGTAACCGCTTACCATCAGATGGGCCGTAAGCTTATCAGCCCTCGTAGCATAAAAAATAACGTATATTGAACCTTATGTTCCCTACCTGAGTGCGACTTCCGTATATTGGGTAAATTTTTGCGTTGGTTTTAGCGAGCTCGTTTTGTTTTGTTATCAACCGCGCTAATAGCTGTTTCACACCAAAAACATGATATTTAGATTAGTGATACCGTTTACGTCATTAATTATTAACGGAAGACCCACATATGACCAGTCTACCGACACTAATACATACATTGTCATACATATTATTCTGTTTTATTACTTAATAATACTTAACTAGTTTATTGCGTAAATCAGTAGCTGGTATTTCGTCGAACTAAGCGGAGATTTATTATAGTAATAATTTTAATATTTTTTGTAATGGCCAAGCCAATAGCCCACCCGATGGTAAATGGTATCCGCAGTCGCTCATAGCAAAACCAAGAGCAAGAATATCTACATTTATGCTCGAAAGAAGTAGAAGTAAGATTAAATAAAAAATAAAAATATACTTTTAGAGACAAGCTTAAATACTATTCATGTATTTTTATGATAATTGAAAATGCATGTCCAATATCAGTTTGATCAGCTTTTATTATCTAATTTGCAAGTGTGGTGGCCATCACGAAATTCGCCATCTTATTTTTATTTTTTCATTTTCGTATAGGTACCTATTTAAATTTGGACTGAACAAGACCAATATCAGTTTGATAAGAAATTTGACTTCCAAACTTTCAATGTATTTGGCAGCCATTTTGGAATTACCGATATTGTATTTTTTTATTTTCGTATACGGTCACTAGAGGGTGATATAAGTATGCAAAATTTTAGAGAGGCGTCTACAGAAATTGGTTGAAAATTGGTTTAAAAACAATCAAACGCAGTTTCGCGTTTATAGGTGTGGGTACCTACAATATCATTTTTGTCAGTAAATATTTGTAAAGCAATGCAGAAATACTAAAGTTGAACTAACCATTTACAAAATGAGTTATACCCAAATAGACATGCAGGTTCAAAGCCTTGCCCTTGATCGTTATTTTCGATTTTACATTTTCGCACTTTGTGTTAATTTATACTTTGATTATTTATCTTATACTTGTGGTGACGGACTAAGAATACAAGTGTCACCACCCAATCCTTTCCCACGGGTGTCGTACAAGGCGACTAAGAAGTAAGCAATTATCACCCATTGCACTACTGGTGGTCGCGCTGGGTACCAAGTGAGAGCACTTACTTTGCTATCGGGCCCGAACACCTCGGTACCACCGTCTTCTGACCGGTCAGAAGTCAGTGTGTATTGGCTGTACTGTAGCAGAAGATAGCCGTTTATTCTTTTATTTCATATCAAAGAAATGAAATGGTGTGCAGCGGCTTGACAATACTCTCGGTATAGTTGAGTCTATGAGCGACGGTTACCACTTACTATGAGGTGGGCCGTGACTTGTCTGCCATCATTAGCAATAAAAAAAAATACCTAGCTAAGATTTTTGAACAATTTTTTTTTAAATATCAAAACAAACACATTAATTAAAATACAAGATTATGTTTGTCCGACCAAGTAGGTAGGAGTAGGTACGCTTACCACATCTTACAAATAGCTTTTGTCTATTATCAACAATGGTGGGTAATTATTAAGTTTATTATACACTTTTGTTATCCATTCCGTTTCACGTGAGTTTTCCGTAATACTTGATATTTATATGAACACTAACATAATAAAGTTTTGTTATTTAAACAGTATATATTATTTTCTACTAGCCGATGCCAGAGACTTTATCTGCGTGGATCGTTGGTGTGGATACTTCCATCCCATCCATCCATCCATCAGCCTTTTATAGTCCACTGCTGGGCATAGGCCTCCCCAAGAGAACGCCACAGCTAATGGTACAAGTCATTTTATGATAGAGCACGAGTGGGTGCTTAAATACAAGTTTACTGTGTTCCCTTAGGCTTGTACACAAAACTGCGATGCGACGCATCGTAAAAATCTACGAGCTCCCACGACGCATCGCAAGAACTTGCTCATTGATTCGCATCGCGCATTCCTGTGATGTTACGTCACATGGACATCGAAGGAATGGTCACCCGAATCGTGGAAGGGAGACGCCTTGCCGCACGAAATCGCATCGCAGCAATTCGTGTCGCAGTTTTCTGCGTTGCGAATTCACATTGCGCCGATTCGCAATTTTGTATACAAGCCCTTTACTCAAGAGAAACGCCGATCATTTTGAATAAATAAATAAAGCTCGCTCCTACTAAAAATCTCTTTTTCTTTATTCACAAATAATTTATACTTTAAATAAATAAATATTCACGGACATTTTCACACAACGTCCTCTGGTCCCAAACTAAGCTTAAAGCTTGTTTTATGGGTACCAGATTACGGATATAATACTAATATTACTTTTTTTTGTAAATACATACATATAATAGAAAACACCCAGACACAGTACAAATATCTGTGTTCATCACACAATAATTATCCTGAGTGGGAATCGAACCCACGACCTCGTGCACGGAAGTCGGTTATACGACCGACTACGCCACGAGGCCCGTCAATATTTAAAGATCATTAAATGACTCTCTTCCTCCACGGTAGGTTCCGTAAAAGTAGCTTTATTTCATAATTTACAGCCTTTAAAGCTAGTTTTAAGGTTATATCTCAGGTTCCCGATATAGTAGCGGGATAAAACATACAAATTTTTAAGTTTAATCAAGTGCTATCAAACATAAAAAGTTTCATCAAAATCCGTTATGTGGTTTTGTGTGTGATGTGCGTACAAACAAACAGAGAAACAGACAAAAATTTAACACAATTTCGGAAAATGTGAATTAAAAATACTAACCACGAGCCGGATTTGAACCGTGTGGGCCCGGCTTTAGAATTGTCCCACCCCTCAAATTCAAATATTCAAAGTTTTTTGTTTTTCTCTACCCACGGTAGTCGTTAGAGCCGACTGAGGGAATACCGGGAGAGTGGGCAGCAGCACTCCCTCGAGTATTAACAACATCCACTGCGATCGCCAACCCGCCTGCTAAGCGTGGCGATTACAGCATTATCCCCCATGACGGGACCGCTCGTTGTGGCGTTCTCTTGAGGAGGCCTATGTCCAGCAGTGGACATTGAAAGGCTGATGGATGGATGAATGGATGGATTTGAACCCTTAAAACGATAACACTACGAATTTCGATAACACATTCCGTCTTCATGTCTTGTGTTAAGCATGTCAAATGCTTAATCTAATATATAAAATTCTCGTGTCAGTGTTTGTCGCCATTCTCCTCCGAAACGGCTTGACCAATTGTTATGAATTTTTGTGTATATATTCAATAGGTCTGGGAATATAAATGTAAAGTCTTTTTCATACCCCTATGTGATAAGGATAGTCCAACCCAAAAAAAAAAAAAATTTTTTAGGACAAAATTTTTTATTTTTTTTTATGATTCGTATATAGGTAAGTTATTTTTTTTTTCTACGTTAGAAGTTCCATAAAAATCTCTAGAAATAATTTATATGGCAAAACAACGTTTGCCGGTCTAGTATTTTATGAAAACATCAAAATATAGACAAGAATTCTTAAAAATGTTGTTTTGTGTCGCATAAATAACCTATAAAATATTGTCTTCTCATCTTAAATGGACAGACACAGCTCAGTTACAGCTCTAAGTATTATAGTACAAAATGTACTTATTTACTACTTATGAACGTTGTGTAATCAGCTGCATTCACGTCGACTCTCAAAGATTTAAAAGTTATTGCCGGTAATACTCAATGTTCAAACATATCTATATGTGTCCTAAATCGTACAGTGAAATTTTGTATTGGTACTGTGAAATTAAACAATGATTGTGTGTAGCTAGATTTACCGTTATGTTATACTAGCATCTGCTCGCGGTTTCGTCTGCATGTATGAGTACTTACAGACTTAAGTAAATAACGCCGCACATGGTTTGCTATAATAAATTCAAATCACACGTCTAAAATGGTATTACGAGTATATCAAGGTAAACCAAGAGTTAAATAAATGTGATGTCACTCATTCGAATTTTAAAAATAAAATTCATGACTCATGTTATAGGGGCGCGGGTTCACAGTTTACACACGTATACACAACACACTTTATTCTATTCCATATTTACATATCTATTTAATTTAAAACGAAAAGTTAAAACTAAGAAGTATATTTAATTTAATATTATTTTCTTAAGTAGTACCTTTACCCAGGGTCCGAAAGGGGACCTGGTGACCTGTAAGACAGGTAATATTTTACCTCCTTCGGGCACCAGCGATCTATAACCGGAATATTGGTTAACTCATCCTTTAGTTTAAGTTTCATTATGTATTTTTGTATTTCGGTTTGGTGAGAAATAAACGTTTTTTATAATGAGTTTAATTATGGAAATGTATAAAAAGCTTAAAAACATGAGCATTCAGAACTAAATAAGGTGTAATACGATTTATATTTCTAGAACAATTCGGTCACGGTGGACAGTGTCAACAGACGTATTGTCTGGAGATATAGTGCACGAGTATGTGTGTACAAAATGCAATCGCATAGAAATGAGCTGAGAGATCACCGCCATTTCATATTTTCATGTGGCTATTGAGAATTTCTTCAAAACCATATAATTTTTTGTTGGCCTGACTCGATATGAACCTGAGATCTCAAATGTAAAAAAAAAGTTCGTGTATATTTTGTTTTATTTAATTTTTTTCAGTTCCTGTCTATTGGAAATGAAACTTCAAGGCTGCATTACGTACATTTGACCGCGAAATATCTATAACATCATGACAATATCGGGTGCAAATTAATTTCATACTGATCTGCTACAAAGAAAAGCGTCATCAGTGCTGTAAATTAGGCAATTAATAGCTATGGTAGAATTCGTTTATGTTAAAAAAAAACAGGATTATATGTAATAAATTAAAAAAGGCCTAGTTCTTAAGTTGGTAAACTCTTTTTTTTGTGCGGTTCGTGTCCAGCTCCACATTCTCAATGATTGTCATTGATATTATAGGGTGTTATAACACTTATAAAGTCTCTAGAAATTTTTCTATAAAAAACATTCTATTCAGCGTCAAAGAGCCTTATTCTTAATGTTTTCGTCCGTTCCATCCATCTAAACATTCGACGAAATAAACCCTTAGACCCTACATCCATTCATCAATCAGCCTTTCGACGTTCATTGCTGGACATAGGCCTCCCCAATAGAACGCCACAACAAGCGGTCCTGTGCTGTTTCGCTCATTAGTGCCGTAATCGCCACGTTTGGCAGGCGATCGCAGTGGATGTTGTTAATACTCGAGGGAGTGCTGCTGCCCACTCCCACGGTATTCCCTCATATCATATAACATAATTATGTATTCAAAAAACTACAAGCGAATACACAACACTGCCATTTTTAAGCGAGAAAATGATGGATACATTGCAAGGTGCCGAATGCCCAGTGTAATTAGTACATATACATACATAATATACCTTCTAAAACCCCGCGTGTTCCTTCAGACTACTTACCTTTAGCCAGAGAACAAGTCATAGCCTACCTGACAGTTGTATATTAACTCACAATACCAATAAGAAGCTACCTACTGATAATATCCATTACGCTCAGGACGGGATTATTGTTTGAGAACCGGATATCTTCTACAGACTCTTCTGAGATCTTTCCTGATTGATTTGTTTAAGAAAATCAATTTACAGACTTCTCTATTTTTTATTAAGTCGGAAAGAAAATGCACCCAGTAGCATATTCCGGGATCCTACCCTTAGTGTAGGGCCCTCATCAAGTAAACAGTCTCTCTGTGTGTCATCTCTTCGCTTGTATGTGGTGGCCCATACCATCACATGGTGGACATAATCAGTGGTTATTTACACACAATCTACTAGCGACAGACAGGAATGTGTGTGTGATTCATAGAGCGTACTGTCTTTCAAATTTCGATGGAACGCCAGCGGCCCCTTCCAAGCCTTTGTGGGGGAAGAAGGTTAGATATAAGTAAGAATACTTGCCACTTTTACGCCATTAATAACATTAATCATCATTAAACTTACGAGTTCAGAGCCCAGAAAAGGACATATTTTATGTGTATCCGTGTTGTGACAGACTAAGAATACAAGTGTCACCACCCCATTATTTTCCACGGGTGTCGTACGAGGCGATTAAAGGAAGTAAGCAATTATCACTCATTGCATTACTGGTGGTAGGGCTGGTACCAAGTGGTAGCCCATCCATCAGCCTATCAATGTCCACTGCTGGACATAGGCCTCTCCAAGAGAACGCCACAACGAGCGGTCCCGTCATGGGGGATAATGCCGTAATCGCCACGCTTGGCAGGCGGGTTGGCGATCGCAGTTGATGTTGTTAATACTCAAGGCTGCTGCTCACTCCCCCGGTATTCCCTCAGTCGGCTTTAACGACTCCCATGGGTAGAGAGGGATGGGACGATTCTAAAGCCGGCCCCACAAGGCCTACTCACTTGCTATCAAGCCCGAGCGGGTAGGTACCACCACCTCCCGTGAGACCAGCCATGAAGCACTTCGGTGTGTTTTGATTGTAGCAGCCGTAGCAGGAGATAGCCGTTAATTCTTTCGTTTCATATCTGTGAAATGAAATGGTAAGCAGTGGCTTGACAATACTCCCGGTATAGGCCTCGTGGCGTAGTCTGTAGTGTAACCGACTTCCGTGCACGAGTTTGTGGGTTCGATTCCCACACAGGACAATTTGTGTGATGAAGACAGATAATTTTACTGCGTCCGAGTGTTTTCTGTCTATTATATGTATGTATTTACAAAGAAAAAGTAATATATGTATTATATCCGTAATCTGACACCCATAGCACAAGCGTTATACTTAGTTTGGGACCAGAGGACGTTGTGTCAAATGTCCGTGAATATTTATTTAGTTATTTATAGTTGAGTCCACGAGTGACGGTTACCATTTACGATAGGGCCGTGGCTCGTCTGCCACTATAGGCAATAAAAAAAAAATACAGCTATCCCGGAAAAACGGATATTTTATATGGGATACCAATTTTTGCATAGAGATCGTATAGTGTGACGTAGCGTGACTTGTTTTATATTCCGAAGTCTACAAAAAGAAAATCAGATAGTATCGCAGAATTTAGATTGAAATAAAACCTAACACCACTGTCTACTGTTCACTATTTGAATCAAGCCGCCGTGTTTGTCTAAGCCGGTATTTTTACTGCCAACGAAGAAACGAAACGATCGTCGGCAGATGTAACAGTGCAGGGTGATTCTTACCATAATCTTTTTCACTTTAAAGATGGTTATGGTGTGTACTTACAAACAATAGGTTGAAGTCATTATAAATGCAGCATTCTCATTGAATTCTAATGTAAATAGTTTCTGTTGTAGTGCGTTAGATGATCTTAGTAGCAATGACACAGCGCGGGTTTCAGTGCGACTATCCTACCAATATTATCGTACTAGCTTCTTTGTCTCTTCATCTGCGTGGTCCAAAATAAAAGTAGTCTAAGTTACTGCTTATAACATCTGCTATCTGCCAGTGAAAATCTCGTCCAAATAGGTCCAGTCGTTTCTGAGATTAGCTGGAAGAACAGACAATGTTAAAAATGCTTTTTTAGAACAAATTATTAATGAAAGTGGAAAAAGAGAGGTCGACTGCGAGCATGATTCGAACCTGCGTCCATTGCAATCCGGGGAAGTGCTCTGGACCGCTGAGATATCGTAGTTAAGGAGTAGTAGTAGTGAAGGACTATGAATACAAGTGTCCCCATTCTTTCCCACGAATGTCATATAAGGCGACTAAGGGAAGTAAGCTATTAACATCCATTGCATGCCTGCTGGTAGGGCTGGGTACCAAGTGGGAGTGCTCTCTTGGTGTCGGGCCCGAGCGGGTTGGTACCACCGTCTCCCGAGTGACCGGTCATAAAGCACATCGTTGCGTTTTGGCTGTAGCAGGAGATAGCCGTTTATTCTTAGCGGCTTGACAATAATACCGAGAGGTATAATTGAGTCCATGAGTGACGGTTACCATTTACCATCATATGGGCCGCGGCTCGTCTGCCACTAAAAGCAATAAAAAAAAACTACGAGTATATAATACTATTATAAGCATTTAGTAAAGCGTATTTATAAGCTGTTATTTAGATATAATACACATATATTTTTTGCAGATAAATATGAAACTGTATGTTTTTTTTCTTTAATAACATATACAAAGCTTCAGAACAGGTCCGGATGGCATTTGGTACACTGTTAATTATCAGGATTAACACATACCAAAACATTGGGAACATGCAAATTTATATTTTTCTCAGATGTAATGCAATAATGAGAGTATGTCAAGTTCTTAACTAAAGGTTAAAGTACAAGTTCAAGTAGAGATAAACCAAAGTCACTGACAACAAATGCGATTAATTTTTATGCTAAGGCCACACTAATGGGCAACGTCAATGCCCATCATAGCCATACTATCGCGTTAATTATTGCGTTAACGCGATATATTGGGTGCCCACAATTGAAAGTTAAATTTTTTTTTTAAATGCTATATCCTGCACTAAGGAATAATCCTTGTATCGCGGGGGACCTTCTCAAACATACAATTTCACGGATACAAAGTAAACTCAAACTCGGAACAACTATTTGTGGATCACAGTTGTCCTGTGTGGGAATCGAACAAACAACAGTCGGACGGAAGGCCGGTATCTAAACCAGTCCGCCATCTGTGCAGTTAGTCTTTTTGACGTACCGCTACTGGAGTTATCGCCTAACGTCAAACGTGTATGCCATTGTCGATGTCGTGGTTACACCAACGTTAAACGTCCATCATCGCGATAATTAACGGCGTTTCCCATTATTGTGGCCCGAGCATAACAAGTTACGGGCACCATTCGTCCTTATGTCGCAATACGGTGGCATGTACTTCCTCTTGGGCAAGGTTATTTGGCCAATACATCGATCTCCTTCAAGGTCCAGCTTCCGTTCCTTTCGACTTTTCCCCTGACCAACTAACTACACTTGCATAATAGGGTTGCCACGTACAGAAATTTTGAAGAAATAATAAACGTTCTAGTTGTGGAACCTTGCTTGTCACAGAAGACCGTACTCCTACAGCTGTGTTTTGTATGGTGAGTGAGAGCGCCGCAGGCCCAAACAGCCCCGCCCCGTTAACCTCGTCTAATTGTCTTGTCCACTCCACCTCCGATCCCTTTCCTTGAATTTGGCAACGCGCGAGTGATTTAACTAGCGTCTATACGCTACAGTGACCGCCTACTATCACGTGGGCTGCTTGTTTATCACCAACGTGTTAATAAAAAAAACAAACTCACACATTTATAATATTAGCAAAGATGGTACAAAAGATACAATTTAAAATTATGTTAGGTATGAATTCTAGAACTTTCGACTGTGTTATATAATTCAAACCGCGATGTACCAACCCTGCTATACATATTAAAATGGTATGCAGGTATGTACGTAATAAATATTCGACATTAAGTTTTTAATAACTTTGGCAATGGTAACAAACGGTATTCACTTCAGGGTTATTAATTTGACAATAGGACATACCTACTAATATTTTTGAAACTAGTTGCCGTTCGCGACCTCGTCTGCCTGGACGTCAGATTTGGTTCGCTATAATATAAATACTTTACTCTATAGTACTATAATAATAGGCTAAGCATCTGGGATGGTTCCGGAAGATGCAAGGTAAAATGGTCTCGCCTTAACAAAAAAAAAGGTTAAAATCCTGGTCATGACTGTTACTTTCGATTTCACATTTTCGCACTTTGTGTTAATTTATATGGCTAAGCATGTCGAATGCTTAAAAAATATATCAAAATAACTATCCGTGTGCCTAATATCGTTTAAATCTGTACAGCCGTTTTTTTAACTACGTGGGTGGCCAATAAGCATACGGCCCACCTGATGGTAAGCGGTTACCGTAGCCTATAGACGCTAGCAACACCAAAGGCATCACTCGCGTGTCGCCATCTCCAAGGAAAGAGAAGGTGGATAGGAAGTATATTAAGGAGAGGATAGGGAGGGGGTTCGAGCCACCGGTACTCTCACTCGCCATACGAAACAACGGTAGTTACCACTGCTGTTTATTCACGCTGATCTTTTGTGAGAGAGTGGTACTTCCCCGATCGAGCCGCAAGGCTTGATCACTAGTTGATTCAGTAACAAACAAACAAACTACACTTATAACATAAGTAATACATTTATAGTTCGTGCTGTGAGTAATACTAGCAGGATGTTGTTGGGGCCCAACACGGCGATTGCCAGGCTTTGACCTTGTTTTCATTTAAACGTTACCCTTAGTTTTTTGTAGTTTTTCAAGTAAATCTATATTCTATACTATTATAAAACTGTAACATAGCTATGTCTGTACATTTAAGTTTTTTGAGAAAAATGACTAATAGGTTATATAGGCGTGTCTAAACACAAAACGATTTTTTTTAGATTTTTTGTCTGTTTATCTGTTTGTTTGTTTGCACATCACGCAAAAACTACTGATCGGATTTTCATGCAACTTTTTTTATTTGGTAGCTCTCGATTAGACTTAACAACTGGTTTACATTTTATCCCGCTACTATACCGGGAACCTGAGATATAACCCAAAAACTAGCTTTTGGCTGCGGCGAAGCCGTGGGCAAAGGCTAGTTAGTATATATATATATAGATATAAATGAATCTCTATTTCCCTTGGTCATCGCATCGCGAGTGGACGGATGGAACAATTTCGCTAATTCTTTTTTTGTTATGTTTATTACTGTCATGAGAAGGTTCTTATGAAAGAAAAAAATAAAAAAATGTGCAGAAAATTGAATAAATAAAAAAACAACAATCTTATCTAAGCGCGTTTTACAGTTCGCAAGTAATTGAATATTCCTAGCTAAGACAGGATAACGTCTGTCGGGTCAGCTAGTATTAAGTATTCATCAACGTGTGATGTACTGTGAAAATATTACTGAACTTATTGTGTTTTACATGGTTTTACTAGGTGAATATCCCCACAGTGTGCAGGACATGTATTCGGTTGATAGTGTAGGGGATTGGGGAGAGAATGGATATTAAATTTGGGTGTCACCTAAACTTTAAAAATATTGGCGAAAACAGACGTTTCGTTACGGCATAAGCTTTAGTAATATTTTTTTCATTTCACCGGTATCGATAGTTTCGTAGTTAATTTCATTCACGTTACTGCCAATACGTGAAAGTCATTAAAACTTCGATAAGGTTTCATTTGCATATTTTCATATCTTCACGCCTATTTGCGCTCACAACACTCGGCCATAGTTGATGCGCGTAACGCTTTTTTTTGACATCTCTGATTTCATAACTCAGAATTTTCTTACTTCCTTGCTAATATTAATTAACTAGCTTTTGTTCGCGGCAGACCAAGGTTAGTTTTTAGGTTATATCTCAGGTTAAGTACACACAGTTACATGATAAAACGTACACCAGTTTTTAAGTCTAATAAAATCAAGAGCCTTTTATATAGGTGGCGTTGGTCGTAAAGACAAATTTGATGAGGAGATTGGGTATGGCTAAAGGTCAGTGCGATAGCTCAGCGGCTTAGAGCACTTCCCCGGATTGGAAGGGACGTAGGTTCGATTCCCGCTCGCACTAAAGTTTTTTTTTTCCTCATTCACAAATATTTTGTATTTTAAAGTAGCTGAGCATGTCAAGTACTAAAATACAGATCAAAAAGTAAGTCGTTATACGTGCGGATTCGGTTTACCGCGCCTCGGCAGCGGCACACACGCACGTCTAGACTCCAGACTCCAGTGGACGCTCTGCATTTTGCCGAGCCGGACGCCATATTATTATAATATACTAATATAAAAACCCGGACACGTGCTGTCCAGTAGTATCTCTAAAGTTATTTAGATATTTATCATTCTATATTGCAGCTCTTCAAAATGGGGGGCCTGAAAACCCTCATTCTTCTTCATCTGGTCTACATATGTACCTGCATGGATCAACTCCATATAAAATACGAATGGAAGCAGATAGACTTCGAGTTCCCCACTCCTGAGGCCCGGCAGCAAGCCTTGGACACCAAGGCATTTATACCAGAGAACATTATGCCCATGGGCCTGGAGATCTATGAAGACAGACTATTCGTGACAGTCCCAAGATGGAAGGCCGGAGTCCCTGCTAGTTTGAATTATATAAATTTGAAAGGTGAGTGAGGTGGTAAATTCTTATTCCTTACTTAGTATTGTAGATGCAAAAGTGCGTTTGTTTGTTCCACTTTTACGCCGTAACTACCTACTCAATCATCATGATGTTTAGCATACTTATAGTCCAGAACCCATAAAAGCCGACCATGCCGAAAAAATTTATATTTCCTTTGGTATAGCAATTTTTGCATAGATATCTCTGTGCCGTAGGGTGACGATATTATTATTTGTCATATAGGTAAAAGCATAGATATAGTCTATATCTATGGGTAAAAGGGTTACCCGTCAAGGTGATTGGGCGGAGAGATGCGTTAAGGTTCAAGGTACATCTAGGAAAACGAAAATTTTTGGAGGTAGCACCACATATTAAAAATCAGTTTTTAAGTACCTAATATTAATCAACAATTATTACTAATCAATAAAACAATATTTTGTTATTAATCAAACTCTTTTTTTTTGTTATGACGGGAAAAAATGTTCCTAACCGCACACCCCGTCGTTCGGGGCAACGAACAGGGTAGTGTGGGGCCTTCACCCACTAAAGAAGCCCGCCGTGTGCCGTCTCTCCGCCTTAATTGGCAGGCCACTGGAACTATGTTACATTCCTTCGGTGGTTTGATTAGACAAACCTAAACTTTAAATTGCAGAAAAGGTATTTAATGCGAAACACGAGCCTGTTTAATTGAGAATAGACGGTCTAAATTTGGAGTAATTGATGACAGGGTTGCTCTCGACTCATATATTTCGGAGGCACGCCATGGTATTAACGGTAGACTGCTACAAGCGGTGCAGCCCAACTACATGGACTGCAGAGCTTGTGTGCGGCTGGATGATGGAATGTCACCCTGGTTTGATGTCAATATCGGCGTTAAACAGGGCTGCGTTCTATCAGCCAGACTGTTTATCATATATCTGGATAAATGTCTACAAAGGTTGAATGAAATGAATGTGGGAGTTCAGATGGGTGACTCAGTGGTTAACTCGCTGCTATATGCAGACGATACGGTCCTATTAGCGCAGTCTACAACTGACCTGCAAACCCTAGTCGACGTAATGGCAGAAGATTGTAAGAAAAGGGGCCTACGTGTGAATGTGAGCAAAACCAAAATAATGGTTTTTGAAAGAGAAGAAGCCAGAACAGATGTTAGAGTAGCAATAGGAAATGGTGTGCTAGAACAAGTGGATGAATTTGTATATCTTGGATGTGGATTCAGTCGGGATGAAAGGTACACCACTGATGTAGAGAGAAGAGTGAATGCGGGAAATAGAGTGAACGGAGCATTGGTACAACTTCTCGGCAGACACCACCTCAGCCAGAAAGCACGTGTCGCAATACACAACGCAGTGCTTGTCCCAACGTTATTATATGGAAGTGAGAGTTGGGTATGCAAAAAGGAGCATGAGAGTAAAATCAATGCGGTCGAAATGCGATCTCTGCGGAGAATCTGTGGAGTGAGGTTGACTGACCGCATTCATAACGACGACGTAAGAGAGCGAGTAGGTATGAAAGAGACTATTGGTGTCAAGATGCGAAAGGGAATGCTCCGACGGTTCGGATATGTGGAAAGAATGCCGGACGAGCGACTGGTTAAGAAGATATACAACGGGAAAGTGGAAGGTTGTAGGTACAGGGGGAGACCGAGACTCACCTACCTAGACCAAATCGGCCATGTATTGAAGGAAAGTGGAGTCAGGAGTCTCCGAAACCGGCGAGCGTGTATGAAGAGAGTTATGAATATTGAGGAAGCGAGAGATGTATGCAAGAATAGAGCCTCTTGGCACTCTGTTCTCTCTGCCTACCCCGCAAGGGAAATGGCGTGATGATAAGTTAATTAGTTAGTTACCAACTAATGATCACGGTACATCAGTGTGCCACGGTACACGCTTTGCGAAACACTGGGTTATATGAATGAGCTCATAAGCATAACAATACGAGCTTTTGGAAGCTCGCGGAGTCGGGGGTGAAACACGATCGACTTCCAAACTACGTGCTGTTATTGAGAATAACTTTTCTAGTGGTAATTGCTTATTCTAGCATGAATGGGTCGGGTCGATCATGGAAGTCACCTTCTCACAAAAGATCAGCTTGAAACAACGGTAGGTATCTACTCCTACCGTGCGTATGGTGAGTGAGAGCGCCGGCGACCCAAACCCCATCCCTAACCTCTCCTTATTATCCTCTGCCTAGCCACCTCATATCCTTTTCCCTGGAGATGGCGACGCGCAAGTGATGTCTCTGGTGTTGCTAGCGTCTATAGACTGGTAACCACTTACCATCAGGTAGCCCGTATGCTTGTTTGCCACCCATGTAGGATAAAAAAAATAACTATGGAAATACTCAACAACTTTTTGTTAGACCTACCCGGTAGTTCCGATATCCTTATCTGCAATCCTTTACACTATCGCTGGTTTATCTAGGTAGGTATTTAGAATACATTATTATAATTAAAAATTCATGGTTCAGAGAGAGAGATAGTATATTTAAGCTAAAATAAAGAAGGTGTTTCCCCAGTGTTACGACTTGTCTTCTCTCTTTAAACGAGGTTTGAGAAGAGCACTTTACTCACGGTAGGCGGCGACTTGGGTGCCCCTGGTGTTGCCATAGCCGACTGTGGCAGACGGTAATAAAAAAAAAGATTTAAAAAAAATAGGTCACCACGACACATTTTTATCTTTTTTTTAAAAAACGATGCCACTGGAACCGCGTATATTTTGGGCATACAATTGTAACGGCCTGAAGAGGTCTCAAACAAACAAAGTAACTCACTTTCCTATTCTACTGCCCGATATACTCTCCCAACATACGGTGTAGGTACTTATCGATTTACTACCGCCATACATAGATAATACTTTCTCATCCATCATCCATCCATCAGCCTTTCAACGTCCACTGCTGGACATAGGCCTCCCCAAGAGAACGCCACAACAAGCGGTCCTGTGCCGACCGCATCCAACGGTTCCCCGTGGCTTTGACCAGATCGTCGGTCCATCTGGTGGAGGGCTGTCCTACGCTGCGCCGTCCAATACGTGGTCGCCACTCGAGAACCTTTTTTCCCCAACGGTTGTCGGTTCGTCGAGCGATGTGGCCTGCCCATTGCCACTTCAGCATGGCAACCCGGTGGGCTATGTCGGTCTCGTTCTCCTACGGATCTCCGTATTACGGATTCGATCACGTAGGGAAATACCAAGCATAGCCCGCTCCATGGCCCGCTGAGCGACTTTGAGCCTTGATACGAGGCCAACATTCAGAGACTACGTCTCTGTTCCATATTATGTTATATCATTATCACAGGTAACAGATACTGGTCGTAGACCTTCGTTTTCAGACACTGCGGAATATTGGACGAGAAGATCTCCCTTAGCTTATATGCGATCAAAAATTCTGAATGATTTATGCCCGGTTTCTGGGGTTCCCAGTAAAAGTGTCAATAGAGAGCTATTGATTCGATAAAGTCTGTAGTTTAAACTTAGGAAAACTGTTACCGAGTTTCTGAATACGTAATTGAAACTAACTATGAAATAGATAAGCAGTTTCGCTATTTGCCAATAGATGGTGTTCGTAAAAAGTCGTACGTAAAATTAAATATATCATTAGTATTAATTGACAATAATGATTTTATTTGAAGCGTAATTATTTTCTAAGTTTAAATATTATTCATAATATATTTATAATTAAAGATAATGTTAATTCGTTGTTTTTAGGTATGTGGCTGTATGTAGGTACGATACCGTCATAATTATAGTAAATGTCAAACTTATGTCAGCAATTTATATTGACGGGCCTCGTGGCGTAGTCGGTAGTGTAACCGACTTCTGTGCACGAGGTCGTGGGTTCGATTCCCACTCAGGACAATTATTTTTGTGATGAACACAGATATTTGTACTGCGTCAGGGTGTTTTCTATCTATTTTAGGTAGGTATGTATTTACAAAAAAAAGTAATATATGTATTATTATATCCGTAATATGTTACCCAAAGCTCAAGCGTTAAGCTTAGTTTGGGACCAGAGGACGTTGTGTGAAATGTCCGTAAATATTTATTTATTATATTATGATTAGCTGATAGACTTCGTCTGCGTTGATTATATTAACAGAAAACACAAATCACTAAACACGTAATAGGTACCTACTTATAAAAATCGTTGTTTCTTAAAACTCTAATAACTTTATATTAAATGAAGATATCACAATACAAAAATATTTATTTTAGATAAGGGTCAAAGCAATACTAATTTTCGTTCTTCATCTCTATAAATTTCGAATAGATTTCTTCAACATTTTAAGTTTCTGGGCACAGATAATTTATTAGAAATAAACTGCTATACTTCCAAATGCGACTCGCATGAGCTGCTTCTATGCACAATTCTATTTGAATACATTGATACATTGATTTCATCCTATACCTACGTCTGGACACGTCGTACTTGGTTTTTTACTTTTGACTAGCAAATTATTCGAAAAATAATACGCAATATCCTAAAACTATGGTATTTTATACAAGCGTGAGACTACAAATAGTTATAGAACCAATAAACGGCGCATGTTTGTCAGTCAAGTTAGCGCTAGTTTAAGCTAAGTTTATCTCAGGACACGCTACTCAGAAACGCATTTTCATGAGTTATCAAACCGATAGCGCTGTCGGACAGATGTCCGACAGCGCAGTTTATCTAAACTGCAGTTAAATGTACTTCAGAAACTGGCCATTAATCTGATATTTCACACTCAAAATGCAACATAAACAATTTTGCTGTTTCATAAACCATCTCTTATATGAATATTCATCAAAAATGACTTTCGCCGCCTTCATTTGACGTCTATTTTAATTATAATAACCATTAGGTTCTAATATACCACATTAATAATGCAAATTAAATACTACTTAATATTATTGTAAAAGTAAGATTTAACTCAGGAGCCGTGAGTTTTAAAAATAATTTTTGAAGTGAATACTTCTTTAGAATCGTTGTGATTTGAAACTCGATGAAACGAAAACGCGTCACGATAAAGAACCAAACACATGTATAGGATTAACAGTCAGTTGCAGAAAAGTCCATTAAAGTTATTTTAGCTTTGAAATAAGTAACTGCCTCGGTGGTGTAGCGGTAGTGTATGCGACTGCTAATCATGAGGTCTCGGGTTCGATCCCCGGGTCGGGCAATGTTATAAAGCTTTTTCCTAAAAAGAAAAATTCTCAGTAGCAGCCCAGAGTTTGGAAATGTGCCCGGTAGACGTCAATAGGCTCGCCCCCTATTACGTGGGACTTAAACATAGCTGGCGAGTCGTGGGTGTGCCTCTGCCTACCCCTTCGGGGAATACAGGCGTGATGCTATGTTTGTTTGTTTGAAATAAGTAATTTTTTGTCACAAAAAGTACACAGAATGATAATTATTCGGTTTTATTTACTTGCAATGTAAAAAACCAAACGACAGAAATGATGACGCAGAAAACTTAAGTATCTAAGCTTAAGCATATTAATAACTAACAAATCATTGAAATGGATCCCACTAATTACAGTAAAACAAAAAACATTAATGAGATTTATTTAAATGTGTTTTGTCGCTTGGAAAATACTGAAAAAATTATTACTACCCTAAGGCTTCAAAGTTTGGAGACCCCTGCTTTAAACCATATGACCTTATTAATATTAAGTTTGAAAAAATTATATGCATTCAATAATGAACTAATATCTCTGTTTTGCTATGTTCACTTGGTATCTATGCCAGTTATACATTACGTTTTCATTTTAATCATTGAAAAAATCTTCGTTATCTTAAAGATATAGTTACAACTATATTAAAATAAAGTCATATAAAAAACAAATTCTTTAATAAAAACTTAACTTTATGTTTTTTCAATTTTACATCGCGCTGTAATTGGCTGGCTGTACAGGAAATAGAACTGTTTTTTTTTTATAATTACTCAGCTGTCAGTTGAAAGTAATTCTCCCTAGGGCTGAAAAGTATTACTTTCAACCCGCTTCTCAGGCAGTCCTTCAGGCTTACTTTCAGAGTATGAGTAGTGAAAAAGTATTTTTCTCACATACCCCCATTATATCGTCGCAGAAAACAAAATTTAAATGAATTTTAATGCTCCATTAAATTTGATTAATGTGAGGTTATTTTAAGCTTGGTAATAATAAACCTTACATTTATTCTAATATTCCTGATACTCTATATCCATCTCAATGTCTCGTAGGCTACTTTTCAGAAGTTTCGTTTTTGTCGTGTGTGAATTTCACACATAATTATGGTTTTTTTATTGTATTAACTTATAGTAATATAGTAATGGCCGGTTTCTGAGGTACATTTAACTGCAGTTTATCTGTCCGACAGCGGTCCGATAACTCATGAAAATGCGTTTCTGAGTAGCGCGTCCTGAGATAAACTTAGCTTAAACTAGCGCTAACTTGACTGACAAACATGCGCCGTTTATTGGTTCTATAACTATTTGTAGTCTCACTCTTGAACAAAAACCATAGTATTTAGATATTTTTATATATATTTTTAGCATTTGACATGCTAAGCACTATACATTAAACACAAAGTGAAAAATGTGAAATCGAAAATAACAGTCAGGAGCAGGATTTGAACCTGCATCTCCTGGATACCGTCCAGATGCTTTGCCAATTCAGCCATCCTGACAATTGCTCCTGACTGCTAATCTCGATAACACATCATACTTAACGTCTTTGGGTCTTTGGGTTATCGAGATTAGCACTCAGGAGCAATTGTCAGGATGGCTGAATGGGCAAAGCATCTGGACGGTATCCAGGAGATGCAGGTTCAAATCCTGCTCCTGACTGTTATTTTCGATTTCACATTTTTCACTTTGTGTTTAATGTATAGTGCTTAGCATGTCAAATGCTAAAAATATATATAAAAATATCTAAATATTTATAGGGTTTGCGTCATTATTAGGTAAAAATCTTAATTGTAAAATTAAGTTTACCTGGTCGGTATAAAGTATGAAAATACTTCCGACAGATGGCGCAGGCGCCACCCAAAGACGTTAAGTATGATGTGTTATCGAGATTAGCAGTCAGGAGCAATTGTCAGGATGGCTGAATTGGCAAAGCATCTGGACGGTATCCAGGAGATGCAGGTTCAAATCCTGCTCCTGACTGTTATTTTCGATTTCACATTTTTCACTTTGTGTTTAAAATACCATAGTTTTAGGATATTGCGTATTATTTTTCGAATAATTTGCTAGTCAAAAGTAAAAAACCAAGTACCACGTGTCCAGACGTAGGTATAGGATGAAATCAATGTATCAATGTATTCAAATATAATTGTACATAGAAGCAGCTCATGCGAGTCGCATTTGGAAGTATAGCAGTTTATTTCTAATAAATTATCTGTGCCCAGAAACTTAAAATGTTGAAGAAATCTATTCGAAATTTATAGAGATGAAGAACGAAAATTAGTATTGCTTTGACCCTTATCTAAAATAAATATTTTTGTATTGTGATATCTTCATTTAATATAAAGTTATTAGAGTTTTAAGAAACGATTTTTATAAGTAGGTATTACGTGTTTAGTGATTTGTGTTTTCTGTTAATATAATCAACGCAGACGAAATCTCTATCAACCAATCATAATATAATAAATAAATATTCACGGACATTTCACACAACGTCCTCTGGTCCCAAACTAAGCTTAACGCTTGAGCTTTGGGTACCATATTACGGATATAATAATACATATATTACTTACTTTTTTTTGTAAATACATACCTAAAATAGATAGAAAACACCCTGACGCAGTACAAATATCTGTGTTCATCACAAAAATAATTGTCCTGAGTGGGAATCGAACCCACGACCTCGTGCACAGAAGTCGGTTACAGTACCGACTACGCCACGAGGCCCGTCAATATAAATTGCTGACATAAGTTTGACATTTACTATAATTATGACGGTATCGTACATACAGCCACATACCTAAAAACAACGAATCAACATTATCTTTAATTATAAATATATTAAGATTAATATTTAAACTTAGAAAATAATTACGCTTCAAATAAAATCATTATTGTCAATTAATACTAATGATATATTTAATTTCACGTACGACTTTTTACGAACACTATTTATTGGCAAATAGCGAAACTGCTTATCTATTTCATAGTTATTGAAACGTCAATTACGTATTCAGAAACTCGGTAACAGTTATCCTAAGTTTAAACTACAGATAACTTTATCGAATCAATAGCTATTGACACTTTTACTGGGAACCTCAGAAACCGGTCATTAAGTAAGCTTTTTTCAGTGCTCCTGCTAATTGAGACACTGATGTTATTATACTCTGTAACTTATGCATGAAACCTCTAATCGTAATCGTAAGTTCTAAGCCAGTGTCGTATTTTTTTTCGTTTTAAATTTTTATGGTCTATTCGAATTATCTCCGGGGCATTGGCAAAGGTGTGTCTAAAATATATATAAGTCTAACATCGTCATGAATCAAGAATTGAATTGACAATATGACATATATTGCAAACTGTCGCTTGTAGATAAAGTAACTTTCTATTATTAAAATTGGTTTAGTAGTTTCAAGGTTCACACTCGGGGTTTCTGTTACGAGCAAATCTTTCATATATTATTATTAGTATTAAGAGGCATAAAAATATTATCTTTTTCACCAGCGTGAAAAAAGCGCCTGCTATATTTCAAATCATGTTTTTGACAAATGTTATTTGCTCAATCAAAATTTGGACTATAATATCAAATGAAAAAGTTTTTATCTAATCCGCATGATAGTTTTACAGATTCGCTTACTTAAATAAACAAATACTTCTGATTTATTATTTTCTTATACTGATATAAAATTCGCGTGTCACGATGTTGGTCCGTGATGAACTCTGAAACCGATCGTATTTCAAATTGTGTGATTTGTTTTTTTTCAACTAACATATAGTATAGTTTCTATCTCAATCATTTCCTTCTTTATTGCAAAATTCACGATAAAAATATAAGTAAAGTATTATAATATACTTATATCATTGAAAGAATTATAAGTGTGTCATTGCAACGTAGGTATAGATTACCTAACAATATTAAAAATAAAACAAATGTATCTGAAATGAAATAGGTACCTAGTTGCTATTCGTTTCTATGAGAATTATAACACCTGAAATAAAAGATTAGTCATAGAGGGATTGTCCCGCGCCTAATTTCGTATTCGTAAATGTTTTCATTGTTATACACTACACATGTAACTATTCTAATCAGATAAGAGTTTTGTGAGTCGTACATTATATTGCTATTATAAAAGAGAGTAGTTTTATAATTTAATAGTTTACTAACACGACATATAGGTATGTTTTTGTCAATCGATTTTTTATTTATACAAATTTAGTTCACCTAATTCATTTTTGTCACGTTATGTATTTTTAGTTACTTAGTATAACATTAAGCAAATAATATCTAAAACTATAAAGCTGCTGCTAAAACTCGTTACAAGTGTCGGCCAACTCCTGGAATCTGGAGTAAATATATTGCTAGCAGGAACCACTGCAATAAGGTGTGTAGAAACGCATATTCATGATTCTGTTGAGGACGGAAGTCCAGCAAAAGTCTGGAAGTCATTAGGAGTTAGTAGGTCACAAAGTGATAGAATTCCCAAAGATATTAACATTGATTCTCTTAATCAACATTTCTCATCTGTGTCCAGTATTAATGGTAGTATTAAAACTAATACACTGAATGTTCTTTCTTCACTACCAACTCCAAACTATCCAACATTTGTTTTTAATCAATTTTCCGCTTGTGATGTTAAGAAGAGCATAATTTCGATTACGTCAAATGCTGTGGGGACAGACTGTATCAGCCGAAATATGATTATTCCTATTATTGATGAAATCGCACCTATCCTATGTAATATATTAAACCACTCTATCCCTAACGCCACTTTTCCTTCTACCTGGAAAGAAGCTCAAATTCCTTTTCCTAAAAAATCTCATCCTTCAACTTTCACCGATTTCCGTCCTATTTCTATACTCCCATTCCTATCCAAGGTTCTAGAACGACTTGTATATACACAACTTAATTCATTGCTTAACGAAAATAATCTCCTCAATTCTTTCCAATCAGGGTTTCGCGCTGGTCACAGTGCAGTTTCAGTATTAATCCAAATTACTGACGACATTCGACTAGGCATGGACGGAGGAAATCTGACGGTCCTCTCCTTATTGGACTTTAGTAATGCTTTTACAACCGTAGATTTATATATCCTTGGTACTCTACGCTCTATTAACATATCTCCAACGGTAATTGATTGGTTTCGTAGTTACCTGTTTGGTCGCCGACAGCGTGTATGTGTCGACAACACGTACTCTGCTTGGAGTAATACAGCTTTTGGTGTACCACAGGGCGGCGTTTTATCTCCTTTACTCTTCGCAATTTTCATAAATTCAATCTCTCAACAATTACTTTCATCCTACCACCTTTATGCAGATGATTTGCAAATATATACTCAGGCACCTCCACAGTTTTTATCGCAGGCCATTGCAACTATAAACGCTGACTTGGAAAGAATAAGCGAATGGAGCCGTAATTATGGTCTCAATGTCAACCCATTAAAAACTCAAGTTGCTATTGTTGGTAGCTCCAGGATGTTGGCCAAAATTGAATTCAAACCTCAAATTCAATTTGATAGCATTAATTTACCCGTAACAGACAAAGTGAAGGATCTTGGCATTTTAATAGACAGCACTTTATCCTGGGGACCTCAATTACAGGAAGTTAGTCGGAAATTGCTTGCTTCGGCAGGATCCTTGCGCAGATTACAAAAATTTTTACCTATCGCCACTAAAGTTGCTATTGCTCATTCCCTTCTCCTGCCCATAATTGATTACGCTGATGCCAGCTATCCAAATCTCACCGAAGCCCAACTTGATAAACTTGAGCAGCTTCAAAACGTCTGTATACGATTCATATTTGGTTTACGTAAATATGATCACGTTTCCGAATTTCGCAAAAAGCTCAAGTGGCTTCCTATTCGTTTTCGCCGGAATACGCATATTCTATCGTTATTATATAATATACTATTTAACCCTGTTTCTCCCTCATATCTCAAAGAACGTTTTAAGTTCCTTCATGACACACATTCAAAATCACTGAGGTCATCCTAAAACCTGAGACTAAAGATGCCAACGCATTCTACAAAGTTTTATGGTCAATCTTTTACGGTGACTGCTATTCGTTTGTGGAATGAGTTACCAGTCACTATTCGACGAGCGAAGACCTTAACTGGCTTTAAAACACTTAAATGATCACTACTTAGGTAATTAATTATCGCAGATTCGATGATACATATAACTACCCTTTAAGTTTAACATAACATTATTTATATGTGACGTAGGTATAAGTATAGGTATATTAATATTCAATAGCTTTAAGTTATTATATTATTACGCCACTCAACTACCCTGCTATTTCCTTTCCATATTTCCGTTGTGGGTTGCCTGGAAGAGATTGCATATAGCGATAAGGCCGCCCATTTGTGCATTATTTATTATTGTTATTTTTGTTAAGTTTTTCTATTTTTTTTTGGTGTACAAATAAAGAGATATCTATCTATCTATCTATCTATAATATAAAGCCAGAGAGGCTTTTTAAATTCGGGACTCTAACTACGAATTGAACCCATACCTAAATCTTAGAGATCTCTATATCTGTCTATCATGTCTGTCATCAATAGTAGGTACATGCATTACATTGTCAGAACAAACATTACATGTGTTCAGAATGTTCAGATCAAAGCAGATTTTAAAACGTGCTTTTATTTCTTTCCAGATAATACAACCACATCACCCAAGCTGATCCCATATCCTAGCTGGGCAGCACATTTGATCGGCGCTGATGGAAATCCTCCAGAAATTATATCACCTTTCCGCATCAGAGCTGACCGATGCGGTCGCCTCTGGGTCTTAGACAACGGCAAAATGGGCAATCTGGAGAGCAACACTACAAAATATCCGCCTGCCATCATCATCTATGACTTAAAGACCGACAACTTGCTTAGGAGATATACCTTCCCTGATGACCAAGTGAAAGAAGATTCAGGCTTCGCTAATATTGCGGTTGAAGATATGGATTGTGAGGATACATTTGCATATGCAGGAGATGTGGGCAAGCCGGGTATTGTTGTGTACTCCTCGAAAAAGAACGAGTCCTGGAGAATCACTCATAATTATTTCAACCTAGATCCTATAGCTGGTGATTTTAGCGTGAAAGGATTTAATTTCACTTGGGATGATGCGATATTTGGCTTAGCATTGTCAGCTCCGAATCCTGACAACTTTAGCACGCTTTACTTTCATCCCATGGCTAGCTTTGATGAGTTTTCGGTATCTACGGAATACTTGAGGAATAAGACACTTGCTGAGAGCAATTTTAACGCGTTCAAACATCTAGGTAGTCGTGGCCCCAACGCACAGTCTAGTGTATCGTTCTTGGACCAAAAAACAGGAGTCCTGTTTTATTCGTTGGTGAATTTGAATGCGGTCGCTTGTTGGAGGACCTCGAATAAGGATTATTTAATGAAAAACCAAGGCAGGATCTATATGAATGACGTCACTATGGTATACCCTACAGACATTAAAGTTGACTACAATGATAACTTGTGGATTCTATCTAACAGGATGCCTATATGGATGTACGGACACTTGGACGCAAATGATACTAACTTTAGAATATTTTCCGCTCCTGTCGTAGATGCTATAAGTCATACAGCATGTGACATTACCCCCAGGTCCGACATTTTGGATAAATTCGTAAATAAAATTAAGAATACGACCAATTCTATAGTTGCTAAAATAAAGAAAGGTAATTCTGGTACTGTTTTGAATCCACTGTCGCTTGTCGCGGTAATGTTCATCAGCTGGTCTATTTCTCATTTTGTTTAAGTATTTCTTTTTATTATTATTAACATGCTTCATACGACAGAGCTGCTTATAGAATTACGTATGCTTGATTTGAAGGCGTCTTATTCGGTCGTATTTTTATTTTTAAATCTTGAATAGAACCAATCTCCATTAGTTGTAGATAAGTTTGGTTAAAACTTGTACCTACTCTATATTACTGGTGTATTTTTACGGGCGTAAATGTACCATTTACTGTACCATTTTAAACCAAAATACTATAAAATATAAATGGCTTGTCGCTTAAAAATGCGAGGGCACTCTGTATTAATTATTATTATATTTTAATGTTTTCTTAAGCTCGTCGATATTTTTCGTCAATAGATACTTCAGTTAAGTGAAATGATGTAATGCATTATGTGTATCCTAGAACTTTGGTAGTTTTAGATGGAATAAGTGAGTGGTCCGCTTTTGAGCTCGTTTCTCAGCGCCATATAAAGCTAGCTAATCTTTTTGGAATCAAAATATTCATTTCTTTTTCGTATCAAAGTTTTCTTTTTAATTTTTATTGGCTTAGAACTACTATCAGGGTAGATCGAAAAGTAAAATAGGTGTTATAAAATCTGATTTGGATCGATACATTCCATATTCTATATTCCAATATTAACACCCCACAAAAATGGTAATAGTTCAGGGCTTGTCATCCTTAGGTAACTCTCATATACTATAAATAAATATGTCTGTGTCTATTCTAGTAAGTCGGTAATTTTTTTACAACATGGGGACTATTCCATAGTGCACTTATGTTTTTTTTAAAGTAGCTATAAATTGAGCTTAATTTACTGTTAGGACTAACCCGTCCAATGTTTCAGTGCTAGTCTTTGAAACGGTTAGGTATTATTGTAAGTCTATTATTAAAATTTTGATTTAAATCACAAAATTAAAATACCTGTTAAAACAGGTCTATTTTTTAGATAGAGTAGAAATTAGATTGTAATTCTTTTGCTTATAGTGCATAGTTCAAACTGTAATATAGACTTGCAATCGATAGTGTTTATTTGAAACTAAAAGGATTCTGTCTCTTAAAGATATTTCGACGGGCCTCGTGGCGTAGTCGGTAGTGTAACCGACTTCCGTGCACGAGGTCGTGGGTTCGATTTCCACTCAGCACAAATATTTGTGTGATGAACACAGATATTTGTACTGCGTCTGGGCGTTTTCTATCTATTATATGTATGTATTTACAAAAAAAAAGTAATATATGTATTATATCCGTAATCTGGTACCCATAGCACAAGCGTTAAGCTTAGTTTGGGACCAGAGGACGTTGTGTGAAAATGTCCGTGAATATTTATTTTATTATATTTTTTTTCTAAAAAAAAAATATAATGTGAAGATATAAACTAGAATTTGTGTTGACGGAATTGCTATTTGAATTTATACTCCGTCTATGTTGTTTTTGAATTGTTTTATTGTAACACCACTAAGCACTTCTATGAATATATGTTAGTTTGTGCCATAATTTTGGTTTGCTGCTTTGATCTCGATATTTTTTTAAAATTTCATTCTATGAGATTTTGATACATACTTTTTGATATTTTTTTTGTGGTTAATATGATATTTTGTAAACAATATTTTGATAGCCATTTTGATTCAACTGAAGCACTATCATTTGTAATAAGCTATAAACTAAGCATTCCGTAACATACATTGTTACCATATTTATTGTTATAATTTCTAAATTTACGTTTGTACTTAGTAGTCTGTGCCTTTAAACGTGATATCATGTTTTAATTTAGAATATAAACTTATTCGTTACGTGTTTTTTTTTGTAAATATCATATAATAAAATCACTGGAAAGCTCTGTAGCATTTTATTTTGGATAGTTTCATATTTTTAGTGATTAATAGATACTGTTATGAAGTTTGATCACAACATGCATAAGCAAAGAGCTAACGAAGCCCATGATACTAATATTTTTAGTGCGATGAGCTACCTAAATTCATATTGCATAGTTCGTTAGAGGGCTGGGAAGATGTGTTGATTGAATATTTAAACCATCAATAATATAATACTAAATATCACAAAATTAATGTAGATACGTCTAGTTTACCTAACACAAACATGTCTCAATATGCACAAAAAATAATCATCACCACGGACCCTTTGGCGTGACTACTACTTATTTAATAATTAAATTATCTATCAATAAATCTACTTATCTGCTTCGGTTCTGCAACGGTAGTTTAAGAGACTGCTGATCATGAGGTCTCGGGTTCGATCCCTAGGTTTCAAGCAGTAGTATTATTAAGCTTTTTCGTAAAAAGAAAAATTCTTAGTAGCATTTTGATCTATATATTTAGCACTTGACATGCTCAGCATGTTTAAAAAAATCACGTCATCAAATAGTATGAATTTTAATTGCAAAATTAATCTTACTATATTGGATTAATGCATGTAAATGCGTTCCAATAGATAGCGTTGGTCGTTAAGACAAATGTGATGAGGAAATTGGGTATGACCGTAAGGTAGTACGATAGCTCAGTGGATTAGAGCACTTCCCCGGATAGGAAGGGACGCAGGTTCGATTCCCGATTGTACTAAAGTTCTCTTTGTCCTCATTCACAAATAATAATTCTTTGTAGCAGTCCGGAGCTTGGAAATGCGCCTTCTGAACGGCAATAGGCCCGCACCCTAGTACGTGGGACTTAATCATAGTTGGCGAACCGTGGGTGTGTAATGCACCTCTGCCTATCCCTTCAAGGATACAGGCGTTAACTGTGTTTTTTTATTGAATCTACTTATAGTATTAAACACAAAGTGTTAACTTATAGTAATCATACCAGTAATGGACAAGGAACTAGTCTTTAAGGAACTATTAGTAATCTTGTTATTACGATCCTGTTGAATCAGGCTTGTAAGGTAAAACATTTTATACAGTGAACGAAAAAACATTATATATTTTTTATTGCTTATGATGGCAGACGAGCCACGGCCCACCTGATGGTAAGTGTTAACTGCCGCACATAGACTCAACTACACCGAAAGTATAGTCAAGCCGCTACGCACATTTCATTTCTCAGATGTGAAATGAAAGAACAAATAATGGCTTCTCCATCCATCCATCCATCCATCCATCAGCCTTTCGACGTCCACTGCAGGACATAGGCCTCCCCAAAATGAGGGATAGTGCCGTAAAACATACCGCAATAACGTACACTACATTTTACAAAGATACTAATTGCAGTATCTTATGTTTTACACAACAGAAATAAGATAAACATAAAACTTTGAATAGGTTTTAATTAATTCGCAATTATTAAAAATAAAAATAAGTACCTACTATTATACTAAATGTTGTTTTTAGTGTCCACAATTATTATGGTGTTTACCTTATAATGATTGTAATTATGGCTTAAACAATGGAATGACGTAGTGATTATAGACTCTTTGATGGAATACACAGCAATTAAAAAAAAGCTCGACAGATTGCAGTACATACCTATTATACTCGTAGTACCTACCTATTTTAATTATTTTCTTGTTCTGCCTGAAGGCCTTACGAATGTAATTTTTATTGAATATAGGTAGATTATGACGCTGAAAATAATGCCATTTCTTATAAAAGAAATATTTTACGAAAATTCTATTCGCAATTATTAAAAATAGCTTATTGCTGCCCTGTTCAGTAAGTACAAATTCATTAGGGACTTTTTCTGTATTTTCTAGATAAGTGGATCCGATACGTTTATTAACGTTTAATAAAGACTATCTACATTTACAATGCTTATTTACAACGTCTATAAATTATCAAGTTAGGTACAGTTTTTCATGTCTAGTATTGGCCATATATTTAGCGAGAGTGTGCTTAATCGGTCGTGAAAACAAACAAAAATAGACAGGGGTGACAGAATCCCTGAGTATTAAAAAAATGAGTGTCGTGGAAAAGGTATTTTAAATCATATTTTTGATTGTGGCTGACCGTAGTTTAAAGAGAATAATGTTACATTCCTTTTTTAAATAGAGTGACGATCCAAAATGGACGATCAAAAAGAAATGCGCGGAATGCATTAAAGGGCCAGGGAATGTGATCAAGACGTTGATTATAATGATCTGTATAGGAGTGGTGTTACAACAGGTTAGTAACACAGACTATATTTATTTCTTTATAAATGTGTCATTAATGATTCCAGCATTAGTGCACTAAGGGCACTACTACTCGGGGAAGTACCATCGTTTTATAAATTAACGGTACCTGTTTGTACTGTTGTTCAGCGTTCCTTTTTAACAACCTCATTTTTTAAAAACTTGTAATCTTTTTTATTGGCAATTATAGTAAGAGATAACCATTCATTAGTGAATATAGATAGGTATAATTATTATTATCCATCCATCCATCAGCCTTTCTACGTCCACTGCTGGACACAGGCCTCCTCAAATTGGGGGTATAGTGCCGTAATCGCCACGCTTGGCAGGCGGGTTGGCGATCGCAGTGGATGTTGTTAATACTCGAAGGAGTGCTGCTGCCCACTCCCCCCGATATTACCTCAGTCGTCTCCTACGACTCCCATGGGTGGAGAGGGGTGGAACAATTCTAAAGCCGGCCCCACACGGCCAATTATTATTATACTTACCTACAATCACATTCGGATGAATGGTGGATAATAACAGCCACCCTGTTTTTACCTGGTTCAGGTATGCATGTGCAATGTGCATTACATATGTAGGTAGGTACTATTGCCCTGTTTTAAATATGGATTGGAGGATACAATCTCGTGTTAGCGATCAGCAAAATATACTACATATTGGGTCCAAACGGGTAGGTGCCACCGTCTGATCTTGACTAACTGTGCAACACCTCTTGATCTATATTTTAGCACTTGACATGCTCAGCTACTCTTTAAGTACAAATTATAATTTGTACTTCTTAAGCTTTGTGAATAAGGAAAAAAAGTATTTTAATACGAGCGGGAAACGAATCTGTCCAGGGAAGTGCTCTAATCCACTGAGCTATCGTACTATTTCTAGAAATACCGAATTTTCTCATCCAATTTGTCTTAACGACCAACGCCATCTATCGGCAATGCATTTACATGCATTCATCCAATGTAGTAAGTTTAATTATGCAATTAAAATTCATACTATTTGATCCATATTTTAGCGCTCGATATGCTCAGCTACTCTAAAAGAAAGGGTTCAGTTCCCGCTTCCGGAAAGGAAGGGACGCAGGTTCGGTTCCCGCTCGTACTAAAATACTCCTTTTCCTTATTCACAAATTATAATGTGAAGCACCTCGATGTGTTTTGGTAGTAGTGGAAGATAGGCGTCTATTCTTATTTTTTTACTACTTGGGTGGCGAACAAACATACGGTCCACCTGATAGTAAGCGGTTACTGTAGCCTATAGAGGCTAGCAGAGGCATCACTCGAGCGTCGCCAACTCCAAGGAAAGGGATTGGAGCTGGATGGGAAGAATAATAAGGAGAGGATAGGTAGGATACTAAGGAGAGGATGGGCAGGATAAGGATAGGGAGGGGGTTTGGGCCTCGAGCACTCTCACTCACCGTACGAAACACAAAGGTAGGTACCATTCTTACACGCTTATCTTATGTGAGAGGGTGGTACTTCCTGGATTGAGCCGGGCTGGCTTGATTCACGCTGGGATAAGTAAGCCTTTAGCATTTCTTCATTGATTACCAGCCGCAAAATCAAATTGTAAGCTGATGATTGGCAACATTGTTATTATTAACTAGTAACTTACCATCAGGTGGGCCAGGGTAATACCATCACTAATTCCTAAACTACCATAAACTATAAAAAAGACTGATCTACCCGGTTTACAGTAGGATCTATAATTTATGTCTCTAGATCACTGCATGCGTCAAAAAACTGATCGACATTCCAATAACGACGTACACGCATTTTGACTTCAACAAGACCCTCATGTACCCGAGCGTCACGTTTTGTAGAGAACCACCTTATAAATTTGGGAAAATGCTGGTAAGTAACTCTGAACTTAATTGGATAACTTAGTTATAAAACTAGGTAAATGTTCAAAATATACTTAGACACAATGAAAAAACCAAAGTTCAATTGAAGGTCCTGCTGTACTTCTGTAGTCTACCATTTTCTTTGGTAAACTCCAATGCGGATCCCATATTGAAAAATTGTTAAGTAGGCTTAGCTTAGTGGCATATGCAGTAAAGACAATTTAAGTAATCCTTTTTGTTAAGGCGGGAGAAATATTACCTAACCACACATCCCGTAGTTCGGGGTAACGCACAGGGTAGTGTGGGGCACTCACCCACTAATTAAACGTCTATATTTGCGGACCACTGGAACTGTATGACATTCTTCAGTGGTCCGTCAGTGAGAGTAGCCCCTCTCGAGTACCTTCTGTTAGCGTTCGCACAATCGCAGGAGGCATTAGAGGTGAGGACGTGCCGTTTAAGGACCTCTTGAACCTGTTCGAAAAGCACTTTTTAACTAAACGCGTGGGATTTGCGGAACACATACCCAGTGGTCAGGAAGGTAAGCGGTCTAACAGCGCACGTTACTTTCTCAACGTAGAGGAAGCACTACGCGATTGCTTTATCATGGGTATGGACTGAGAAGGGCAAGCTCTACGGACAGCACTTGTCAAAGTTAACAATAACGAAAATGCTGGAGGAAAACATTCGTCGGGCCCAGGTAGGCGCTGCCGTTGAAGCGACCGCTGGGAGCGCGGCTGTCGACGACCAGGTGCTAATGTTGTGAAAAGTGGAAAAAGTGAGTCAAAGCTGAATCATAAGTCTTCTGAATGTCGGATATCCAAATGTCTAGTATGTATGTAAAAAAAAATGTAATTAAAGGGGCCATTTACATAAAATGTGCCCAGGAAAGATGAATTGTATAAACAAGAGAACTAGTGACGAGGACGATGACTCGACGGTGAGTCATTTAATACTCGTCTCGTTAAGTTAAGGAATAACCACGGAGCAAATTTTAACACATAGAGGAAAGCCCAAGCAACTGTGCACTGTGGACTGTGAATCAACTAGGTCCTGACGTCATCGCAGTAGGCGTGGCTTAATCAGTGTATTGTCGGCGTTCGTCCTGTGCACAGCTCCCTACTCGTGGAGTAAAAAAGTTCTGTGGCTCCCTGACAACGTTCCCATTTTCATGGTAATAAAAATCACGCGTCGAAATCTCGACTAATCAGGATTCATGCGTCGCTCTGATCAATCACAATGACTCGAAACGACGAACGTTTCGTTTTTCATTCTAAGTGGGCAGGTAGTTAACACCCGACTCCGTTGTGATTGCACCTAATCTCCTCCGTCATAATCGAAATTAAAGATCGTCAAAATGTTTTTGACTTTAGGAATATGGACTTTATTCTCATCCTCGCTTCACGTCTACCTGGACCAACTTCGACTTCGCCAATGTCAGTCTCGACCAACTTTGGGAGGACATCACGTTCAATGAAACTGACATGTTTGTGCACGCTGGGCTTGACGGACTTTTGGAGAGTAAGATTTTGGATGTATTTTTTATATTATACGTCTCTCTAAGCTCTCTGGTACTTTAACCATTGTTCTAATTAGTGGTGGGATGTAACCGGTGACAATAGGCTATGCATGTAGTGCGTGCGTGAGTGCACGTGCGTGTATGTATACGCCTGGATAGCGTTTTCCGTTTTTGCACTTAGTGGGAGAGCGCGCGTGCGTGTTCGTGTCTGATTTTTTTAACCCTTTTTCTGTCCGCCTATTGGGATATTCTCCTGTCAGAGTGAAAGGGATTAGGCCATAGTCCACCACGCTGGCGGGTTGGTACACTTCACAAGCCGTCGAGAAAATCTCTCAGGTATGCAGATTTCCTCACGATATTTTCCTTCACCGAGCAGCAATAAATTGTAAACAAATACCATTTCGAAAATTCAGAGATATTACGAGGTCTGAACCTTGGACTCGGGATCGAACTACGAGTATATACCTACCACTGTCTTTGCAGTCCTTGGTTTTACTGCTAGACTATCACTAGGTTTCTAGAAATAGTTAAGTCCAGTACATAGGCATAGCGCATGGGTTTAATCATCTAAGGATTCGTGTTTTTGTTTACAAATTATCACTTCTTAGTGCAAGATAGTGAAAAAACACCTGGTATCCCTATTACTCTGAGAGAAGATCAACTCCCAACAGTGGGACAATAACGGGTTTTGAAAAACTGCATGGATGGTGGAGTGGTTCAATCCCCACACATGACAACTCTTTGTGTGATCTACAAATGGTTATTTGAGTCTGGGTGTACTTTGTGTCCGTGAAATTGTATGTTTGTAAAGTCCCCCGCGATACAAGGATTACTCCTTAGTGCAGGGTGTTACCCTTTACAAAAAAGCGTCGCAACGCTAACGGCCGATTTTACCCTCCCTCCGCATTAGATGTTTTACATCAAAAAAATAGACGTCGCGGGACGTCTAGCAGATGTGAAAACATCGAAATTACTTTGTAGAAATAAAATGATTATAACTTAACAAGTACTCCTCAATACGAATCAAACTAGTATAAACTCGATAGGATTGCGTAGTTTCATTACAAAGTTACATTGCCAACCTTCCAGCTCCATCGTCGGACCCTAGATACCATCTAGAGACAAAGTACTTGTCAAGGCAAATCATACGAGCCCAAACTCGATGGAGTTATGTCGTTTTATAACGGAGTTCCTATTGCCACCTTCTGGCTCCATAATCAGACCCTGGATACCATCTAAAGACAAAGTAATCGTCAAGACGAATCAAACGATTCCAAACTCGATGGGGTTGCATCATTCCATTGCAGAGTTACTGTGATCACCTTCCAGCTCCATCATCAGATCCCGGATATCATCTAAGACTGGAGTACTAGTCAAGACATTTCAAATGAGCCCTAACTCGATTGGGTTGCGCCATTTAAGTACAGAGTTTCGCATGGCCACCTTCCAGCTCCATCAGCAGACCCTGGATACTATCTAAAGACAAAGTACTCATCAAGACGAATCAAACGAGTCCAAACTCGATGGGGTTGCGTTGTTTCATTATAGAGTTACTGTGGTCACCTTCCAGCTTCATCATCAAACCCGAGATACCATCTAGAGACAAAGTACTTGTCAAGACGAATCATACAAGCCCAAACTCGATGAGGTTGCGCCGTTTCATTATAGAGTTCCTATGTCCACCTTTGTTGTGCTTTAGAATTATCCCACCTCTCTCTACCCATGGGAGTCGTAAGAGCTGACTGAGGGAATACCGGGGGAGTGGGCAGCAGCACTCCTTCGAGTATAAATAACATTCAGTGCAATCGCTAACCTGCCTGCCAAGCGTGGCGATTACGGCACTATCCCCCATTCTTGGGGAGGCCTATGTCCAGTAGTGGATGTTAAAAGGCTGATGGATGGATGTCCACCTTCCAGTTCCATCATCATATCAGCTCCATGTCATTATAATATTGCATTTTCACGTGATATACATATACGTATAAAATTTCAGCTCAATCGGAAACCGGGAAGTGTGTCAAATTTTACTTGCCACCTGGATACCGTATGCAGATTTCCTCACGATATTTTCCTTCACCGAGCAGCAATAAATTGTAAACAAATACCATTTCGAAAATTCAGAGATATTACGAGGTCTGAACCTTGGACTCGGGATCGAACTACGAGTATATACCTACCACTGTCTTTGCAGTCCTTGGTTTTACTGCTAGACTATCACTAGGTTTCTAGAAATAGTTAAGTCCAGTACATAGGCATAGCGCATGGGTTTAATCATCTAAGGATTCGTGTTTTTGTTTACAAATTATCACTTCTTAGTGCAAGATAGTGAAAAAACACCTGGTATCCCTATTACTCTGAGAGAAGATCAACTCCCAACAGTGGGACAATAACGGGTTTTGAAAAACTGCATGGATGGTGGAGTGGTTCAATCCCCACACATGACAACTCTTTGTGTGATCTACAAATGGTTATTTGAGTCTGGGTGTACTTTGTGTCCGTGAAATTGTATGTTTGTAAAGTCCCCCGCGATACAAGGATTACTCCTTAGTGCAGGGTGTTACCCTTTACAAAAAAGCGTCGCCACGCTAACGGCCGATTTTACCCTCCCTCCGCATTAGATGTTTTACATCAAAAAAATAGACGTCGCGGGACGTCTAGCAGATGTGAAAACATCGAAATTACTTTGTAGAAATAAAATGATTATAACTTAACAAGTACTCCTCAATACGAATCAAACTAGTATAAACTCGATAGGATTGCGTAGTTTCATTACAAAGTTACATTGCCAACCTTCCAGCTCCATCGTCGGACCCTAGATACCATCTAGAGACAAAGTACTTGTCAAGGCAAATCATACGAGCCCAAACTCGATGGAGTTATGTCGTTTTATAACGGAGTTCCTATTGCCACCTTCTGGCTCCATAATCAGACCCTGGATACCATCTAAAGACAAAGTAATCGTCAAGACGAATCAAACGATTCCAAACTCGATGGGGTTGCATCATTCCATTGCAGAGTTACTGTGATCACCTTCCAGCTCCATCATCAGATCCCGGATATCATCTAAGACTGGAGTACTAGTCAAGACATTTCAAATGAGCCCTAACTCGATTGGGTTGCGCCATTTAAGTACAGAGTTTCGCATGGCCACCTTCCAGCTCCATCAGCAGACCCTGGATACTATCTAAAGACAAAGTACTCATCAAGACGAATCAAACGAGTCCAAACTCGATGGGGTTGCGTTGTTTCATTATAGAGTTACTGTGGTCACCTTCCAGCTTCATCATCAAACCCGAGATACCATCTAGAGACAAAGTACTTGTCAAGACGAATCATACAAGCCCAAACTCGATGAGGTTGCGCCGTTTCATTATAGAGTTCCTATGTCCACCTTTGTTGTGCTTTAGAATTATCCCACCTCTCTCTACCCATGGGAGTCGTAAGAGCTGACTGAGGGAATACCGGGGGAGTGGGCAGCAGCACTCCTTCGAGTATAAATAACATTCAGTGCAATCGCTAACCTGCCTGCCAAGCGTGGCGATTACGGCACTATCCCCCATTCTTGGGGAGGCCTATGTCCAGTAGTGGATGTTAAAAGGCTGATGGATGGATGTCCACCTTCCAGTTCCATCATCATATCAGCTCCATGTCATTATAATATTGCATTTTCACGTGATATACATATACGTATAAAATTTCAGCTCAATCGGAAACCGGGAAGTGTGTCAAATTTTACTTGCAAGATTTGAACGCGACAAGTACAATAAAAGCGTCGCCACGCTAACAGCCGATTTTACCCTCCCTTCATTAGATATTTCACATCAAAAATTCCATTTATTTCCAGATGTAGATCTCAAAGCTACAATGGGTTTCGTCCTAGGCCGCTGTTTCACCATGAGTCCCAAGATCGCGAGCACTGACGCTTCCATTGAATCTGGTTATTCGGTGACGTTGCAGCACACGGCCGAGGATATCGTCACAACCACCAGTGTCTTGCCACCTGGATACCATGTGTATATTCATTACACAAGAGAACCTTTTACTGGTGCGTATGAATGCGTATTCACCTTTAATCCTCGAACCAAATTTAAAATTTTGACAAGTATTTCAAGAAAAATATACTTTAACACAAAGTGTGAAAATGTGAAATTAAAAAAAATAACAGTCATAGCAGGATTTGAATCTGTATCTCCTGGACTACCGTCCCAGGTGCTTTGCCAATTCAGCCATCGTGACAATGGCTTGGAACTGCGAATTGCGATAATACATTCATTCTTAAAGTCTTGGGTGACACCTTCTATGGCTAAGCATGTCAAATGCTCAATAAATATAATAAAATATCAAAATAAAAATATATCTACTTGTTTTCACACAAATATAAGCGCAATTTATACCTTCTTACCTACAGTCGTGGTCAACTAATTAGGGACAATCTCTAGTTGAGCCAAATTGTGAATTATTTTTTATTTTCCAACGAGTCTTAACAATATTCCATATCTTTTACATGTAAGTTTAGTCATTGATGTGCCCGATTATAAGAGGTGATCCATTTCGAGGTTCCCTGCTTTTTTAAAGAAAAAAACACAGAAAATTCAAATTGAATGGAGAATGTTTATTATCATTTGAAAGAACATTCTTTGGCATTTATTTTTTGAAGATTATGTCTATCAAATGTTGGCCGTTGCTACGTCGCAGATTCCATCCGTTGAGTCCAACTAACAACTTCTTAAACATTAAACCTCTTTACAGTATAGCTGATAGATTATCATAGTGCTATTTGTTCAAAGAATGCTGGCTGGCCATTGAATTAGGGACACTGAGGTAGGTATTGCGTTCTAATTTCAGAATTTGAATCTTAATACTTTTTTATTTCTTCTCTTATTGTTTTGTGGTTGTTTTGGCGGCAATCCAGATTTTTTAATTTTAAGTTTTGAGTATTATTTTGAAGAAAATGGGCAAAAATAAAAGTTGCGATCCATCACTACGAAAAATTATCATGAAGTTTGTCGAGCGTGGTTGGTCATACCGAAGGATAGCACAACATTTAAATTGTTCAATAACTATGGTATGCAATGCAGTGCAACATTTCAGGCGCTATAACACAGCTTTAAATGTGTCCAGAACAAAAAGATCGAGAAAAACAACTCCGCAAGAAGATAGAATCATAACCAGGTTAGTTAAGAAAGATCCGTTTCTAGGCTCTATTTTAATAAAACACGAAGTGTTTGGGGCAGATGAAAGAGCCGGTGTATCAGGGAGAACCGTTCGACGACGTCTGGTAGAAGCAGGGTTGTTCGGAAGAGTGGCTCGCTAAGTACCGTTGTTGAAGAAAGAACATAGAAATGCTCGTTTGGCGTTTGCTCGTAAATATGGACATTGGACCTACGCCCAATGGCAACATGTATTATTCTCTGACGAGATCAAAGTTAATTTGATTTCTTCAGATGGAAGGCAATATGTACGGCGTCCTGTAAAAGCGGAAATGAATCCAAGATTCACAAAAAGCAGGTGAAACATGGCGGTGGAAACATTAAAATGTGGGGTTCATTTTCTGGACGTGGAGTGAGACCTGTGAGGAAAGTTCAGGGTAACTTAGACCAACATCAATACAAGGCAATATTTGAAGAAACTATGCTTCCCTATGCTGAGGAGCATCTCTCTATTATATGGACGTTTCAGCAGGATAACGACCCGAAACATACCGCCTGTTCAGTCGGTGCTAGATTGGCCAGCAAATAGCCCGGACCTCAACCCAATTGAGCACCTTTGGCACGAAATCAAGAAAAAAGTTGCCACTTATCGTACTACAACTTTAGATGAACATAATGAAGCTTTTTGTGAGGCATGGGCAAACATTCCTGTCGAAACATGTCAGAAACTGATAATGTCTATGCCAGATCGGTGTCAAGCGGTAATTACTAACAAAGGTTTTGCTACTGGGTATTGATTTTACACGTAATAAAATGGAGCTGTTAAAGATATTATAATACTGCAGATTATTAGTTTTGTTTAACTCTATTATTCATTATACTTTGCAGTTCCGGATTTACCACGTAGCAAGAGTAGCAAATGCTACGGGCCCCGCGAATTCGGGGGCCCCGCGCTACAACGCCTGTCTGACCGTAAAAAAAATACTTTGGAAAATCCAAAAGTGCACGCCTCATAATCTTCATTTTTCACAATAAAATTGATTATTTGATAAGTAACTAATAATGTATTGGTCTTTTTAAGTAGTTTTCAATAAATCTCCTAGATAGCGCTATTTTCAAAAAGTACTGTGGTTTTCATGTCTTATACGCCATTTAGCGCTAATTTTAAGACGTACTTCTATATTGGTCTATAGAAATAGTTCTCACGAAATAAGGATATCGCTGGTTTTAGTATCGCGTCGAGCGTAAATATTCACAATTTTTATTTGTTTATTTAATAACAATTAATCCACATCGAATCAGACCGTGAAAAGTGATACGGCTCTATACGTAGTTATACTGTATCATAAAAGAAAAAAAAATACTTGATTAGTAAAGTATTTCGAACGTTACCTATCGTGTTAACATACATTACCTACAACACACGGACGTCCAAGACAGAACTTTTTTAAACAGTTTTTAACTACCTAGTTTAAATAACAAAAATGACATCAAAAATATATACAAAAAAATACTAAAAAAAAACTACTAAAAAGAAACTAGAACTACTACTACTAAAAAGAAACTAGAACTACTAGAAAAAATACTATTTTTAACACTCATGGTGTTAAAAATAGTATTTTTTCTTGATATGTGTGTGTATACATATATTATTTTACAAGTGCAATATATGATAAATAGAGACATTTTAAGATTGAAAAATCTACTGTTCTGCATGAAACGAGAGTAGTAACCATCTCAACGCTTCGCTTATGAGGCGTGCAATAAGTTTAGATAAGCGTAAAATATCTTGCATGCCTTATACGCGAAACGCTTCAATCCCGCCTGAATATCTAAAACTCGATTTCGTAACGTTAAATCGTAGGTATATGTTTGAGTTTGATTGTTCGTATGTAACTTTGATTGTACCTAATAAATATTTAAAATAATATAAGTTTGAACTATTTTAATACCCAAAGTTAAAAAAAAACCAACCATTTTTGATCTATATTTTTTAGCAGTTGACATGCTCAGCTACATTTTGAAGTACAAATTATTTGTGAATGAGGAAAGAGAGATTTTTAGTACAGGCGGGAAACGACTCCCGCAAATAATTTTTACTTTAAAAAGCCAACCAATTTGATTTGTAAAAGTCATAAAAAAATATAGGGAGTTTATTTCAAAAACTAGTATCATTACACGCACACGGTATACGTGTTCCTATCCTACATAGTAGCTCCAGGTTGTCACGCACACACATTTTCGGTTTTATCTCTAATCTGAGTTTAATACCATAAACTTGAGAACCTAAATCAAACCAAGGGCCTCTTGGCTGAATTTGCTACAGGCCCCGCGCTGGCTTAATCCGGCGCTGATACTTTGCTGTCCTTAATTAAATGTCCAGCTACAGAATTGTATCTTAAAATTTACATGTATATGTTTAACCTTTGATATTTTATCTATTTATTTAATCTTTTATTTACACGAAGCCTGTCAAATCTATGATATCCAATTACAAGTAATAAGAAAAAACTTTAAAGAATTAGCATTTTGGGCACATTGCCTGTCATTGGCAATGTCGTATACGTTGGTATGTCTATTGGCAACTCTATATATATAGAGTGCTGCTTCAATGAATATTGCTAGTCTGTATCTATACTATTATAAAGCTGTAACAGAACTCTGTTTAGTACATTGAAGACATTTGAGAAAAAATGACTGTATATTAGGCCATGAGAGTGTCTTTAAACCGAAAACCATTTTTTTTTTACAAATTTTGTCTGTTTGTCTGTTGATCTGTTGGACGTTTGTTTGTAAACATCACTCAAAACTACTGAACGGATTTTTATGAAACTTTTTTGTTACATAGCTCTTGATTAGACTTAAAAACTGGAACAGCTACAGATACGTTTTATCTCGCAACGATATTGGGAACCTGAGATACAATCTAAAAACCTAGCGTTTATCTGCGGTGGAGCCGTGGGCAAAGGCTATAGTAGTTAATAGTTCATTATAGTGATTGGATTAATATATATATTAAACATTTTGATCTGTATTTTAGCAATTGACATGCTGAGCTACTTAAAGAACAACTTATTTGTGAATGTGGAAAAAGAGAAGTTTAGTGCGAGTGCCATCAAATAGTATGAATTTTAATTGCAAAATTAAACTTACTATATTGGATTAATGCATATAAATGCATCCTATAGGTGGCGGGAGTCGTAAAGATAAATGTGATGTGGAGGTTGGGAACGCCCAACGGTCAGCGCGATGGCTTAGCAGTCTAGAGCACTTCCCCAGATTGGAAGAGGAAAAAAAGAAGAAAGACCTATTGTTGAGATAATTTGTTCTTTATAATGTACGAGTATATTGTTATAGTTTCTATTTCTATAATATTGTACTTAATTTCAGAAGTAACAGTATACAATGGAGGCCTGGTGGACTTATTATACGTCAACGTTGGTGAGACTTTGCAAGTTAAACTGAAGGTCGATCAATACACAAAGATTAGTAGCGAGGAAGATCCTTGCGTCAGTGAACTTAACTATAGCGCGAATGCTGTGAGTGGACTTTTGATTGAGACTCATAACTTCCCCGATTTGAAGGGACGCAGGTTTGAATCCTGCTCGCAGTAAATGTCTCTTTATTCACATATTTGTGAAATATTTTCAAATAGCTGAGCAATTTAAGTAAAAGTCTGCACAGATGGCGGAGTGTTTTAGATACCGGCCTCCCGTCCGAGTGTTATGGGTTCGATTCCCACACAGGACAACTCTTTGTGTGATCCACTAATGGTTGTTCTAAGTCTGAGTGTACGTTATGTCCGTGAAAATGTATGTTTGTAAAGTCCCCCGCGATACAAGGATTATTCTTTAGTGCAGGGTGTAGTCTTTAAAAAAATTACTTAAATACAAATCACAAGAATACCGTATAAAGAGTAGTTACCTTTAAAGAACAAATTATTTGTGAAATGTGGAAAAAGAGAACTTTAGTGCGAGCGAGAATCGAACTAGCGTCCATTCCAATCTGGGGATGTGCTCTAACCGCTAAGCCATCTCACTGACCAATGGCAATTCCCAATCTTCACGTCAACGGTTACATTAATGCGACGTGAAGATTGGGAATTGCCATTGGTCAGTGAGATGGCTTAGCGGTTAGAGCACTTCCCCTGTGGAAGGTGAGAAGATGGCGTGGGTCATAAAGACAAATTTTGTCTTAATGACCCACGCCACCTATCGGAATCATTTACATGCATTATAATATATTTACCCTGCCTCTGTGGTGCAGGGGTAGTGTGAGCGACTGCTGATCATGAGGCCTCGGGTTCGATCTCTGGGTCAGGCAGTGAGCTTTTTCGTAAAAAGAAAAATTCTCAGCAGCAGCCCGTAGTTTGGAAATGTGCCTGGTAGACGGTGGTAGGCTCGCCCCTATTACGCGGGACTTAAAGATAGCTGGCGAATCGTGGGTGTGTAATACACCTTTGCCTAACCCTACAGGAATACATGCGTGATGCTATATAAATACCCTCTTTGTCTATTGCATATTGAAAGACTAGTACTTATTGAGTAACCTCCAGTCTTGCGTCGGAGCTGATACACATATTTCTTTCTAATATTTATATTATTATTTATCAGTGTACCACACAGTACGTTTGGGAGCAGAGCGCAAAAGTCGTGGGATGTTCGGGACCTTGGATGGAAAGTGAGCTACCCAGGTGTGACAACTACTCCACTATGAGCGCACTCATCACCAATTATATGAAGTAAGTGACATATGAACAATTGCTCGTTGTCGCATAATCCGAAGAATCCGTAAAATATGAAGAGCAGAGTAAAAGCCGTTGTGTTTTCTGAGACCGCTGGAGTACCTAACAACCTCCATTCTGATCTTTTCTTTATTTCTTCTTCACTAGCGCTTTTCTTAGAGTTGACAACGTGTCGCTCTAGTTGAGGCTGCGGGGAGATGGATCGGGGAACTTTCGCCACCCGCATGGCTTCCCGTGAAGGTGTGACGCTCTGTGTGTAGATGCGTTGCTCAATAGAGGGTAGCCGAAAGGGTAAGCCTCCGGCGGACCACTAAAGTAATGTCACACAGTTCCAGTGGCCCACCAGTACAGGCGGAGAGACTGCACACGGTGGGTTTATTTAGTGGGTGAGGGCCCCACACCAGCTCAAACGTTTGCCCCGAACGATGGGGTGTGCGGTTAGGTACATTTTCTCCCACCTTAACAATAAAGAGGGTTGACAATGTGTAAGGGATAACTATAGTGTTGCTCTATAGGCTACGGTAAATTACCATAAAAAAAAAACAGGACGAATAGCCAGTACCGGTGATGATGATCCTAATACATTTGCGCAGCACATACGGCACTCATGACTGTGACGAGTGCCCGAGGACCTGTCGTTCCTACCTGTACAACGGGTACGTGACCGACAGGCAGAAATTCTACACCTGGGACAGCGGCTCTAGGACCTGGTTCGTAAGCGCTGGATCGGATTTACAAACCCATGTAAGTGATTTTCTGTTTTATTATCTTTTATGGCCTGCTTGGACTTTTATTTTATTTTATTAAAAGAGACTTTTGACATCCGTTTTAAATGAAATAAAGCTTACATTACTCGAAATGCGATCTCTGCGGAAAAAACGACGATTCTTACGAGTAGGTATGAAAGAGACTATTGGTGTAAAGATGCGAAAGTGAATGCTCTGATGGTTCGGAAATGTGGATAGAATGCCGGATGAGCGACTGATTAGGAAGATATACAATGCTAAAGTGGAAGGATGTAGGTACAGAAGGAGAACGAGATTCACCTACCTAGACCAAATCGATCATGTATTGAAGGAAGGGTGGATTCAGGAGTGTCCGGAACCGGCGACCATGTATGAAGAGAATCATGAATGGTGAGGAAGTGATAAATGTATGCAAGAAAATATCTTTTAAGCACTCTGTTCTTTCTGTCTACCCCGCAAGCGAGATGGCGTATACATACTAATACAAGCGAGATGCCGTATATACATATAGGCGATAACATGATAGTAAGTAAGTGCATTACTCCAAAGCATCTATCTAGTGGTGAAAACCGTATAAAAAGCCATTCACTAATTTTCACAAAGGGGGGGCAATGCCATAATCGCCACGCTTGGCAGGCGGGTTGGCGATCGCAGAATGGTGTTAAACGTTTCCCAGGAGTATGCTGCTGCCCATTCCTCTGGTGCTCCCTTAGTCGGTTTTTACGACACCCGCGGGCTAGTAAGGGGTGATGACATATCGTATTCTTAATCCGTCACCACACGGAAATCAATGAAAATAAATAGACAATTTGATAGAAAAGTTATATAACTAAATAAACAGAAAAATGCCAATTTCTTGGTTATCACGGACGAGGCTTTTGCTCAACACTAGGTAGAATACAGACACGAAATGTTTCATGAGAACGGTTTTAAATCCATATTACTATTTAAGCTATATAGCTTAAAGGTGATTTTTTTTACCCGCCGTGGGTGGCGAACAAGCATACGGTCGACCTGATAGTAAGCGTTTAGATATTTTTATATATGTTTCTAGCATTTTGAATTGGCAAAGCATCTGGACGGTATCCAGGAGATGCAGGTTCAAATCCTGCTCGTGACTGTTATTTTCGATTTCACATTTTTCACTTTGTGTTTAATGTATAGTGCTAAGCATGTCAAATGCTGGAAGTACCTATATATAAAAATATCTAAATAATTATAGGGTTTGCGTCATTATTAGGTAAATATCTTAATTGTAAAATTAAGTACCTGGTCGGTATAATGTATGAAAATACTTTCGACAGATGGCGCAGGCGTCACCCAAAGACGTTAAGTATGAATGTGTTATCGAAAGTAGCAGTCAGGAGCAATTGTCACGATGACTGAATTGGCAAAGCACCTGGACGGTATCCATGAGATACAGGTTCAAATCCTGCTCGTGACTTTTATTTTCGATTTCACATTATTCACTTTGTGTTTAATGATAGTAAGCGGTTATTGCAACCTATAGACGCTAGCAACACTTGGGGCATCATTCGCGCGTCGCAATTTTCAAGGTATATAGGAAGGATAACAAGGACAAAATAGGATGGCTACTAAGGGGAGGATAAGTAGGATAATAAAGAAAGGATCGGAAGAATAATAACTAGCTACTAAGGGGAGGATAAGTAGGATAATAAAGAAAGGATAGGAAGAATAATAACTAGCTACTAAGGGGAGGATAAGTAGGATAATAAAGAAAGGATAGGAAGAATAATAACTAGCTACTAAGGGGAGGATAAGTAGGATAATAAAGAAAGGATAGGAAGAATAATAACTAGCTACTAAGGGGAGGATAAGTAGGATAATAAAGAAAGGATAGGAAGAATAATAACTAGCTACTAAGGGGAGGATAAGTAGGATAATAAAGAAAGGTTAGGTAAGTATAGAGAAGGGGTATGGGCCTCCGGGGCACTCACTCACCATACCTTTTACCATAGTACCTACCATTGTATCACGCTAATCTTCTGTGAGAGGATAGTACTTGCCCAATCGAGCCGGCCCATTCGTGATCGGATAAGCAAGGTTTCGTATAAAAAAGATTTCTTTGATTTAACATTCGCTAAATAAAATGGTGAGCAACGGCTTTACGGTACTCTTAGTATACCTAGTTGATTAATTGATCACTTTATGAACAGATAAACCGTCCCTTGACTACCATCACCATAAGCTGTGAAAGGCCATGTTTTTTTGCTTTTGCAGCTGTACCTTCATTTCAACAGTATGATGGTATCCGTTTATGAAGAACGATTTAACTACGACTGGAATTTGTTTGTGTCTGACCTTGGCGGTAGTGTCGTAAGTATCTTTATACAACTAAAATGGCATACTAGCACTAGGTCCGTAAGCGGTTCTGACCCAAACTGCCACCAGCGACTGGGGCGGCGCAGGCGCGAGTACTTGCGCCTTATACTGCCCTAGCTGAGGCTGCGGGTGGATGGACCGGAGAACGTCCACCACCCGCAAGGCCTCCTGCGAAGGTGCGACGCTCCGTGTGCGGATGCGTCGCTCAGTAGAGGGTACCCGAAAGGGTAAGCCGCCGGCGGTCCACCGAAGGAATGTAACATAGTTCCAGTGGCCCGCCAATAAAGGCGGAGAGACGGCACACGGAGGGTTTCTTTAGTGGGTGAAGGCCCCACACCAGCCTGTTCGTTGCCCCGAACGACGGGGTGTGCGGTCAGGAACATTTTTTCCCGCCATAACAAAAATAAAGAAGGTCCGTAAGAGGTTACCGTAGCCTATAAACACTAGGGTATGAGCTAAGCTTGAGAGCAAGTAGAAAGAGAGAATTCGACAAGCTTAGACCTCTCTGAAAATTAACAGTAGAAATTGTTCCAAAGAATTCGTTCTTGTTGACTACAAAACTCTTTAAGCAAGACCTAATCCTGAACATACTACACGCAAACCTACTCATTAAAGTATTTTGGTCTGTATTTTAGCACTTGACATGCTCAACTACTTTTAAAGAACAAATTATTTGTGAATGTGGAAAAAGAAAGCTTTACTGCGAGTGGGATTCGAACCTGCGTCCCTTTCAATCCAGGGAAATGCTCTAGACAGCTAAGCCATCGCAGTCACCGACGGTGATGCGCAATTTCCACTTCACAATTGCTTTTGCATGTCGATAGATGTCGTAAGTCGTAATTACGCCATCTATCAATGTATGATGAATGCAATAATTTTTTCTTTAAAACTTATCAAAGTTCATCTTAAAATAGGATAAGAATGCTTTAGATATTTTTTCACAGGACGGGATCTATTGTGAGTAAACGGTAGAGAAAGTTTCTCGGCGACAAGAGCGTGTGAATTCTGCTGAACTATCAACACCGAAATGGCTTGACGCAAATTATAGGAAGACTTTATAACAATAGCACAGCGTACCAGCTGTACCTCGCAGTATCTACTCTACTGCGTATTATTTAACAAAAAATTATTGCTAATGATGGCAGACGAGCCACGGCCCACCTGGTGGTAAGTGGTAACCGACGCTCATGGACTCAACTATACCAAGAGTATTGTTAAGCCACTGCGCACCAATTCATTTCTCAGATATTAAATGAAAGAATAAACGGCTGTCTTTTGCTACAGCCAATACACACTGACGTGCTTCATGGTCGATCACACATCAGGAGACGGTGGTACCGACCCGTTCGAACCCGATAGCAAGTGAGTACTCTCACTTGGTACCCAGCCCTACCACCAGTAATGCAATGGGTGATAATTGCTTACTTCCCTTAGTCGCCTTGTATAACAGCCACCGAAAAGGTTGGGGTGTTGACACTTGTATTCTTAAATAATAATAATATTAACTCTTTATTGTACACCAGAAAAAAGAAACAAGAAAATATATGTAAGTATTAAATTGATTAAGTACAATTGGCGGTCCTATCGCACAAGGCATGTCTTAAGTTCTTAGACTGTCACCACACGGAAAATTCTTCAATTTCTAAATAAGCACGTCATGCATGTGTATTAGTGAACCACTGGAACGTTCCTTGGAAACAAACCCTTTCACGTTTTGCATAAAGTAATATTAGTAACTTGTAACGCCATCTATGATAGATAAAGAGAACTATTTAGACACTTGTGACTGATGTTGATTCAAACATTGTTGTTTCAGGGATTTCTTCTAGGGCTTTCAGTACTAGGCCTCTTAGAGATATGTGGGAAGACTTGGAAGATATTCTTAAGCCCCTTCATCAAGAGTAAAAAGGCTGGCAGCGTGACGTCTACTGACACTGTTGATGTGAAAACGAGACAGGAGTATATAGATGAATGGAATCCGAAGATTATAGATTAATAATCGCTTTGATACTTTAAACTTTTGCATAATATTATACTTATATTTAATAACACATATAAAAAGTCTATACGCGTTTCAAAATAGTTTTATTACTACCAACCTTTTTTTGTTTGTTTAGGCGGGGAAAATGTACTTAACCGCACACCCCGTCCTTAGGGGAGTGTGGGGACCTCACTCACTAAATAAACCCGCCTTGTGCCATCAGAATCTCTCCGCATTGCTTCAGTGGTTTATTACTACCAACCTGAACGTGTCGGCTGAATTATACAAAATTGATGTTTTTTTTACTGCTACAAAGTTGGCGCACAAGCATATTATGGCGTGATAGTAAGTAGTCACCGTAGCCTATACATACTAGTAATACCAACAATCTTGCGTTGCCGACTCCAATGGATAGGTAAGGATGCGAAGAGGAATTATCATAAAGTGGGGATTGGGAGATGGGTTGATAGGATGATAGTGTAATACGAGGAAAAAGGTTCATTGGCCTTAAGGCAAAAATAATACCAGAATAAAATCTATGAGAGAATTGTACATCCCTTCCCGGTTGAAACGTGGTATTTTATATTGGAATCAGTAAGCACTACCACTATCCAATCCTACTAAATCTAGGTACACAAATTAATAATATTCAAGTGTATAGTTTATTACTAGCTGCTAATCACGATCTTCGTCGGGTATTGAGTTTAATATATAAGTAATAGCAATTTCGACTTTTAACGGATTGAGAAATAACATTCAGTTCAGGCGCCTTTTAAACTTTCAGATGAGTAATATATTATATTAGAGGATACTCATTCCAAACCACAGGATTGATATCACGAGCAGTTTTTGCTGCGTAAATACCACGTCGGAATTAATATTCCAATATTACTTTGAAAAATTTGAAACGCTGTATTCATGGCCCATATTGGGCCATGGTTGTATCTATTTATACTCTCTATCTTCACGTAAAGCTTAATACAAAAACAATTGAAAGTCGAACATCAAAATGTCATCCTTTTTAAATTAAGATTGTTATATCTAGTTTTTAAATTAATAATGTTATAACTAGTTTTCTTGTGAAAAAGGTTCACTCAGAAATCTGAAACCGGGCAGGTTTATTTTTTATTCAAAGGGGTCGGCGTAGCGTACCTACTTATATTACATTTCCAATATTGGGCACGGGTCTCTTTTCAGACCTTCAGAGTGGGGGTTAGCAGACTTCCCAAGTCATCGAGAAAATTTCTCAAGCATGCAGGTTTCCTCACAATATTCTTCTGCAGCGAGTTGTGATAAATTGTAAACACATATTCTTGAAAAATTCCCAAGTCAGAGGTGTGTGCTGTGACCTTGGGGATCAAACTCGATATCATTATCGTTCCAGTCCTTAGTTTTATCTCTAAGCTGTCACTACTGTGCTGGAATTGTTATGCTTTTTATTATATTATTTTCCTTTGTAGTAATTTTAAGCGTCCCACTTCTAGCTACGACAATACTCCACAAATGGCGAAAAGGTAGGTTCACACTACACCATGTTTAGAGTTTTGAACTATTTATGAACATTTGTTCTCCTCTATGCTTTAGATGGGGCTTAAGCAATGGGTCCTAGCGGTCCAATAAAAGCTTGTGGGCCTAGCCAAGTTGCATTCTATGATCGCTAAACTATTAAAATGTATGGAAATTTGACATCTCTAACATTAAGTCACGTGACTTAGCGTTATAGATATGGTTCATCAGCCTTTTAACGTCCACTGCTGGACATAGGCCTCCCCAAGAGAACGCCACAACGAGCGGTCCTGTGCCGACCGCATCCAACGGCTCCCGGCAGCTTTGACCAGATCATCGGTCCATCTGGTGGGGGGCCGTCCTACGCTGCGACGTCCGATACGTGGTCGCCACTCGAGAACCTTTCGTCCCTAACGGTTACCGGTTCGTCGAGCGACGTGGCCTGCCCGTTGCCAATTCAGCATGGCAACCCGGCGGACTATGTCGGGCACTCTCGTTCTCCTACGAATCTCCGTATTACGGATTCGATCACGAAGGGAAATACCAAGCATAGCCCGCTCCATGGCCCGCTGAGCGACTTTGAGCCTTGATATGAGGCCAACATTCAGAGACCACGTCTCTGTTCCGTATGTCATCACTGGTAACACACACTGATCGTAGACCTTCGTTTTCTAGATATGGTTAAAGATATCAAATTCCCATACATTTCAATAGTTATAGCGTTAGCGATCATGTAATGAAACTTGGCTAGGCCCACTGATAGACGTTACAGATTCGTGGAATCCTTAGCGAAATTCTGACTCGGATTTTATTTTGAGATCGCCAGAAGGTTGGTCGATTAATTTGTTGCTCCACATAAATACTGATGATCAGCTAAAAAATAACAAATTGATATCTGACCCTCCTTCTTTACTCTAGACCTCAGACCCTGGCCACCGTTAAATATAACCTGTTCATAGAGATTATTCCAATGAGCACGATTACGATTCTACTACTATAAGTGGCTATATTTATTTAAATCATAAAAAAGAAAACATAGCATCATATTCCCCGAAGGGGAAAGCACGATTCGCCAGCTATGTTTAAGTCCCACGTAATACGGGCCACAGGTCACGCAGGTCGTCGGGGGCGAGTCTATTGACGTCTACCGGGCACATTTCCAAACTCCGGGCTGCTACTCCTTTATACTATAAAGCTCAATAATATTGCCCAACCCTTGGATCGAACCCGAGACCTCATGATCAGAAGTCGCACAACCTACCGCTGCACCACCGAGGTAGTTTGTAATTTTGGTAGGTAACAACGTTTTTTTTTATTATATACAGCGTGTTACAAATCTCCTAATAGGCATGGTAATGATGTACCCACGTCTATTGTGTGGGGTAAGAGTGTCTCTTAAACATTCGATTTTGCTACGAAGCTCACACCCACTATATAAACCCGCCGTGTATCGTCTCTCCGTCTGTACAGGAGGACCGCTGGAGCTGTGTGACATTATTTCAGTGGTCCGCAGGTGTCTTATCCTTTTTACCTTCTGTCAATGACGGTTCCACACGTCGGAGTGTCGTATTTACGTGGAAGAATTTCCCAGCCTGCGGTTCGTAGAACACCAGCCGTAATTATCCGAGATTTTGCCACCACCTTCTTCTGAATAGTCAAGGGACTTTAAAAACTTACAATTTCACACACACAAAATAACTCCAGTCTCAGAACGGCCCTTTGTAGGTCACATAAATAATTGTCCTGTGTCTGAATCACAACCACAATCATTTGCATGGGGGGTCGCTACCAACAGTACCAACCACGTGCTAATTATGCAATTGCTGTTTTTTTACATAGCTAACGGTAGGAGACGATCTGTCTCTATTCTCTGGACTCAGTTCAAAGACCATGCAAATGGACTCATGGACTTTTGTCCGTACTGGCGTCTGCTAGTTAATAAAATATAGAGAGTTGCACTCTGTGATTAAACGGATATTTTATTATATTAGATATTTTCGATCTGTGATTTTGAATTGTGAATTGCGATTTCAATGAATATTGAAGAAGGGAAAGATGTATGCAAGAATAGAGCTTGGCACTCTACTCTACTACTCTCTATGCCTATCCCACAAGGGAGATAGCGCGATGATAAGTAAATAAGTAAGTGATTACATCGCTTAGTGGGGATGGTGTGTCTATTACAAAATGTTAGGAACGCAAACAAATTGGGGATTAATAAATTTAGCAACAATGTTATGTTGAAAAGATTACGTTGGCAAATGTCAAACGATAAATGCATTGCAAGTGACGCACGTGCAGGTAAGGTTGAGACTTAGTGGTGTAGGCGGAGCGGTTAGCGGACAATTTCTTTAAATTTAGCTTAGTAACATTAGAAAAAACAATGTTTAAGGCCTTGAGTGGCAGCCATCACGTGCTATGAGTGTGGCCGTAGCTCGTGTACTGCCGTCGGAAATAAAAAGAAGCATAAAATTTTATAACTCCGCTCCAATGTGCACATATTTCAACAGTATTTCGCGTAGCGCATTAGCGTTAGGCAAACTTCCTTATTGTGTACTTTATGATAGTTAGGATTGACAACCAATAAGGGACTTTTCTTCTAGATATTATTAGAAGAAAAAGTCTATTCTCACTATTCTGATTATGTCATTACGCTGACTGTGCAATCAGATAACTTAGTTAATTTTATTCACTTTTGCTTGAGATAGATAGCAGATAGGACGGCCAGGTGCAACATTGTGGTAGCACTAGATTGTAGGCAATTCGTGAACCAGCAATTAATTTTGATTTTAAAGAACAAATTATTTGTGAAAATGTGAAAAAACGTACGCAGTAAAATTCTTTTATCCACATTTTCACAAATAATTTGTTCTCTAAAGTAGCTGAGCATGTCAAGTGCTAAAATACAGATCAAAATAATTTTGATTCTGTTGAGTTTTCTTTAATAAAGATTTATATAATCGTTGTATGTTTACAATATTCCTATTACTTATACATATATTAATGTAATAACGTGCAATAGATCCATAGACAAAATACATGACGCAGCAGTATTTATTGTGAAACAAACATAAGCAGAAAATGTGTCCACCGCACAATTGGTTCCTCTAAAATTTTCGTATAGCAGCTGGAGAAAAGATACTCACAATATTTTACTTTGTCGCTTTGTGGATCACTAAGACCGGTACCCTATCTCGTATTACTCATCCCCGAACCGTGTCAATGTGCTAATTAAGTGGCAGTTCTTTTAACTAATCAATCAGTTTTTTTTATTGCATGTAGTGGCAGACGAGCCACGGTCCATCTGATGGTAAATGGTAACCGTCGCCCATGGACTCGACTATACCGAGAGTATTGTCAAGCCGCTGCGCACCAATTCATTTCAAAGATGAAATGAAATATAAACGGCTATCTCCTGCTACAGCCAAAACGCAACAATGTGCTTAATGGCCGGTCACACGGGAGATGGTGGTACCAACCCGCTCGGGCCGGATACCAAGTGAGTACTCCCACTTGGTACCCAGCCCTACCACCAGTCATGCAATGGATGATAATTGCTTACTTCCCTGTCACCTCATACGACACTGGTGGGATAGAATGGGGTGGTGACACTTGTATTCATAACCCGTCACCACACGGACAAAAGTCGCATAATAAGTTTGCATAATATTTTGTCGCTAAAATCAAACGATGTCGGCCGGGGTATTGATACTTTTCTTATTAACTATGCACTCGACTTCGCGTGTAATAACTTACTCTATAAAAAAAACAACAACACATTGATAAAATTATCCTATTTAGATATATAAAAATATTCACGAATAAATATTATTAAACTGTCCAGGATGAAAAGTAAGCCTTTTCCTTTTTTAAAGGCGCGAAAAAATGTGTCTAACTGCACACCCCGTCGTTCGAGGAAACGAATAGGGTAGTGTGGAGGATAAAAAGTAAACCTTTGTCTCTTTCTTGGCTTCAGACTATATGTAATTAAATCTTTATGAATTGCAGAAGGCGCTGGTATGATCCATGCAATTACTTTCTATTTCACATTTTCAATACTTATCGTTCTAGTAAATACCAATAATGTAAATTTCTTAAAATATTATAATATACCTACTATTATAGTTCATTCATTTCTATGTTTTACCTGTTTGAGGCGCATTTTACCAAAACTACTAAAACTTTAGAGTATTAAAAAACACATAATTCTTATTCAAATACATAATGAAATTGAAATTCTTAATTCAAAAACCCAAATATGACTTTCTATCCCTGATTTAAGAATCTTAGTGGGTGAAGGTCTTTAACTACCTTGCTAGTTGCCCCAAACGACGTGGTGTTGGGTTAGGTACATATTTCCCACCTTAAAAAAAGTCAGATGAGGGCGAAGTCACACAACGAAACAAATCTATTATACGAGTACATTTCGGTGTATACAAATAAATCAAACCGAAGTGTCTGTTTGTATGTCTAAATAAATAACAGCATCTTGATAACTATATACGAGTATGTACGTTACCAGTTCTAAGTCTACTTAAGAGCTATCAAATAAAAAGAGTTGCATCATTTTTGATCTACAGATTTCCGTTCAGTGATGCGCAAACGAACAAACTGACAAACCGACAAATCTAAAAGAAATTGTTTTGTATTCAGACACGCCAATTTATAGCCTAATACTTAGTCATTTTTTCTCAAAAAGCTTAAATGTACAGACACAGCTCTGTTACAGCTTTATAATAGTTAAGATCTATAACAAAATACCATTTTTTAAAGTTTTTTCTCTGTCTGTTTGTTACGGCTAATCTCCGAAATAACTTGACCGATTTGGACGGGAATAAGGTAAATAAAATATTCACGGACATTTCACACAACTTCCTCTGGTTCCAAACTAAGCTTAACGTTTGTGCTATGGGTACCAGATTACGGATATAATACATATATTACCGTTTTTTGTAAATATATACATATGATAGATAGAAAACGCCCAGACAAACAGTACAAATATCTGTGTTCATCACACAAATAATAGGGAATCGAACCCACGACCTCGTGCACGGAAGTCGGTTATACCGACTACACCACGAGGCCCGTCTACTAAGTAACCACCCCATTCTTTCCCACGGGTGTCGTATGAAGCAACTAAGGGAAGTAAGCAATTATCATCCATTGCATAACTGGTGGTAGGGCTGGGTACCAAGTGGGAGTACTCACTTGGTATCAAGCCCGAGCGGGTTGGTACCACCATCTCCCGTGTGACCGGCCATGAAGCACATCGTTGCGTTTTGGCTGTAGCAGGAGATAGCCGTTTATGTTTCATTTCATATCTGTGAAATGAATTGGTGAGCAGCGGCTTGACAATACTCTCGGTAAAGTCGAGTCCATGGGCGACGGTTACCATTTACCATCAGATGGGCCGTGGTTCGTCTGCCATTACAAGTAATAAAAAAAAAAGTTCTTTCTCTCACAGGACCAACAAATTGTATGTACTAGTTTTATCCTAATATATATGTACATATTATATATTATAAAATTAACGCGATTGCACAGAATGGCAGAGTGGGTTAAATACAGGCCTCCCGCCAGAGCGTTGTGGGTTCGATTCCACACAGGACAACTCTTTGTGTGATCCACAAATAATTGTTTGGAGTTTAGGTGTAAGTACTTTGTATCCGTGAAATTGTAGGTTTTCAAAGTCCCCCACGATACAAGGATTATTCCTTAGTGCAGAATCATGTCTTAAAAAAAGTAGTATACATGTATGTATAACAAGGGTTGTTGAAAACGTCGGGAAAAATCATACCGACTGTGGGTTTTTCTGTATTGAGCCGTGTAAACCAATAGTTATAAAAACAGCTAAATATGTAGCGAGACGCTGGTAAAATCATATATAAATATGTTTTTTTAATAATAAATACTATAATCACAAAATGTATGCCGCGTCTCCGCGTGGACTTCAGAATAATAAATATATCACTCTAGGCTACGCAAATTAACCACCGAAGGAATGTAACATAGTTCCAGTGTCCCGCCAATAAAAGCGGAGAGACGGCACATGGCGGGTTTCTTCAGTGGGTGCAGGCCTCACACTACCCTGTTCATTGCCCCGAACGACAGGGTGTGCGGTTAGGAATATTTTTTCCCGCCTTAACAAAAAAAGGCTAGGCAAATTACGAGTATCTATAAGTAAAAGAAAAATTCTCAGTAGCAGTCCGGAGTTTGGAAATGTGCCCGGTAGACGTCAATAGGCTCGCCCCCTATTACGTGGGACTTAAACATAGCTGGCGAGCCGTGGGTGCGTAATACACCTCTGCCTACCCCTTCGGGAAATACAGGCGTGATGCTATGCTATAAGTAAAGTGGCTATCCCACGGAAAAAAAAAGAGCTTATTATTATCGACGATACTTACGAAAAGCCCTTGAAGGTAGAGCCCACGCAAACTCGTCTACCTACAAATATTCTCTGAGAGCTGATCCCATGATTCACTAGCGGGCTCAGCCAAATATCTACTATTTAAAGTAACATGTGTTTATATTTGTACGATAAGTTTCGTTATATAATTATTTACATGTCGCTCTATAATTGTGGCAAAATATTTTTAAACTTATCAATCTAATGACGCATTTGGACTAGAGATTTACTGTGTTGTGAAACTTATCTATATATTAATACGTGAAGAAAAATCGTTGTACCCCTTTTTAGCACATTGCGCGCATCGGGAAGTGTGAGATTTGGCACAGTTGAGTTTAAATGGAGATGGAGTGCAGAAACATAATATTTTTAAATAATAAGTATGTTTTAATTTATTAATACTTAACAAAATTTCTTTGTACCTCTTTTTAGTACATTGCGAGCACCGGGAAGTGTGAGATTTGGTACAGTTAGAATGGAGTAGGAGCGCAGAAACATAATATTATTAAATAATACATATATTATGCATTAGAAATAAATTATTTTCATAAAAATAAATTTTATAGGATTGCCTGTAGGTACGTAATACGGTCGGTGTATGGTCGAATGTTGACCACTGGACGACCACTAGTTATTCGCTAAAGTTAGTATAACATTTTTGCTAAAATATAAGTTAAGCTTATTAGTACTCGTAAATCAAGGCAATATTGCGGTTAGCTAACAACAGAAGTCTGGTAGAATCGTAGCCCGGGACTATACGTTTTCAAGTTAGTTTTTCGGTTATATCTCAGGCTCCTTTATATTAGCAGGATATGTTTTTTAATGTCTAATCAATGGCTATTAGACATAAAAAGTTTCATCAAAATCAATTCAGTAGTTTTTGCGTGATGCCCCAACAAACAACAGACAAAAATTCTAAAAATAAATGTTTTGTGTTCATATTATAGGTACATTCATTTATTTCTCGCTCGACGAACCGACAACCGTTGGGGAAGAAAGGTTCTCGAGTGGCGACCACGTATCGGACGGCGCAGCGTAGGACGGCCCCTCACCAGATGGACCGACGAGCTGGTCAAAGCCGTGGGGAGCTGTTTAACGCGGGCGGCACAGGACCGCTCGTTGTGACGTTCTCTTGGGGAGGCCTATGTCCAGCAGTGGACGTTGAAAGGCTGATGGATGGATGATTCTCAAATATTTTAAATGCCGAACCGCACAATCCGTCTTTCGGGGCAACGAACAGGGCAGTGTGAGGCCTTCACCCACTAAATAGCACGGAGTCGCCTCCCTCCTCACGACTGCAGGCATCTGCCGAAGCAACCATGCCCCAACAGCACTTGTCGAAAGGTGAGGACTCCATGCCATCGCCTTACCCACTCAACTAGCACCGGCTGGAGTGCCCCTACGGTCCAAAGCCTGGCCCAGGGCGCCTCCAGCTGCGCCCTGCAACGGGCCTTGGCAGCTCATCGGGCGTCATTCTGCTAACTGGCCACCCCACTGGGTAAGGGGCGATCGCCCCCCGCCCGCTTTTGCGACGCCCACCTATACCCCTCGGCGAGCACATCCGCCTCCAAGTCCAATGGGGGGTTTGCGGTCAGTCAGCCTCACTCCACAGATTTTCCGCAGAGATCGCATTTCGACCGCATTGATTTTACGCTCATACTGACGTTCATCGTTGTGTATTGCGACACGTGCCTTCTAGCTGAACGTGCTTCTATGCTGCTAAAATAGCATTTTAAGCTGTTAATTTATTTCGTGGGTACTTCTGTGGATTGACTTCATTGTGTACAATAAATAAGCGTTAGCATTTATTACATCGCATAGTTTGAAAGATTTTTTAAACTTTTGACGTGAATTGGAGGGAGTTTAACGATAAACATGTTTATTTATACTCCACTATATCTGAAAGTAGAGGATACCTTTTTAGCACACATAAACATGTCTGTGTTTACATATTTTCCAATGCAACGCCTTAACTACTTATTTCACTATCATCTTACAAAATCGAGATCGTCTGAGGGCAGCTCTACGTTTGGATGTCTCTAAGATAAAAATCATCACAATTCATCAGAATCATCGACATTCCAATTGTTGCGGAACTATCAAACCTCGCCGAGGACCACGATATAATATGCGAAGCTGACTTCAATAGTTGGAGAGGCACAGAATGAAAAATATTTCAAAATCAAATGAGTAGTTTAGGCATTATGAAATGAGATATCAATTAATTCGTTATTGTGCACTGGGTGAGTATTAATTATTATGAACTAGTCACCCATCCTTGCATTAAGCGCATGCAATTTACTAATTAAGAAAGTCTTTAGGACGACTTGTTTAAAAAACGTCAAATCACTACTTTAGAAAAGTTAACTAGCCTTAGACTAAAGAGGTTTTTAAGTTTTTACTCAGGTTCCCGATATAATAGCGTAAAACATAATATATACTAGTTTTCAAGAGTTCCAACAAAAAAGTATCATCAAAATCCGTTCAGTATTTGTTGCGTGATGTGCAAATGAATAAACACATTAACAGACAAAAATTCTAAACATGAATGTTTTGTGTTTAGTGTCAATCTTAAACTAGCTTGTGCCCGCAACTCCATCAGCCGTTGAACAGAATATAAATACATCACTGTACGCTACATTAATTGTATTATCTCTATGTAAGAATAGCTATCCCAGGGGAACCATTTATTTCCGGGATAAAAAGGAGAAGTTGGTTGGGCTCCAGACTTAATGCATGCAAATGTAATTTCATGATAATTGGTTGAAGAGTTACAGCGTCAAAGCGTAAACCAAACATACTCACTTTCACATTTCTAATATTATTAAAGGTGTACAGTTATAACTCTGTTACAGCTGTAATAGTAGATACATATGAAAGGATTTTATTGTACGTATTATACGTATATTACTAAACTTCTTTGAAAAAATGTTTAAACGACAGTTAATAATGTTTCAGGATCCGTTGCGTGGTTTAGTAGAAATAAGCGGAGAAATAGACAGGCTCCAATCCACGTCTGTTTCTGTGATTATATTTTATACCATTTACAGAAAACTAGATGCTGGATGGCATCCAGATCTATAATCAAACTCTGTGCTTTAGCACAGAGTTTAGCTGAATAGATCTGGACAAAATTTATTTCGTCCAGATCTATTCAGCCATTTTTGAGTAATAAACAAATTTCTCAGTCAGGCCGCGTTCCGATCCGGTGGTAGCTTTTTAGTCATAGCTTCTATTAAAATCAATATATTTAATAATATAAACTAATAATCAATTTATCGTAATATTTGCCGTGTGGGGCCGGCTTTAGAATTGTCCCACCCCTCTCTACCCACGGGAGTCGTAAGAGCCGACTGAGGGAATCCGGGAGAGTGGGCAGCAGCACTCCCTCGAGTATTAACAACATCCACTGCGATCGCCAACCCGCCTGCTAAGCGTGGCGATTACGGCATTATCCCCCCTTTGGGGAGGCCTATGTCCAGCAGTGGACGTTAAAAGGCTGATGGATGGATGGATGGAATAATCAATATTGTCTTCTTACTTATAGTTTTTTGATTACTTAAAAATTTTAATTGGTAGTTTGTGGTAGAATTTTTAAGCACTAAATATAAACAAAAAAATTAAAACTTAAAGAGCATATCATACCAATTTTATTATACTAGCTTAAAATCTCATACATTGTAAGCATAAAACTTAAAGTAAATATTTTTAATTGTGTTTCTAAACGAATATTATGTGGGTTGAAATAAATAAACCAAAAATTTGTAAAATCATATTACTGTGGGTAGATGAAACCGTTGAAACAACATATCAGCTTTGGATATCTACCATCTAAGTCCACCCGTGATCATGAAGCTGTAAAGTATTCGAAACATCGGGATAGTATATAAAAATCAAGTAAACGCGATAGATTCCGTAAACGTAGTTTTATTTCAAAATAAACAAATATAATATAAGTATGGATGAGCATTGTACGAACTAATTTTAATAATATCCGCTATTAAAAGACGAATCTGACGAATGTACCTATAAATATTCCTACACTTTAGCCAAGGACGTTTTTAATCACTTGAGGCCCTGGCCACTAGTATAATGGGGCCCCTACAACAATTACATAGGATTTTATTAAAACAGGCAAAAGGAAAATTTAAAGAAAATTCTAGGTTTTATTTTTCTTTCTGGGCACACGCATGTCCGTTAAATTATAGTCAATAATTATCGTTTTTCTTCGCAAAATAGTTAATCGCTAGAATTGGTCATTGGATGCTAACATACTTAGCAGGTTATTGATCGATGGGATCGCAGGGCCCGAGTTTCAAAGTTCCTTCAACAGATCTTGATATAGGGCTCGTCTATGGCACTATAAAAGCTTCAACAAATCCTCAAAAACAATTATAGAATAAACATCCCGTATTCCACAAACAAAAACAGGTCAACTCAATAACAACTAAATTTGGCATGTGCGGGGCAGACCGCTTTAGTGGCACCGGCACAGTGACGTCACGCCGTGTTATTTCAGCCTCACTGATTCACTCGCTCCGAGATCAAGGAATTTGAGGGTTAATTGTGTTAGGAGTAGGTAATATCTCGTGTTAAAGCTGAAGCGTCTAACAGCTGTGTTGAAGTTCAGCAAACATAATATCGGCTCCCCGAGCTAAGTTGCATGAACGTTGGAGAATAGAATAATTAATGTATGGGATTCATATTCGGTTACGCTTCGTAGCCTTATGTCAATATCATACATTAATTATTCTATTCTATTCTACTAGTGTTTAAGCCACTTGGCTAGGGGGGCTGGAGACGGCTGCGACGAGGACACAGCGCAGCAAACGCTCGAGTCGTGCCCGCCTTAGGCCGAGCAGCGCTGTGAACTCGTCGCGGCAATAGGGGGGACCTCGTCAGAGCGATGCTTGGCAGCGACAGGAATTGGGCCGCGGTCGCTGCCTTCTGCGAGGAGGTAATCTCGCGGAAGGAAGCGGCGGAGAGGGCCAGGGAGGCTAATCCTTCCGCAGACAGCAGCAGATAGCTGTTTATATTTATTTCATATCTGTGAAATGAATTGGTGAGCAGCGGCTTGACAATACTCTCGGTATGGGCGACGGTTACCATTTACCATCAGATGGACCGTGGCTCGTCTGCCACTAAATGCAATAAAAAAGAAAAATAAAAAAAATGCTCCAAACTGCCGCCAGCGACTGGGGCGGCGCAGGCGTGAGTATTTGCGCCTAATGCCACACTAGCTGAGGCTGCAGGTGGATGGACCGGGGAACGTCCGCCACCCGCAAGGCCTCCCACGAAGTTGCTACGCTCCGTGTGCGTATGCGTTACTCAGTTGAGGGTACCCGAAAGCGTAAGTCGCCGGCGGACCACTAAAGGAATGTAATATGGTTCCGGTGGCTTCCAATAAAGGCGGAGAGACGGCACACGGCGGGTTTATTTATGGGGTGAGGGCCCCACACTACCCTGTTCGTTGCCCCGAACGACGGGGTGTGCAGTTAGGAACATTTATTCCCGCCTCAACAAAAAAAAATGGGGGCTGGATAATATATAGGTAATATTTTACCTTAATGATCATCTCCCTTTCTTATTTTTAAGTTGGGCAAAAATGTGGGTATGGGGTATGGTATGGTGGGTAGTGTGAGGCCCTCACCCACTGAAAACCCACCGTGCACCCTTGCCCGCCCTTTCTATGGCGGATCAGGGAACCGCGTCGTATAGACCGCAACGCCCCGCACACTTGGGCGTCACACCTTCGCGGTAGGCTTCCGCGGACGGCAGGGCAATAATGATGATCATCTCCCTAGTGTTATCCCAAACTTTGCTGGGTTCAGTTTCCGACCTTTCTTCCGTTCGGTCTTAACTGATCCACTAGGATTTACACAGAGAGTCAGCCTATCTGCAATGACCCAACCAAGGGGACAGCTGGTGACCTTAGAACAAGACCGGCTGATGCCGATGCTTTTTTTTATTCAGGACTCTGACAACCTGTAACGGCTGTCGGGTGTTATGTGACAGCCCGAATCCACTGCTTTACAACTTGTCTTCCGAAGCACGGAGCTGGTCTGGTGTTGACAAATAGATGTCACTTTTTGGTCATTTGTCCGTGTAGTAACAGACTAAGAATACAAGTGTCACCACCCCATTATTTTCCACGGGTGCACCACCCATTACATTACTGGTGGTAGGGCTGGGTACCAAGTGGGAGTACTCACTTGTTATCGAGCTCGAGCGGGTTGACACCACCATCTCCCATGCGAACGGTCATGAAACACATCGGTGTGTGTTTGGTTGTAACAGGAGACCGTTTATTCTTTCATTTGATATCTGTGAAATGATGTTGAGCAGCGGCTTGCCGATACTCCCAGTATAGTTGTGTCCATAAGCGACGGTTATCCATTTACCATAAGATGGGCCGTGGCTCGTCTGCGACCATAAGCAATAAAAAGCCCCATCTGATGCCAACTGAGTGAAAGTTGGCCTTGGCGATCGTTTGAACTGTAAGTGCAAAACTAGACTACGATTACCTTCCTTTTTAGGGTTCCGTACCCGAAGGGTCAAAACGGGACCCTATTACTAAGACTTCGCTGTCTGTCTGTCCGTCCGTCTGTCGCCAGGCTGTATCACAAGAACGGCTATAGCTAGACAATTGAAATTTTCACAAATGATGTATTTCTGTTGTCGCTATAACAATAAATACTAAAAACAAAAAAAAAATATTTAAGGGGGGCTCCCTCAAAACGTCTGTCTGTCCGTCCGTCTGTCGCCAGGCTGTATCTCAAGAACGGCGATAGCTAGACCGTTGAAATTTTCACAAATGATGTATTTCTGTTGCCGCTATAACAACAAATACTAAAAACAAAAAAATAATAATATTTAAGGGGGGCTCCCATACAACAAACGTGATTTTATTGCCCTTTTTTGCTCGCTATTGACAACGGAAACAGGTAGACGCTTGAAATGTTTACAAAATATTAAGTTATATATTAACTTTAAAAATAAATAATTAAATGAAAATAAAATTAATATTTAAGGGGAGGCTCCCATACAACAAACGTGATTTCTTTTACTCGTTTTTGCTCGATATTGATAACGGCAACAGTTAAACGCTTGAAATATTCACAGAATATTTATTTATATATTCACTTTAAAAATAAATAATTTAATTAATATAAAACATATATTTAAGGGGGGCTCCCATACACAAACGTGTTTCTTTACTCATTCTTGCTCTGTCTGTCCGTCCGTCTGTCACCAGACTGTATCTCAAGAACGGCGATAGCTAGACAGTTGAAATTTTCACAAATGATGTATTTGCGGTTGCCACTATAACAACAAATACTAAATAAAAACAAAATAAAACAAAGATTTAAGGGGTCCCATACAACAAACGTGATTTTTTTGCCCTTTTTGTTCTTTTATTCGTCCAAAGTTGATTGTACTTTTTTAACATTGCTACAATTTTATGAAATTTATAAGTTAGCATTATTATGCTATTGCCGTATTTTCTACCAAGTTACTGACATCTGGATCTTCGAGGCAAGGGCAATGAAAATCAAGTTTAAACCAGAGGTCAATTAAAAATCACTGAGCCTCTATACAACTATCGAAGTATTCATGGCAACTAGGACTAATGGCTTAACTTACTTTACGAGGCTTTCTAGACGATGTTTCGTTATGCGCATCTAAGTCTAAGTTGAAAACCACGAAATGAGTCAAATTTTACTTACAAAATTTGGTAACAGCCATACACCATGGTTACAGAGAGTTACAATAGTGTAATGTTGTTTACCTTGTCAATGGTACGGAACTCTTCGTGCGCGAGCCCGACTCGCACTTGGCCGGTTTTTCACTTTATTATAATTATAATATCTAAATGTTATTCAGCGATAGACTAGCGGTAAAGCCAAGGACTGCAAAGACACTGGTTTTGAGTTCAATACCCAGTCCGATGTCGAGACCTGGCACGGCCCACCTCTGACTTTTCGAAATATTCTGTGTGTGCCTACAAATGATCACTGCTCGTTCAAAAAAACCATCAACAACACAACCTGCCTGCCTGAGACTTCTGGCAACTCGCACTGGCCCAGCGTGGTAAATCAACAATCCTCATACTATGAATTTTGATAACACATTCCTTCTTAACGTCTTCGTCGTGCAAAGCTGTATCTGAACTGAGAATTGATAGCACTGTCTACACAGTTATCAAGGAGCATTTTTTTAAAGATACAAAGACTATTATTGTCTAATTCAAATTAATATTTAAAATAAATGAACCTAATATTTCGCAGCAATTTATGGAACTTGAACGTTTTACACACGTATGTGCTAAAAATATCAAGTATCCCGCTCAATGTTAAATTTAACATAAATAGCGCCTCGATTAAAAGTTTAGCGAATGGGCATAAATAGTGCTAACTTATAACGCCAATGTTCTATAGCATTCTTTTTTCAACACAAAGTGTGAAAATGTGATATCGATAATTGTGTTGATTTACATGGCTAAGCATGTCAAATGCTAAAAATATAAAAATATTTAAGCATTGTTTTTTGTGAAGATGGGAAAAAATGTACCTTACTGCACACCCACGTTGTTGTCGTTCTGGGCAACAACCAGGATAGTGTGAGGTGCTCTCGCACTAAATAAACACACCGTGTGCTGTCTCCGCCTGTAATGGCGGTCTAATGGCGGTCCACTGGCACAGTGGCTTAGAACACTTCCCCGGATTGGAAAAGACGCGGGTTCAATTCCCGCTCCTACTAAAAATCTCTTTTTCCTTATTCACAAATAATTTATACTTTAAAAAGTAGCGGAGTATGTCAATTGCTAGAAAATATAGATCTAAAATGTTTAAAAAATCGCGCCATCAAATAGTATGAATTTTAATTGCAAAATTAAACTTACTATATTGGATGCATGTAAATGCTTGCCGATAGATGGCATTGGTCGTAAGATTAATGTGATAAGGAGATTGGGATGATCGAAAGATCGGTAGGATAGCTCAGTGGCTTAGAGCACTTCCCCGGATTGGAAAAGACGCGGGTTCGATTCCCACTCCTACTAAAAATCTCTTTTTCCTTATTTACAAATATTTTATACTTTAAAATTCCGCTGTTTCCATATCTATACCCTAATTTATAAGGTGACACAATTTTAAATACTATATTAAGCAATGACGTGTTTATTTATTTAGGTCTAACAATTTTATCCTTTGCATTATACTAGAAAAAATATAAGCCTCAGCTATTCTTATATAATTCCAGCAAATAAATGCATAGTTTAATTATTGTATATATCTGTGACAGATAGGAGCAGAAGGCTGTTTCAGTAACGTCACAAGCGTTGCTTTTTTGTATCGACTATCCTTTACAGAATATTTTCAAAGTAGAGGCCATTCTAGAGACTTTAAAAGAGACTAATTGAATTCGTGTTTTGACTATGTAGATTTCGAAATTCAAGCCAAGCTACGATAACAATGGTGACACCGCAAAATCGTTATTTCGTAAATGTCAACATTATATATAGGCCAGCCAGCATAGATTGAATACACTTCTGTCTATGACTGATCTTAGGCAGAATCTCATATCTTGTATCGTCTCGCTTGTAAGATCACCGTGATTGGCCAACGGATTATTGTGACATCACGCGTCGGTTTCTCAACCAATCACAGTGATCTCGATACGGTCGACACGTGAAATATGACATTCTGCCTCAGGGGGCAGGAGACAGATTTTTATCGATATAAACTTGCGTAATATAGAGCTATATATAATTCGAGACGTGTTCCTTGGAGCCTGTCCAGTGGGAGATCATTCATGAGCAACCTTGTGTATGACGGGATAGTAAACATGGGACATTTTGGTATGTTTAAAGATTACGAGTGGTTGAATGGGCTGTGTCATAGTAGTCATACATGTCAATTGTTGTGACAGGATTTTTTTTAAGATTTGTTGATCCTAACATAGCATAGCATCACGCCTGTATTCCCCAAAGAGGTAAGCAGAGGTGTATTACCCACGGTTCGCCAGCTATGTTTAAGTCCCACGTAATAGGGTGCGAACCTATCACCGTTTACCGGGCACATTTCCAAACTCTGGACTACTACTGAGAATTTTTACTTTTAAGAAAAAGCTCAATAACACTGCTCTACCCGGGGATTGAACCCGAGACCCCGTGATCAGCAGTCGCGAGACAACATCCTGCACTATGAAACAACCTTGTATTATGAGGGACTTACAATCATATAAATAACGGACTCAGAGTACAGTCAGACTGAAAACAACCATTTGGAGATCACACACAGATTTGTTCCGTGTGGAAATCTAACTCTCAATTCTCGACAGAAGAGGTCAGTATATTAACCACAATATCAGTTCAGCCAAATAAGACAATGGCTGCGTTAATCTATTGGAAACTTGTAAACACGAGATCCCAAACCGGGGTCAGTGCTCTTTTATTGAATCCTCAATAGCAACTTGGAAAACTTGTACTTAAATTTAGTAAAGAGCGACGTTTCTGGGAAAAAAGTAGCCATGTACTCGTCCTTTCGGGGCTCCAGACTATGTGTATGCCAAATTTCATGATATTTGGCTCAGTAATTATGGCGTGAAACAAACAAACACACTTTCGCATTTGTAATAATTGTAAGAATTCAAAGTCCGTCAGCATGCAGTTACATATCTATATGTTTATACATCTATACGTAGGGTACACATAGTCTCATGCCTGTAGCCCCGAAGGAGTAGGCAGAGGTGTATTTTACACACCCACGGTACGCCATGTTTAAGTCCCACGTAATAGGGGCCAGCCTATTGCCGTCCAAACTCCGGGCTGCTACTATGTTTTTTTCTTTAAACGAAAAGCTCAATTACGTTGCTCGACCCGGGGCTCGAACCCGAGACCTCATGATCAGCAGTCGCTCACACTACCGCTGCACCACCAAAGCAGTTCAGTAAGTAGGGTACATAAATATTTTGACACTTCTAAGAAGTTTTGGTTTTGGATGTAATTTGTGTGTCCGGTAGTACCGTCCAATCTTTCTGAAACACAAGTCTAGTTAGAGATGGTTCTTCCGCAGAAAACAATAATAGCGTAAATACCTCTGGTAAGGAAAAAGAGTATTTTAGTACGAGCGGGAATCGAACCTGCGTCCCTTCCTTTCCGGAGAAGTGCTCTAATCCATTGAGCTATCGTACCATTTCTAGAAATACGAGCAACGCCATCTATCGGCAATGCATTTACATGCACTCATCTAATGTAGTGAGTTTAATTTTGCAATTAAAATTCATACTATTTTATTTTAATGTCGTGATTTTTCTAACATTTTGATCTATATTTTAGCACTTTACATGCTTAGCTACTCTTAAAGTACAAATTATAATTTGTGAATAAGGAAAAAGAGTATTTTAGTACGAGCGGGAATCGAACCTGCGTCCCTTCCTTTCCTTTGCTTAGCTGTGTCCCTGGTATTACTGAATTCCATTAGCAGCGTTTACCGTTTACCATCACGTCTGCCATCTTTGGCAATAAAGAATACAATGAAATTTTGTGGAATGTTCCAGAAGCATTTAACACGTTCGATAGATTTATAAAATGACGTACAATCATACCTGTACAATTAGAAGGAAATCAATCGAATAGCAACCGTCTTTGAACTATTTTAAAATTGATTTTCGGCAAGCGAAAAATAATTTCTTGAGTTGATCAAGAAAATGTGTCTTTATATTAGTGAGATAAGAAACAAAATTGTGTGTTTTGTAATCTATTATCAAGAATAGAATTGGCAGTGTGTGAGGTGGTTATAGGATCCCTGACGTTGGTCAAAATTTCTGAGTCATATGTTTGACAGGTCAGCTAACTAGACCTGTCTTCTGAAAGAAGATCTTCATTGAAGCGTATTTAATGTACGAGTAATTTATTAATTAGGGCTTTGAATAAAATTGTGAAATGTTGTGATGTATGTTTAATGTTTATTAGTAGGTACGCTTAACCCCTTATTAATAAACATTGTTTAAGCTCCAAATAGTTATTCAGTATTTTGTTTCGTTCTTTAAACGTCAAACTGTCATACTAGTGACAAGGACAAAACACATAACTGTTCAGAGGTTATACAACGTGTATTAGTGAGGCAGTTAGTGTCTTCCAAACTATTTATTTGTACTCGAGTTCAAATCCCAGGCGAGTACACAAAGTAGCTTTGGCATAAGCCTAATATTTCGTCAGACAATATGCTGGGACTAAATTATCAATCCATCAGCCTTTCATCGTCCACTGTTGAACATAGGCCTCCCCTAGGGGGGTATTGTCATAATCGCCACGCTTGGCAGGCGAGTTGGCGATCGCAGTGGATGTTTTTAGTTCACAGGGGAACGCTGCTGCCCGGTCCCCCGGTAATCCTTTAGTCGGCTTTTACGACTCCCATAGGAAGAGACGGGTGGAGCTATTCTCGATGCCGGCCGCACACGGCTGGGACTAAATTATTAAAGGCAAAATATGGATATTGCATAAATATAACCACAAATTTAAGGTAAAACATAGCAATAATTAAGCCTCCCGTATCGTAACAAAATATATTTTCGATAGATGGCGTGGATTTTATAAGATACATACGCGGAAATTGAAGTCTCCGATCGAGGTCTTTGATAGTTTAGTAGTTAAAGCGTATTTGTGGATTGGGTTTAAGGACTCAAGGTATTCTTTTACTACAAAATTTATTTCTATAAAATAAATTTCAAAAACTATGAATCACTAACCAGCATTATACAAACACAATAATATAAGGGTGAAGAAATATTTAAAAGATAACTAAACGTTGAAAGCTTTTTTTCAAACAATCTCAAGGTACGTTTAAATCATTTAGTTATAGACAACTATTGTAGTCTAACTTACTCGTATATATTGTAGACTCAGCTTCTTAGTGGTATCTCTCCTGCCAAGACAGAAGAACAGTAGTCTTATAAGATTCTTTGTGTAATCCACAAATGGTTGTTCTTAGTCTGGGTGTACTTTGTGTCCGTCACATTGTATTTCTTTCTTTCTTTCTTTGTGAAGTCCTCCACGATTCATATACTTAGTGTATTAGTATGTAGTGCCTATTATTTCTGAAAGCTGGGCAGCGGAAAGTCGTTTTATGACAATACTAGCAATTGGTTGTTCTAACTTTACCTCTCCAGGAAACAGGCGTGAGTATATGTACAAATTCCGTTAATAATTTTTTTGCAGCGTGAGTAAGACCCACGTGATGGTAAGTGGTAAAGTAGCTTATAGACGCTAGCAACACCAGTGGCATCACCTGGGCGTCACCATCTCCATGGAAAGGGAAAGTATTTGAAGCGGAAGGATAATAGGAAGGATAATAAAGAGAGGATAGAAAAGATAAAAAGGAGAGCAAAGGCCCTCTCACTCACCATACGAAACACAATGGTAGAAGTTTCTACCTACTTTTCTGTCAGAGTGATACTTCCCAGATTGGAGATGGCCCATTCATGCTGGGATAAGCAAGTCTCTATTTATCTAAATAATTAAAAAAGTCTAAAGAATTCGTCAAAATCAGTACACCCGTTTTAGAGTTTGAGTGAGACGTAAGTTTTCACGCATGATGTGAAAGCTCGTTTGTCTCATCATGGAAGAACATTGGTAAACTCCGATACATTTTTTTCAGACATGTCATGATTTTATTGCGTCAGCTTAAGAAAAATATTATCACGCCATCTCTCTTGCGGGGTAGGCAGAGAGAACAGAGTGCCAAAAAGCTCTATTCTTGCCATACATCGCTCGCTTCCTCGACATTCATAATTCTCTTCATACACGCTCGCCGGTTTCGGAGACTCCTGACTCCACCTTCCTTTAATACATGACCGATTTGGTCTACGTAGGTGAGTCTCACCCAGCGTGGTGGCCAGATGGCAGGGCGACGCCCGCCGAGCTTCCATGGCCAACTGGAGGGCGCGGCTGGAGGCGCCCCGGGCCGGTCTTTGGACCGTAGAGGCGCTCCAGCCAGTGCTGGAAGAGTGGGCAGGGCGACGGCACGGAGTCCTTACCTTCCGACTGGTGCAGGTGCTGTCGGGGCACGGTTGCTTCGGCAGATATCTGCACATTGTCGCAAGGAGGGAAGCGACTTCGGGCTGTCACCATTGCGGCTGCGACGAGGACACGGCGCAGCACACGCTCGAGTCGTGCCCGGCTTGGGCCGAGCAGCGTCGTGAACTTGTCGCAGCAATAGGGGGGGACCTCTCGCTGCCGAGCGTCGTCAGAGCGACGCTTGGCAGCGACAGGAATGGGGCCGCGGTCGCTGCCTTCTGCGAGGAGGTCATCTCGCGGAAGGAAGTGGCGGAGAGGGCCAGGGAGGCTGATCCTTCCGCAGACCCAAACCGCCGCCAGCGACTGGGGCGGCGCAGGCGTGAATATTTGCGCCTAATGCCGCCCTAGATGGGGCTGCGGGTGGATGGACCGGGGAACGTCCGCCACCCGCAAGGCCTCCCGCGAAGGTGCGACGCTCCGTGTACGGATGCGTTGCTCAGATGAGGGTACCCGAAAGGGTAAGCCGCCGGCGGACCACCGAAGGAATGTAACATAGTTCCAGTGGCCCGCCAATAAAGGCGGAGAGACGGTACACGGCGGGTTTCTTTAGTGGGTGAATGCCCCACACTACCCTGTTCGTTGCCCCGAGCGACGGGGTGTGCGGTCAGGAACATTTTTTCCCGCCTAAAAAAAAAAAAAAAAAAAGTCTCTGTCTCCCTCTGTACCTACATCCTACCACTTTTGCATTGTATATCTTCTTAACCAGTCACACGTCTGGCATTCTTTCCACATGTCCGAACCATCGGAGCTTTCGCTTTCAAAAAAATATAATAAAAATAATCTACACTTAAAGAAATCGTTTTCCTAAACAATATTGTGTTAAAGTTCACCGTAAAATGATGTCAGAAATAAAAGATATGTTAGTAGGAAGTCACACAATTAAATTCTGACTAGAACATTACCCGCGGTTTCGCTCGCGTCATAATGATGTCCTATTATGTGATTTTATGTATGCGATGGTAGATGAAAAATCCATATTGGATATATTTTGCGTAAAATTCTCTCTAATTGCTCACCTACAGTATCAAAGAAACCCATAAGTATGTTTTTTTTTGTAGTCTAAAAAGCATCAAAAGTACGAAAGGACCCGTTTGTATTAATAAAAAAAACTAGACGTCGCGGGACGTCTACCAGATGTGAAAACAACAAAATTATTTTGTAGAAATAAAATGGTCATAACTTGACAAAGTACTCCTTAAGACGAATCAAACGAGTATAGACTCGATGGGTTTGGGTCGTTTCATTACAGAGTTACTGTGGCCACCTTCCAGCTCCATCATCAGACCCTAGATACCATCTAGAGTCAAAGTACTCGTCAAGAAGAATCATACGAGCCCAAACTCGATGGAGCTATGTCGTTTTATAACGGAATTCCTATAGCCACCTTCTAGCTCCATCATCAGACCCTAAATACCATCTAAAGACAAAGTACTTTTCAAGACGAATCATACGTACCCAAACTCGATGGGATTGCGCCGTTTCGTTATAGAGTTCTTATATCCACCTTCCAGCTCCATCATCAGATCAGCTCCGTGTCCTCATAATATTGCATTGTCACGTGATATACATATGTATGTAAAATTTAAGCTCAATCGGAAACCGGGAAGTGTGTCAAATTTAACTTGCAAGAACGGGACAAGTAAAATAAAAGCGTCGCCACGCTAACAGCCGATTTTACCCTCCCTCCGCATTAGATGTTTCACATCAAAAAACCTAACTAAAAATGGTCAAACTTTTTAATTAATAAGTGTGCAAAGTTTCAACTTAACCTGACCTTTTGAAGTGGTTGAAAATCACGTTCAAAGATTTACATAGATAGATAGATAAGGCGAAGTTAATAAAATCGTGTTAAAAGGGGTCACTTCCTAGAGCAAGTGTTGCATATTATGGAAAATATAGGATCCACGATGACGGGCCTTGTGGCGTAGTCGGTAGTGTAACCGACTTCCTTGCACGAGGTCGTGGGTTCGATTCCCACTCAGGACAATTATTGTGTGATGAACACAGATTTGTACTGCGTCTGGGTGTTTTCTATCTATTATACCTATGTATGTATTTACAAAATAAAGTAATATATGTATTATATCCGTAATCTGGTACCCATAGCACAAGCGTTAAGCTTAGTTTGGGACCAGAGGACATTGTGTGAAATGTACGTGAATATTTATTTATTATTTACAATATAACTATGAGACTTATAGTTAACTGTTATTGCTATGCAAAACCTAGGTAAATATATTTGCTTCGCAAGATTCGGTTCGGATCTACTAAATAACTATATTTAGTGCCAGAAAATTTAAATTCTGTGTATCATAATGGCGCTAAGATTTCAATGTTCATACTATTTTAGTAACTTTTAACATTTCGGTAACATAATCTGACTTCCTAAATGTTCACAAAATCTTGTGTAACGTGCTAACTGCCAGTAAAATACTGGCAACTAAAATAAATAGTTAAAATCTTGTTAAAATAGCTCGTGAAAATGATAAACATATTTTTCAATATCTGACAAATGAAAGAGCGGGCTATTGACTACAAAATGTAAATGACGTTCCATTTTTTAAATTGCGATTTCGACTACGGCTACAACTCACACACACTCCGCCTGTATTGGCGGGCCACTGGAACTGTGTGACGTTACTACAGTGGTTACAATCCACGCAGCCTGGCAACTTTTTTACAGAGTACCCTATAGCTTAATATTTGAGCGGCAAAATGCGAGAAGTAAGATATCAGCGTAACAAGAAGGCGCCACAGTTACGTGTAGTGACAATCAGTACAGAAAAGATCTAAATCGGTCGTATGCCCTGCCGGCTATTTCAGCTGTTCTATTTATACAACGACAAAGATCGTGCGATGTGGGTCGAGATACTTTTTACTTTAGGTCTGCTATGCACGTGCGCACCTTGCATAACACACGAGATTAACATTTTTATATTTGAATTGACTTGCATTAAAGGACAGTGTTGGTAACAAAAGATAAAATTGGGGCCACTTTTTTAAACGTTTTCAACAAGGAAATCATTAATCATCGTTAACCTATAATTTTTCCATTGTTTGGCACTAGGCAACGGAACATTTTTACACAGATATAGAGGAATATTTTTTTATAAGAAACATTTTGAAGGCCGATGTTCCACACAGATCTTTTGATGCACAGATTAAATGTCATCCATGGCCAGACACACCGGCAGACAACGCTAGTGATAGTTATCATAAAAGTTAGGAATAACTATTTCGTCATTCATATGTGTGTTTATTTTAATTTAGGTCACTGTTCCGCGACGAGTATTTCCCTGGTCTTATTGTGGTAATACTAACGGCAAATACTATATCCATTTCCATCCACAGATATTATATAGGTAGAGAAGACGAGTCATACGCGCGCATGTAACTGAAAATACTTCAACTGCTATCACCATGGCTACCAGGGTGGCCATTAAAAGTAAAATTAGGAGCCGTGTTCTAGGGTTGAAAAAATGCCGTGTCTCAAACAAATTTATTCAAAAAATAGACTTTCGCATCTAATTACATATTGTTCCTATAGTTACAGTAATTAAAAAGAAGGTTTGAATCTATAAAAACCGTCCAAATCATCATCATCATAATATAACTCTCTGATGTCACTGATACTTATTTTTTCTAACAAAAACTTAAAACTTACTTGAAATACACTACATTCAAGAGAAAAGTTTATTTTCTTTTTAATTTTCCAGCTATAACAATTTTTTTTATAACTATGATTTATATTGTAAAAGGCAGTGTGCCTTTGCACGTCTTTACGACTATTTCATACATTTTATTTATCCCGATATCCGATATGAAATCGCTACTATATATTTACTAATAACTATATGATGTTGCAAGATTTTAGGTCTGAACATATAAAATAAAACATTTTTTAAATAGTTACATAAAAATTTTGTGAGAGTATATATATTATTTCTAAACTTTCGCATTTACAATATAAATCAGGATAATAAGTGATCGTATTAATGTATTAACCAATTAGTGATTTATTTAGATAGTAGTAATTTTTGCCACATTTAGGGCGAATTGCACATTGTACATGTTATAGCCACACTGAAGTGTAATATTGCTGTCCCACGGTATGAGTGGCCACGCGATGGTTACATCTATAGGTTCTATATCTAAGAAAATACCTACTCTGTTGATAGAAAAGAAGGAAAATAAGTTTAATTTATTTAATAATCGTTTTCATTCCAGTGCTTAGTATAAAGTATTTTATTGGATATTTGACGATTCATTTAACTACCGGTAGTGTATACGATTGCTTATCAAAACTCAAGGGGGTTAGACGGAATCTCATATCTCACAATCGACATCGTATCGTCTCGCTTGTGATTGGTGGAGAAACCGACGCGATGTTGGAATAATCCGTTAGCCAATCATGGTGTTCTCTCAACCAATCTCATATCTCACAATCGACATCGTATTGTCTCGCTTGTGATTGGTAGAGAAACCGACGCATGATGTCGCAATAATCCGTTGGCCAATCACAGTGATCTCTCAACCAATCACAGTGATCACGATACGATGTCGATTGCGAGATATGAGATTCCGTCTAAGCATCCAGGGGGGTTAGGCAGAATGTCATATCTCACATGTCGATCGTATCGTGATCACTGTGATTGGTTGGGTAATTACCGCGATTGGCCAACGGATTATTGTGATATCACGCGTCGGTTTCTCAACCAATCACAGTGATCTCGATACGGTCGACACGTGAAATATGACATTCTGCCTCAGGGGGCTGGGGGGTTAGGCAGAATGTCATATGTCACGTGTCGACCGTATCGAGATCACTGTGATTGGTTGAGAAACCGACGCGTGATGTCACAATAATCCTTTGGCCAATCACGGTGATCGTACAAGCGAGACGATACAATCGACACGTGAAATATGACATTCTGCCTAACCCCCCAGGTTCGAAAAAGTGATCCTATATTTCTGTATAGCAGCTCAATGTTAGGAAAATGGCGGTGTTTCACTACCATGCCTCAGAAAGCACGTAGGTAAATCCATTACTCCTGCTGCTGTCCTGCTCAGAAGTCTGACTAAGGGAATAAAAATTGCAATATATGTTTTGCACACACACTTTTGCAGCATAAGTCTCCTGCGTAGATGGCTGGTATCCGTTGACATTGGCTGTCGTGACTGAAATTGGTCTGTATCACTATTATAATAACAGAAATAGCCGAAAAAGCACGAAACTAACCGAAAGATTCACGTCGATGTTTCATGTGAACATTTTATACTACCTATATAAATTAACACAAAGTGTGAAAGTCACGAGCAGGATTTGAACCTGCATCTCCTGGAATACCGTCCCAGATGCTGTCTTAATTTATATGGATAAGCATGTATCGCAACCGCACACGGAGCGTGGGCACCTTCGCGGGAGGCCTTGCGGGTGGCGGACGATCCCCGGTCCATCCACCCGCAGCCTCAGCTAGGGCAGCATTAGGCGTAAATACTCACGCCTGCGCCGCCCCGGTCAGTGGCGGCGGTTCCTTCCGCGAGATGACCTCCTCGCTGAAGGCAGCGACCGCGGGCCAATTCCTGTCACCGCCAAGCATCGCTCTGACGAGGTCCCTATTGCCGCGACGAGTTCACGGCACTGCTCGACCCAAGCCGGGCATGACTCGAGCGTGTGCTGCACCGTGTCCTCGTCGCAGGGTAGTATTATAGCCTATCAACAGTAAATCTTCTTTTTATAGTACGTGGGTGGCGAACAAGCAAACGGCCACCTGATGGTACCACCTGATGGTAAGCAGTTACCGTAGCCTATAGACGCTAGTAATTCCAGAGGCATCAGAGGAGAGGATAGGTAGGATACTAAGGAGAGCATAGGAAGGATAATAAGGCCTCCAGCGCTCTCACTCACCATACGAACCATAACGATAGGAGTATCTTTTTTTTTTATTGCATTTAGTGGCAGACAAGCCACGGTCCATCTGATGGTAAATGGTAACCGTAGCCCATGGACTCGACTATACCGAGAGTATTGTCAAGCCGCTGCTCACCAATTCATTTCACAGATATGAAATGAAATATAAATGGCTATCTCCTGCTACAGCCAAAACGCAACGATGTGCTTCATGGCCGGTCACACGGGAGATGGTGGTACCAACCCGCTCGGGCCCTATACCAAGTGAGTACTCCCACCCGGTACCCAGCCCTACCACCAGTCATGCAATGGATGAAAATTGCTTACTTCCCTTAGTCGCCTCATACGACACCCTTGGGAACGAATGGGGTGGTGACACTTGTATTCTTAGTCCGTCACCACACGGACAGAATATCTACCGTTGTTACACGTGGATCTTCTGTGAGAGGGTGGTACTTCCCTGATCGAGCCGGCCCATTCATGCTGGGAAAAGCAAGGATCTATCACTAGAATCTCTATTCTGAGAAATCTTCAGAGTAGATAGTAAAGATGTTTAATTTAGAATCAGTTGTTTTGTTTCGAGTACAGCGTCTACAATACTGCATTTTATGGGTCAAATTCACTACGTTCTATAAGACTGATATATTGAATTTATCTTAACGTTTACTTTGGCAGTGAACCTTGTTGGCATCAGAACGTTTGAAGTGCATCTTACACTGTAGCTAAAGACTTGTTTACTTTATATTTGAAACTAGCTTTTAAATATGACTTCGTCTACCTAATTTTTTTTAAAGCGGAAAAATGTACCTAAGCCTACACCCTGGCGTGCAGGGCGACGATCCACTGACTTCAATGATCCTGCGGTGGCTTAACCTTTCGGGCCCCACCTTCGCGGGAGGTTTTGCGGGTGGTGGAAATCCATCCACGCATCGTACACCTAACGCAAGGATTTGAATTAATAATATTTTACTCATCGATACGCTTTTCTGCCGATTTGTTTATGTATGTTATGTTGTAACAGACAAATATTTATAATCAAAGCGTGGACCACGGAGTACAGCAAAATAGGCGTGGACTTAAAGAAGTGGCTCATGAATTTCTTGCAAATCTCATGAAAAGCCTTATTACGGAATCCAGCCGCTTGGGTACGATGTAATCGCGACATTAGTGCTACGTAATGCACTTGCCTCAAACGCTCGTGTTGTTTTTTTTTTGATTGACGGCTTAACATTTTTTTCATTACAAACATACAAAAATACGAATCTCTCATCTTTATAATATTAGTATAGATAGATTATAGAATGACGTATTTGCAATCCTAACTATTATAAAGCTGTAACAGAGCTGTGTCTGTACATTTAAGATAGTTGATAAATAAAATGACTGTATTAGGCTATTTAGGCGTGTCTGGGTGCAAATTAGACTAAAAAGCTGCTATAATATTTATCTCGTTACTACATCTGGAATCCGAGATATAACCTAAAAACTAGTTTTGGCCAAAGAATATAAAGTGATCGAACTATAAAGTCAAAAAAGTTGCAGGCAGACCCAAAAAAGGAGGTGATGTAGAAAATAATTGTTACGATTGCTAACTGCGATAGCTTATGTGATATGATATGTGCGATATTATGTGATATATTGAACAACATTCCGTAAGTCGCGAGTTTGAATTCTGCTCGTAGTTTCTTTTTCCATTTCTACAATATTTTAATCTAAAGCTCTGCCCAATAAATGTCAGTTGTGCACAGAATAACGATTAACAATTAAAACAATAATGGAGACCATATAGATTTTATTTTTCTATTTAAATATTGTTTTTTGTGATAAAACTAAAATAAATGTGGAACTCAAGAATCAGACATTCTTGGCACGTTCAATATGCGGTTAACATTCGTACGTCAATCACTGAACTAAATAATTTTGGATGCTGGCCGTATTGAAAATAAGTCTTTGTATTGATTACAATTTATGCTGATGGCAGGGCCCAATAATACAGGCCTGCTCAAATCGCGAAGTGACATACAAAATTTTGCCGTGCATACGTCATCAACAAGGCAGCATTGGCTCTCAACTTTTTTTCCCCTCAATTTACCCACAAACCCCTTAAAGTTTAGAAGTCTGAAATAAAAAAGTATTACTGTCTATAAAAACTAAAATATATTAAACTAGACTCTACCCACATCTCCGTCCGGGTGGTTTCAGAATATAAATATGTCGCACTACTGCACTTTAATTAGCTTCATGCAAAAATAGCTAACTCGAAGAAATCATTCATTTTTCCGGGATGAAATGTAGCCCGTATCCTTTTCGGAGCTCTAGTAATCTGGGGCTCAGTAGTTACGCCGTGAAAGCGTAACAAAAAAACTAACAAATAAAGTCACTTTTACATTTATATTATAGTAAGGATTAAAAATTTGAAGATGAGTCGCGAGTTATAAACGTGACTTGGATTAGAAAAATGGTGGAATTTTTATTTGGCGTACAAAATTACAAAAATATATTTAAACATACTCCAATTTATCGCCATGAGCTGGTTGGTTATTATAATACCTCTCTGAAAAGGCACTTTATAAAATAGCCTCTAGCCTGTTTAAACGTTCTATTCTCCATTCTAACCAGCATTATTTTTATTTATAATACCCACCACCTTATGGTAAGCGGTTACCGTAGCCTATAGACGCTAGCAACACCAGATGACCAGAGGCATCACTCGCGCGACTCCTGCTCTAAAAAAAGTAATAGGCAGTGAAAAGGAAGGATAACAAGGAAAGGATAAGGAGGGCCTCAGCGCTCTTAATCACCATACGAAACAATAGTAGGAGTATCTACAATTGTTTCACTTATTAGTTTGTATATTTTTCATGTAACATATCACCATGGTTGGAAAAACTTTGAGATTAAATGTTAACAGAAAGAGTACGAGCTAGTTTTCTCGTTGGTTTGAAAGAGAAACGGCTAAAAGCGACAGTTGTCATGTATCTGTCATATACAACAACCACGCTATGCTGCCAGTCTAATAACTACGATTCTGTTCATATAGTTATTAAACTAAGATTCCTTTTTATAAAAATAAACCAATTTAGATTAGAAATTCTGAAATTATAATTACTGTAAACAATTAAACATTTATTTTTGATGAGTAAATGATTGGTATTATTATTTTTAAAATGCTGTCATCTGTTATTATTTACCCTAAATAATTTTATTTGAAAAACGGTAAGGAAAATTTGACGTCATTATGACGTAGTTGCGGCAATCTGTCAACGATTTGAGCAGGCCTGTATTATTGGGCCATGGCTGATGGTACTGGTTCTTTACCTCGACAAAAAAGAAGTGACGCTTCGCCACCACTCCATCTCGTTTTAGGCAGAACAACTGATTTTTCAAACATAAAATGTCGCTATTTATATACATATATATTGCACTTGTAAAATAATATATATATACACACATATCAAGAAAAAACACTATTTTTAACACTCATGATATTTTTTATGCCATTTTTGTTATTTAAACTAGTTAAAAAACTTTTAGAAAAGTTCTATCTTGGACGTCCGTGTGTTGTATGTTAACACGATAATGACCGTAATAATTTAATAATCGAGTATTTTTTTTTCTTTTTAACTTCAGTATAATTACGAATAGAGCCGTATTACACTTTTCACGGTCCGATTCGATGTGGTTTAATTGTTATTAAATAAACAAAAAAATTGTGAATATTTACGCTCGACTCGATGGCACAGTTGTACACTAAAATCAACCTTATTTCGTGAGAACTACTTCAATAGACCAATATATTAGTACTTCTAAAAATTTGCGCTAGATGGCGTATAAGACATGAGAACCACATTAGTATTTTTTGAAATTAGCGCTATCTATGTGATTTATTGAAAACTACTTAGTAAGACCAATACATTATTAGTTACTTATCAAATAATAAATTTTATTGTGAAAAATGAAGATTATGAGGCGTGCACTTTTGGATTTTCCAAAGTACTTGTATTCTCTTGATATTTTCAATACTTTAACATGTTGAAATAAAACTACGTTTAGGTACGGAATCTATCGCCTTTACTTGATTTTTCTACTATCCCGACGTTTCGAATACTTTACAGCATTAAGATCACGGGTGGACTTAGATGATAGACGTCCAAGGCTGATATGTTATTTCAACGGTTTCATCTACCCACAGTATATGATTTTACAACATTTTTGGTTTATTTATTTACAGCAAATTTTATAACCATCAAGTTAAAAAAAATTAAACTTTATTAGCTCTCAGTAATTCCGTACAAAATTTAATAATCCATAACAGTTGTTGCCTACTGAGTTTTCTGGCCGGATCTTTTTCAGTCAGGCCACATTCCGATCCGGTGGTAGCTTCTTAGTCTTAGCTTCTGGCAAAATCAATATATTTAATAATATTAACTAATAACCAAGATTGTCTTCTTACTGGTAGCTAGTAGTAAAATCAAGTAAACGCGATAGATTCTGTAAACGTAGTTTTATTTCAAAATGTGTAACATTCGCATAAATATCAGAAAGTATTACTTTAACATGAACAATGTACTCGACACTGGCAGTAATGTCTCTGACATTTGCAAGAGACCATCCATCCACCCATACATTAGCCTTTCAACGTCCACTGTTGACATAGGCCTCCCCAAGAGAACGCCACTACGAGCGGTCCCATCATGGGGGATAATGCCGTAATCGCCACGCTTGGCAGGCGGGTTGGCGATCGCAGTGGATATTGTTAATACTCGAGGGAGTGCTGCTGCCCACTCTCCCGGCATTCCCTCAGTCGGCTCTTACGACGCCCGTGGGTAGAGGGGTGGGACAATTCTAAAGCCGGCCCCACACGGCCACATTTGCAAGAGACCAGTTGCTATTAATAGAAAAAAAAAGAGTGATAAGTTTGTAGTGTGTATCTGTGTGCCTGTCTATAGCCTCATAGCTCCTGAAAGGATGAACCAATTTTGATTAAGTCTTTTTTTAGATGATGAGTGTCTTAATCGAGGGTATTTTTAGCTATTCCAATCATCACCTCTTTTCTAGTTGATGAAGAGAAAGTATTATACCTACAATCGTAACATCATGATTTTGCACACGTACAATGCGTATTCCACGGACTAATTGAGGCATTTCTTGATGATTGGTTAAGTAGTTATGGCCTGTAAGCAGAATAAATAAACTAACAGACTTAGTTTCACATTTTTGATACTCATTTTAATATTATAAATGCGAAATCGAATTTCTATGTTACGCTTCCACGCTGTAACTACTGAACGAATTATCATGAAATTTTGCATGCATATAGCCTGGAGCCCCAAAAGATCATAGACTTTTGATATTGTCCTGGATATATCCATGGTTGCAGATATTATTCATGGCAATAAATTGATATAGGTGAGATTGGGATGAAGAGACAAATCACAAATTTTAGAGACACGTAATGACGGGATGTACAAAATTGAGATTTGATAGCTAATAAAATTATAATCGACATTTTTATAATTTCAAATTAATATATTGCAATTTGTTTACTACTTTATACTTATAAAAAGCTGTAGATTTGTTGTTTAAACGCGAATCTCTGGAACTATCAAAAGATAAAAAAAATGTTTTGTATTTGAGAAACGATTCTTTAAGAAGACTTACATATTACTAAACATCACGTGCATACGTGTACTAACGTAATGTTTAATAAGCCTCTAAGAAAGCTAAGCATTAAATTAAAAAAAACTACATTTATAACCGAAATAGTAGTATTAAGTTAATACTATTAAATACCGTCCACGTTAATACTATTAACGTGGACTCACGCCCCCTGCGTGAGTCGTAAAAACATTAAAAAAAAAAGAACTTCCCTAGATTGGATTTAAATTACTTATTAGTCTATACAGGCTAAATTGTAATATCCGTGTGGTGACGGACTAAGAATACAAGTGTCACTACCCCGACCTTTCCCGCGGGTGGCGTATAAGGCGACTAAGGGAAGTAAGCAATTAACACCAAGTGCATTACTGGTGGTAGGGCTGGGTTCTAAGCGAGAGTACCCACTTGCTATCGGGCCAGGACGGGTCGGTACCATCATCTCCTGTGTGAGCGGTCATGAAGCACGTCAGTGTGTTTTGGCTGTAGCAGAAGATAGCCGTTTATTCTTTCATTTCACATCTGAGAAATGAAATGGTGCGCAGTGGCTTGACTATACTCTCGGTATAGTTGAGTCCATGAGCGACGGTTACCACTTACCATCAGGTGGGCCGTGGCTCGTCTGCCATCATAAGCAATATAAAAAATATATATAAATTGCCTATAGGTTAGTACAAATCATTTGTGAATAAGGAAAAAGAGATTTTTAGTACGAGCAGGAATCGAACCCGCGTCTTTTCCAATCTAGGGAAGTGCGCTAAGCCACTGAGCTATCGTACTGACCTATTCGGTCATCCCAATCTCCTCATAATATTTGTCCTTACGACCAACGCCATCTATCGGAATGCATTTACATACATTAGTGCAAAAAATGTTTAAATAATCGCGCCATCAAATACTATGAATTTTAATTGCAGTATTAAACTTACTATTGGATTAATGCATGTAAATGTCTTCCGATAGATGGCGCTGGTCGTTAAGACAAATGTGATGAGGAAATTGGGTACGACCGCAAGGGAGTACGATAGCTCAGTGGATTAGAGCACTTCCCCGGAAAGGAAGGGACGCAGGTTCAATTCCCGCTCGTACAAAAAATCTCTTTTTCCTTATTCACAAATAATTTGTACTTAAAAAGTAGCGGAGCATGTCAAATGCTAAAAAATTAGATCAAGAAATGCCTATATATAGGTTTTCAATCTTTATCACAAAATTCAATTATAATTTTTAGTTGTGTTGTTTATTTAGTACCGGTCGTATCTTGTCTGCCAATCTTCTATCTATGCTATTATAAAGCTGTAACAGAGCTGTGTCTGTACATTTAAGATATTTGAGAGAGTCATTTAGACCAGGGGTCTCCAAACTTTGAAGCCTTAGAGCCATAATGATTTTTTCAGTATGTTCCAAGGCAACATATTTACATAAATCTCATTAGTGCTTTTTGTTTTACTGTGATTAATGAAATGTATCCTCATTTCATTATTTGTCAGTTATTAATATGCTTAAGCTTAAATACTTATGTTAAGTTTACTGCGTAATCATTTCTGTCATTAAGTTTTACCTTGCAAGGAAATAAAACCGGGTGCTTATAATTCTGTGTTTTCTTCTTCAATTTTAGTAACAACAATAAGACATTGGTTGTCGCGGCCCAGATTGATGACACTGGCGGGCCGGATTTAGCCCGCGGGCCGTAGTTTGGAGATAACCCTGATTTAGACTATAATAGACTATATAGGCGTGTCTAAACACAAAACAATTTTTTTTTTGTCTGTTTGTGTGTTTACCTGTTTGTTTGTTCGTGCATCACGCAAAAACTACTAAACGAATTTTAATGCAACTTCTTTTATTCGTTAGCTCTTGATTAGACTTAAAAACTGGTATACATTTTATTCTGCTACTATATCGGGAACCTGAGATATAACCTAAAAACTAGCTTTTGGCTGCGCGAAAGCCGCGGGCAAAGCCTAGTTTAATATAAAAACATTTATGTAAGTAAACTGATATCATATAATAAATTAAATGTTTCAGCATTGTAGTTTGTCAGCAATGTGCATTCTTTAGCTTGACGACATTACAATGATGGGTGATGTGTGTATTGTCGATGCGTGTCGACGCAAACATTGTTACAATTATAGATTTTATAGCCAGCCTTCGGTTTAGTTTCAGAATTTGACGACAATACGTTGTTATGTCTTGTTACATGATGATACATAGTTTTATCTTCTATACTTATAATAAAACTGTAGAGAGGTCAATTCTGTACATTGAATATATATTCAAAATTAATATTGGAGGATGAATGGTGATCGATACTGATGCCAAAAATGTAATCAGTAAATTTTTTGTCTGTCTGTATATGCACGCATGGGTCAAAAACTACTGAAGGGATTTTAACCAAACTTGGTACGATTGTAGTCCATACTCCTGGGCAGGTTATAGGCTATATAACATAACGCTAAGACACATAAGAGCTGAGCAATGACGATAAATTTGAAGCAAGTCGGATGAAAATGCGCTTTCGAGCTCTTATCCTCGCATACGTTGATCATACACCAAAAGTATGTATTGCAAAGATCTACAAAAAAGTCCTGAATAGTATGTATCTATCTTTTATAAACTAGCCACAATAACGTGTTTAATCGTTTAGGTATTTCTTCAGTGTATTATTAAATACATAAATATATTGTATTTCACATATATATCTTTATCAAACTCCCATATTCAAAAAGTATACTTAAATATCGATTTTATAAAAAAAAAAAATATAGAAATCGGTTTATAACCACACAAGATATAGATGAAATAAAACTTCCAAATCTCGCCGCGCCAGTATGGGTACGGCTATACGGTTGATTTTTGTTTAACGCGCGAAACGGCCATCCGCTGCATCTATAAAAAGGAGAGGACGCGAATACCGTGGGAGTGGGCAGCAGCACTCCCTCGAGTATCTACAACATCCACTGCGATCGCCAACCCGCCTGCCAAGCGTGGCGATTACGGCATTATCCCCCATGACGGGACCGCTCGTTGTGGCGTTCTCTTGGGGAGGCCTATGTCCAGCAGTGGACGTTGAAAGGCTGATGGATGGATGGATAGAAGATTTTTAAAATACATAGATCTACACGTAGTTTTTAGATATATAAGTTTAAAGTAGGTATTAGATAATAATATAATTCGTTTGTTTAGTGTTTTTGTTTGTTTCTCCTTCTTTTCTTTATATAATATAGTTGTTAAGTTAAACATCGTAAAGTTAAGTATAAATTTCAATTAAGTAAGTATACATTTTTAGGGTTCCGTAGCCGAAGGGTCAAAACGGGACCCTATTACTAAGACTTCGCTGTTTGTCTGTCTGTCCGTCCGTCTGTCGCCAGGCTGTATCTCAAGAACGGCGATAGCTAGACAGTTGAAATTTTCACAAATGATGTATTTCTGTTGCCGCTATGACAATAAATACTAAAAACAAAAAATAATAATATTTAAGGGGGGCTCCCATACAACGTCTGTCTGTCCGTCCGTCTGTCACCAGGCTGTATCTCAAGAACAGCGATAGCTAGACAGTTTAAATTTTCACAAATGATGTATTTCTGTTGCCGCTATAACAACAAATACTAAAAACAAAAAATAATAATACGTGTTTCTTTACTCGTGTTTGCTCTGTCTGTCCGTCCGTCTGTCACCACACTGTATCTCAAGAACGGCGATAGCTAGACAGTTGAAATTTTCACAAATGATGTATTTGTTGTTGCCGCTATAACAACAAATACTGAATAAAAACAAAATAAAACAAATATTTAAGGGGTCCCATACAACAAACGTGATTTTTTTGCCCTTTTTGTTGTTTTATTCGACCATAGCTGATTGTACTTTTTTAACATTGCTACAATTTTATGAAATTTATAAGTTAGCATAATAGCCGTATTTTCTACCAAGTTACTGACATCTGGATCTTCGAGGCAAGGGCAATGAAAATCAAGTTTAAACCAGAGGTCAATTAAAAATCACTGAGCCTCTATACAACTATCGAAGTGTTCATGGCAACTAGGACTAATGGCTAAACGTACTTTACGAGGCTTTCTAGACGATGTTTCGTTATGCGCATCTAAGTCTAAGTTGAAAACCACGAAATGAGTCAAATTTTACTTACAAAATTTGGTAACAGCCATACACCATGGTTACAGAGAGTTACAATAGTGTAATGTTGTTTACCTTGTCAATGGTAAGGAATCCTTCGTGCGCGAGTTCGTTTCGCACATGGCCGGTTTTTTCTTTTTGTGAGGTGGAATAAAAAGAACCTAATAGGATAAAAATCTTATTAAGTTCTTTTTATTCCACCTACGATGTCACCTAAAAAATGGTCTTCCTTATCTCGAAATTCGAGAAATGCCAAAAGAATGAGATGCACGTTTTCAGGAATCGTCAGAGGAAAGAGCGCATCGTTTAACCTCTATGAGAGTTAATAATGCAACTGCACGAGCACATGAAAGCAGTTCTGAGAGAGAGATGCGATTAACTTCAGATAGGGAAAGAAGAGCTAGACAGTCAATGAGTTTTTAAGAAGGGATTTTGGTATTGTTAGGCATATTGATACGTTGCAGAAAACAATACTAAATAAAATGAGTGCAGGAAAGCGTAATCTGCACTAATTTATAGTGTACACTTTTAGTGCCTAATTGTGGATTTTCTCTGTTTTATACTTCAACTGCTTCTGTAGTGCAGAGGTAGTGTAATTGACTGCTGATCATGAGGTCTTGGGTTCGATTCCCGGGTCAGGCAGTGTTATTGAGCTTTTTCGTAAATAGAAAAATTCTCAGTAGCCGCCCGGAGTTTGTAAATGTGCCTGGTAGACGGCAATAGGCTCGCCCCCTATTACGTGGGACTTAAACATAGCTGGTGAATCGTGGGTGTGTAATACACTTCTGCCTACCCCTTTGGGGAATACAGGCATGTTGCTATGTTTTGGTTTATACATCAATGTTTATAACATATAATTATACTAGGTTGTACGGCTTGATGGTGAGTAAGACGGTAAGTTTGCCACCCCATGAGTAGTTGGCGTGGTAGCCTATAGACCAAAAGCAACCTTCGCGAGTAATCCACCCCAAGAAAAGCTATAGGATATGAAGAGGAATAATCATATAGAGGAGATGAGGAAGTGGTCAGGTAAAAAAGAGAGAAATGTGGGGGTGGTTTGGTAGGTTTCTAATTGGGAGATAGAAACACACATATTTAACCTTTTTTGAATTAAGAATGTTAAATATATATTTTTAGCATTTGACATGCTTAGCAACATACATTAAACACAAAGTGAAAAATGTGAAATCGAAAATAACAGTCACGAGCAGGATTCGAACCTGCATCTCCTGGATACCGTCCAGATGCTTTGCCAATTCAGCCATCGTGACCCTTGACTGCTAATTTCGTTAACACATTCATACTTAACGTCTTTGGGTGACGCCTGCACCATCTGTCGGAAGTATTTTCATACATTATACCGACCAGGTAAACTTAATTTTACAATTAAGATTTTACCTAATAATGACGCAAACCCTATAAATATTTAGATATTTTTATATATATTTTTAGCATTTGACCTGCTTAGCAACATACATTAAACACAAAGTGAAAAATGTGAAATCGAAAATAACAGTCACGAGCAGGATTCGAACCTGCATCTCCTGGATACCGTCCAGATGCTTTGCCAATTCAGCCATCGTGACCCTTGCTCCTGACTGCTAATTTCGATAACACATTCATACTTAACGTCTTTGGGTGACGCCTGCACCATCTGTCGGAAGTATTTTCATACATTATACCGACCAGGTAAACTTAATTTTACAATTAAGATTTTACCTAATAATGATGCAAACCCTATAAATATTTAGATATTTATGTAAGCGGTTACCGTAGCCTATAGACGCTAGCAACACATCCATCCATCCATCATAAATAAAGATTCACGGACATTTCCCAAAACAGGACAGGTCCCAAAGTAAGCTTAATGCTTGTGCTATATGTGTATATGTACTAGATTACGGATATAATACATATATTACTTTTTTTTGTAAATACATACATATAATAGATAGAAAACACCCAGACGCAGTACAAATATCTGTGTTCACCACAAAAATATTTGTCCTGAGTGGGAATCAAACCCACGACCTCGTGCACGGAAGTCGGTTACACTACCGACTACGCCACGAGGCCCGTCAAAGAGGCATCACTCGCGCGTCTCCCTCTCTAAGGAAAGGGATCGGAGATGGGTAGGAAGGATAATAAAGGAGAGGACAGGGAGGGGGTTCCAGCCTCCGGCCCTGCGGCTTGGTAGAATTCATAAGTAAATAAAATAGGATTTAAACTAGCAAAAAAGATATTTTAATTTTTTTTACTTTTGAATTCCGCTTTAATTAGTAAACGTCTTATTGAAACTTCATTGAACAAGCGAAACCGAAATGTTGGCAGATAAATTGAACGAGCTAAAAATATCATCACAACTTTTGTAACCGTTAGATAACCAGTTACTTCGGAAAACAGAACCATTTCGTACGGTATTTTCTCATGACTAATGAGATAAAGGGCGCGTGTTATATCATTTTAATCACCTCGCTTCATGGCCGTTTAAAACAAAGAAATAGATCAGCTCGAGCCTTACAATAAATGAGGTCTCTCACTTGGTACCCAGCCATCTCCAGTGTCTTTTCTATACAACACAAGTGGCAAATACCTGATGGTAAGTCTCTAAGGTAAGCCTATAGAGGCTAGCAACACCAAAGGCATCACTCGTCTTTGACACAAGTCCAAGGAAAGGGACAGGAAGTGTTATTTTCTATGCGACAAGGTCGTTTATTGCAGCAATCCAAATTGAATTTTCTTTTGGCTATGTGCATATGAATTGATTCTTCATGAGGCAAACTACTAAGGCTTGCTATATAGTGAATTTATTTATTACTATCTGCTACCCGCGACTTCGTCTGCGTGGAATGTTTATCCTTTTTTCGTGCGGAACCCTAATTATTTTGCCAAAATAAAAGTAGCATAAGACACTCTTTATAACAACAGTTTCATCCATCCATCCATCAGCCTTTTAACGTCGACTGCTGGACATAGGCCTTCCCAAGAATGGGGGATAGTGCCGTAATCGCCACGCTTGGCAGGAGGGTTGGCGATCGCAGTGGATGTTGTTAATACTCGAAGGAGTGCTGCTGCCCACTCGCCCGGTATTCCCTCAGTCGGCTCTTACGACTCCCATGGGTGGAGAGGGGTGGGACAATTCTAAAGCCGGCCCCACACGGCTATAACAACAGTTATATACAAGTAAAAATCCCGTCCAAATCCGTCCAGCCGTTCCGGGGATGGAGTTCATTCACAATTTCGTGGGCTTAATTTTTTGCGCGGTATTCCGTTCGTTCCGTCGTTCCTTATAAGAACAGTTATGTGTTAGTAAAAATCCAGCCTAAATCGCTTCAGCAGTCCCGAGATTAGCGGGAACAACCAGACACACAAAAACTTAAAGAATTGGTATTTTGTTATAGGTAGCGTAGCGTATATACTCTCGTAGTAAAAAGCTGTTACTTAGACATCACAAATAGACATTTTTATTTATATATATAGATAATGAATATTATTACAATCATGTTCTTATCGAGTTGTGTGATATTTCTCTGTTAGTTATAATTTGTCGTAGATATAATTATAGGTACCTACTCCGTACATTACTAAATTTTACGCACCGCATTGTTGGATTAGCAGTATATATTTTCTTAATATAAATCCGTTGTTATGCAAAAATCAGTAAATAAAATGGATTCAACACACATTTTATATAACTACACAGTAGATTCTTGGTATATGAGAGCCCTTAGATTTATGCGTTTTAGTAAACCTCTTAACAAATCTACGTAAATGTGTCTTCTTTGTTCAATTCTAAATAAATTTGCACAAATATTTAATCTTGATACGTTATTAATGTGTACACACAACGGCATTTGAATGATTCACAGTTATTTTGATATTGTAAACGCAAATATAATTTACAGAACACACATTCGATGCTCATGTTTATGTTATATATGTTTATATAAAAACTAGTGACCGGCCGCCATATCTTTAGCGTTTTTGAACAACCGGTACTCTTTATTACATTATTTTATTTTACAATACTTTTGACGTAGCAAGCGTATGCCACAACGTAACTTAGTCAAAAACATTTAATTTATCTGTTTAAATAAATAATTGGGGTGTACTTTCCTCAGAAAACAATCTAAACGACAATAAAATCGATTTTCGTGGCTGTGTCCGCTTTCTGTTTTAGACAGATGTTTATGGCGACTTTAGAAAGAAAGAAAGAAAGAAAAATCGTTTTACTTTTTTTTATTGCTTGTGGTGGCAGACGAGACACGGTCCATCTGATGGTAAATGGTAACCGTCGCTCATGGACTCGACTATACTGAGAGTATTGTCAAGCCGCTGCTCACCATTTCATTTCACCGATATGAAATGAAAGAATAAACGGCTATCTCCTGCTACAGCCAAAACGCAACGATGTGCTTCATGGCCGGTCACACTGAAGATGGTGGTACCAACCCGCTCGGGCCCAATATCAAGTGAGTACTCCCACTCGGTACCCAGCCCTACCACCAGTCATGCAATGGATTATAATTGCTTACTCCGTGGGAAATAAAGGGGTGGTGACGCTTGTATTCTTAGTCCGTCACCACACGAACAACTTTATACTATGTATAGATAGACTACGTTCTACCCGCGACTTGGTCCGCGTGAGCTTCAAAATATAAATACCTCAATTTACAGTACATTGTCTTTATGTAAATATAGCTATCCCACAGGAACTATAATTTTATCCGGGATAAAAATGGCCTCTATCCTTTTCAGGGCTCCAGACTATATGTATGCAAACATTAATGATGATTGATTCAGTAGTTATGAAATGAAAACATTACAAACAAAGCAATATACTCACTTTCGCATTATTAGTAAGGTAGTGAGGATAACATTTCCCACCTCTGAGATTTATGCGAAACTATGCGTAGCTAATGGTAGTTATTAATTAAAATCTGTTAATTTATTTTTTACGTACTTGAGCCTAATATTAAAACCAAGAATTGCCAAGACAGAAGTATCCAGTTCGATCCTTAGCCTGGTCAAGATTTTGCTAGGTACACGGCTCTGATTTCTCTTAATTGTTTTTCCAACATTACTCGGGAAAGGTAGATATCCTTTTTTTTGTTAAGGTATGGAAAATGTACCTAACCGCGCACCCCGTCGTTTGGAACAACGAACAGAGTAGTGTGGGGCACTAACCCCCCAAATAAACCCAAATGATCACAATTTCCTTCTATACATTATTTAATTTAATTTTCTTGTGAAACATAAAATATAGAACGATGAGTTTTGAAGTGTTTTGACAGACGCCGGATCTAAATAAAGTTATGAGATGCACGTGAGACGGTATTTAGTGAATATTAGATATTATACAATATGTAATATAAATGTATATACTAGCTTTACTCGTATGCACAACTAATAAATATGGGTATATGAGTAGTTATAATGTAGGATAAGACTACATTCCTACTTAATTATGTATGAAGAAAAAAATCCTGAGGAAAGCTGCCATTCTTTTTATTTTTGTTAAGGCGGAAAATATGTAACTAACCGCACACCCTGTCGTTCTAGGCAACTAGCAGGGTAGTATTGGGCCCACTAAATAAACCCACCGTTTTCAGTCTCTCCGCCTGTATTGGCAGACTACAGGAACTGTGTGACATTACTTCAGGAAAGTTGCTATACTGAGAGATTTTCTCGACAGCTTGCGAAGTCTGCAAACCCACACTGGTCCAGCATGGTGGACTATCACCGAAATCCCGTTTATTCTGAAAAACCAGTGCCCAAGTCGCACTACAATAGGCTATGTAAAAAGTGCTATGTTAAAGTTACATAATAAATCAAGTGCGAACAGTTCAATGAGAGCTAGACGTTTGAGTCTAAAAATTGAAACAGCAACTGAAAATAACTGCCGGTAACATAAACTCGTACCGTAGTAAATTATCCGGCTGAGGAACAATTCAACAGCGCGCTCGTATATCAGTTTGTGCCGGCAAACAAATTGGGCAGGTGGGCTATGAACCAGAAATGTATAACTTCACATAGTAACCCGAAATTAATTTTAATTAATAAATACCAAGGTATTTGAACCCAAACATTTTGAAAATCTATCCCAATTCTTCTGTCATTTGAGCCAGCAGGCGTTACTTATGTCTACTTCCGGGAACGCATACATAAAGGCATTATTTGAATTAATATTTCACTACCTGTCTTGACGTGTGTCACGGCACCTATCGCATACGTTCACTACACTTAAATAATAATATATGTTTAATTGTAAAATGGACAGCTTTTCACAATATAAATAATAAAAATATTTTCTACTTTTTAATCTATACGTAGTATAAAGTACAGTCGTGTGTAAAGTTTCTCTGCCCATTTCCTTCATCTAAAGTACGCTACGGATTTTAAAACGGTTGTCACTGCCGTGTAGATAATTTACCAAGAATGATTTATAGGTATATATATACATTCTAATAACTTTTAGAATTGACAAATTCAATGTATTAGGTGAATAAAATTGGCGGCAAACCCTGGCTAGGCTTATTGGCTTAAAATACTTCTGTAACAGAGAGTGCGAAGCTAGAGCCAGAGGGGTCATTAGTTTCTAAATAAACTAGAAAATTTTAATAGAGATTCATAATTATTGTTTATTATAAATCAGGTAATATTAATCTCAGTGGTGCAGCGATAGTGTATACCACTGCTGATCATGAAGTCTCGGGTTCAATCCCAGGGTCGAGCAATGTTATTGAGCTTTTTTGTAAAAAGAAAAATTCTCAGTAACAGCCCGGAGATTGGAAATGTGCCCGGTAGACGGCAACAGGCTCGCCCCTATTGCGTGGGACTTAAACATAGCTGGCGAATCGTGGGTTATACACCTCTGCCTACCCCTTCGGGGAATATAGGTGTGATGCTATTAAATCAGGGGAGAAGATTTAGGGTCAAGTTATAATATAGTTTCGAGCACCTTTGCAGTTTTATTTAAAAGTCGACCAACATTACTAATTATGTTTAAACGTTTAAGGATTCGCCATTTAGGCGCAGAATTTCAATGTTTTAAGAATATTACATTGCAATACGTAATTATATTATTTTATATTGAAACAACATTTTTTTAGACTGCAAGGATGTTGAGTAAGGATGTCGCTCGTGTGCCAAACCACCAGCGGCAAAAGCTTCGCCGGCTCCTGTGCAGGGAAAGGGCCAAAGCAAGGCCAAAAAAAAAGGAAAAGGCGGGACAAGCCCCGAGGGGTCAGCCCCGAGAGGAGTTCCCGCCTCTGCCAAGCGCCGCTGCGCCTCCGCATCCTACTGCACCGTGACGAACGGTCGCACCCTCACGGGCTGCGACGGTCACGCCCCGTGCTCCTGCCCCCGCCCCTGCCTTGGCTACGTCCTCAGACGGGGATTGGCAGGTGGTTGGGCCCCGGCAATCTCAGGCCAGGGATCGCGGCGCTGCCTCGGGGCGCGAAGCTGCGCCAAGTAATCCGAGAGGGGAAGCCCCGAAGCCGCGGAAGAGGAAGTCGCGTAAACTGAAGGTCCCGAAGGCAGCTGCGGTGGTGATCACCGTGCTGCCTGAGGGAAAAGAAAAGGGCCTGACCTACGAGGCCGTCTAGAAGCGTGCCCGGCGGGAGATAAACGTCTCCGATCTCGGGGACGTTTCCGCTCGCTCCCACCAAGCCCGGACAGGTGCTCGGATCTTCGAGTACCTGGGGCCAGAGGGCGCCAAGACGGCCGACGTAATGGCCGCGAGGCTGCTGGGCCTGTTCCCAGAGGAGAGTGGAGTCCGGGTCGCCAGACCCGTGAAGTGCGCTGAACTGCGCATTTCCGGGCTGGACGATTCCATGACGGCGGAAGAGATCCGGGAGGCGATCGTCTCAAAAACCGGATATCCCAGCAGCGCTGTCCGGGTGGGCACCATTCGCCCAGGTCCAGGTGGTGTGGGTGCCGTCTGGGTCTCGTGCCCTGTCGCGCGGCCTAGGATTTGGTCGCCGCCGGTAGACTTCTGGTGGGCTGGAGCGCCGCGTGGGTATTCGCGCTGGAGCCCTGGCCTGCCAGGTGCTACAAGTGCATGGCGGTCGGTCACACCCGGCCGCTGTGCACAAACTGCTTCGACTGCAGCGGGCTTTGTTTCCGCTGCGGTCAGGCAGGGCACCAGGCGGCTGCCTGTTCTGCCGCCCCACACTGCCCCGCGTGTGCGGCGGGCAATTGCCCCGCCAACCACTGTATGGGGCGAGTGGGGTGCAGGCCTCCGGCCAAGTCAGGCCCTAAGAGGGGGGTGGGTAGCCAATCGGCCCCGGCTGCCCAACCCGGCGCGGCTGGACCGCCGCAGCGCATGGAGGAGGATATCGTGGTCCAATAACGGATCACGACGCTATCCTCCTCCAGGGGAATCTCGGCCATTCCGCTAGGGCGCAGGACCTCTTCCTGCAATCCATGGCGGAGCGGGCGATCGGTGTTGCCGTAGCCGCGGAGCCCTACATAGTCCCGGATCGCCCCAATTGGGTGGGTAGCGGGGATGGCTCCGTGGCGGTCGTCGGCTCGGCGGCGCCGCATTCCCCGCCCTTGTCACTCAAAGACCAGGGTACGGGATATGTGGCGGCCGAATGGGGAGGGGTCACGCTGTATGGCGTGTACTTCTCCCCTAGTCGTAGTCTGGCGGCTTTCGAGGTCTTCCTGCACAACCTGGAGACCTCGATACGGCGTATAGCACCGAGCCCTGTGCTCGTGCTGGGGGACTTCAACGCCAAATCAAAGGTGTGGGGGTCCCCCAGGATGGACTCCCGAGGTGCGGCGGTCCAAGAGTGGGCGGCAGCGGCGGACCTCGTGTTACTCAACCGAGGGTCCGCCCAAATGTGCGTGCGACCCTGGGGCGGGTCGATAGTGGACCTCTCGTTCGCTAGCCCCGGTGTCGCCGCACGCGTAAGGAGCTGGCGAGTCCTGGAGGAGGTCGAGACCCTAACTGACCACAGATACATTCAGATAGAGGTCTCCCGGAACCTTCAGGGTGCCAGCAGGGGTCACGTGGCGGACAGAACTCCCGCTTTTCCGCGATGGGCTGTGGGTAGGGTCGACCGGGACCTGCTAGTGGAGGCGGCCATTTTTCAATCTTGGCTGCCTCCCCCCCTGACGGAAGACGTGGACGCCGAGGCTGGCCGCATTCGCGGCATGCTTACGCAGATCTGCGATGCGGCCATGCCCCGCGTGCGGCGCCCGCCTCGACGGAAGGGGGTCTACTGGTGGTCCCCGGAGCTGGCGGACCTCCGTGCGGCCTGTATTCGTGCCCGGAGGTCCTACACCCGCAGCCCCCATCACCGAATCCGCGACGAAGAGCGGGAGGGCCGGCTGTATGCGGCGTACAGCAGTGCGCGCGCCGCGTTAAAGCTGGCCATCTGTCGCGCCAAAGACGCAAAAAGGCAGGAGATGCTGGAGGGTCTTGAGCGTGACCCCTGGGGACGCCCGTACCGCGCGGCGCTTAACAAGCTCCGCGCCCAGGGCCTCCCCCTTACGGAGACCCTCCAGCCGGACTTCCTCTCTGAGGTGGTCGAGGGACTTTTCCCTTCACGGGCGGTGCACACACCCCCGGTCATGGCTCCGCCAGATGATGACCGGAAGGCCGACGACGTGGAGGTACCGCCCGTGACAACGACGGAAATGGGGGCGGTGGTAGCGCGTATGCGGAGAGGCGCCGCCCCCGGGCCGGACGGGGTTCCCGCCCGAGTGTTGGCCCTGGTCCTAGACCACCTTGAGCCCCGCCTCGGGGGACTGTTCGGCGCTTGCCTGGTGTCCCGACGGTTCCCTGACTGCTGGAAGGAGGGGAAACTCGTGCTCCTGCCGAAGCCGGGATGACCTCCGAACACAGTCTCGGCCTTCAGGCCCATCGTGTTGCTGGACGAGGTGGGCAAACGCTGCTGAGCGGGTAGTCGCTGCCCGCATCGTCCGGCACCTAGGAGCGGTCGGCCCCGACCTGTCCGATGCCCAGTTTGGATTTCGGGTGGGTCGGTCTACGGTCGACGCCATTCTGCGTCTGAAGGCCGCGGCTGCGGAGGCCGTCACCTCGGGGGATGTGCTGTTGGCGGTGTCGCCCGACATCGCCAACGCCTTCAATAGTCTGCCATTCGGCTGCATCAAGGAGGCACTCCGGTACCATGGAGTGCCCCTCTACCTAAGGCGGCTGGTGGCAGACTACCTCGACGGCCGCAGCGTCCTCTTCGTGGACCGGGAAGGGGACGTTGTAAGGAGGGCTATGTCGTGCGGCGTCCCCCAGGGTTCGGTTCTTGGGCCGCTCCTGTGGGACATCGGCTACGACAGCCCGGGGCTGGACTCTCGAGGAGGCGGCAACGCTGGCCACCTCAGGTACCGCGGAGGTGGTCAGGCGGATTGAGGCGCTGGGGCTTAGAGTGGCCATTGAAAAGTCGGAGGCCCTACTCTTCCATGGGCGCCGACGGGGCCCGTACTCCAGCGCCTTGATAACGGTCAATGGGGTGGGCTTGCCAATCCAGGCCCACATCAAATATCTGGGCCTGGTATTGGACGGACGGTGGCACTTTGACGAGCACTTCCGCCGTCTTGCGCCAAAGCTCGTCGGCACGGCGTCCGCCCTCGGGCGACTGATGCCGAATTTGGGCGGACCGAGTCTCGCGTGTCAACGACTCTACGCGCGGGTAGTACGGTCGATGGCACTGTACGGCGCGCCCGTGTGGGCGGAGTCCCTGGCCGCTCGCAATAGGGCCCTTCTGTGGCGTCCACAAAGGGTCGTAGCGGTTAGGGCAATACGCGGGTACCGCACGGTCTCGACCGATGCAGCGTGCGCGTTGGCCGGAACCCCCCCGTGGGATCTGGAGGCGGAAGTGCTCGCCGACGTCTATCGGCGGGCGTCGACGGCGCGGGCGGGGGGCAGCCACCCCTCGCCGAGCGCAATGTCATCGTGGCGGGAAGATGCCTGCCGCGCCACCGTCCTAAAGTGGCGGTCTCGGCTGGAGACGCCCCGGGCCGGTCTCTGGACCGTGGGGGCACTCCAGCCGATTTTGGAAGAATGGGCAGGGCGACAGCACGGGATCCTCACCTTCCGGTTGGTGCAGGTTTTGTCGGGGCATGGTTGCTTCGGCAAATAACTGCACATGATCGCTAGGAGGGAGACGACCCCAGGCTGTCACCACTGCGGCTGCGACGAGGACTCGGCGCAACACACGCTCGAGTCGTGCCCGGCCTGGGATGTGCAGCGCCGGGAACTCGTTGCAGTCATAGGCGTGGACCTGTCGCCGCCGGCCGTTGCGCGAGCGATGGTTAGCAGTGACAGGGCCTGGACCGCGGTCGCCGCCTTCTGCGAGGCTGTTATCTCGCGGAAGGAGGTGGCGGAGAGGGCCCGGGAGGAATCCTCCTTCGCGGACCCGATTCGCCGCCGCCGCGCGGGGCGGCATGCGCGCGCTTACCTGCGCCTGATGCCGCCCTAGCTGAGGCCGCGGACGGTGGGGTCGGGGAGTACCCTGCCGTCCGCGGAAGCCTACTGCGAAGGTGCGACGCCCAAGTGCGCGAGGCGTCGCTCAAGAGAGGGTGCCCGAAGGGGCTGCCGCCTGCGGATCGCGGTCGAAACGACGCGGTACCCGTGATCCACCGTAGTAAGGGCGGGTGGAGCCGCACGGTGGGTTTTTAGTGGGTGAGAGCCCCACACTACCCCGTTGTCTCCCCGGGCAGCGGGGTGTGCGGTAGGACATTTTGGCCCACCTAAAATAAAAAAAATAAAAAGAAAAAAAAAAAGGATGTCGCTCGTGTGATTGTAATATCGTCGGATTCACCACTCGCATATTGCTACTTTAGGGATACGAGGTGAAAAGCATGTAGCAGGGACAAAAAAGACAACGGGCCTACGGTAGCCTTACTTATCGGACGAACCCCAACAGTAGAAATAGGAACTATTGCTTCACACCAATATCCGTATTCTGTGAGAAGGTGGTGGGCTATTGGGCTATTTAAGCATCTCTGAACACAAAGCATTATTATTTAGAATTATTGTGATTGTCGGTCTATCGATTTTTTTTGCGCTCATCATGCAAAAACGACTGAACGGGTTTTGATAAATGTTTCTTTGTTTTATAGCACTTGATTAGATTTAAAATATGTTTTATCCTGCTACTATACCGGAAACCTAAGATATAACCTAAAAACTAACTAACTAACAAAGCTAGTCATGCATAAAAATAGATTTCTTTTATCCTGCTCGCAGTAAAGTTCTCCTTTTCCACTTTCACAAATAATTAGTTCTTTAAAGTAGAGTTTCTTATATATTTCTATTTACTTGAGTAAAAATCTATTACCTGTATATTAATTTAAAATCGCCAGACGTGTAAAATTAATTCAGAGAGATTCAATTATTCAGAAATTCATAAAACATTTCAAATCTACGAATTCATATATATATCTGTTGTAATAAAAGTCAAAAGAAACATTCTGAGCAACATATTCATACTCGTTCGTTACAAAAATAAATAAATTCTTTTTGTTTATTATACAACACTGACATTGCCAATACATTCTGAAGTAATGTTGCCCTGTCCGCAGAGCACCCCATCCGTGCCGGCGTGCCCCAGAGAAGCTGCCTGTCGCCCGTCTGCTATAGCAGATACACGGACGACATTCCAGTTGCTGGCGGCGCCATGCTGGCGCTGTACGCCGATGACGCTGCTCTCATCACCACCTCACTTTCCTCCGCTCATGCGGCCGTTAAGATGCAGCGAGCACTGGACGCACTTCCCTGTTGGCTGAAGGCCTGGAGACTAAAGGTCAACGTGGCGAAGACTCAGGCAATATCCGTGGGAGGCTTTACCGCCCCTGCTGATGCTGCTGGGAGAACCCGTCAGTTGGTCCCCGACTGTGAAATACCTCGGTGTGATCAGTGACCGTAACCTCACCATGCGGATATGTGGTCTCACAGACGCGCACTGCGCGCGCTCTCCTGCGCCCTGTCTTGGCATCTCTTCTGCCCCTCCGCGCGAAGCTCGGCGTGTACAAGAAGTACGTCCGCTCGCGCCTCACGTACTCAGCCCCGTCCTGGTATGCGCTAGTTAGCGAATCCCACCGGAGGTCGCTGCGTGCGCAGCAGTCACTTGTACTGCGTACTATTACAAACGCCCCACGCTATGTGCGGAACAAGATGGTCGTCAGAGATCTGAGCATGGAGAGCCTCGATGACCACATCAGACGCCTGAGTGCCTGCTGGCTCGATCGCGCCGCGACGACCTCTCGCAACTATGACTCTATGGAACTTAGTTCCCACCTAGTGACCCGCCTGTCGTAGCAGGCGGCGTTGCTATCACTGAAAAGGGCCAACGCCCAGACCACAGTTACCCCGAGGCCCCAACGGGCCTGCGTGGAAGACCTTGATGTAAACGTTAAATGTAAACTTTTACATACTCTTTGAGTCGCACTTAGAAGCACAGAGTACGTTTTTAGAAGTATAATTTAAAAAAATATATTAATAGACAGCTATCTCCCATTTAATGATAAGCCACTCGCATTTTTTCTTATTGCAATGATTTATGATGATAAATGGTAACCGTCGCTCATGGACTCAACTATACCGGGAGTTTTGTCAAGCCGCTGCTCAAGGAAGAATAAACGGCTATCTTCTTCTACAACCAAACACACCGATGTGCTTCGTACTTCGTAGTCCTAGTCTCCCACTTGGTACCTAACCCTACCACCAGTAATGCAATGGGTGAAAATTGCTTACTTCCCTTAGTCGCGTCGTACGACACCCGTGGGAAAGAAAGGGATGGTGACCCTTGTAGTCTTAGTCCGTCACCACACGGACAGTGTGATACCAATCGGGTTCGTGCCAGATAACATGAAAAGAATAGGTTGGGGGTACTATTGTGTTCTTAGTCTTCTACCGTATTTACTTGTCTTGCTTTCTGTTGGAAAGGTGAGATATTTGGCGATGAAAAGTATTGGTAATTGTAGATGCTTACTTCCATAGCATTTAGCTGGCTTGACCTGAGAAGTACCTATATCCTCGCACAGAAGATCGCCTTGAGGCAACTGTACTTCTACATTTTTTTTTAATTGCTTGTTGTGGCAGACGAGCCACGGCCCATCTTATGATAAATGGTAACCGTCGCTCATGGACTCGACTATGCCGTGAGTATTGTCAAGCCGCTGCTCACCATTTCATTTCATCGATATGAAATGAAAGAATAAACGGCTATCTCCTGCTACGGCCAAAACGCAATGATGTGCTTCATAGCCGGTCGCACTGGAGACGGTGGTACAAACCCGCTCGGATCCGATACCAAGTGAGTACTCCCACTCGGTACCCATGCCTACCACCAGTCATGCAATGGATGATAATTGCTTATTTCCCTTAGTCGCCTCATACGACACCCGTGGGAAAGAATGGTAAAAGCTACTTTTGTGTTTCGTAAGATGAGTGTGACTGCCGGAAGTCCAAACCCTCTCCTCATCTCCTCATTATTCTCAGCACTGTCTATTTCATCATATTTATCATGCTCTCTCTTCGCCTGTCTCCTCCCTTTAGATTGGCAACCCGCGAATGATGTCTTCGGTATTGCTAGAGTCTATTGATTACGGTACCTACTTACTATTATACTATACCCAACAACATAGCATCACACTTGTATTCCTCAAAAGGGGTAGGCAGAGGTGTATTGTACACCCACGGTTCACCAGCTATGTTTAAGACCTATGTGATAGAGGACAAGCCTATTGCCGTCTACCGGACACATTTCTAAACTCCGGGCTGCTACTGAGAATTTTTGTTTTTATGAAAAAGCTCAATAACACTGCCCGACCCGGGGATCGAACACGAGACCTCATGATCAGCAGTTGCTTACACTACCGCTGCACCACAGAAGCAGTTACAGTACACTGCCCAGTGTTACTGAGCTTTTTCGTAAAAAGAAAAATTCTCAGTAGCAGCCTGGAGTTTAGAAATGGCATGGGAATAAAAGCGTGATGCTACTTTGTAAGTTCAGAGTATATGGAGAAGAACAAATTATTTGTGAAAAAGAGAGTTCTTTTTTCAGAATTCTGCTTTAAAGTAGCTGGGTATGTCAAGTGCTGAAATATAGACCAAAATATGTGGAGAAGGACAGGGAGAAATCTTCCACTAAAATCGAAATTATATACCTATTTTTTTATTGCTAAAGATGACCACGGCCCACCTGATGGTAAGTGGTAACCATCGCTCATGGGCTCAACTTTACCGAGAGTATTGTCAAGCCGCTACGCACCATTTCATTTCTCAGATATGAAATGAAAGAATAAATGGCTATCTTCTGCTACAGTCAAAACACACTGACGTGCTTCATGACCAATCACACAGGTGACAGTGGTACCGACCCGTTCGGGCCCGATAGCAAGCGAGTACTCTCACTTGGTATCCAGCCCTACCACCAGTAATGCAATGAGTGATAATTGCTTACATTACCTAGTCGCCTTGTACGACACCCGTGGGAAAGTAAGGGGTGACATTTGTATTCTTAGTCCGTCACCACAGGGGCAAATATTTATTATTTCACTGCTGTTCAAAGCAAAGGAGATGGCCGATACCTTTGAGTCTGATAAGTAAGAAACTTGGCTTTTATCAACCTGACCACCATTGCAAAGTTATATCATTATACGTCAGCATACACAAGCATGTGGAGCTTCCATAAACACATCTTTCACAGTGCTCCGTTTATAAATATTTACATAGTTGCTTTCCAAAAACGTTTTTGGGCCAGACGTTTCGTTATGGGATGCGTTATTTTACATAGGATGCATTCGGTCATAATTAAGGTAAAATTAGACTGTTACGCAGTCAATTTCTACAAGGAAAAATTATTATTTGTACTTTAAAAGTAGCTGAGCATTTCAAGTGCTAAATATATAGATTAAGAAGTATTATTTTATGAATAGGCCGTTTACTGACTTCATAAATACTTACTGAACAATATTTTATTAAATATATTAATGGTTGAAGTCTATCCATACATCGATATATAATATAAAATATCTTATTATTTATATATATTTTAAGCATTTGACATTCTTAATTTTATATTTTTACATAGCATCACGCTTGTATTCCCTGAAGGGGTAGGAAGAGGTGTATTACACTACACACTCACGATTCGCCAGCTATGTTTAAGTATGTAATTTTATATTTTTAAATTATATAATTACTTTTAATACTTTGTGTTTATTTATCATGACGGGCCTCGTGGTGTGGTCGGTAGCGTAAACGACTTTCGAGCACGAGGTCGTGGGTTCGATTCCCACTCAGGACAATTATTTGTGTGATGAACACAGATACTTGTACTGCATCTGAGTGTTTTCAATCTATTATATATGTATGTATTTACAAAAAAAAGTATATTACTTATGTATTATATAACTTATACTTATGTATTATATTATTATGTATTATATCCGTAATCTGGTACTCATAGAACAAGCGTTAAGCTTAGTTTGGGACCAGAGGACGTTGTGTTAAAATGTCCGTGAATATTTATTATTATTTATTATTATTATAATTGGAGTGTCTGTACAGCTTTTTACTAAATACTTATGAAAGTATTGACGGTAGAAATAACAAAAAAAAAAAATATTTTTATCTGTCTCTACTTATCTTCCGGATAATCTACGAAACACGAAACGGCTTGACCGAATTGGGTGGAACTTTCACTGGCGGATAGTTGATAATGCGGAGTCCTGGTTGCAGATAGTATGTAATATTTTTAACCCGATAAGGAGTACTATTGCAAAATAAAACAGTAATAGCCTAGTGGTTAAAGACACGGGCTGCAAATACGAATTCTATCCCCAGTCCGACTTTTCGCATTATTTTGTAATGATGTGTGTATTTATTTACGAATTATCATTGCTCGGTGAAGAAAAACATCACGATGAAACCTGCATGCCTGAGAGACTTTCTTGACGGCTGTGAAGTCTACCAACCCGCACTGGACTAGCGTGTTAGACTACGCCTAAATCCCTCTCTATGAGAGTTTCCCACCTGTGCCCAGTAGTGGGACAGTAATGGTTGAAATAAAAAGGAATTTTTGTGGATGACTTCATGGATTTGATTTTCAGTTCCCGTTGAAGAAATTGCGGGCTAGTTTATAATAAAGTAACCTTAAAATTGTCAAAGTATTCTGCCGTCATTATATTGTACGTTTTAGGTATATTTGTGTCAATACTATATTGTAATAAAAAATCTAAATTTAATAAATTTCGTTATAGCTTTTGTATAAAATTGTATGTTTGTCATAGATTTTGAAGTATTTTTTGAGTATTCTGAGGAGTAAATTTCCAAAGTTTCTATGATATCTCAATTGGCAAAGCATCCGGGACGGTATTCCAGGCGATGCAGGTTCAAATCTTGCTCGTGACTGTTTTTTTTTCACATTTTCATTTAATAAATAAATTATAATAAATAAATAAATATTCACGGACATTACACACAATGTCCTCTGGTCCCAAACTAAGCTTACCTAACGCTTGTACTATGGATACCAGATTACGGATATAATACATACATTACTTTTTTTGTAAATAAATACATATAATGAATAGAAAATACCCAGTCGCAGTACAAATATCTGTATTCATCACACAAATAATTATCCTGAGTGGGAATCGAACCCACGACCTCGTGCATGGAAGTCAGTTACACTACTGACTACGCCACGAGGCCCGTCAAATAACAACACAACTATCACACATTGTCATAGTTTCTATGTTATTTCATAGAGAAATTAATAACTGAAGCTGTATTTATAAAATACATCATATTTTTGATATATGACATGACACACACATGACAAAATTTAAATTTGGGTAAAGATAATTATTGTAAAAACCATTGTTCATGCTTTAGTGACATTATTATCTTCACTCCGCAATAATACTCTTAATAGCCTTCTTAAATGAAAAACATACGGATTTAATAGTTGGCATCCTTTCATAAACAAATGTTATATCAACAAGTTTCCCTACATAATTAGAGCCCCATCATATAATGAAGAATAAACAGCGATTTATCACAGATATTTTAAAACTGCATTACTTGTTATATATTATTTATCAACATACATAAAAATCCAAAAGTCATTGACACAGAACCAGATGGTGTGAATATTAATTAACGTATCTACTCGTAATTAAAGTTACGACTGTTCGATCAAATCATCGAAAAATAAACATCAATTCACTTAACAAACATCCAAGATGTTTGCGATGTTTACTATTCATACTATGTGAGAATTTTGCTCAAATACGCCAGCACTACTGATATATTCATACATGAGAATATACTAATAGCTGAAACCATATACATTAAATAATCAGGAAATATAAAAGTGAAGAAATAATCCATTTTAACTGGACGCATGCTCCAGCGTTGATTCGGAAGCCCGCTCTGCGCCGCGTTCCCGCCCAAGTGAAAGCTAAGCTCGTCTGAAAGTGTAGCTACGACCGAGGCTGGCATCCGCCTAAAATGGGGTGATCGCGCGCAGTGGTATCGTATTGCGCGTATAAAAAGCATTTGCGCTCCCCGCCGCCGGTCAGAACGGCTTCTAACGTGAGTATCGACGCACGCGCGCGTCGTTTCGTGCGACTATTAGTGGAGTGCATATTGATAGTGGCTAGTGCCTGTGTTGCATCGAGGTTTAAGTGACGTATCTGGACGACAGCTGATTTATCACTTGCATTGGATTAATTGTGTTAAAGTGTTAGCCGAATTGCATGGTGTGGTTTATGGTTCACTAATTATAGACTGCTTGGTTGTCATTGATGTTATATTAGAATTTTGAAGTGAATTTATTTATTGAATCGTTTGTTTTTAAAAATTAAATTGAATTGCGAAGTATTTTAAAATTATTCAAAAATAAAACAAATATTTTAATGTAATTGAATCGCAGCATTGAGTAATTAAACTAATTGATCACTTCAATTCCACTAAAGAAAGAATTTGTAAATAAGGGATGAAGTCACATTAACTGATAACTGTAAATTTTATCAATGAACCGACAGTTGATAACAACAGTGACCCATTAAGCATCACCATAAAAGACAATAAACAATCCAGTGACGAATAAATCGGTTGGCATCCTCCATGCTCACATACCTCTGTGACGTAACATCCGCGAAGGGCCGTACAGTATAAGCTTATAAAAACACGAGCATAATAGTCGTTACGCAAACTATCGAGCTGGCACCGTTCCCGCTCCGGCCACTACTCGGGTTACAGCCACAAATAGCCGCACGCGCCTCTCGCCCACTTCATCTTCCTCGACAAGTCCAGTCAGTTCACTAACGCCGCGCGTGTTACAGGAAGGCTCCAGGGCTGCGTTCTCGTGTCTCGACTAGCCCAAAAGTCTCGTTAGCCCTCCGAAATGCCGAAACCAGTCGTCCAAGAGGGCGATGACCCCGATCCAACCCCATACCTGTTCGTCTCTCTGGAACAGAAGCGTATCGACCAGAGCAAGCCGTACGATGGCAAGAAGGCATGCTGGGTGCCTGATGAGAAGGAGGGCTTCGTACAGGGAGAAATCAAGGCCACCAAGGGTGATTTGGTGACCGTCAATCTTCCAGGTGGCGAGGTAATTCAATTTCTATAAGTGCATTAAATATATAACCTAGAAATAAATGTAAATTATCTTACTACCTATGAAACAACATGTACATACACAAATATTTATCCTATAATAAATCAAAAGAGATTTTATCTTTATTAAATCTTAACGATGAAACAAAGTGCATTATTTTTTCTGGATCTTTAGGAGTATATATAGAAGGCACGAATATAAGGTTGAAAAGATGAACGAATGAATGAAAGATAACGGTGCTAATGATGTTTCATAATTTTTTAATCAAATGCTTAACATGTTCATTAAATGAGCAGGAAAAGACGTTAAAAAAGGAACTCCTATCACAAGTAAATCCGCCGAAATTCGAGAAAGTCGAGGACATGGCTGACCTGACTTATCTTAACGAGGCAGCTGTACTCCACAATCTACGACAACGATACTATGCGAAACTTATATATGTAAGTAGGCGCTCAAAGCGCCTTTATCATTATTATTATACTAATGTAATACTTTATCCCACAGACCAAAGACTTCAAGAAAGATCTTGTTGGACAAGTCAACCCACCTAAGTACGAGAAATGCGAGGATATGTCCAACTTGACATACCTCAACGACGCTTCTGTTTTGTATAACTTGAAGCAGAGATATTATCATAAGCTTATTTACGTAAGTCGAGGCAGCGGTCAAGAGTTCCAGCCTTGCAGTGTGCATGCATCTCACCTCTCTTATCTTTCAACACCGTAGACACATTTCTCGATAATATTGGATTGCTACCAAGTTTTAAAGTACGGTAGATGTCCATGAACGTCGCAATTAGTCTTGGATTGATATCTCTAATTTGTTTATAAATAGAATTAAAAGCATGCCAGCTGTGGCTATTTCAGTACAATTTATTTAGTAAGTGGATATTTTGGTCTTGATAGAGAAGATTCTCTCTCGTTTCGCGTGTATAATTGAAAAACCTTGAATTTGACTTAGAAGTTTACAGATTTTTTATAATAAACCTGCATAAAAGTATGATTATAGTCAAGCACAAATAGTTTATTATATATATTTTTTAGGGCCTTAAATATTTAATTAATGTTATATGTTGTACATATTTTTATATAATCTCCCATTGGATTAAAGCGTCTCTACTTAGAAGATCGATAAGAAATAGCAATGGACATCTATGTCACTAAAAGACTTAGTTAATAAATCCCGTTGCAATTAATTAACAAATAATTAACATCACATAGTTCATAACAAGAAAAAAATGACAGGTAAAATTCCCGATCATACATACGATTACGTTCCTAAATGAGTATTAAAATATTTTATGCTTTACGAGTTACGGGTGGCTTCAATCACGTTATAGCGATTAATCAATTTTAGACAGGATTTGTGTAAAATCCTTGCTTATTGCTCACCTACAGTATCTAAGAATCCCGTATGTAAATCTTCACAGTTCTAACCCCAATAGTTTAAGCTATGCGTTGATATGTCAGTCAGTCAGTCATTCTTTTATATATGTGTGTATAGATTATTGACGAAAAATCCTTTATAGTGGTAAATGTGTCTACGGATTCGAAACATCGCCATTTTGTAACTAAACATTTCCTGGATCGTACTTGACTGGTACACGGCAAGACGGTGCAAAAGAACTCTACGTCGTCCGGAGAATTTCTTGCAGTTATTTTTCTTTATTTTAAGCACATATTCTATTCTTGGAATAGAGGCCATTGGTGTTATAGAATAGTGTTGTGTTGTGTTTTACTTCGAAGTTTTAGCGGCAAAAGACGTGGTTCTCTTTTTCTTAACATAGAGCAAAAAGGTATCGCTACTATACCCCAGCTCTGTTCTTCATCTTAGTTGTCTGGACTACAAAACGTCTGAATAACGATGTTTTTTTAGCTTAAGGGTCAGTAGGATCCTCGATAATTTTTGTGTTATCTGGAGACATTCAGTGAAATTGAATCGATCACAAAGTTATCGAGAATCCTGCGATGTTTAAAGTTTTAAAGAGAGGAGACCTAAAGTACAATACAGTATCCGTCTCTTTCTTGGTGTTTCTTTTTTTTTAGTCTTAGCATTATTTGTCGCTGTCATGTTATTATATTTCCTTGAACCACTACAAATCCTCTTTTCCGGAACCCTAAAATTACCAAAATCACACAATATTGTGATATTGTGTATATAATTCCCATATTTTCAATTACCTCCAGATATCAAAATCGTATACCCTTTTACCATCCCTACATACTCCTCTGATTTTCTAACTCCTCTCCATTCCAGTTAATATATTTTTAACCACTCTTTCATCATGACAGACGTACTCGGGTCTCTTCTGTGTGGCTATCAACCCTTACAAGAGGTTCCCCGTGTACACGACACGATGTGCCAGGCTCTACCGTGGCAAGCGTCGTTCGGAGGTGCCGCCCCACATCTTTGCTATCTCCGACGGTGCCTATGTAAACATGTTGACCAACCACGAGAATCAATCTATGTTGATTACGTAAGTTTTTACATTACATTTCATAGAAATCCATCTAAAATATTCTCCCAATGACCCACTATAGCAAGTACTTATAGGAATCAAATTCTAGTTCTCTTAAAACATTCAATATTTTTTTATAGAAATCAAATTCTAGTTCTCTTAAGCATTATAATACCGGTAGATTTCAATCTGGTACAAAATCAGTTTACTTGACGTTCAAAGGACTAAATACTGTCTTATTTGGTGACGTCTAGATCGTTTCATTGTGACTACCTAATGACAAAATAAATAAATATTCACGAACATTTCACACAACGTCCTCTGGTCCTAAACTAAGCTTAACGCTTGTGCTATGGGTGCCAGATTACGGATATAATACACATATTACTTTTTTTTTTAATACCTTCATATAATAGATAGAAAACACCCAGACGCAGTACAAATATCTATATTCATCACACAAATAATTGTCCTGAGTGGGAATCGAACCCACGACCTCGTGCACGGAAGTCGAAATAAAGGCCTATATAAACTCATTTGGCCAATGGAGTGGAATAACCCGTTTTTTACTCATTTGGGACTGAGCTTTATAGTTAAACCAATGCAAGATTTTAAGGCAAATTAATAAATAATTAAAAGTACTTTTATCGCTACTTTCCTCTGGGTTATAAGTAATAGAAAATTCTATAAACTAACAGCGGTGAGTCTGGTGCCGGAAAGACTGAGAACACGAAGAAGGTAATTGCGTACTTCGCCACCGTTGGTGCTTCACAAAAGAAGGACCCCAGCCAAGAGAAGAAGGGCTCTCTGGAAGACCAGGTCGTCCAAACTAACCCTGTGCTTGAAGCCTTCGGTAACGCCAAGACCGTCCGTAACGACAACTCTTCTCGTTTCGTAAGTATATTTTAACTTCGCATAATACTCGTAGTCTTAAAATTTAAACGATATGGATTTGTTATTTCGCTGATAGATTTGCTCTTGAGAAAAAATAATTTTCAGGAAAATGCGCGAACTATTGAATGCACCAACTACGTAAAACTTCATTAAATCTCTATTTTCCTTCCCCAGGGTAAATTCATCCGTATCCACTTCGGCCCCTCCGGTAAACTGGCTGGTGCTGATATTGAGACCTGTAAGTAAGACTTACAGAAGTCAAAGACCCTAATATCTGATATCTTTAACATTATAATTGTTTTTTTTTTTAATATTCTCACCAGATCTGCTCGAGAAGGCCCGTGTCATCTCCCAGCAGGCTCTTGAGCGTTCTTACCACATCTTCTACCAGATGATGTCTGGTGCCGTCCCTGGTCTTAAGGGTGCGTATGATTTTTTATTCTTCTAAAATATATTGAATTTTAATGTTATGGGTCTTCCATCGACTGTTCGATATTATTTTATTTACTTAAGTTGTTGAGCAAATAATTATGGAACGTCTCATACATTACATAACTTGAAGATAATTTTTGAAATTAAAGTAAAGAGTGCCTATACATTCTCTGCCTGGAAAGGACATACGAGTACATGAAACAATATGTGTTTTTAAGATTAATGACTACTCTAAGGCCCTGTGTATTTCTTTTTACTCCAAAACTCGGGGGTGATGATATACACACACAGGGCACGTCTCCTTTAAATTACTACTACATATTTTACTCGTTACTCTAATTAAAATTGCTAGTAATAAGTAAACTAAATTATGTTATAGATATATTAGGATATTCATTGATAAATTAATGATAATTGATTATTATTATATATAAACATTTGAAGGATCCGCCAATAACGCCCTTACAAGGTTAAAATTAATAACTTACACTATGTTTATAATGATAATTAATTTGAATTCAAATATTTAGAGAAGTGTTTGCTGTCTAACGACATTATGGACTATTACATCGTATCACAAGGAAAAACTACAATCCCCAACGTAGATGATGCCGAAGAATGTACTTTAACTGACGTAAGTTCGGCTTCCATTGAACAGGAGGTCGTATGTTCTGCCATGTGTGACCAGCCAGTCATAGAGGAGCATTAATTGGCCCTGTGGCTGGCACATCTTGCCTATATATCGGCATGAGATATCCCTTGAATGTTTGTACCCTAAATAGGATAGTAATTTATCTACCCTTTAGTTGTGTGACACCTTCATTTATGACTTTGATTGGTGTCATTTGTAGATATCTGCCTTTTATCGAACGACATCAATGACTACCACATCGTAGCACAAGGCAAAACTGTAATTGCTGGCGTCGACGATGGCGAGGAAATGAGACTTACTGATGTGAGTCCAGAATCTGACTACTGGCTCATTTTAATTATTCTTTTAACTGTCTTCGTTTTAATGCCGCTTGCTTTGCTTTCAACGGGGCCTGTTCTCCGTTGTTGCATGTGTATGTCAGGTATTTTGATATTTTACAGAAGTAACGATGCTAAGCAACCACATCTCGGATTACCCCCTCATAAGTCAAGGAAAGACACGAATTCCTGGAGTCAACGACGCTGATGAGTTCGAATTGACAGTCGTAAGTCTCGAACCTGCGCAAGGAGCGTGCGTCTTGATACAGTAAATTCGTCCGATTTTGGTCGATTTCTTAAAAATTTGCAAAAAAGGCCTTGTACTCCATCTTAAATTTGACATTGATGATGGCAGTCTAATAGATGTCTCACAAAAAGCCTGACCCTAGATGATAATGAGTAGTTGACGTAAAATTAAAACACATAAAGCAAAAATATCTGGCATACACAAATACTGCCCGCTCCCTGCAAGAGTTCTAAAGGGCTTATAAGCACAGGTTTTTAGTTTGTCACAACCATATTCCAAATCCGTTCCAGCACAAGCACAACCACCACAAACTAAAATGTACGGACACGACATGAACAATTAGGGTTTTGACAGCATTTTCAGGGCATCTCGCGTTTAGGTGGTAACTAATTTTCAGAGTTTATTATATATTGAATATTGTGATTTTATTGGCAGATATGTGTATGTTGTCTAACGACATATACGAATACTATAACATCGCCCAGGGTAAGATTACAATTCCTAACATGGATGATGGGGAGGAGTTGCAGTTAACGGATGTAAGTGTAGAAATAAAGAATAGTGCAAAAAGAATTGAACTGCACTGCGAAAGTTGTATCAATAAAATGCAAAATGACGATAATGCACTCAAAGTATGAGTATAAAATACCATTATCATTGACGCTAATGGGATATTTCCACAGAGATAAGTAGAACCACGATTTTAGAACTACCCAGATTTCATATTTTTAAACTGCACGTGATGTGTATCAAAATTTGAATATTAGATAGTACGCCCTTTGCACTCTTGTATATACGTACCCCTGTAAAAAATGCTCTGTGCACCAATACCCCTGCTAGGAACAAAATATTCAATTGCCTAATTTGCCTAATGCTTCCACTTTTATTATACTAACCTCATAATATTATTACGAGTAAGTTCTTCTTAGGATTTTATCCTTAGCTTCTCTAGACTGTTTTTAAATATATTTTTAGTAGACTATATATTTTTAGAGCTATTGTTATTATTATTAAATTGAGAAAAGCAAAATAAGTTATAAATTCAATTTAATTTTTCAATATCTATTATCTTAACCCTTTCGTTCTAATGTGATTGTTACTCAAATGTATTTTCATTTAATGAAGCTTTACACTTCTCCTAACTAAAAAATAAGTCTAAACTAATTCTCATGATTATCTGTTTTTAATGTGTTGTTTTAATAAAACAGCAAGCTTTCGACATCCTGGGCTTCACCCAGGAGGAGAAAGACAATGTATACAAGATCACCGCCGCTGTCATGCACATGGGTGGCATGAAATTCAAGCAGAGGGGTCGCGAGGAACAGGCTGAGGCCGATGGTACTGAGGTAAGCTATTCTGAAACTTACATATACCTACTTATTTTTTCTTCTAATTCTGTTTGTTTTTTTACTTGTCTCTCGTCTGTGGTAATAATCCTTACCTATATGAAAACTGTATTCAATAGTACTATAACACGGCATAAATAAATAATCTAGGTAATACAAACGATATATACGTATTGTAAAAATGAACTGATCATTGAATATAAATTTACAGGACGGTAACAAAGTTGCCACACTTCTCGGTGTTGACGTCCAAGACCTGTACAAGAACTTGCTCAAGCCCCGCATTAAGGTCGGAAACGAGTTCGTCACCCAGGGTCGTAACAAGGACCAAGTGGCTAACTCCGTTGGTGCTCTCTGCAAGGGCATGTTTGATCGTCTCTTCAAGTGGCTCGTCAAGAAGTGTAACGAGACCCTTGACACCAAACAAAAGAGGCAGCATTTCATTGGTGTACTGGATATTGCTGGTTTTGAGATCTTCGACGTAAGTATTATAACATGTGCTTACTTTCCAGGTCATTTTAGCCTTATTATTACAGTAATAAAATAAAGATTAATTAAAAGATCGTCAACATTTCTTTCAAAGATGTAGTAGAGCTGGATATTACAGTGCTATTTCTATGTTATTAATGCAAATTTATTTCATAGTACAATGGGTTTGAACAACTTTGTATAAACTTCACCAATGAAAAACTGCAACAATTTTTCAACCATCACATGTTCGTGTTAGAACAAGAAGAGTATACGAAAGAAGGCATTCACTGGGAATTTATTGACTTTGGAATGGACTTATTAGCCTGCATTGATCTTATTGAAAAGGTACACCGAGTATCATCTAGTCTCGGTTGGACCCCTAGATCTCCTGTGTGTTTTAAAATTTTAGATTACAGCGCTGCCAGTACCCTCGCTATATATATTAGTAAATGTGTGGTTTTTAATTTGTTATTTCATATTGTTTATATAAAAGTACAACGGTTTCGAGCAACTCTGCATTAACTTCACAAATGAGAAGCTGCAGCAATTCTTTAACCACCACATGTTCGTACTCGAACAAGAGGAGTACAAGAAGGAAGGCATCAACTGGGCCTTCATTGATTTCGGAATGGATTTGCTTGCTTGTATCGATCTGATCGAGAAGGTAATAGTCGACCGAGGCTCGTGTTATAACGCCCGTCGTCGCAGGAAGCATTCTTGACGGGATAACCCTTGACATCACCTAACCACGGGTCAAACCTACAAAGACTGGTTTACCCTACTAGGTTATTTTCAAACAACTGCGGAATGTAATCCGTAGTCTCATTCATACCTTAATCCCTAGCTTAACACTCCACAATACTTTAATGTCCCTGCAGTTCAACGGTTTTGAACAACTCTGCATTAACTTCACCAACGAGAAACTCCAACAATTCTTTAACCACCACATGTTTGTACTGGAGCAAGAAGAGTACCAGCGCGAAGGCATCGAATGGACTTTCATTGATTTTGGCATGGATCTCCAACATTGCATTGACCTTATTGAAAAGGTAGTTGGCGTAAAACAACGATGAACGCTTGCTTACGCCACGAGAGTTTTCGAATAAGCTTCACAAAATTTTTATTGATCGAAAATATCATCGAAATTATAATATGGCTATTATAATGAACCTTATTCGATGACTTAATCAATGCCATTGTGCTCGTTGTGTTTTTGTCTTTTTGTGTGGTTCCTACAGTGTGTCTTCTTGTCTAGCATACCTGTCTTTAATTACTCAAAATACACGTACAACATATCTTACCATATCTAGTCAACTAATAACTTATAACGATTATTTTTTCCATGTTTGCGCGATCCAGATGAACGGATTTAATCAAATCTGTGTTAACTTTACCAATGAAAAATTACAACAATACTTTAATCATTTCATGTTCGTCCTAGAACAAGAGGAGTATGAAAGGGAAAGGATCCAATGGACTTTTATAGATTTTGGTATGGATCTCCAAGCGACAATAGAATTGATAGAAAAGGTATCATTTATATAATTAGTTTGAGGATGTAGACGCGAGCAGAGCTTCAAGCTGAAACGTCTGCAACCGCAATCTGCTGGCTGTTATCCACCAATCCATGGTATTTCGTAGGCAGAGATATGACAGTATCGCTTGTATCACATACGCAAAGGATTAGCAAGCGAAGCTACTGCATATAATAAACGGTTCGCTATCGTTCCATAGTAAAATATTCGCCGCTCTCAGGATCGCACGTAACAAAATAAAAAAATTGTTTATTATAGAAAAATCTAATTATTTTTTTGCACAAATAACTGCCTTGGTATATCAATTTAATATAATCTGTAACGTTGAACTAGTATAATCAGATTACGCTATCACAAGAAACACATTGCTCCAATGTATAAATATTTCTCTAACTTGCATGCATACTGCTTTAATTTAACTTACTTTATTTTTACAACCTATTATATTACAAGGCTCTTTAAACTATATTGATTTTCTAAAATTAGTATCCTTCATTTATAAATAGTACGAAGTTTGATATTAAATATTTTGAAAACAATAAAATAATAATATTCAGATTATATTGCCCATTTTTATGTTAATAAAGAATACCGTGTATAATGTGGGTGTAACATTGTGACGCTTCTATTAATTTACTGATAACGTTTACAGCCCATGGGTATTCTCTCTATCCTTGAGGAAGAGTCTATGTTCCCGAAAGCCACCGATCTGACCTTCGTTGAGAAGTTGAACAACAACCACTTGGGCAAATCAGCTCCTTACTTGAAGCCTAAGCCTCCCAAACCTGGTTGCCAGGCTGCTCACTTCGCCATTGGTCACTACGCCGGTAATGTAAGTATCTTGAACAAAAGCTAGTTTTCAGAGAACCCCAACATTAACCGTACAGCATCTTAAGTCATTGTGTTATTTTGTAATAGGTCGGCTACAACATCACTGGATGGCTTGAGAAGAACAAGGATCCCCTTAACGACACCGTCGTTGACCAGTTCAAGAAGGGACAAAACAAACTGCTTGTCGAGATCTTTGCTGACCATCCTGGTCAGTCCGGTGATGCTTCTGGTGCCAAGGGTACGTATTGTTTAAGACTTGCCCGTTCATATCAACAAATATAATAATACATGAAATACAATTATAATAAATTATAGAACGAACCTCTGCTGGAAACAACAGGTATCATGAAGTCATTTTCTATATACATATTAGAAGGCATTTCACAGCTACAATATCATAAATTCAAAAGTATCTCAACATCATTTATCAAAAAGTACTTCGTCTCATATCATTTACGTATCACCATGAACTGAAATACTGAATGATTTCAGGTATCTAGTTCTAAAGCTATTACCATATTCTGACACTTGTCTTGTTTTACATAATATATCTATAGGCGCTGGTGGCAAACGCGCTAAGGGTTCTGCCTTCCAGACTGTCTCATCACTCTACAGGGTAAACTGGAAAACTATCACAGCACTAAGCTTTTATGTATCCTTGGTGGCTTTTCTGTCTACGTCTATCAGTTCGCTTACGACTGGTTTCCGATCTATGGAATTCTCACTGTAGGCGTTTTCGTTCCTTAATTTATACATATTTATTATATAAATTCCATGGAGATCGGACTAGCCTGCATGTTTCTACTCTAATCATGTTCGTCTATATCTACAATACATTTCATGTATCAGTAAACGTCCGCAGGTATTATTGTCTACGAATTGTATATTAAAGTGGCGCCATTGTGATCGTCCTTTTACTAATAATTGCTTATTAATATACGTCAATAGGTGGTCGTGGTAAGAAAGGCGGTGGTTTCGCTACTGTCTCCTCCGCTTACAAGGTATTTAAATATTTTAGTATATTTGGATGATGTAGTGCTCCGTTTTTATCGTTCCTGTTTTTATGAATACCTATGCAGATGAACCTACTCAAATGTAGATCTGCATCAGGTTTTTGATTTTGTGTAGTATACCTTGATGGACCTAAAGGTAATTTAGATAATCACCTCATTTATGTACAGTTATATACTATGCTGTATATGTATGTTATACTTAAATACATACTCATCCATCGTAGACGCACTTCGCTGACTAAAGTGTGTCAGACGATTATTGTATTATTTAGTTGCAAAGTAGTCTATTAAACTATTACAATGCTACGTTTGCTGCTGGTAAACTAATATTTTGTTGTTGTTGTTTTTTATATGTTCTAATCAAACTTGTGTGAATTTATATGCTGGATCGTTACCTCACATAAACTCTTGATGAGGCCTGTAAACCTTATAGTGTGCTGCTTTTATGTGTTTAGAAGATGATTTCTGTATACTGAACAGAAATGATCTTTTATCAGAGTACCTATACGAAACCATATGTTGCTTAACTTTTTTATACAATTAAAATGATTTCATTGAATCATTTCACATGTCAATTTTAATAAATTTGTATCTGCAGGAACAACTTAACAACTTGATGCAGACGCTGAGGTCTACCCAGCCTCACTTCGTGCGTTGTATCATTCCCAACGAGTTGAAACAAGCTGGTGAGTACTTAGAACTCCTACAAGTAGAAACCCCTTCAACACTTTTAATAATAATAATAATAATAATAACGTCTTTATTGTACACTAGATAGCAAAACAAACAGTAACTTATAAAAATAATAATATTGTACAATTGGCGGTCGTATCGCACAGGGCAATTTCTTTCGGACAACCATTGGATGGAAAAGAATATGTAGATTAAGAGTTAGGAGTTTTACCAGATTTTGTAGCATATTTGTTGTCTACTATGCTTCTTTTGAGCCGTGTGTAACTTTATCACGCAGGTCTCATCGATTCTCACCTTGTAATGCACCAGCTGACTTGTAACGGTGTGTTGGAAGGCATCCGTATTTGCCGTAAAGGTTTCCCCAACAGGATGGTCTACCCTGATTTCAAGCTTCGGTAAGATTCTAATATTTCGAATTCCATTAGATCTATTTTAGTAACTAAGTGACCTTACATCAAATATTTATAGTTATAAGAGTCATCAAATTCAAAATCTTGGTCATTTGATTTTATAGCAGAGAATAAATTTATTTTGAAGTGAAGCTAGTGGGCTAATTAAAACAAAATTCTTTGGACTCTAGTATATTCGACTAGATTTATTTTAATACTGCTGCTTACTTGACGTCATCAAACATTCGCGCAGCTATGAGTAACAACTTCTAAAATTATTTTGATGATTTGCAATTCACCCACATATTTATATTTTTGATAGATGTAAGCTAATGGTTTTTTGGAAAATATTATGCCTTTATCGGCTTACTAATGTTTAATATTGAATAATGTATTATTTAATAAACAGTTACATGATTCTTGCACCTGCCATCATGACTGCAGAAAAAGACCCTAAAGAGGCAGCTAGGAAGTGTTTGGAGGAAGTGGGTCTTGATCCCGAAAGCTATCGTATTGGTCACACAAAGGCAAGGCAGAATTGATACCATCCTAGAATGGTGACGCATGTGATAGTTGATCCACTCTTTTGAAAAGTCTATGAGAAATAGATTGGTTTTAGTTATCATTATGTTATTAGTTTGCCTTCATAGAAAATATTTGTGTTATGATAGTAAGTAGTTTGTCAATATTCGTATGCACCTAGAGATTTCGACCCTCATCTCAATCTAGATGTATACTATAGAAAAATTTCTGCAACGATGATACGCTTTCAGAAATTTTTTTGGTTTTCATTTGTACCTTTTACGCCTTCCTTACAACCCTGAAGATACTATGGACATACATCTATGTATTTGTGTGCGACTATAATACAAAAATCCCTCATTGTGTGTCCAATTATTTTGATAACCTAGCTACAAGATCCTGGCCCCTCAAGCTGTGGAGAAGGAAACTGACCCTAAGAAAATCGCCCAAATTATCCTGGAAGCTACTGGCTTGGACGTCGAGTCCTACCGTCTGGGTCATACTAAGGCATGTCTTATACCCAACGTAGTTAGCAGTTTGAAACAATTGGTCCAAAACACCCGGTGGATCACGTGGCTTCATGTGTTTTGCGAATTCAACACCTTATGAGACTGGTGTCATAATTCGTACCCTTTTGTGCCCTCCTCGGAGTCCAATGTACTAAGACTCTTGTTTGTGTTCCTTTATCCTTTACCTGCCATATACATAATAAACACCATTATCATGTTTTATGTACTCCTAAAACGCAGATACAAAATTCTGTGCCCGAACCAAGTCAAAGAACCAATTACACCTGAGCTTGCTACCAAGAAAATTCTTGAACATACCGGATTGGATTCGGAGTCTTTCAGGCTTGGAAAGACAAAGGTAGAACTTAATGCATGCCACATGCAACCCGTATAATACTAAATTTCATTTTCTACCTAGATTGCATGACACAATTACTAAGTCATTCCTCTCCTTCAATTCTTTAAAACTGTTGTGTGCTACTTTATTTTTGTGATCTCTTCGGAGATTATTAGGTTAAGAAAATAATGTTAATTAACTAACAGTTTCTTTTCAAATTATTTCTTTAATTAACATATTTCACACAAAAGTCAATTAAATTATTTTCTGTAAAATAACTATGATTTTGTTAATATTAACATGCCACCTGTACCGTACCTAACGCCTAACTTGTACGAGCAGGTATTCTTCCGTGCTGGTGTCCTGGGTCAGATGGAAGAGTTGCGTGACGACAGGCTGTCTAAGATCGTCTCGTGGCTCCAGGCCTACATCCGTGGTTACCTTTCCCGCAAAGAGTACAAGAAGTTGCAGGAACAGAGGTAAGTGCACTTTTTATTGCTTTTAGGACAATCACTACCATATTTGAAATTATCATTTTAATATTACGTTTATTGTGAAGGTTGGCTCTCCAAGTTGTCCAGCGCAACTTGCGCAAGTACTTGCAACTCCGTACCTGGCCTTGGTGGAAGTTGTGGCAGAGGGTCAAGCCCCTCCTCAACGTCACTCGTATCGAGGATGAGATCGCTGTAAGTATTATTTTCAGCAAAATTTTGTAATTATCTATAGGTACCTAATTTGTCTAGTCACAAAATATGAAGATCATCATTCAATTTTTTTTAGAGCATAATGCCAATGGCTTAGCTTGAGTATCTCACGCACAGGTGGCCGATCCTAACATGATTAAAGTGATTGTACACTCTGACCCAGTATATGCGGATATAGGACGCATGATTCAGTAACATAAATAGCCCGACCGCACCCACCTGTCCGTTACGTGACACCGCAGGTGCGGAGCCATTTCTGGAACGCGCCCCTCCATGTGTTTTCTTCATACTTTACATTTGAGTTGTGCGTGGGCGGCGTTCAACCCGCTGCCACTGGAGTTTTCCAGCGAGGCTCAGTAGCGGAGTGGTCGGCGGCGCGCGCACCACCTACCCTGCCAACACTATCGAACGAACCAAATACATTTGCATTCCTTTTTTTATTAATGTTTCTAAGTAAAAAATAATTACTTAATTTAATAATGGCGACCACGGTTCATATATCGGAGTGGAACGGGGATAATAGTGCGAGTGTTTTGCAGGCCCTTACCGAAAAAGCACAGAAGGCCCAGGAGGCTTTCGAGAAAGAAGAGAAGCTCCGCAAGGAACTCGAAGTTCTCAATAGTAAGCTGCTCGAAGAGAAGCAGAATCTTCTTTCCTCCATTGAGGGCAAGGAAGGCAACCTCTCCGAAGTGCAGGAGCGTGCTGCTAAACTTAACGCGCAAAAGGCCGACCTCGAGATTCAACTCAGGGTGAGTAATTTAAGCATTATTATCTTACAGCAACACAAAGCGCTGTTGTAACAAGCATGTCACTTTAAGATATTTTAATAAATTATTATAGCAAAAATATATAATATCAAAAAGCTAAACTAGGTTGAGTAGTGGACGCAATGAAAATCTTTAGTTATTTAGCGTAATTAATTTAAATACAGCTTTCTGTAGCGGTTAATCATCATTCTTAGTTGTTATAAAGCAAATATAAACCAGCATACGTGTTTGTACTATTACAAATTATGAACTAAATGCGTGTTTAACAATTCGAAACGATTCTTTAAATAAATACCAGTTTTGTTTATAATAGTTAAATAGTTACATGTGTTCGACATAACTGTAGATCTGCAAGCTTTTACTGCATATCGAATTGCCTGATTTGATAACTTGTCGATAGAAGAGACACAGATGCGAACAATAAAATAAGATTTAAATCTAATAGAATTTTAAATATAGAATTTTAACCAAATTAAGTATATACATCTAAAAGAAAGACCTAGAATATAAATTACGATATAACTATCTATAGATAAAACACTTGAGTGAACTTTAGACAGAATGGACTAAAGTTCGTCCAAGCGAGAATCTTAAAAGTTTCTAAAAAGCAGCATTACTTACCTACCGCGCTAGATGGTGAAGCTTAATCTGTAGCCGAGATATAGCCCAGCATTTCGGTCACGTGTTGACTCCACAAGACGACCTGCCTATTACTTATAAATTTTAAGAGCTTCGGGACCCCAAGGGCCCGTTATTCCACACCAAACGTCACAATAAAGAAACCTTTAGCATATTTGCATCGCTTGAGTAATTCCGCAGAAGCAGCCGCGCCACCAGCACTCTAAGATGATTCTGGACTTTATTTTTCTTTTTTTTTTATTCTGTTCTTATACTGTGTTGCTTTTATCTTGTAGGATACCCAGGACCGCCTTACCCAGGAGGAGGATGCCCGCAACCAGCTCTTCCAGGCTAAGAAAAAGCTGGAACAGGAAGTTTCCGGTCTGAAGAAGGATGTTGAGGATTTGGAACTTTCTGTCCAGAAGTCCGAGCAAGACAAAGCCACCAAGGACCACCAGATTCGCAACTTGAACGATGAGATCGCCCACCAGGATGAACTTATTAACAAGTTGAACAAGGAGAAGAAACTCCAGGGTGAATCTAACCAGAAGACCTCTGAGGAGCTTCAAGCTGCTGAGGATAAGGTTAACCACCTCAACAAGGTTAAGCAGAAGTTGGAGCAGACCCTTGACGAGCTCGAAGACTCTCTTGAGCGTGAGAAGAAACTGCGTGCTGACGTTGAGAAGAACAGGAGGAAGGTTGAAGGTGACCTTAAACTTACTCAAGAAGCCGTCTCAGACCTTGAACGTAACAAAAAGGAGCTGGAGCAGACCATCCAGCGCAAGGACAAGGAGATCTCGTCTCTCACCGCTAAGCTGGAGGACGAACAGTCCCTTGTCAGCAAGCTGCAGAAACAGATCAAGGAACTGCAGGGCCGCATCGAAGAACTGGAGGAGGAAGTCGAGTCCGAGCGCCAGGCTCGCGCTAAGGCTGAGAAACAGCGCGCTGACCTTGCTCGTGAACTCGAGGAGTTGGGTGAACGTCTGGAAGAGGCCGGCGGTGCCACCTCTGCCCAGATTGAGCTCAACAAGAAACGTGAGGCTGAGCTTAGCAAGCTCCGCCGCGACTTGGAGGAGGCTAACATCCAGCATGAGTCTACTCTTGCCAATCTGCGTAAGAAGCACAACGATGCCGTCTCCGAGATGGGTGAGCAGCTTGACCAGCTCAACAAGCTCAAGGCTAAGTGAGTATTATGTTACACATGACTCTTAACGCAGCAATATAAAAGTGATGAATAGTTATTTTATTAGCATCGGTGACTCACCATACCCGCCAACGGATACATCTGGTATTCCTAATCTGAGCTATAAACAGATTTATTTAAATGTAATGCAATATGCAGGGCTGAGCATGACCGCGCGTCTTGCTACAACGAGCTAAACAACACTCGCGCAGCCGTTGACCAAGTAGCCAGAGAGAAGGTAACATGTCACCCTATGAGGCATGTTAGCTTGGGGTGATCCTTGCATGGACCTATACAACGCTCCACAACACACAATTCTCTATACTCTTCGTCCATAGAAAATAATAGAAACGGTTGTTGACGGAGTACTAAATTTTTTTTGTTGTTTATATATCCAGGGCTGAGAAGGAACGCTCTCAGTACTTTAGCGAAGTCAATGACCTTCGTGCCGGTCTCGACCACTTGTCCAACGAAAAGGTATAAAGGATGGAAATAATGATGTTGGCATATGCCAAGGGCTTCGCTTTACCGCTTATTTAATTTCAAACAAGAATATAGTGATAGTACCTACATATAGCAAACATGACACGTCATACATGAGTAATGTACCCAAGAAATGAATTGAAATTCATCGTAAAATACTAATACATATTTGACCAGATAGAGCATGAGAGCTAAAACGCATTTTTTCTAACACAGTTACAATCGAGTGAAAAATTATACAAAATGTGTAATAACCAATGCATGGCTATGTTATTATAGTTTTAAAATTACTTAAGAGTTTGATATTGAATGAAATCCAGTATAGATTAAGCATATCTAGAAATGAAGTACTAATCCTTTTAAAGACAAATACAGTTGTAGGTGTTATTCATTTTATAAAGTTTGAATACTAATTTTCACACATTAGACACAAACTTCAACCGTAAAGAACAACATGTAATAATATTTCTATGCAACTAGGCATCATTCTTAACATATTCATAATGGCTTTTGTGTGGTTTTCATGCTAAAATGTTTTTCTAGGCTGCCCAAGAAAAGATTGTCAAGCAGCTTCAGCACCAGCTCAATGAGGTCCAGGGTAAGGCCGATGAGGCCAACAGGACCCTCAATGACCTGGACGCCGCCAAGAAGAAGCTGTCTATTGAGAACTCCGACCTTCTCCGCCAGCTGGAGGAGGCCGAGTCTCAAGTGTCTCAGCTGTCCAAGATCAAGGTGTCCCTCACCACTCAATTGGAGGACACCAAGAGGCTCGCTGATGAGGAGGCCAGGGTACGTACATAATTCTGTTGTTCAGATCATATTAATTATAAACATATTAAAAACAACATAACCATAAAAGTTATAATTTTCAGTAATTTAAATTGTTATTGCATAATTTTTTATATAGGCAAACAAAATTTAATTTTTCATACAATAGAGGCTAATTGTGATAAAAATAAAATTTTGCCTTGAACGCCGTCTAATACAGGCTTTTTCAACAGGAACGCGCCACCCTACTCGGCAAGTTCCGCAACTTGGAGCACGACCTCGACAACATCCGCGAACAGGTTGAGGAGGAAGCCGAAGGCAAGGCTGATCTTCAGCGTCAACTTTCCAAGGCTAACGCTGAAGCTCAACTCTGGCGCTCCAAGTACGAGTCTGAGGGAGTTGCTCGTTCTGAAGAACTTGAGGAAGCCAAACGCAAGCTCCAGGCGCGCCTCGCCGAGGCTGAGGAGACCATCGAGTCTCTCAACCAGAAGGTTGTTGCACTCGAGAAGACCAAGCAACGCCTCGCCACCGAAGTCGAGGACCTGCAGCTCGAAGTTGACCGTGCTACCGCTATCGCCAATGCTGCCGAGAAGAAGCAGAAGGCCTTCGACAAGATCATTGGAGAATGGAAGCTCAAGGTTGACGACCTCGCCGCCGAGCTTGATGCCAGCCAAAAGGAGTGCCGCAACTACTCCACGGAACTTTTCCGTCTCAAGGGTGCCTACGAAGAAGGCCAGGAGCAGCTCGAGGCTGTCCGCCGTGAGAACAAGAACCTCGCCGACGAAGTCAAAGACTTGCTTGACCAAATTGGCGAAGGTGGCCGTAACATTCATGAAATTGAGAAGGCCAGGAAGCGCCTTGAGGCCGAAAAGGATGAACTCCAGGCCGCTCTTGAAGAGGCTGAAGCTGCCCTGGAGCAGGAGGAGAACAAGGTCTTGCGCGCTCAGCTTGAGCTGTCTCAGGTCAGACAGGAGATTGACAGGCGTATCCAGGAGAAGGAAGAAGAGTTTGAAAACACACGCAAGAACCACCAACGTGCACTTGACTCTATGCAGGCTTCCCTCGAAGCTGAGGCTAAGGGTAAGGCAGAGGCACTGCGCATGAAGAAGAAGCTGGAAGCCGACATTAACGAGCTTGAAATTGCCCTTGACCATGCCAACAAGGCTAATGCTGAAGCACAGAAGAACATCAAGCGCTACCAGCAACAAATCAAGGACCTCCAGACCGCCCTTGAGGAAGAACAGCGTGCCCGTGACGATGCTCGTGAACAACTTGGCATTGCAGAACGCCGTGCCAACGCTCTCCAAAACGAGCTCGAGGAATCGCGTACTCTGCTCGAACAAGCTGATCGTGCCCGCCGCCAAGCTGAACAAGAACTCGGTGACGCTCACGAACAGCTCAATGAACTTTCCGCCCAGAGCGCGTCTCTCTCAGCCGCTAAGAGGAAACTTGAATCGGAACTGCAAACCCTGCACTCTGATCTTGATGAGCTCCTCAACGAGGCTAAGAACTCCGAGGAGAAGGCGAAGAAAGCTATGGTTGATGCCGCTCGCCTGGCTGATGAACTCCGTGCTGAACAAGAGCACGCTCAAACCCAGGAGAAATTGCGCAAGGCCTTGGAGCAACAAATCAAGGAACTGCAAGTCAGGTTGGATGAGGCTGAGGCTAACGCCCTTAAGGGAGGCAAAAAGGCTATCCAGAAACTTGAACAAAGGGTCAGAGAGCTCGAGAACGAGCTTGATGGTGAACAGAGGAGGCACGCTGATGCTCAAAAGAACCTCCGCAAGTCTGAGAGGCGCATTAAGGAGCTCACCTTCCAGGCTGAGGAAGACCGTAAGAACCACGAGCGCATGCAAGACCTGGTTGACAAACTACAACAAAAGATCAAGACGTACAAGAGGCAGATCGAGGAGGCCGAAGAAATCGCAGCTCTCAACTTGGCTAAGTTCCGCAAGGCACAGCAGGAGTTGGAGGAGGCGGAAGAGAGGGCAGACCTCGCCGAACAGGCCATTAGCAAATTCCGTGGCAAGGGACGTGCGGGATCCGCAGCGAGAGGAGTCAGTCCGGCGGTAAGTTAACACATCTAACTCTAAAGTTACACCAAAATATCTGTGAATAGGTACGCAAAAAGATTCCACGTAGAGTTTAGATATAGCTGCAAAGGTTTTTAAAGTAGCCTTTTCAATTGTAGTAGTTCCATCACATATATTTTCGTGCATTATTATAGAGTCTTTTCTGTAAGATATTAAACAGCATTCTTTGATCCAGGCGTCCATTAAAGGGCGTCCATAAATCAGCTCCGGAGTTCTATGTAAGTTGGGCATTTTGTACGTCACAGCACTATAGACAGTGCAGCTCCTGTAGAATAGCATCCAAAGTCACCCCTTATATACTCGTATCTTATCACTCTTGCATCTAAAGAGCCTCTTAACAAAACCTGAACAATTTAGGAACATGCAGTTGTTTTTGTCTCAAATTGCCCCATATAACCTGCATGTCATTTAATATCAAATAAGCGTAAAACTGATAAGAATGTTCATGAATGTTTCTGTTTACAGCCCCAGCGCTCGCGTCCCGGCTTCGCTGATGGCTTCGGTACCTTCCCACCTAGGTTCGACTTGGCGCCTGAAGATTTCTAAACGTTCCACTACAAAAAACGGACTGTACAGATTTTTCGTTAAATAGTAACTTTTTTATACATAGCAGTTAATAACGTGTTACAAGAACGTGAAACGAGAAACTGTAAAAAAAATTTGTAAGCCAACAAAAAAATATACACTTTAGTGATCTAATCTTTTTACGAATGCTATTTTGTAACTTGTTGATATTTATTTATATTATTTATTACCGTGGAGTATGTATCGAGAGTGCGAGGTCGCGAGAGACGCTGGCGCGCCGTGACTGCGCTTGTTCGAATGAGACACGACCGACACCCCCGCACCGCTACCGGCACGCAAGCCTCTCTCGCTACCCTCATTTTGACATCTAATAAAGCGATATCGTTGTCATAAAATACTATATTTGAAGTTTCATTTTCTAATTTCTTAGATTGTAGACATAGGGCTCGTTCCACATTGCGTTCACAACACTCAATACGATCCTTAAACCGTTCCACTTCACGACCTAGTTGTTGTGGTCATGGCTGAAACGTCATCGATGACGTCATTACTTTTACTCTAACTCACAATAAACCATTAAACACAAAGTGAAAAATGTGAAATCGAAAATAAACTTTGATTTGAACCTGCATTTGTTACCTGCGGTATTCAGGAGATGCAGGTTCAAATCCTACTCGTGACTGTTATTTCGTTTTAACTGTTATTTTGTGTTTAATGTATAGTGCTAAGCATGACAAATGCTAAATATATATATAAAAATATCTAAATATTTATAGGGTTTGCGTCATTATTAGGTAAAATCTTAATTGTAAAATTAAGTTTACCTGGTCGGTACAATGTATGAAAATACTGCCAACAGATGGCGCAGGCGTCACCCAAAGACGTTAAGTATGAATGTGTTATCGAAATTAGCAGTCAGGAGCAATTGTCACGATGGCTGAATTGGCAAAGCATCTGGACGGTATCCAGGAGATGCAGGTTCAAATCCTGCTCGTGACTGTTATTTTCGATTTCACATTTTTCACTTTGTGTTTAATGTATAGTGCTAAGCATGTCAAATGCTAAAAATATATATAAAAATATCTAAATATCACAATAAACCACCTAAAAGTTTGGGTCTTAGTCTAGAAAACTAAAACTCGTTCCACTTGGATTTACGAATGAAACGAAAAAAGCAAGTGGAACGAGAAAACCGCTGTCGTGAGCGTAATCATTGTGAGCATCAAGTGGAACGCACTGTTAGTCACGATAATTCACTTGGAAATATCATTTAAATTGACTCTAGTAAGTGCCTATAATGGGCCGAAATGAAAGTTAGATCAATTATTAGAACACAATCCAAAACATACGGGCAAAATCTTTTATGTTGAAAATACCAACAAACTATTCATTTAACATAACGGTTGTCCCATTCTTGGGAGCTACTCTCTCTTCAGAATGTGACACTTGGGCCATTGTTCACCCCTTAATCCTTGTTAAGGCGGGAAAATGTACCTAACCCGACACCTCGTCGTTCGGGTCAACGAACAGGGTATTGTGGGGCACTCACCGACTAAATAAGCCCGACGTGTGTCATCTCTCCGCCTGTATTGCGGACCATTAGAACTGTGTGCCATTACTTCAGAACACTGTTCCTCCTCTGGCCCCGAGCCAGATGCTTCTCCACAACGTTGCGCAGAGAAAACACTTGATTCATGCATCCCTTATAACCTTTCATTTTTTATTGCTAATTGTGGCAGACGAGCCACGGGCCACCTGATGGTAAGCGGTAACCGTCGTACGGTACAGCCAAAACACACTGACGTGCTTCATGACCGATCATACAGGAGATGTTGGTACCGACCCGTCCGGACCCGATAGCAAGTGAGTACTCTCACTTGCTATCCCTACCACCACTAACTTACTTCCCTTAGTCGCCTTGTACGACACCCACGGGAAAGGATGGGGTGGTGACACTTATATTCTTAGCCCGTCACCACACGGTAAAGACAAATAATTTCTAAATAATCACTGTAGAATATAATACTCCTTAAAATCTTTTGGCATCCATGCATTTGTTAATGTCGATAAAAGTGTCTCTATGTCTATCTTTTAGTTTTAGCCAACGAGACCCTCAGGCCCAGCATGCCGATCCGGTCAACGACGAGCGCGACTCCAACTTCCGCCGATAGGGTGGCCTCCTCGAAGCCGGCCCTCCTCACGGTGACGAGGGTGTCATCTGCATAGCAAACGACCCTCATCCCGGGAAGGAGCCGGCCCCGCAGGACCCAGTCGAATCCAACGTTCCACAGGATCGGGCCAAGGAAGAGTCGCTGTGGAACGCCGCGCTCTACCCGATGGCGGTATAGGCGCCCGTCGCCCCCCTCCTAGGGCACGTGCCTCCCCTCGAGGTACGCCTCCAATAGCCTCCGGAGATAAAGAGGCACTCCATGGAATCGGAGCGCCTCCTTCAACGTCTCGTGAGGGAGACTGTTGAAGGCGTTCTCGATATCGAGCGAGACTGCCAGAACGACCTCCCTTCTGGCCACTGCCTCGGTGGCCAGGGTTTTCAGGGCAGCCAATGCACTTATTGTGGAGCTGCCCGCCCTGAATCCAAACTGTGATTTTGACAGCCCCGGCCCGACATCCTCGAGGTGCCAGACAAGACGGTCCGCGAGCACCTTCTCAAACAGTTTGGCCGTCTCATCCAGCAGCACCAACGGCCAATATGCGAAAGGAGAGTCTGGTGGGCGAAACGGCTATCCCCTGCTATAACCAAAACACACCGATGTGTTTCATGGCCGGTCACACAGGAGATGGTAGTACCAATCCGCTCGGGCCCGATAGCAAGTAAGTACTCCCACTTGGTAACCTGCCCTACTACCAGTAATGCAATTGGTGATAATTGCCTACTTCCCTTAGTCGCCTCGTACGACACCCGTGGGAAAAAAAAGGGTGGTGACACTTGTATTCTTTGTCCGACACCACACGGTTTAAATATTCTTGAGCATAGGGTAGTCTTGTTAAAAAATCTTTGGTCTAAACCAGATTAGGTTCAGTACCAAACACAATAAGAAGGGCTTGTCACCTATCCGTACGAAGGTCTGCACAAAATATAACTACGAGTAAGTAGCGTATCCCACAGGAATTTCTTAATGTTACGAGAAATATAGTGTACCACCAAGCGGGCCGCATTCTTGTCTATTTTGTTAGTCAAATTATGCGGCCCAAACCCCTTTCCTATTCTCTCCTTAGTAACCTTCCTATTCTCTTTCCTCTCCACCTATCTTTAGCTTGGAGATGACAACGCGCGAGTGATGCCTCTGGTTTTGCTAGCGTCTATAGGCTATACGCTGGGCCGTATGCTTGCTTGCCACCCACGTAGTAAAAAAATCATAGTTGCTACTTGTTCAAAGCTAAATCGATTAATTTGATTTAGTCAATGCTCGATAGATGGCGTAGGTATCGAATTGAATCGCGGTATGGTTTCGTCTGAGTTATTAAAATATAAGGCCAAACATGTAAGTACATTACGAGTAGTGTTTTCGAATCGAATCTCGAAGCGTTTTTGTAATCGACTCAGTTAACCCCAGTAGTGCAGTTGTTCCAAATTTCTACAGTCCATCCACACTGGTATTTCAAGTAACTTGAGTACCAGTTAATTCACTACTAATTAGTCCTAATATAAAGCAGTAATGTTCGAAACCCAAGTAAAAGATCTATTTCCAAATAAAACAATTTATACTTAGGTAGATTTTTTATTGAAAAATGTACAACACGGCAACACCAATAATTTAACAATGTCGTAATTACTAATCCATCCATCCATCCACCAGCCTTTCAACATCCACTGCTGGACATAGGCCTCCCCAAAAGAACGCCACAACGAGCGGTCCCATCATGGGGGATAATGCCGTAATCGCCACGCTTAGCAGGCGGGTTGGCGATCGCAGTGGATGTTGTTAATACTCGAGAGAGTGCTGCTGCCCACTCCCCCGGTATTCCCTCAGTCGGCTCTTACGACTCCCGTGGGTAGAGAGGGGTGGGACACTTCTAAAGCCGGCCCCACACGGCGCAATAATTACTAATAAGAACTCTTAATTAAGTTTTATAAGGAGACTAGCTAATGGCCGCGGCTTCGTCTGCGTGGACGTCAGAATTGTGTGCCAAAAATGAAAAATGTATAACTTAATAGTTTACTCCTGTCCTGTTACAGGATTGTGATAAATATAATGTTGATGTTACCGTATCATATTACTACGCATAAATACCTACTGTCAATTTATGTGCCCTAAATATAATTTGCATTATTTATGGTTTTTTTACTGCGTACGGTGGCAGTCGAACCACGACCCACCTGATGGTAAATATTAACTGTCGCTCATGGACTTAACTATATCGATAATATTGTCAATCTGCTGCTCGCCATTTCATTTCACAGATGAATGCTACAACCAAAACACACCGATGTGGTACCAACCCGCTCGGGCCTGATAGCAAGTGAGTACCTACTCCCACTTGGTACCCAGCCCTACTAAAGCAATGGGTGATAATTGCGTATTTCCCTTAGTCGCCTCTTACGATACCCGTGGGACAGGAGGTGACACTTGAATTCTTAGTTCGTCACCACACGCATATGTGCTTCGTGGTTCTCGCAGATTGCAAATTCTAAAATGACCAAAGGAAATTATAAACTTGTAAGTTAAGTTCTGAGACCCTCGAACACTATGCATAGATAGCATAAATATAAAATCCATAGCATCACGCCTGTATTCCCCAAAAGGGTAGGTAGAGATGTATTACACACCCACGATGAGCCAGCTATGTTTAAGTCCCACGTAACAGGGGGCGAACCTATTGCCGTCGACCGGGCACATTTCCAAACTCTGGGCTGCTACTGAGAATTTTTCTTTTTACGAAAAAGCTCTTTAACACTGCCCGACCCGGGGATCAAACCAATATTAGATCATCTAATTTATTTATATTTCTCTGATAAATATTTAAATAGTCTAAGTTCATAAAATTATTTATTGTAAATATACATACATCATTATTCTTTTTAGCAAAATGGATATATATATATTTACTAGCCTTTGCCAGCGGTTATATCTCAGGTTCCCGATATAGTAGCAGGATAAAATGTCTACCAGTATTTAAGTCAAATCAAGGCTTTTCAGATAAAAAAGTTGCATCAAAATCCATCTAGTAGTTCTTTTAAATAAATTCAAAAAAAAAATCTAGTTTAAATAATTTTCTAGTTTTTCGGTTATATCTCAGGTTCCCGATATAATAGCGAGATATTGTTTTGTGTTTAGACACGCCTATATAGCCTATTACAGTCATTTTTTCTCAAATATCTTAAATGTACAGACACAGCTCTGTTACAGTTTTATAATAGTATATATATATATATATATATATATATACCTACATAATTTTACATCTCAACTAGCCGGCAAACTTCGTACCACCATATAGCTTTTTCGTGAATATTTTGCAATGAAAATTATTAAATTATTTACTAATATCGCTATTTAAAATAGTGGTTGGCAGTAGAAAAGTGAACATTTAATACAAAAAAAAAACAAAAAAATTAAAATTAAAATTTTGGGGTGGGCTTAGGGGTATGAAAAATAGTTAACATCCTATTCTCAGACCTACTAAATATACACACAAAATTTCATAAGAATTGGTTAAGCCGTTTCGGAGGAGAATGGCGACAAACACTGTGACACGAGAATTTTATATATTACATATTTTGATAACACTATAAACTATTCTAATTTCTAATTACATATTCTAACCCAATTAGATTTTACCACGGCTTCCAAACCCACTTAACTTTATCAGCTTTATTCGTCGCCGGGGTTTCAGTCACTTTGTACTCCATGCTGCAGAAGTCCAGATTTGACGCGGTGTAACCCTGAAACTTGTGCCGGAACTCCTCCCAGGTGCAGCCCTCAGAAGGACAGAGGACCGTTTCCTTTTCATTGACAAACAGCTGCACTCTATATTCTTGGCTTCCGCCTTCGGTACAACTGAAAGGGTAAGATTCTTTATCGAATGAACTAACATTATTATTATGTTATAATAACTTTTAAAGATTCGGGAATTGTACACATATTTAAACTAATATAAACGGATCTTTTTTCGCGTATAAATTAGATCAAGTTTTTAACTACCTTTAGCCAGACGTTTCAACTGCGTCGCAGCAGCCGTGGTCACGGGACAACTAGTTGTTGTCGCGAAAAAATACCCATTTATGTTCCTTTAAATATTATGTTATCTCACCATTCCATCAAGAGGAGGCTTAGTTGTGCACTTAGTGCTTAAATGATCCCCCAATTTAGGAATTTTACCTCGGCTAATATCAGATGACTAAATGTCACACCTAATTGGAAAAACTTGAATTCCTTTGCACTTCGGAACGCATCCTAAGCAGTAGGTCTCTATTGCCGAATAACATTCTTTCAGTTGTCCCACCCCTCTCCACCCATGGGAGTCGTAAGAGCCGACTGAGGAATACCGGGGGAGTGGGCGGCAGCACTTCCTCGAGTATTAACAACATCCACTGCGATCGCCAACCCGCCTGCCAAGCGTGGCGAATACGGCACTATCCCCCCATATGAGCGCACGGGACCGCTCGTTGTGGCGTTCTCTTGGGGAGGCCTATGTCCAGCAGTGGACGTCGAAAGGCTGATGGATGGATTTCCATCCAATTTCTATCTGTGAATGAGGAAAAAGAGAACTTTAGTACGAGCGGGAATCGAACCTGCGTCCCTTCCTTTCCGGAGAAGTGCTCTCTTGGGTACGACCGCAATTAAATCTCTATTGGATTAATGCATGTAAATGCGTTCCGATAGATGGCGTTGGTCGTTAAGACAAATGTGATGAGGAAATTGGGTACGACCGCAAGGGAGTACGATAGCTCAGTTTAATAGAGGACTTCCCCGGAAAGGAAGGGACGCAGGTTCGATTCCCGCTCATACTACAGTTCCCTTTTTCCTCATTCACAAATAATAATTTGTACTTTAAAAGTAGCTGAGCATGTCGTGCTAAAAATATAAGTTAAAAAAAAAGTACTATATTATCAAGGAGAAAGTAAACTAGAAATAAAATCGTGGTAAGGTTTCTTATCGCGTGATAATTCTCACTCAATAAACGTTGTAAACGCGGGCTATTTTTCCGCAACTCGACGTCGTATGTGCGCCTATTTTGCGTGACTCAATAAACGTTATTGACTGTGTGTGATTGCAGTGAGGGGCCAGTGTCAACGAAGACTAGCTAACTGCACTAGAGATGTTATAGACGTATTGAAAAAGAGTAAATGCGCAAGCATATATGTACTCTATCTCCTTTACTCTCGTACGACCGAAGAAGGAGATAGAATGCAATTGAGTAAGGCTACATACTAGATACCTACATCAATTTTATTTTTGCTAAGTAGGCTGTGGCACGTGTGCTTGCTCGTTAATTCGTATACACTCTAAGATAACATGAATCGTTTTTATAACACCAAATATAAAAATACAGGCAGTATCACTTATCATACTATACTATTACTATTACTATTACTATTTACTATTTACTATAATATTATATTATGAGAATGTAAGTTTGTTTGTTACGCTTTCACGTGAAAACTACTTAACCGATCATCATGAAACTTTGTACACATATTCTCGGAGGTATTAGAAGTAACATAGGATACTTTTTATTAAAAAAAATACGCAAAAAAAAAAAAATTGTTTGTCACAAAATCTCAAAATCTAGCAACTTCAACGCCATCTAGCATTTCAGTAATGAAGTTCCAACCCCGAGTACTGTAATACCGTTGCACTGTATTACCGACAATTTCAAGGGTTGCTTTATTTGTTTTTATGAAATTACTCACGGACGAAGTCGCGGGTAACAGCTAGTATTGTATATAGGCAGTATATATTTATTATACGGCTCATCAAAGTATAACCGAGATATCGATATCTATCCATGTTTATTATTCGATTGAATTGAGTGACATACGCATGAACTGATTACGGAATCGATAAGATGCGAGTGATCGGATAATGTTGATTTATGTGACATGTCTATTGGCGATAACAACACATTATTGTTGTAATCAGCGATTGATGTCATGATAGACGTAAAACTGGAGTATCAACAATGTCTTATTACTGTTAACTAGCAGTTGAGCCGATAGATCGCCTGAACTAATGTGGCAATACTTTTTTCACACACAACGGGTTTTTTTTCACAGATTGAGAAGAAGTTAAGCGTGTCAGCAATTTTATCTATAGAGTTCTGTTTGTTTTGTTTTACTGCACCCTGCTGTAGGGAATAACGTGCCTTTGCTTGCGGTTCCGCCGCAGCCAAAAGCTAGCTTTTAGGTTATATCTCAGATTCCGATATCGTAGCGGGATAAAACGTAAACCAGTTTTTAAGTATAAGCAAGCCACGTCAGTTTTTAAGTTTTATGAAAATCTTTTGACTATTCTTTACTTATTTTTTTATTTCTAGGATCCGTCAGTTATGGTACCAATATTTTAAATAACGTATCCTTAGAACACAAAGTGTAAAATTGGAACTATTACTTTTCATATCACATTCTTTCTTGACACCTACTACATCCTTCTGTCGGATGTATTTGTATACATATTTAAACTAGACTGAAAATGTAAAACTAATATTATAAATGTGAAAGTGAGTTCAATTATTTGTTTGCGACGATTTCACTCTGTAACTAATTAACCGATCGTCATAAAATTTTGCGTACATATAGTCGGAATATTGGCCACTTTTTATCTCCAATAAATGGATGGTTCTTGTAATATAGTTATTTTCGCATATAGATCATTTGTGTACTGTTTAGTTACGTATTCATAATCAAAGTCCCTGCGAACGAAGTTGCGGACAGAATCTAGCTGAAAATAAACTTATACCTGTTCAGTACTGCAAGTAAATTGGTAGAAAAAGCTCCAATGAAACTGGTTCTCCATGCTCGGCTGTCGTTCCTCACATCACACTGGAGGGGCTGGTCTTCCCCGTATATTCCCATAGCACAAAACACCATCTCCATCATAGTATCATGAGTGAAGTAGGAGACGAGTTTCTTGCCTGATCCATTGACTACAGCTTCGAAGTTTTCATACAAATCTTTCAGAGCCGTTTTGCCTAAATTCACATTGACCTGTTGGAAGAAAATTAAAATTATAAACTTCTTTTTCACATCTCATTACTGTCACGCTGTTGGGCACGTGTTTTTTCTACGTGGGTGGCTAACAAGCATACAGCCCACCTGATGGTAAGCAGTTACCGCCTATAGACACTAGCAACATTATTAGCCATTTCCAAGGAAAAGGGATAGGAGGTAGATAGGCAGAGAATAATAAGGCGATGATAGGTAGGGGTTTGGGGCTCCGGCGCTCTCACTCAACATACGCAACACAACGGTAGGAGTACCTATAATTGTTTCACACTGATCGTTTATGAGAAGGTGGTAATTCCCCGATCAAGCCGGCCCATTCATGATGGGGTAAGCAACGCTCTACCATCAGAAAATAAAAGTATGATGACAGAGTGAGGATTTTGAAATCGAACATTTTTTTAGCGTCTTTAGCTACAACAGGAGGACGCTATATAATATGCAAAACGTCGGGATAGTATGAATTTAGTGTGATTTCGTAAAAGTAGGGATTTTTTATATCAATAAGGGGTTATCCCTGTATCGAGGGGGATTTAACAAACAAAACAAACAGTAACAAATTACATCTAGGCATAGAACAATCATTTGTGCAACTCAAATATTGCTTTTTGGGATTCCCCTCCCCTCTTTTTGGGAACCCTCAACAATTGCCACGGGAGATTGTTAAGTAAACCACTGTACTACATGGATTCACGTGAGAGTTGATCACTATTAAATTTATCTACTATGATACAAGGTGTGCCAAAAAATTTAACTTACCCAAGAACCATATCCATTTCTATAATAATGTCTGACATCATCATAGTACTCCAGAACAAGTAAGTCTTCGTTTGTAAACACAGCGCACCATGGCGACTGGAGGTCAGACATCCAGGAGCGGTGAAACCGGCATAACTCATAGATAGCGAAGATGTCATCGGTGTTTAATTGTGTGGAGATGCCCAAACGTTGTTGGACTGCGTTTTGAACCTGTAAAATTATTTTTTAGATACATTCAGGAATAATTTTGGAGAGACTTCTATTTTGGATTCTATTATAAAGCTGTAACAGAGCTAGGTCTGTACATTAAAAATATTTGAGAAAAATGAATGTACAATACAAAACAATTTTTTCTAGACGTTTTGTCTGTTTTTTTTTTGTACGGGCTATTGAACGGATTTTGATGAAACTTTTTTGTTTGATAGCTCTTGATTAGACCTCTAAAAACTAGTATACATTTTATCACAAAAATCTTTGTTCAATTGTTTCTTAGTGAGGCTAACTAACTACGTAGACTTCAAAATTTGGTCCAAATTTTGAAGTCTATCTATAAGTCTGTCTATCGTATCGTGTATGTTAATCCAGAGTCTCATGTATTGTCTTACCAAATTTCACCCAAATCAGCTCAGTCGTTTAGACGTGGGTGATGGACAAACATCTATACATCCACACATGTACATAAACATTTGCACAAACTATGTCAAAGAAAACTAAAAAAAGTGTGTGTGTACTTATGTACACGCGTTAGAAAAAGTGTGTGCTTATGTTCACGCGTTAGAAGTCATATAGTACTTCTTTGGCGTAACAAGATAAAAATGTTTTCAAAAATTTTATCTTTCGCCTTATTCTACGTTTGTAGAAAAAACTAAACTAACAATAGAAAAAAGGTATTTAACAAATTTACATTGAAAGTTTTATTATAACGCATTATCTAGTTAAATAAAGATTATTTAAATATCAAAAAAAAACTAAAATGTTGACTATAGCTAACTTCAGGGTGTCTAACTTCACCACCGAAGGAATGTGACATAGTTCCAGTGGCCCGCCAAGAAAGGCGGAGAGACGGCACACGGCGGGTTTCTTTAGTGTGTGAAGGCCCCACACTACCCTGTTCGTTGCCCCGAACGACGGGGTGTGCGGTTAGGAACATTTTATCCCGTCTCAACAAAAAAAAACTTTCTTTCTTTCTTTCTTTTCTTTCTTTCTAAAAAGGGTGTCTAACTTCAGGGTGTCGGTTTTTCGTGACGGTGTGCACGCGCATCATAAAATTTTACTCTCATCATTTTTCCCTAACGCGCCAAAAGAAGTATAACTTCAAAAAATTAGGCGCCACATTAACAACGCAACTAAAGAACATTACAAAGAACTTCATCTTTTCTATTTTGAGGTGATTAATTCTAGACAGGATTATTTTGAAAGGCAGATATACCGTCAATAGGCATATACTCACGGCAACATACTCAGCAGACTTGAAATAGCCGCCGAGTTGCTCAGCTAGTGTATGTCCGCCTCTGACGTCAGTCATATAACGATCACAATTCTGATAAGGCTGCAAATAAGCACACGCTTTGATGAGTAATATTTTTATGTGTGTAGTAGGTTTCTTATTGCAGGATTTTACTCTCTTTATTTATAACTTGCCTGCCTATCTCGCACTGGCTTATATAGCAAACTCCTTCCCTGAATGTTGGGAATTTGATTCCTATAAACATTTGTGTAATCCTCCCGATCCTTTGATTTCATGTCCGCGCTACATGACTTATTATGCCTTGCTATGTTTTTTTCTAGAGAAACCACTGTTGTACTGTTGAGCCTGGGTCTCTCAGGACAAAGGATACAGGCCTTAGTCAACCGTATTGGTCTAGAACAGGTTGCCAGACTACATTACTCGTTGAGAAAGTATCTCAGGAAAACGTCAGAACCGCGTGCTGTCTTGGTAGTCCATGATTTTACTATGAGGCTATCGGTCAAGAGGGTTTTATAGTCAACATTTTATGAGTTAAGCTCTACCTAGATTCGGTTAGTCAATGATGTGTGCATGTAGATATTTTTGCAAAGAACTTTATATATTACTAAGTGAATTACTAATGAAGATATCTTCAGGATTTTTGGTAAACTATAACTCTATTACATTAATTTAAAGTAAAAAAGCTTAGCTAGCGTATGCTAGAAATGACTTTTTCGCAACTTGATTTAATTGATACAACACACTTAAATCTTCCTTGAAAAATTGTCTAAGCCTCAGTGTACACCAATTCAAAATCCGTTGCATGGTTTAGAGGAAAAAACAGAGAGACAGATTAAGAGATAACGACTTTATACTAGCAGAAGAGTGGGTCTAGATATAGATTTTCATATGAAAATCTATTTTAACAAGTTTTGGCGGCAATCCCTGTTCAACGAACGAGATTAAATCAATGGACATGGACTCACCAATATAGCGCATGAGTGTTATTTTCACAACAAACATACTAGATAATGAATTAATGGCGTATGGACTTAGATCCTGTGTCATGACATGACATAGCATCATGCCTATATTTCTCGAGGGGGTAGGCAGAGGTGTATTACACATCCACGGTTCGCCAGCTATGTTTAAGTCCCACGTAATAGGGAGTGAGCATATTGCCGTCTACCGGGCACATTTCCAAACTCCAAGCTGCTACTGAGAATTTTCTTTTTATGAAAAAGCTCAATAACACTGCCCGTACCGTAGATCCAACCCGAGACCTCATGTTCAGCAGTCGCTTACACTACCGCTGCACCACTGAGGCTTTTGATTCGCTGAACTGTGTGTTGCACAAATGGTTGTGGCAGTGTAGGAATACTTTGTGTCTGTAACCTCAAAGATACTCACAAGAAGTGGGTTCAAGGCCCGCTTTCTGTTCTAATAAATGAACAATTATGTGAAATGCTTAAAAAATATAGTGATGCCTCTGGTGTCACCCACACATCTATAGGTTAAAATAACAGCCTACCATCAGCCATCAGGCTTGCCGAATGCTTTGTTGCCATCCTCGTAATATAAAAAGCCTACTCCACAGACTACACTACAGTCTAGAGTCTACACCACAGTGTGTCTAAACACATTACAAATTAGTAACTTCTTATACAAAGAACAGCTTCAACTTACCCTGATGACGTCATCTCTTTCCCAAGCATCCTCTAAAGTCACATTCAGACTGGTACCGTCAGTTAGTCCATGGACAAAGGCCAAACTACTAACAATAGTCCGCTGTTCATTCGTAGGTCTTAAATAGAACTGATCAGCAGTGCCCTGCAGAAGGTAAGGATACTTCTCGCGGATTCTTTTAGCGATGTTATATAGTTCCTCGTACCCGATGCCAGTGAGAAAAGATGCGCTCGCTTTCAGAGTGTTATTCCATGTCCATTTTTTGAAATTTTCAATGTCCTACAAAAATGTTAGACAGAATTAACTCAGTGTGAAAATGTGAATTCGAAAATAACAGTAACGAGCAGGATATGGAACCTGCATCACCAGGATACCGTCCAGGTGCTTTGTCAATTAAGCCATCGCGACAATTGCTCAGCACTGCTAATTTCGATAACACATTCATACTTAACGACTTGAGTTATTTTCGAATTCACATTTTCACACTTTGTGTTAATTTATATGGCTAAGCATATGAAAATATCTAAATGTTAGACAGAGTCAGAAAAGGGGTGAAAGTAACTTATTTAGTACCGAGTGCGCGAGGGCGCCTATGGTTCGAGGGACTAAATAAGACATTAACCCGAGGTAAACACTGTGCTTTTCATTACGAATACAAGGAAAGTAAAAATAAAAACATGCAAAAATGAGTGAATTTTAATTTACATCAACTGCTGTGATAATTATTTATATAAAGTTTTTTTTTTGTGGCCAGCTAGCATAACAGCCATTCTTATTCATTTTCAACATTGAAAATATGGTAAAATATTTTACCCAAATCTATATATTTTAAAGAAATACTTGAAAGTAAAGAAAGTAGGTTTGAAGTTGTCTGAGGAGCGGGTTGAAAGTAATACTTTTCAGCCCTAGGGAGAATCGTTTTCAACTGACAGCTATTAAATTATTAAAAAAGAAACTATTTCTATTTTCACATTTCTATTGAACCTTATTCTAACTTACTACAGCCATTAAACACAAAGTGGAAAATGTGAAATCGAAAATAACAGTCACGAGCAGAGTGCTAAGCATATCAAATGCTAAAAATATACATAAAAATATCTAAATATTACTACAGCCACTCCATCACAGCGCGATTTTTAATTGAAATAAAGTTAAGTATTAAATAAAGTTTTTTTAACGATCATTCATTTTTTCATTCATCAGCCTTTTAACGTCCACTGCTGGACATAGGCCTCCCCAAGAGAACGCCACAACGAGCGATCCCGTCATGGGGGATAATGCCGTAATCGCCACGCTTAGAAGGCGGGTTGGCGATCGCAGTGGATGTTGTTAATACTCGAGGGAGTGCTGCTGCCCACTCTACCGGTATTCCCTCAGTCGGCTCTTACGACTCCCGTGGGTAGAGAGGGGTGGGACAATTCTAAAGCCGGCCCCACACGGTATATCTCTCTCCTTATTTATCCCTCCTATTCACCTCCTATCCTTTTCTTGGAGATGGTGACGCGCGATTGATGCCTCTGGTGCTGCTAGCGTCTATGTTCTACAGTAACCACTTACCATCAGTTAAAAAAATCTGCATAACATTGAATTTGAGGAAATGACGATTATAATTTGAATTGTCTGTACATAGTCCATACATGTGGGTTGGCTCATACTTATGTATTTTATGTCAAATTTAAACGAATCTTCGCTGCTTTTTCTATTGATAGCGTATCGAATCCATATCAATATTGTTTTTTATAAAAGAGAACACCCTTTTTAGTTAAGGCGGGAAAAAAAATACCTACACACACACCCCGTCGTTCGGGGCAACGAACAGAGTAGTTTGGGACCCTCACCTATTAAATAAACCCGTCGCGTGCCGTCTCTTCACCCTTATTGCCGGGCCACTGGAACTATGTTACATTGCTTCAGTGGTAAAAGACAACACCCTGCACTAAGGAATAATCCTTGTATCGCGAGGGACTTAACAAACATACAATTTCACCTACACAAAGTAGGTACACCCAGACCCAGAACAACCATTTGTGGATAGCACAAAAAGTTGTCCTGTGTGGGAATCGAACCCACAGCACTGGGACGGGATCTAAACCACTCCACCATCTGTGCAGTCAATTTGGTGTGAATAACAAAGTTATGGACATTTTCCGGGTGTTTTCGGCTGAGTCCAATATATTGCGGGCAGACAGGGCAGATGTCTGGTATCAGCCACTGGGACCGATATTCGTTTATTTGGATATTTAGTAATATACACTATACCTGAGCACATAGCTGGCTAGTACCACCCTCATAACTGGCAATGATGTCTTCTTTCAAAGCCACAATCTCCTTCATAGCTGCTATGACACTCGAGCTTGGATTTCTGTTACCATGCCTGTTGATAGTCCAGACTGACACTGCTTGACAATCTGTCAAAGTAAGTTACTCAATAAATACCTATCTATAAGTTTGCCCTCATATATAAAAATAACACAAAAAAGTAAATCTCTAATGGTTGAGCCTTGCTTACTCCAGCATGAATGTGCCGGCTCGATCGGGGAAGTACCACCCTCTCACAAAAGACCAGCATGTAGCAACGGTAGCTACTCCTATCGTTGTGTTACGTACGGTGAGTGAGAGCACCGAAGGCCCAAACCCCCTCCCTATCCTCTCCTTATTATCCTTCCGATCCTATCCTTAGAATCCTATCTATCATCTCCTTATTCCCTTTCCTTGGCGATGACGACGCGCGAGTGATGCCTCTGGTGTTGCTCGCGTCTATAGGCTACGGTAACCGCTTACCATTAGGTGGGCCTTATGCTTGTTCGCCACCCATGTAGTATAAAAAAAACTTACAAATCGAATACTACACAAAGTTTGAGAATGTGTAATATAAAATTATAACTAAAAGCAGGGATTGAACCGGGTTCCTGGCCATCTAAGAAAACTCGGAGGTGGATAGAAGGATTGAGGCTAGGGTGGTTTGATAAGTAGGAGGCCCTATTATTCCATGAGCTCCAAAAACGGGCAACTGCTGGCGCCTCGAATACTCCTGACATAGGATCCGAGCCCAAGTCAAGTATCTGAAATTAACGCGTCTGACCTTCTGGAATACTTAACATGTTCTGATTTGTGTTCCAACAATTGGATTAACAGTACAGTGCTTAATACATAAATAAAAAGTAGCTGAACCAGGCAGACGTTGTTCTGCCCAAACATTGGCTTGCGTGTTAGCAACCCTAGAAGCAAGCAAGAGCGGTAAGGGTTTGAGGGTAAAATTTTTGTGTTATTTAGAATTTATAATTCTTGATATGTGAAAAACTATAAAAGGATAAAAAAGAAATTTCCTTCGTAAATAATAATAAAAATCCTGGTGATTGTGTGCAGCGCCATAAACCGAGTTCAAATATGTATATGACCTCACTTGAACCTAAGAAAATATTGTCAATATCAGTCCAGTCGCTTAGGAGGAGTTCAATGACATGCACACGTACGACGTAAGATAGAACTAATCACGCATTTTTGACCTTTACACAGCGTGTGAAGGAAATCCTGACCCTTGCTGGCCGCAGCATGAACAGACAAGTCAAAAAAGTACTAGCCTCTTATATAATATCAGCGTAGTTGTTGGTAACTGTAAATTAATAGTAATTTTGCGTTTCTTATAGTGAGTGAGAGTGCAATGTATGTAAATTATCCGTTTCAAAAATTGCGAACCATTTTCTAAATTACTTTTTGTAGAATTCTGCATTTTTTACTTATTTAATCTCAGTAAAATACGTTTTACTATATTTATGGTAAAATACACGAAAAAAACAAATGGCGAATTTCAGAATGGCTGCCGAACACATTAGAGATAAAATTCTAATCAAGTTTATATTGGAAATGCTAGTTCCAGTCCTAATTTTAAGTATACGAAAATGGACATACATGTTCAAATCTAATAAAAAATATATAAATATAGCGGCCGTGTGGGGCCGGCTTTAAAATTGTCCCGCCCCTCTCTACCCACGGGAGTCGTAGGAGCCGACTGAGGGAATACCGGAGGAGTGGGCCGCAGCACTCCCTCGAGTATTAACAACATCCACTGCGATCGCCAACCCGCCTGCCAAGCATGGTGATTACCCACACGGCAAAGATAATTATATAATAAAGATATTTATATAGGTTGTTACAATTGATTTTACTACCAGCTACAGAGTTAACTCCAGTTAATAATTACCTATATTCACATGTGTATTTTATAGAGCTGAATAATAATTAAGCTTAAAACAATTGAAATAAATTTATATCGCATGATAAGCGGTATTTTGTGATAGTTTTTACGTAGAATATTATTTCATGGTAACAGCCTACAGAATAGTTGTGTGCCTGATGTCGCGCAACTAACTGCCTCTGCGTTGCAGCATGTCGTGCAACTAACTGCCTCTGTGTTGTAGTGTAAGCGACTGCTGATCATGAGATCTCGGGTGCGATCCCGGGTCGGGCAGTGTTATTGAGCTTTTTCGTAAAACAAAAAATTCTCAGTAGCAGCCTGGAGTTTGAAAACCTGGTGTGTACATAATATTAAAGGTCAAAAATGTAAAGGATAACTGATAGGTAATAGAACACAAACTGTCGGTTTTTAAGATCACATCTCTGAAATTACTGAATGGATTAACCACCGTTAATGTACTTTTAAATACTAAGAATAGATACTGTCAAATCGCTGACTACCATTTCATTTCACGCATGGGATATTATTGGATGGCTTTTCCCCGCTACAACCAAAACAAAAACGATGGTGGTACCGACCCTCTCGGGCCCGATAACAGGGGAGTAGGTGTACTCTTTGGTAGCATTTTTTTTGTTAAGGCTGGAAAAAAGTACCTAACCGCACACGCCGTCGTTCGGGGCAATGAACAGGGTAGTGTGGGGCCCTCACCCACTAAATAAACCCGCCGTGTGCCGTCTTTCCGTCTGTGTTGGCGGACCACTGGAACTATGTTGCATTACTTCAGTAGTCTCCTATATAGCCTACCAATACCAGTAATGCAATTGGTGATAATTGCTTACTTCCCTTAGTCACTTGGGGTGACACTTGTTTTCTTAGCACTACATGCAAAATGGTAACCACCATCCATGGACTTAGCAATACTTTCATTTGACGTATGACATGAATGAATGGACATCATTATAATGAATGGATATCCTGATACAACCAAAACACATCAAAGTGTTTCATGGTCGGTGCTATCTATTTATCACCATAAAGTGCACAATCCCCTTGGAGGTCAATAGCCTTATCAGTACGAGAGCGCATTAGTTAAGCGCTGACCTTGTGTGCACGTAAACACCTTAACTGAAGTATTATATAGCTATATACTTCGCCTACTATTCAAACATAGTAACGTAAAAAAAAGCCGCCATCTCCAAGGAAAGGTATTGGAGGTTTAATAAGGAAATTAAGAGGAAGTGTAATAAGTAGAGCATTAGAAAGATTTATTATGGTAAGATAGGAATGGGAGGGCCTCCGGCGCTCTCACCTATCATACGAATCAATAAGAAAATAAATGTTTCTTTACACTTATTTTAAAACAGTCTAGACTACTCGTTAGTCTGAACGTGATAATATTCTTTATAGATTACGAAATTCTCTCACAAACAAACCCGTAATGTCTAAGGATACATTACACTGCCAGGATAAGAACTCTTTTTTTAGATTATTCTACTCTTTGATATGAACTTGAGACCTCGTAAGTAGTACTTAGCCACAACACAAACAAGACAGTATTATTTTTAATATGTGACACAAACTCAGCAGTCAATAAATCTTTATTCAGGATGAATAAAATAAGGTTCCATAGCTTTCTTGCGCCGAAATTTAAAAAGAAAATATTAAAAAAGTATTCTTACTTTCTGGTGTCTTATAATCCCTAATATCTCCCCTAATAGTGTCGTAGGGCGTCTTCGACCCGAACAATCCATAAGGGCACTGGGCGTTCCAATAACAGCTCTCCACTTGAACTAATATAATAAATAGTAGAAGCGACTTAGAAATTACCACTTCAGAAGACATTTTGCTTCGTTACTTTGTATGTTGTTTGATATGCGATGTCGGCGTGGGATTGTGATTATTTAGGCGTTTGCACTTCCTATAACGTCCCCACCCCACCATATAGCCATGTTCTTAAGTATAAAGGTGTGATCACACTTATTTTTGATAACGTGTGTTTTAGAGATATCGATTACATTACACATACCTATTATATTATTACTATTACCATTACAGTATGTAAATATATACTTAAGTACTAGCTAGTATACAAATGTATTCCATCCATCAGCCTTTTATAGTCCACTGCTGGACATAGGCCTCCCCTACAATGGAGGATAGTGCCGTAATCGCCACGCTTGGCAGGCGGGTCGGCGATCGCAGTGGATGTTGTTAATACTCGAAGGAGTGCTGCTGCCTCGGTATTCCCTCAGTCGGCTCTTACGACTCCCATGGGTGGAGAGAAATTTTGTATTATGGGACTAAAATTTCAAAATAGATACTTAACTACCTATTTATTTGCAAAGATTCAAAACGTGCCATAATATACAGGAGTGTCATAAATTATGGATATCCCGTTTATTAGAGGTAGCCCTGATGTCAAGCTGCAAGAAAATTGACTTTTTATTTTAGGGTTGCCAACGGTGTGAAAATGGTAAACACATTTGTATTTAATACAAATTTGTATATACGTATAGAGATACTAGCCTTTGCGCGCAGATCCGACGCGGTCAAAAGTTAGATTTTATGTTGTATCTCAGGTTTCGGTAGCAGGCTAAAATGTATACCAGTTTTTAAGTATAATCAATAGCTCTTAAATAAAAAATGTTTCATCAAAATCCGTTCAGTCGTTTTTGCGTGATGCACAAACGAATAAACACCGCCTACGTAGAATATTACAGTAATTTTTTCTCAAATATCTTAAATGTACAGACATAGCTCTGTTACAGCTTTATAATAGTATACCTAGATATATGCATGATATGTGTTCAAACTTCGAACTACGTAGTTACAGAATGCCATTTTGAAATGCTTATTTCCGTTAATCTCTTTTTCAGTTGTTCCATTTGATGATTTGAACCATAATTATACTACCATATGAAACTACCCATATGAATTTGCACTTCTATGAATATAATATAAAGTAAAGGTTACTAGAATCAACGAAATAAAGTTTTATTTTTTACGTTACCATAGTGAAATCGCCCTATTGAACTATAATTTCATTAGTCACGAACACGCCTATTATCATTATTTACAGTAATATATTTTATACCCATCCAAAGCCATTTACGCTCTCACATGCTACTAAAGCCTCAATAGCTTAATATCGTATCTTGCTTAAGCATTGCAGTTGACGATATGCATATACTCCCTAAGAAAATAGTTAGCAAGGGCTAGTACTGTCAAAAAAGCTGTAACAGAGCTGTCTGTACATTCAAGATATTTGAAAAAAAAAATGTATCTAGTATATTTAGGCGTCTCTGAATACAATACATTCTTTTTTTATTTTTGTCTGTTTGTTTTGTTTTTACGGGTATCATGTAAAAACTACTGAATAGATTTTGAGTTAACTTTTTTATTGTTTGATTAGACTTAATAACTGGTATACATTTTTTTCATATTGCCGTGTGGGGCCGGCTTTAGAATTGTCCCACCCCTCTCCCCCCCATGGGAGTCGTAAGAGCCGACTGAGGAAATACCGGGGGAGTGGGCAGCAGCACTCCCTCGAATATTAACAACATCCACTGCGATCGCCAACCCACCTGCCAAGCGTGGCGATTACGGCACTATCCCCCATATGAGCGAAACACATGTTGTGGCGTTCTCTTGGGGAGGCCTAAGTCGAGCAGTGGACTTCGAAAGGCTGATGGATGGATACATTTTTTATCCCGCTGTTCTATCAGTAACCTGTGATATAATCTAAAACCTAGCTTCTGACTGCAGCGGAGCCGTGGGTAAAGGCTAGTTAATATATTTATAAGATAAGATACGTTTACATACTAATGTTTAGTGGTAGAGCCTGTTTGTCCCAGCATGAATATACTAGCTCGATAGGGGAAGTACCACCCTCTCACCGAAGATCAGCGTGAAAGAACAGTAGATACTCCCTCTAATGTATTTCTTATGGTGGATGAGAATACCGGAAACCCAAACCATCTCTTTATTTTCTTTCCCCTCCACCTCCTATCCCTTTCCATTTAACTGGCGAAGTGCGAGTGATGCCTCTGGTGTTGCTAAAGTTTTAAGGCTACGGAACCACTTAAAATCATATGGGCTAGTTGGTAGGCTTGTTTGCTACCCGCGTACTATAAGAAGCAAATAATATGCAAAATTTGCCCGGTTCCGAAGTACCGTAGTAATGAATTAACATATATTTAAAAACACGTTTTAACTAGAGTGCTTGTTTTTGTAATTTCGCTTTATTTACATCTCAGATTTACAGTTAGTAAGTTATTAAAGCAAGACAATAGACAATTTGAAACGCTATTTTTTTTTTTACAATATCACCAACCTTTTTATTACAAAAAATGCATAATGATACGAAACTGTTTAAAAAGAGGTATCAATTATGAGATCTTATTTAGCGGCCAGTCTTTCTATTTTTGTCGTGATAACGTCTTATAATTCGACTAGCCTTTGCCCGCGGCTCCGCCGCAGCCAAAAGCTAGTTTTTAGGTAGATAATATCTCAGGTTCCCGATATAGTAGCGGGATAAAATGTACCAGTATACCAGTTGTTAAGACTAATCAAGAGCTATCAAACACAAAAAGTTGCATCAAAATCCATTCAGTAGTTGCGTGATGCGCGAACAAACAAACAGACAAACAGATAAAAAATCTAAAAAAAATCGTTTTGTGCTTAGATACGCCTATATACCTAGCCTAATTCAGTCATATTTTCTCAAATATCTTAAATGTACAGACATAGCTCTGTTACAGATTTATAATAGTATAGATAAACGCCGGCCGCACGCACGAAAAAGTGTCACGTTACGCCCAGGGTTGCTAAAAAATAAAAATAGGTGGCAGTATTTAAAGTAATCTGACCACGTGGTTCATCTGCGGTTCGTAAGATGACGGGACCGATGCATTGTTAGTGAAACTCTCAGAAAACATATATGACGTTATCACGTAAAATTATCGTCCGTAAACCGACTTTACAGACAACTATATAGTTTTTTCTTAACCCTTTACTGACCTCCTGCTTAGCACGGGTCTGCCCTCAGCCACAACTACTAAACTAGTTAGTGCTAGTTGGCAGACTTCATACGCGACTGAGATAATTTTTCAGGAACTCAGGTTTCCTCACGATACCACTGAAGGAATGTAATATGGCCTCGTAGCGTAGTCGGTAGTGTAACCGACTTCCGTGCACGAGGTCGTGGGTTCGATTCCCACTCAGGACAATTATTTGTGTGATGAACATAGATATTTGTACTGCGTCTGGGTGTTTTCTATCTATTATATGTATATATTTACAAAAAAAAAAGGTAATATATGTATAATATCCGTAATCTGGTACCCATAACACAAGCGTTAAGCTTAGTTTGGGACCAGAGGACGTTGTGTGAAAATGTCCGTGAATATTTATTTATTTATTATTATTATATGGTTCCGGTGGCCCGCCAATAAAGGCTGAGAGACGGCACACGGCAGGTTTCTTTAGTGGGTGAGGGCCCCACACTACTCTGTTCGTTGCCCCGAACGACGGGGTGTGCGGTTAGAAATTTTTTCCCGCCTTAAAAAAAAAGGTTTCCTCACGATGTTTTTCTAAAGTAAAGAGAGATATCCCATTACTTTATATCCAAGAGCAATTGAATCCAGTCTCTTACTAAAGGTATCTATTTAGTGTCCCGGTGGTTCTTTTCTCTATTTCTTTTAGACCGCCGGGGACTTCAGATACAACTAACGGATATAAAGTACACCCAGATTCAGAACAACTATGTGTGGATCACCTCAAAGAATTGTCCTGTATAGGAATCGAAATATCACTCGGCATGAGAGTTTAGTATATAACCCAATCACCTAAAGGACGGTAGCACATAATTTTGAACATTTTCGAAGTCGGGTATACACGCCTATTATATTATACAATAGTATAATATTACAGTCATTTTTTCCCAAATATCTTGAATGTTCAGACATAGCTCTGTTACAGATTTATAATAGTATAGATAATAAAGTGTCGACTAAGAATTACTAATCATTATGCGAAAAAATATGCGTAAGAGCTTCTAAAATCAAATTTATTTCGCTTACGTCATCGCGAATTTACAAAAATACACACAAAGGGTTTCAAGCATGTTTCAAGTAACAATAGATTTACATAATCTGCGAGTACAATCTAATCTATACTGCCACAGAGTATATTTCAACTGACATATCATGCATCACTTAACAGGGGCATGTCAACCACGCCTACCGAAATATCAACTTTATTGCTCATAATTTATAATCATTGTTACAAAGCATTGTAATTTTGATATCTATTTCCTAGGGATTTCACTAAAATAAATAAAGATAAGCATATCTATACATATAATAGAATTGAAGTGTCTGTTTGTGTGTCTAATTAACAGCTTTTTACTAACCCCTTTATTAATAAACATTGTATAAACTCCGAATAATAATCTCAGTGTTTTGTTCCGTTCTTTCAACGTCAAACTATCATTTAAGCGACAAAGACAAAACACTGAATAACTATTTAAAGGTTATACAACGTTTATTAGTAAGGCAGTTAATGTATACAAGAGTATATACGCTACCTACAACAAATTACCATTTGTTTTAAATTTTTGTCTGTCTGTCTGGCTTTTTCTTCCGGTTAATCTCCGGAGCGGCTGGACCGATTTGGATGGGACTTTCACCAGCAATGAGTAATTTAGGCTACTTTTATTTTGGAAAAATAATTAACGTTCACGTAATAAAAATAAAACCCATGAATTTGTGAATTATTACGGAACAATTTGGACTGGACTTTCACATACTGATTGGTGTTGTTATATGGAGTAACTTAGGCTACTATTATTTTAGAAAAATAATTAGGGTTCCGTGCAAAATCCCATGAAATTGTTAATGAATACCGATTCAAATAGATAAGTATTTACGTCGAATATACATCCACGGCTAATCTCCTGGACGGCTGGACCGTCACTAGTTATATTTTGGAAAAATAATTAGGAATTTGCACTATAAAAGAAAATAATTAAATTCCACGCGGACGAAGTTACGGGTAGCAGCTAGTCAAAAATAAATTAGGTACTTTGTACAACGGCGTAGTTTGCTCTGCCCCCCCTAGATACGTACCTAAACAGTAGTTGAATAGATTCACTAGTCGGTATGGAATTGACACAAGGTTCCATCCGTGTGGTGGTGGACTAAAAACACAAGTGTCACCACCCCATTCTTCCCCACGGGTGTCGTACGAGCGGCTAAGGGAAGTAAGTAATTATCACCCATTGCATTACTGGTAGTAGGGCTGGGTACCAAGTGGGCCGCTGGATTGGTACCACCGTCTCCCGTGTGACCAACCATGAAGCACATCGGTGTGTTTTGGTTGTAGCAGGAGAGACGTTATTCTTCCATAAATATGTTAAATGGCAATGTAGTTTATTTATATATTAAAAAGCAGTGCTTTAATGTTCCTGTTATGTAAAAGGCTCTTTGAAATTAACTGACGCTATATAGATTATTGATCAAAAATTATAAACTGAAAAAAAAAACAGCATCACGCCTTTATTCTCCGAAGGGGTAGGCAGAGGTGTATTACACACCCACGACTCGCGAGCTATGTTTAAGTCCCATGTAATAGGGGGCGAGCCTATTGCGTCTACCGGGCACATTTCCAAACTCCGGGCTGCTACTGAAAATTTTTCTTTTTAGGAAAAAGCTCAATAGCAGTGCCCGACCCGGGGATCGAACCCGAGACCTCATGATTAGCAGTCGCATACACTACCGCTACACCACCGAGGCAGTTAAAAGAGTTTCTTGTACCGGGAATCGAACCCGAGCCTCCTGGGTGAAAGCCAGGTATCCTAGCCACTATACCATACGGGAAAAATATTTTTAATTACTATACTGATATCTACGAACGAGTGCTGCGATAGTTCCATAGTAGGATCTTTGGACTGACCTTAAAAGAAGTCGGCAAACAAACGTTTTATTTTAAACTTTTATTTTTTCTAAAATTTTTATTCATAACATGTTCTACAGAAGTGTTAATTCCATGCCTACAATTACTATCACAGGACGATAAATTGCTAATGATGATTCATATCAGACATTAAATATAATATTATCGTGACTCAAAACGCATGAATTATATCACATTCCTATTTAACGTTACGATCTTCAACTTGTTTTAATACTGTGAAGAAAGTGTATGACGCCTTTAAAATCTGAAACAAAACAATAATATAATATAAAAGAGGTTTAATGAAGTTGCCAGATTTATTTTTAATAAATACCATAAGGGTATCAAACATGATGGTAATTGGAAACCACCGCTCATGGACTCAATTATAGAAGTCGCTGGTCATAATTTTATTAACTCTGTGGCAGCTTAATAAACATATAGCATCACTCCTGTAATCCCCGAAGGCGAAGCTCAAATTCCCGTTTGGCAATTTTTAGCTTGTCCGGAGCCAATCTACGAGGGGTAGACGAAATAGGAGGTCCAGGTGTAGTCCTAATGTGATGTACGGTGCTATGTTTTGGAAGTACCAGTATGCCTGAAGGGCGTGTAATTTCAGGAAACTTACTCAAGATGGTGTGGAAGCGTGTGTCACCTGTCAAAATGTTTACAGAATATACATTAGCCTTAGCGATAGTAGCACTAGAAAACAAAGTAGTAGTGTTATCAATCAAGAGCTGGTTACGACAATCTACGATTAAATTATAGTGACAAAGAAAATCTACACCTATGATTGGCTTAGTAACATCAGCCACTGTGAACCGCTACGGAAAATTACGTCTTAAGCCTAAGTTAAGATTACGCTCAATGAAGCCGAATGTATCCGTATCCGACGGATCCGTTAGCTGCACTCCGTTGAAAATCTGATTTAGCTCGACGTTGTCGTAGTGCGAAGCGAGGGAACACGCAGAGATCGCTGCCAGTATCAATCAGGAACTGGAGGTTGGAGTTGCGATCGGTGAAAAACAGGTGACCAGTAGACGATGGAGAATCGTCTGTCGCCATTAGCGACTGCTCGCGGCGTCTCCCGATGCTGTGTAGTCGCAAGGCTTTAAACATTTGCGAGCCTCTGCTCCGAACTTGGCATGGTACCAGCAGATAGGGTACTTTTTGTAGCTGGAACTGGATCGGTTACGCTGGCGAGGTGATGAGCGACGAGAAGGTGGTCTTGAACGACCAGTGGAATAGCAGGAACCACGAGTGTGCTCTTCCAGGTTCAAGGTGAGCTGCTGGACCATCTTCTTCAGCTCCCAAATCTCGTTCGAGTAATGTAAGCCAGGTGTACTACTGGACGGCGTAGCAGCAACGTTGTACGGCGATGTAGGCTTGAGACGCCAGCACAGTCTGGATGTTGTGGGTTAGACGGTTAGTCCATATGGACTTAAGAAAATCGTCAGGAACCGAAGGTCCAGCTAAGTCCCGGAGATGGCGCAGGAACTACGAAGGTTTCCTGTCTCCGAGCTCTTCGTGGCTTTACTTTCCGTTCATGGGATGCTGATAGCCGTTTAATGAGTTCAGTTTTAATCTTCTCGTAACGATTAGAAGCAGGAGGGCTGACGATTATGTCTTTCACTGCCTTCGCATATTGAAGATCTAGATTGTCGGTGACATTGGAGAATTTTATGGCATCCTCGGTTATGCCATGACAGTCGAACTGACCTTTGATGAGGGCGAACCATAATTCCGGATCGTCAGGTGAGGAAGGAGGAACTTTAATTTTTAATTTTCGTCCGTCATTGTCGTCTCGGTTAGTGGAAACGCGCATTTTGCGAGCGTACCTTCGAGTCACGTTGTCGTCCTTCCGGGAATCTACCGTTTTCACGGAATCACCGCTATCACTCATATTTAGTATTATTATATGAGTATACTTGCGTCGTTGCTGGGTCACCAGCTTTCAGTTAGTCCACCAGACACAACAGCCGTCTGGTTGGAGGATCCTCCCTTTTCAGTGGTGCATGAGGAACATTACACCCTGTTCCTCTCACCCCCCAAAGATTAAAATGAAATATTTTTTTCGATAGTTCTTGATTAGACTCAAAAACTGGGATACATTTTATCCCGCTACTATATCAGGAACCTGAGATATAATCTAAAAGCTATCTTTTGTGGGCGTCACAGCAGCGTATAAAAGCTGTATATGCGAAATATCAGCCGGATGTTTTCAGTAATTACGGCGTGTAAGCGTAACAAACATACAAACTCACTTTCATATTTATAAATATGAAAGTGAGTGAGTTTGTATGTATAATATTATAATATAAGTAAGGATTTAGTTATAATACGTACAGAAGTAAAGCAAGCCAGCGATAGTGTTGTGAATCCTCCAGCAGTAAGTTTGACGATCCTGCGCGTGCGCACCATCACGATCAGTAGTGCACGGCGATAGCGCACTGAGTACATATACCACGGGCACCAGTACGCTGATGTAGCTATATCTGAGCTCTACAAAATTAAAACAATAATATTGTCCTTAGAAACTTTATTTAACTGGCCCTGTTAATATGTACTAGCTTTTGCCCTCGGCTCCTCTAGTTTTTAGATTATATCTCAGGTTCTCGATATAATATATCTTAAATGTACAGACATGGATTTTCACAGCTTTATAATAGTACTAGACGTGCTCCGCGGTTTCCCTGGCGTATAATTTAAGAAATCACGTCAAGTCAATTTGTCATAGGGTTTCGTTCACGTGCTGAGCTGAGTGTTGAATAATTAGGATTTAAGGCTAGCAAAGTGGTCTACCGTAAGCCTAGACAACTTAAACTATTTCTCATGAATTTGGCTATCATATACAAAAAAAAGTCCACGCGGACTGGTATTTTCAGAGATTTAAAGGAACAAACAAAGTTTTCTGCTTTATTATATTAATATAGATGGATAAGTAAAATTGACTTAGGTAAGAAGAAAAAACACACCTCTTCGGAGAGCTGGTTCCCCTGATAGCAGTACAGGAACACTTGCAGCATCATGCACAGAAGATAGGCAACCATTGATATTATTCGAACCCAATTCTTCTTGATCAGCTCCTGGAGATTCAATGCCATTAAAAATTACTCTTATACACGCAATCATGATTTTCACAGCAAAAACTAATCAATTTGATGACTAATTATTAAATTAGCATAACAAAATAATATTTACGTGATTGCGAAAGTGGAAAAAGAGAGATTTACTGCGAGCAGTAGGAAATAATTTATTTTTTAATGTAGCTGAGCATGTCAACTACAAAACACAGATCAATTATTATTTCCGTGATTGTTGGAGTATTAATAGTTGCTCTGGTTGGGTTCTTAAACGGGTATTTCTAATCAGCATGTAGGTTATGACACCAGTGTTATGAACTAACGAAGACCTGGGAAAAATGGCTGTGGTACTAGATGCACAAGGCCTGCACTGGTGCTTTGGCGCAATTTAGAAGCCATCCAATAGGTTGCAACAGCCTGATATTTCAACAAGAGTCCACAGGCGGGTGATAAATAAATATTCACGAACATTTCACACAACATCCTCTGGTCCCAAACTAAGCTTAACGCTTGAGCTATGGGTACCAGATTACGAATATAATAATACATATATATTACTTCTTTTTGTAAATAGGTACATACGTATAATAAATAGAAAACACCCAGACGCAGTACAAATATCTGTGTTCATCACACAAATAATTGTCCTGAGTGGGAATCGAACCCACGACCTCGTGCACGGAAGTCGGTAACATTACCGACTACGCCACGAGGCCCGTCAAAAATGATTTCACCCATACTATTATAAAGCTGTAACAGAGCTTGGGTTGAAAAGAAGGCACGATTTCTCTCATGAAATAGAGCTAGCTACCTTTATGTAGCTTATAGCGTTTACTTGAACTTCTACTATCCCGACGTTTCGAATACTTTACAGCATTCATGATCACGGATGGATTACATTCGCGTTAAATATGTATTAGAATATCTATGCTTAATTCTAGCTTTACCTCAACGAGTACTTACAAGGGCTAGTTGATAAGCTGTCACGCATATTATTACTATAGATACCGAGAATTGCCCTAGAATCGGGTACCAGAAACATATCTGTATTTGAGAAGCAGTTTTGAGTGTAGCCACGTGATTAACTACGCTTAAATGTAAACGATTTTGAACTATTTCTTCTTTATCTGCATTCAATATTATCTGTGAATAAAAATAGAGATACTCAAACATACTATCTTGTTATTTATAAAACATAAAAGAAACAGTTCTGGTACTGCCTGCGATAGCTTAGCGATAAAAATCCACTGACGACACAATTATTTATTTTACATATTTATTTATTTTACAACTTCTGCACAATAAGCGTATAAGGCGGACTTAACATATCGTTTTATACTCGTAATAGCTAATAGCGACAAATTTATAAGTCTTCTTGATGATAAATTATAACCGCCATTAGATATATTACTATTACGAAGCTGTAAAGTAGCTTGGGGGAAAAAACGGCGCAGCGTAGGACGGCGTCCCACCAGATGGACCGACGATTTTGCTAAAGCCACAGGGAGCCGTTGGATGCAGCCAGCACAAGACCACTCGTTGTGGCACTCTCTGGGGAGGTCTATGTCTAGCAGTGGACTACGAAAGGCTGATTGATGGATTAACATAGCTATATTTGTACACTAGCTGGCGCAAGCAACTTTACACGTGTGATTTAAGTAACTTACAAAAAAACTATTCGTCGCGGCACGTCTAACAGATGTGAAAACGTCGAAATTATTTTGTAGAAATAAAATGATCATAACTTGACAAAGTACTCCTCAAGACGAATCAAACGAGTATAAACTCGATAGGGTTGCGTCTTTTCATTACAGAGTTACTGTGGCCACCTTCCAGCTCCATCATCAGACCCTGGATATCATCTAGGACTGAAGTACTATTCAAGACATTTCAAACGTGCCCTAACTCGATGGAGTTGCGCCATTTAATTACAGAGTTTCCCATGGCCATCTTCCAGCTCCATCATCAGACCCTGGATACCATCTAAAGACAAAGTACTCATCAAGACGAATCAAACGTGTCCAAACTCGTTAGGGTTGCGTCGTTTCATTATAGAGTTACTGTGGCCACCTTCCAGCTTCATCATCAGCCCCTGAATACCATCTAGAGGCAAAGTACTCGTCAAGACGAATCATACGAGCCCAAATTCGATGGCGTTGCGCCGTTTCATTATAGAGATTCCTATATCCACCTTCCACCTCCATCATCAGATCACCTTCATGTCATCATAATATTGCATTATCACGCGATATACAGATGCGTATAACATTTCAACTCAATCGGAAACCGGGAAGTGTGTCAAATTTAACTTGCAAGATTTGAACGGGACAAGTAAAATAAAAGCGTCGCCACGGTAACAGCCGATTTTACCCTCCCTCCGCATTAGATGTTTCACACCAAAAGACTTATGCAATTTCGTAAATATTAAACTAAATAAAACTACCTATATTTAGAATTCTTAGTAAAAAAAACCGATACACAACATTTAACCCCACATAAATTATAGGAATATGCAAAAAAAAAACTTAAGCGCGTCGTCATTTACATACACGAGTACTCAGTATTTTTATAATTTACATGACATTTTTATCTACAAAAAACAAACAGTTTCATACAAAGTTCCCATACCACTTCTATTTAAAATTGGTACGGGAACCTGAGATATAACCGAAAACCTAGCTTTTGCTTGCGGCGAAGCCGCTGGCAAATCCTAGTAACTATTATAAAGCTGTAACAGAGCAGTGTCTGTACATTTAAGATATTTGAGCAAAAATTAAGTCTAATCAAGGCCTTTCAATTAAAAAAGTTGCATCAAAATCCGTTCAGTAGTTTTTTTCACTGAGCTATCGTACAGATCTTTCGATCATCCCAATCTCCTTATCACATTTGTTTTTACGACCAACGCCATCTATCGGAATGCATTTACATGCATTAAACCAATATAGTAAGTAGTAAGTAGTAGTAGTAAGTGGCTTAGAGCACTTCCCCGGATTGGAAAAGACGCGGGTTCGATTCCCGCTCGTACAAAAATCTCTTTTTCCTTATTCACAAATAATTTGTACTTAAAAAGCTCTGTAGTAGTTTTGGATGTGCGTTGATTGTCAGTTAGGACCAGCAATTTTCTATACTTGTATATAGATTTAAGATTTTGAGAAGAAATCACTGCTAGGCTACTTAGTCGCGTCTTAGAACACGTTTGTTTGCGCACCACGTACTGTTTACTGAATGGACTTATCACAGCAAGGTACAGTGGAGTTAATGACCGAAAAATAAGATCAATGATGTTCAGAAGAAGAGCAGTGACAGGATTTAGAAGGATAGGATATCAAGATGCCTCACAGCTTACTAACCAAGTACTTGGAGGGTTCTGTTCGGGTTAAACAGCTGCTAACGTTCACTAGATATTAAAATCCTGGCAATTCAATCGTAATCGACTACGGATACAAGTATCACCACCCCATTCCTTCCCGCTGGTGTTGAAGTGTATAAAGTATCTTGGTATGTTTTGGTTGTGGTGGGATCGTGGAAGCCGTCTATTCCTTTTCGATATGGTAGTATTCTTAGAATTGTTGAGTCTACAAGCGGCGGTTACCATTTACCATCAGGTGGGCCGTGGCTTATCTCCAATCGTAAGCATTAAAAAAATCTTGCAGTTATAATATGTGGTTTACTTCTATTAATCATCTCGTACGCATAGAAATAAATGGAGTTCATGACATAATTACTTCATAGTTTAAGACCACACTGACGAGCATCAACCAGATTACAGATGGAAGAGTAATCTACAAACGCCACTTACCTTGCCAGTGGTTGGCACATTATCACACAGAGTTCTCAGTGAAAGTGCCAGGAGCCTCAGCCTGCAGCAGCAGACGGCGGTCAACGACGTCACCAACGTATCCAGACACACGTTCACCAAAGCTGATAATATCAGTGCTGAACTCTGCAGTCATTATACATAAAAAAATATTGTCAAAATAGAAGAAAGTTATTCTGAACATAAAATTCAAACCAAAGATTTTAGCCATCCGCACAATATATTTTTAAAGTATAAATTATTTGTGAATGTGGAAATAGAGAAATTAGTGCGAATGGGTATCAAACCTGCGTCCCTTCCTATCCGGAAAGTACTCTAAGCAGCTGAGCTATCTGTCCCGCGGGTGTCGTACAAGGTGACTAAGGGAAGTAAGCAATTATCACTCATTGCATTACTGGTGGTAGGGCTGGGTACCAAGTGAGAGTACTCACTTCCTATCGGGCCCGAACGGGTCGGTACCACTGTCTCCTGTGTGACCGGTCATGAATCACGTCAGTGTGTTTTGGCTGTAGCAGAAGGTAGCCGTTTATACTTTCATTTCTTATCTGAGAAATGAAATGGTGCGCAGCGGCTTGACAATACTCCCGGTATAGTTGAGTTCATGAGCGACGGTTACCACTTACCATCAGGTGGGCCGTGGCTCGTCTGCCATTAGTAGCAATAAAAAAATACCTAGTTATATCCTCCAATTTAAAATAAATTAAGATATCGAGATATCTTTAGAGAGTTAATAAACAAACTCAGTTTCACATTTATAATATTAATAAGTAGTGAGGATGCTTTAAGCTGTAACAAACCTGATAAATGTATGTTAACTCATAAGCTGGTGACTCCGAAGTATCGTATGGATACCTGCAAAATGCAAGTAACCTATTACCAGCGCACAGTATGTTATGAATGTGCCGCCCTATAGCGCAGAAGCTCAAAAAATTACATTCTCGTTTTCGCACACAAACCAACGATAGTTCCTATTTAGAATGCAAGAACACCCAAGCGCCAATTATGATTAGTTCAAGCTAAAAAAAAAACAATGTTAAACACAAAGTGAAAAATGTGAAATCGAAAATAACAGTCAAATAAAAAATACTTCCGACAGATGGTGCAGGCGTCACCCAAAGACGTTAAGTATGAATGTGTTATCGAGATTAGCAGTCAGGAGCAGGGGTCACGATGGCTGAATTGGCAAAGCATCTGGACGGTATCCAGGAGATGCAGGTTCGAATCCGGCTCGTGACTCTTATTTTCGATTTCACATTTTTCACTTTGTGTTTAATGTATGTTGCTAAGCATGTCAAATGCTAAAAATATATATAAAAATATCTAAATAACAAAGTTGACAATATTATTTGAGGGAAAATCAGAAAAAAATTCTAGTCCAAAAAAAAAATATAGATACAGAAATATCACGTAATAATTATTTAATAGAATTACAAAGGCGCATCCATTGCTTTATTGCTTATTAGTGGCCTTCTAGCACCTTCTTCTCAGTCGCGGGCATAGGTTGATTATTATAACAATTTTCTAAGGCGGCACATTTCATTAAAACTTGCTTTACAAAAACAAAAATAAACATTTGTATAACGCCATCTTATGAATATTTGGGGCTGGCAATGTAGTTATTAGTTATAAGGATGCTGGTACTTCATAGTTACGTTTTACTTTTTAAGTTTATCTATAAGGGGCCATCCATAAATGACGTCACACGAATTTCACAATTTTTTGACCCCTCCCCCGTCCTTGTCACAGCTTGTCACAGCTGGTCACCCCCCCCCCCCCCTACCTAGTGTGATGTCACGTATTTTGCAATTTTACATTTATAAATTTTAATTCTTTTTCAGTAAAATTTACTATAAGTTTTATTTCCATTTAAATTCTTTTTCAATAAAATCAACATCAAATCAAACAAGCATGAAAATTAACAAAACAGAAAAAAGAACCATGTGTGCAATTCACACACGGCAGAAGTAAAACTTCTGAAAAGTAGCCTACGAGAGATTGAGCTGGATATAGAGTATCAGAAATATTAGGATTTAATGTAGTTTGTTTTTTTTAATGACTTCTCATTCATTAAATTCAATTGAGAATTATAATTCATTTAAATTTTGTTTTCTGGAACGATATACTCGTAATGGTAGATTAACGATTATAATTCATTTAAATTTTGTTTTCTGGAACGATATACTCGTAATGGTAGATTAACGATTATAATTCATTTAAATTTTGTTTTCTGGAACGATATACTCGTAATGGTAGATTAACGATTATAATTCATTTAAATTTTGTTTTCTGGAATGATATACTCGTAATGGACTTTTCTGCAACTGACTGTTAATCCTATACGTTTATATGTTTGTTTCTTTATCGTGACGCATTTTCGTTTCATCTAGTTTCAAATCACAACGATTCTAACGAAGTTTCACTTCAGGAATCGCGGAGAAAAATACTTAAGTATCAACTTTAAAAAGGATAGTGTGGACATAAAATCATATGATTATTGCAGACGTAAACTTTCCTCCTTCTTCCTCTTCTTCGGATCGTTGGTTGCGAACAGACGTGTTTCTTGTGCCCTCCTCAAAATAATCACCACACAGTGACGATCTTGAAAGGTGTACAAGATAAAACTATCCCGTAGGAATTCATGGGTCAACTTCGGTAAAAGATCTTGTGAACCTCACCATAGCAACATAAATAACTAAAGTATGTGATTCACTTCAGGGTTAAGTGAGAAAAATACTTTATTTAAATTACAAATTATTTGTGAATGAAGAAAAAGAAAACTTTAGTGCGAGCGGGAATCGAACCCGCGTCCCTTCCAATCCGGGGAAGTGCTCTAAGCCACTGAGCTACCGTACCGACCTTTCGGCCATCCCAATCTCCTCATCGTATTTGTCTTTAGGACCAACGCCATCTATCGGAATGCATTTACATGCATTAATCCAATATAGTAAGTTTAATTTTGCAATTTAAATTCATACTATTTGATGGCGCGATTAAAATATAGATTAAAAAAAATATTTAAATTAGTTATAACTGGCATGGGAATACCAAGTGAACATAGCAAACAGAGATATTAGTTTATTATTGAATGCATTTCACTTTTTCAAACTTAATATTATCTACACCGTGGTCGTATGGTTTAAGTATTGATTACGTAAGCCGGAGACCGAGGTTTCAAATCAACCAAGGAATATTTTTGTGACAAAAAAAATATTATATATTATATATTTTAACGGACTCTTTTGCAACTGACTGTTAATCTTTTACATTTATGTGTTTATTTCTTTATCGTAAAGCATTTTCGTTTGATCGAGTTTCAAATCACAGCGATTCTAAAGAAATTTCACTTCAAAAATTCATGTTTCACTTTTTTTTGTCAGTTTTATTTGCAATTTTTGATTTTAGATTTCGCTTCACTTTCAACATTGTCACTACTTTTCAAACTTTTCCATAATATGTTAACTTCTTCTTGTACATTTTGTTTTTTTTTATCAGCATAAGCTGCACTGTATGCTTCATATAATTTACGGTAAATATTACCTAAATCACTTTTTTTGTTCATTTTAAAAGTGTTTCATCAGTTCAAATCACAAAATAGTAGAACTAAGAAAACGACGTTTTTCACTCTGCGAAAGTCAATTATCGAATAAATAGTAACAAAGAAATCCCCGCAAGGCGCAGTGTGGTGGCATTTATCAAGTAGTGTAGTAGTCTGTGCATTTATCAAAGGCGGTCGGCTCGTGACAATAGTACAGCGAGTGCAAATTTTGCAACAAAACAATTTAAACCTTATAGTCATGACTATAAGGTTTAAATTGTTTTTAGTCTGCATGCAGACTGTTGCAACTATTTTTATGTTATGCTTTAGTAGGTATGCAGTTTAAGTGTCGGTGTAATACTTAGATATAAAATATTATATTTTGAAAAAATGTGATGTCACAAAATTTGAGACCACTCTCCACCCCTTGTCACTCAATGTCACACTTCGTCGACACCCTCCCTCCCCCTTAACGTGTGACGTAATTTATGGATGGCCCCTAAGTAGATATTTACTCTAGAAACACAGGAAAAGAAAAGGCCGAGCGAAGCTCGATCGCCCAGTCAATTCAGGGCAAGTCGCTACTAAGTCGATGTGTTCTAAAATATACTCTTACCAAGCTCTAAGAGGCAGTTGGTTTCTCTCCGCACTGGCAACCAAGCCGAAAACTGTCACAGCGGAAAGCCACGCAAATATGTACAAACTCCATGTGGTCCCACGGTTGCAACTAAAATAAAAAAAATATGTATAGGAAGGGCTCTTATATAGACAAACTTATATATGTTGTAGCCAGATTATAGAATTGGTCACTTAACGAAATGGCCGTCCATTTCATGAAACTTAACCTAGTAAAAACCTAAACATTTCATGAAGTAGTCGGCTACATACACCACGGCCACACTTATTAGTCACTTCATGTTTTTTTTTTCTATGTTACCATTAATTGACATCCTCCGCTACTTTTTAAGTACAAATTATTTGTGAATAAGGAAAAATTAAGAATTTTAATTGCAAAATTAAACTTACTATATTGGTTTAATGCATGTAAATGCATTCTAATAGATGGCGTTGATCGTAAAGACAAGTCGAAAGTGGAAAAAGAGAGCTTAACTGCGAGCAGGATTGAAACCTGCGTCCCATCATCACTTTTATCTCTCTATCCATATAATGTCTTAACTCTAATTTACTTTTTTTATTGCATTTAATGGCAGACTAGCCACCTGACAGTAAGTGGTAGCTGCCGCTCATGGACTCAACAATATTAAGAGTACTGCCAAACCGGTGCTTACCATTTCATTTCGCTAATGGCAAATGATGGAATGGAGGCCTATCTTCAGCTACAACCAATATACACCGAGGTGCTTCACCGTTGGTCATACAGGAGACGGTGATACGAACCCACTCGGGCCTGATAACAAGTGATTAATTTAAAATGGTGACAATTTCTCACTTCCCATAGTTGCCTTTTGGGACATCAGCGGGAAAGAATGAAATTTTGTCCGTGTGGTGACGGACTAAGAATACAAATATCACCACCCTATTCTTTCCCACGGGTGTCGTACGAGGCGACTAATGGAAGTAAGCAATTATCATCCATTGCATGCCAGATAATTGCACCCGGAATACCCACTAAAACCATAGTGGCCTCTTTCACGCCTGCTAGTGGGGCGCCGGAGGGTCGTCTTTTGATATTCTACTCCGACGTCCCAGGCGGATAGCCCACTAGCCACGCCCTGTGCGAGGCGGTGGGAGGAGGTGAGCGTAACGCCGCCTCCTTCCCCCTGGCCGCCGCCGGCGGAGCGAGTCGGCGTGGGCAGATGCCTCCTGTTCCCGCTCCGCGGCCTCCTTCAGCGAAATAACATGGTCATAGGAGGAGGCCATGGATGACTAGCTCCTGCCACTGCCAAGTATCTGAGAGATTACGGCCGGCAGCGACAGGTTTCTTCCAATTACCGCCGACAGGGCGTGGTACTGGAGCCCCCAGGTGGGGCATTACTCCAGAGTGTGGCGCGAGCCATCGACTTGCACGCCACACTCGTGATATCCGGGGCCCCTTCTCTGCCAATTTGATGCAGGTACTTATAGAAGCAGCCATGTCCGGTAAGTACCTGCATCAATCTGAAGCTGAGCGGTTCCCCTTCCCCAATAGATGATCCAACGATTTGCTTGTAGCCACAGGGAGCCGTTGAATACATTCAGCATAGGACCGCTCGTTATGGCGCTCTCTTGGGGAGTAGAGATAGAGATGTGTGGACGCCGAAAGGCTGATGGATGGATGGATTTAAGGCAAACCTTTTTATGATTTGTATTCCTTCAGATCTTCTTTCAGCCTCGAGCTCTTTGTCAGATTGATAGATAATATCCTGTATAGCATGTCTCCTCATCACGACGTTAATCACCTTGGTAGCCAGCGCTAAATTTGTAAAATTAATAAAAGAGGCACTCGTCATCAATGTGAGGTCTCCCCATATTTGAAATATAGCACCAGTTTGCGTTATAATTGGATAACCTAAAAATACATTATCTATTGGACATATTGTATAATGTTTCTTAAAAAACATAGCTATCAAACGCAAAAATTGTTTGCAAATCCGACTAATGGTTTCATAGGTTAGCGCGTTCAAACGAAAATTTAATATTGAACTTTATAGTATTACTAGCTTTGGGACGCTGCTAAATGCGCAAGTATTTGTCATTAACTCTACTAAGAAATTAGCCACTGCCCACCATTTCATTTCGCGGATATGAAATGAATGAATCCTGCTATAACTGATTTTAGTGGTAGATCCTTGCTTATCCCAACATGAATGGGCCGGCTGAAGACGGTAGTGTCAAGCCGCTAAGGTCCGACAATAAGTACTCCCACCTGGTTAACATCTTTAAATGGGTTATAATTTCTTAGATCTTCATACGATATCCTCGGTACAGAAGGGGGTGGTAATACTTGTATTCTTAGTCCGTCAACCAGTTTTTAAAACCTCACCTTTATTTTTTTTATTTTTTGGCATCAGTTTCTTCATCCATCCATCCATCAGCCTTTCGACGTCCACTGCTAGACATAGACCTCCCCAAGAGAACGCTACAACGAGCGGTCCTGTGCGCTCATATGGGGGATAGTGTCGTAATCGCCACGCTTGGCAGGCGGGTTGGCGATCGCAGTGGATGTTGTTAATACTCGAGGGAGTGCTGCTGCCCACTCCCCCGGTATTACCTCAGTCGGCTCTTACGACTCCCATGGGTGGAGAGGGGTGAGACAATTCTAGAGCCGGCTCCACACGGCCACAGTTTCTTATCTGTTCTGTTTTAGCAGATCCACCACTTTATACAAAGCGATTGCTTATCTGACCTCCACGACCCAAAGGGGACAACTGGCGACGTTATAACAAGACCAGAGTCAGATCTTATATTCAGGTCTGATAGCCTGTAATGACTACCAGAATTTTATTTAACAGCCAGGAGCCACTGCTTAACATTCCTTCCGAAGCGCGGAGGAGGTCTGCTATCCACAACAATACTTATGTACGCGCGTGAGAAGTTATACTCCTTTGTCATCATTAATAAATAAAGTATTCGTAACAGCAAAACTTGTCACACTTATGTTTTTAAATACCTTGTTCGATAAAGTAATTATGTTTAATGTCACTAGATGGCGTTAGTAAAATTTTGAATTTTTTATAAGTCAATGTTAAGAGTTTAAGTGCTTTCATACCCCCTCCATGGTAGCGTTAAACATTTAACGCAACCTTTTGCAAGTCTCATTAGAAGTATAACTTTAATAAGTGTGACTTTTTGGTCACCCTTCTGATTCAGCCAAGCGAGGTTGCCGATCGTTCGTACTGCAAGTACATAACTAGGCTACGTACTCCTCAAAAAGCATAGTCAAAACTTGATGTTAATATAAATTCTTTACCAACAAGATAAATAAACCAGAACAACCACAACGTATTAGAGAAGAACGTTTCATAATATCCGATAGGTTTCTTGTTCAAGAAGCCAAAAAACTTCAACACGCTCAAACAAAACGTTAACGACGTATTCACGTTTAGTACAATAATTCCCATGATTGGTTCTAAACTTTGATCCGTCCTGTACTGAGGAGGATGTTTGTTGACATGGGTGTTTTGTAGTTTTTTTTCTGCGGTAAGACAGACGTCAACAACAATTTTGTTGTTTAACGAAGCGCGCTACGTTTACGATTTGTCACATTGTTTGTCGAGTTGATCATGTCATGGTGATTTAATGCATTATGCTTAATGTAACTATAAATAGTTACCTAAATATTTAGTATTGTAAGATTTAAAAATATATGACCATATTTTGATAGCAAAAAATACCGTCAATTCTATGAAGATTACACTTAAAGTTAGAGCCTGGCTGATTTAGCATAATGGACTCGTCCAGTGAAGTAACACCCTCTCACAGTATATTGCCGTAAAGTATCAATAGGCATTCCTGCTCTACGTTCGGTGAGTGAAAGTGCCGGAAGCTCACACTCAATTTCGATTCTCTCTCAAATATTCCTCCTCTTGACCCCGCAAATGAGGCATCCGGTATTGCTAGCATCTATAGCCTAAAGTAGCTGCTTACCATTAAAAAAAATGTCATCCTGGATGAAAAAGAAAAGGTTATCAGCTCCTGCAGCTAAAAACAATTAAACTAAAATTATACAGCCTGAATATAGTTCAAATTGAGTTATTAAATTGATGAGTACTTTCACTACCATGGTACAAAACAAATCTATATTTTGGCTGAAAGATCTACAATTTATTTGATTGTAGCTCAAATGTCGTTATAATTATCTGTGTTGTATAAACAGTATCTATTAATTTCAAAAAAAGAAGAATGATACTCAGTGGTTAAACAAAGACTGCTTAGATAAATGTATGAAGTTCAATATTTAATTCAGTTTTTGACTTTAGAACATTATGTGCGCATGTTAATGTCCACACGCTGCACTATGGAATATTCTTATATCGTGGAGGACTTTACAAGTATAAAATTACATCCATTCTATAACAGCCATTTTTGCAGATCACACGAAGAGTTGTCTCGTGTGGGAATCGAACCCTCACCACTTGGACGAGAGAGCCGTCAGTCCGCTATCTGTGTAGCTTAGGAAGGAAAACATTGTAACGTAATATGCTTGCCTGAGAGACTTTCATTCTAAATTCTTCTCATTCTGGTAAAATACCTGCTTGACAGTAGGATAGGACATTAATCTATTATATATAATTACAGTGTCACGATGTTTGTCCGGGATGAACTCCGAAACTACTGAACCGATTTTAAGTTTTCTTTTTTTAAATGTGTGTTTTGTTCCAACTTAAGAGATAGGATACTTTATATCTTAATTTATAATTGCAATATTTATTAATGAAAAAATATATGGCGGTACGAAGTTCGCCGGGTCAGCTAGTATATTATATATAATTCCACTGTCACGATGTTTATCCGGGATGAACTCCGAAATTAATCAACCGATTTTAACTTTTCTTTATTTAAAATGTGTGTTTTGTTCCAACTTAAGAGATAGGATACTTTATATCTCAATTTATAATTGCAATATTTATTCATGAAAAAATATATCGCGGTACGAAGTTCGCCGGGTCAACTAGTAGTTTAATAAAACATAACATTCTGATAATACTGTGTGTTTGTCAGTGGTAGAGCCTTGCCTATCCCAGCATGAATAGACAGGCTCGATCGGGGAAGTACCACCTCTCCTTAGTATTCTTCTTATCCACCTCCAATCCCTTTCCTTGGAGACGGCGACGCGCGAGTGATGCCTCTGGTGTTGCTAGCGTCTATAGGCTACGGAAACTGCTTACCATCAGGTGGTATGCTTGTTCGCCACCTAGGTAGTATAAAAAAGATTCCATTATGGTAACGATCGTCTTCGGTAATGGCAGATAATTTTGTAACGACACGTCATTGGCTAAATGACTTATTTATTTTATTATGGAAAACCAACAGCTCTATACATATTTAGATATTTTTAGCATTTGACATGCTTAGCAACATACATTAAACACAAAGTGAATTTTCGATTTCACATTTTTCACTTTGTGTTTAATGTATGTTGCTAAGCATGTCAAATGCTAAAAATATATATAAAAATATCTAAATATTTATAGGGTTTGAGTCATTATTAGGTAAAATCTTAATTGTAAAATTAAGTTTACCTGGTCGGTATAATGTATGAAAATACTTCCGACAGATGGTGCAGGCGTCACCCAAAGACGTTAAGTATGAAAGTGTTATCGAAATTAGCAGTTAGGAGCAAGGGTCACGATGGCTAAATTGGCAAAGCATCTGGACGGTATCCAGGAGATGCAGGTTCGAATCCTGCTCGTGACTGTTATTTTCGATTTCACATTTTTCACTTTGCGTTTAAAGCTCTATATACATTAATAAGGTACAACATTAGTTATCATACAGCCAATTATAAGTTATCACGGTTAGTAGTGATCTAATGTAACAAACGTGAATATTGTAAACCACACATTACTTAATAAATAAATAACTTGCGCACAACATTAGGTATTTAAAAATTAACTTATAATTAATTACACACGAAAAACTGTTTGTTCAATTGCTGTCTAGCCGATGCGACACTTGTACAGAATATATCGATGTCCAAAGATTTGTCCTTGCAGAGTCGATTAAAGGTAGCACTCGCTCTCCATATAAACGAATTTTGCCTATAATTGGAGTAGGCTAATGGTAGGTGGAAAGGAGGATTATATCTTTTAGGCCTGTTGGGAATATTAAATTGCAATTTGATTAATAATTCAGGGCAGTCGATAGCGTTATTTATTATATTAAGTAGGAAAGTGACGTCTGCTATTTCACGTCTATAAGATAGAGGGAGTAAGTGGAATCGTTTACAAAGATCTAGGTAGTCGCTTGATCTGTAAGGAATTTTTAATTTGTAACATAGAAATTTAATAAATTTCTTTTGAATATTCTCAATCCGTGATATGTACTTATCATAACGTGGGTTCCATTTTTGAGACGAATACTACGGACAAATGAGCAATAGACAATTTTCAAGGTTTTGATTCTACTAAATGAAGTGCTGATCCTCATTAAAAATCCCAGCGCTTTAGATGCCTTTGTGACAATGCTATCTATATGCTGGTCAAGTATAAGCTTTGAATCAAAAACTACTCCGAGGTCGCGTATGGCGCTGTTGTTAGAGAGAACTTCATTTTTCAGTTCGTAAGTTTATGAAATGTTATGTTTTTTTCGCGAAAAGCTTACCACTGAGCATTTGATTGGATTTAAATCTAGTTTGTTAATCAAAAAATACATTTCTAGTCTATTTAAATCCGCTTGAAGTTTGATCACATCATCAGGGCACTTTATTTCTCTATGTATCTTCATGTCATTTGCGAAGCAGAGTAGCTGAGAATTTTTAATGCAAGTAGATACATCATTAATAAATATAATAAATAATAAAGGACCCAAAATGGATCCTTGGGGGACACCGCTGGGGATGGTAACCCAACTGGAAATATAATTGTTAACCACAACAGCTTGAGTTCTTCTATGTATATAAGAACAAAACCACCTATATAAGTCACCTCGAATGCCCATGCGAGATAACTTTATTAAAAGAATTTTATGATCTATTCGGTCAAAAGCTTTCATGTAGTCAGTGTACGTTACATCCACCTGATTGCCTGCATCCATGGCAGCAGTGATAAAGTCGTTTAACAGAACTAAATTGGAGACAGTGGAACGCCTACACATAAAACCATGCTGTGAATTAAGTAAATTATTTTTAAGAACTCCATATACCTGATCATAAATAACCTTTTCAAAAATTTTTGCTATGATACAGAGTTTAGAAATAGGCCTATAATTAGCTATATCTGATTTCGTGCCTTTTTTGTGGATAGGTGTAATATATGCAGACTTTCAGAGTGAGGGAAAGGCACACTGTTTTAAAGACTGACGGAAAAGTAAAGCAATAGGTACAGAAAAAGTTTTGGCGCAATTGTTTAGGACTAATATGATCAGACCCTGCTGATTTCGAGATGCTTATGTTTGCCAAAAGATTAGCAACTACCTAGGTACTTATGTTAATTTGTGATATGTCTGCCATATGTGAAGCCGAAAAGGTTTGATCGTAGTTTGTGCTAGGTGAATTAGAAGTAACTGAATGCTTTGGCGAAATAAATGTTGATTGGAAGTATTCTGAGAACATATTACAGACATCTAAGCCAGTTAATACTGTGCGGTTATTATATTTAATAACATTGGGAATGCCATTTGATTTTGACTTGGATTTAATGAATGACCAGAAATATTTAGGGTTCTTTTCAATAGAATTTTCGATATTGTTAATATAGTTAGTATGACATTGCTTTTCTAACAACTTTGCCCTGTCTCGAAGTAAAAAATAGCTTGTTTGATCAGACTTGTTACCGTAGATTTTGAATTTTGAATAATATTTGTGTTTTTCGCGCAATATTTTCTTTAAAACAGGTGAGTACCACTTTGGATAAACTCCATTATTAATATTTTTTGAGGGAACAAATTTATCTCGTAATTCATCTAGAATTGAGTAAAATCTACTGATAGATTCTTCGATACTACGACATTCCAATTGCACATGCCGATCAATTCCGGCAATTGCGTTATTTATCGAACAATAGTCACCCTTATTATATAAATATCGTTTATAGGATTGCGGTTTTAAATATGCGATGTCTAGGCATTGAACAGTAACTGATAAGGCTTTGTGGTAAGGATCAATAGGTACCAGTGGATCTTCACAACAAGACACAGTAACATCATTATTTGACAAGACTAGGTCTAATATTTTATACATTAAGAATTCCATTGTATTGGTGCAAGCCGTGTAAATAAAGGTCATCGATAAAATTTTGCTCGTCATTACTGTGAATATTCGAAAGTATCATATAAGGTGAGTGAGTATCAGGCATCCATATTATTGAACTCATGTTAAAATCCCCAATTATTAAAAAGATATCGTCAGGATTATGTAAAAATACATTGCTTAATTTAATGAGAAAGTTATCCAGTTGTAGTGAAAATGTTAGGCCCTTGTTTTGGCTGCAAAGATAAATTACACACCTTAGAATAATTACACCTAGAAACCGAGTCCGCCTCGGTAAAGTGAGGCAACTCAAACCTAGCCATATTGGCTAAGTTCATTACTCAGCCCGTCAGTGCTCAAGGTCGTGTCGTATCGACAACTACACCCGAAATTTTTATTAAAAATGACGGTTAGTGCAGTCAACGGATGTCACAGTACATCGGAAAAGCACAAGAAAGATAGTAACATTACATTTCACGGGTAATTAATGCGTCTAAACTTATATTTTTACGTAAAACATTCATCAAAATGAAAAATAAATTTCAATAATTTGTCATGGCACAGTTTATGAAAATGTTGCCGACACGGGGAAATATTCTCCCACATTTTGTTGTTTAATTAAAAGTGAAACACGTCTCAATTAGGCAATTAAAGGCGCAATTTTTTAGGGTTCCGTACCCGAAGGGTCAAAACGGGACCCTATTACTAAGACTTCACTATCTGTCCGTCCGTCTGTCACCAGGTTGTATCTCAAGAACGGCGATAACTAGACAGTTGAAATTTTCACAAATGATGTATTTCTGTTGCCGCTATAACAACAAATACTAAAAACAAAAAATAATAATATTTAAGGGGGGCTCCCATACAACGTCTGTCTGTCCGTCCGTCTGTCACCAGGTTGTATCTCAAGAATGGCGATAGCTAGACAGTTGAAATTTTCACAAATGATGTATTTCTGTTGCTGTTATAACAACAAATACTATAAACAAAAAAATATAATATTTAAGGGGGGCTCCCTTACAACAAACGTGATTTTTTTTTGCCTCTTTATGCTCGCTGTTGATAACGGCAACAGGTAGACGCTTGAAATATTCACAGAATATTTAGTTATATGTATATTCACTTTAAAAATAAATAATTAAATTAAAATAAAACAAATATTTAAGGGGGCCTCCCATACACAAACGTGTTTCTTTACTCGTTTTGGCTCTGTCTGTCCGTCTGTCTGTCACCAGGCTGTACCTATCTAAAGAACGGAGATAGTATACCTAGTCAATGGTACGGAAACATTCGTGCGCGAGTCCGACTAGCACTTGGCCGGTTTCTTCTTTTTGATTAAATTAAATTGATTAATAAGGAAACTGAGACAAAAAACAACAAGTTCGCGTACTTCCGCGTCACTTACTTATAATAATAATATGTAATTTTATGTGTTGATTTGGTTTTAGGTTTCCTTCTGATTATTTTTATTTCACTCTTTTTAGTGCATCATGCCGGCAATATTCGTGTATTCTGGTAAATAGGTACGTTACACTATTTAGGATGTAAACAAAACGGGTAACGACCAAGTAGTTTCGGTAAACGAATTGCACTTATATTTCTGTATGGGATCTATGGCCTTTGTCATCAATTCAGCAGTAAGAATTGATGAGTTCCAAATAAATAAAAGGTGTAATCTAATTTGTAATGTGATCACAACTATAAGTGTGAAATAGTTTCAACTTCCCTATTTTTAGGGAAAATTTAATGTATTATCAACATTATTTTTTCACTGTGTGCGTTTCGTCAAGCGTAAATGCAAGTACCTTATGCACACATAGATTATATTATTGCCTCACTTTTAACGGGCCACTTTGAAGGGAACTATCGTTCTAGGTGTAATTATTCTAAGTTACACACATATGCAGCTTAACAACTTTGTTATTTTTTAGTTTTAGTAAAATAATATAGCCATAAATCTTCCGCCAAGGATTGATAATTAGAATCTAATTAATCTATAATATCCTTACGAATAGCTATAAGCACTCCACCACCCTTAGTCTGGCCGGTCTTAAACACGTTCCGGTCTCTTCTCCAAACAATATAGCGGTTATCAAAAAGCTCCTGATTCGATACACTATCCACGAGCCACGTCTCAGTTAAAATAACTACATCGTACGAAGTAAGACAAAGATTCCTACAAAAACTTAAAGTTTTAGAGACCTCGTATGTTTTGATAGTAAATGCTTAATTTGCAACTTGATTGATCAATCATTGTTAAGAATTAAAAAATATTTGCAATGTAGCAATAATACTTTACTAAAAATAAGCTCATTATTTAATTCAAATAAAAAAAATCTTTAATAATACTAATTTATTAATAAATTAATGAAAAGACGGTAGTAGTAACTTAAAATATCTAAATGGTGATATAGAAGAGAGCGATATGTTGTTTAAGCAAATAACAAACAGTGCGAAAAAGATACCATATAAATCGACTGTTACAAGTATAACGCAGATATGGGCAAACTCATTAGTAGAACAAAATAATCTTACCTGCTCAATACAATAGGCGGCCGGCTGGACAGCAACTGAGGCAGGGGTTAATAACATTTGGTTAATTACAATAAATAAAGATATGAATCTAAATGAGTAAATTGTTGATAGCAAAATAAAGTTTAAGCCGAATAGAAATATAACGAAAGTTATAAAATGGATACATTTTAAGCGATTTTGTTTAAATCTGTGACTTTGTTTATGACTAGTACTTGCGATGTTACAACCTTGCGAACATGGATCTTGCCAAATTTCACCCATATATTTATAATTCTTCTCTCTTGCCGTTATTTTTGTTTGAGTTAATAGATTCTTGGACTGCAATGTTAAATGATTGTTAACATAAATACGCTGGTTTGAATCCTGAAATCAATTCTCAGCCGCCAGTAATGATTTATGAGCTCGCGCATATGCCCCAAAATCTTCTTAATGTAACGATTAACGAAATTAGCTATAACATTTTTTTCTTTAGGGTTAAATGTCGGCACTCTGTAAACGTAATTAATTTGTGATTTAGGGAAGGAGTAGTTGAATTTCTTGCTGATTAATTCCACCAACGTAAAGA